>JANAVB010013594.1:7502025-7623961 GCA_029216955.1 Iris pallida | reverse complement strand
AACAAAACAATTAATAATACAAATAAATAAATGACAAACATGGGCTTTATATATATATATATATATATATATATATATATATATATATATATATATATAGGGAAGGATATTGCACCAAAAAAAAAAATATAGGGAAGGATATTGCACCAAACTTATTGCATCAATTGTTGCACCAAACAATCTCAACCACACATTTATTTCTATAATGTGGTTATAAAGCATTCCATAAAGTTGTTGCCACGTCAGCATGCTTTATAACCACATGATTGAAATAAATGTGTGGTTGAGATTGTTTGGTGCAATAATTGATGCAATAAGTTTGGTGCAATATCCCTCCCCATATATATATATATATATATATATATAGCAAATGAAAAAAGAAAAAAAAAATATATATATATATAGCAAATGACCCTCTAGCTTAGTGGTTAAGAGAGATGCATGCGGCCCGAGTGGTTAGGAGATCGATTCCCGGTGGAAGCGTTCGCCACAATTACCTTATATATATATATATATATATATATATATATATATATATATATATATATATATATATATATATATATATATATATATATATATATATATATTGTCACGCCCCAGAACCAGAATACTGGAGAGCGGGGGCAGACATAGCCAGCTACGTATAACGGAATGGAATCCACACCGCTATACGGTCACGGCTGTCTAGATATGTGAGAGTTTCACTACAATCCATCAGTCTCTTAAGGTCATAAAATAGCCTATTGTCTCAATCTCAACCAACTAATAATAATCACAAGATATCAGATCACCAAATATACAATTGTAAGGCGTCCCAAACATTACATATCCAGATGATCATGAAGCTAGTCGTACAAAATGTAAGGACTAGCAAGAGTTTAAGTCATACATGATCAACCTCGAGTTGCCAATCATGCTTACAGCCCGTAGGCAGACAGTAAATAAAGTTGCAAACGAGCTAACACTTGCTCGGCGGCTAAACGCCTCAAAAGAATAATTTTACAATAGAGTGGGAGAGCAAAATAAACCCACTCGTTGCCCTGGTTACGCCTGGTGACCACCATCGGGCTGAAATGCAGGGAGATCCTTTGGTGCTGCTCCGGTATCTGGCCATACAAAACCAGCTGGGTCAGACCCCAGAAAGAGCAAGTACCACAAAGGAGGCTTCACTTAGGAACTAAAACCAGCAAATTAGCACAAGAATACAATTACATAAAAGCAGTGGTTTAAGAAAAGCATGATGGATAATTATAAAAGACAATCTTGTATAGAATCACTAAAAGACAGGATATATGGAAAGAAAGCATGACAGGATGATATACGATGAGATAACCATGGGACTATTCAGATAGCCAGGTTACAACCCGTAAACCAAACAAGGACCGGGGTTGTAACCATTCGTCTGAACGGAACTTGGTTTCTCTCACCATTTATCGGCAAGATAAATATAAGAAATCAGGTTAAGTAACATTCTGGAGTGACCATCATTATTATAGTGACAATCTGGAGTGACAATCATTATAGTGACAATCTGGAGTGACAATCATTCAATCATTCTGGTACAATCTTACAATCAATCAATTCTAGACAATACTATACTGGACTAGACTCCATCCAAGCAATCACGGCCAATCATTGCCTACGGCTTTCTACGTTAACTAACTAGGGTTATCACAATCCTAGTTACTAGCAAGATGCAATGAGATGCTCCAAGTAGTTACAGGCCCTGCAGCTATCCAGGTTATCCAGGCAATCATTATAGTGACAATCTAGAGAGTATAATGCATTAGAGTGACAATAGAGTTTAATTATTTAAAGTGACAATCAAGAGTGCCCCACATGACAGTGGGCTGGAAATGTGCCCTACTCGTCGGCAGGCTACAAGTCCAAACATTTGCGGCCGGGATAACGGGATCGCCTGTAACTGGGGAACATCTCTTCATGTCTAGTGAATTATTCTAGTCATTAATCTTAGTCCATTTCAGTAGGTACTCCTGACCGTGGTACTCAGGAGTCCCCTCCTAGACATGATGTGAGACAGGACTGGATTATTTGTACAAGCACAATCGTCCACGGTGTCCAGGATTAATTATACAGGTCATGTCAGGTAGCCGTCGCAACAGCTATTCAAGATATATCAGGTCAGGTTATCATATCAAGTGTGCTAGTCAGGAGTGCGCCACGACGGGCCACTATCAGGTCATGTCAGGAGTGCACCACTACGGGTCACTATCACGTCATGCTCAATTATCAATTCCAAACATACAAATGAATTCATGATTTTCAAGTTCAGGACAAAAGGCGTAAGGATATAAAATGGACGTAAAATATCTAATAAAATATCAATATACAGGGCTATAGAAGAGCCATGCGGCTAGGGCATATGCGCCCAGGAATGATCTCATACGGCTAGAAGAGAATAGCCCATGCGGCTGAATCAGTGGTTCCATGCGGCCAAGGGTTTGGGTTCATCATGGAGCAGGCGCGCGGCTTCATGCGGCTAGAAGAAAGCCCAAGGCGCATGCGGCTCAGGGTTGCTGGAAGTCCATGCGGCCAGGAAGGACTGGGACTCATGCGGCTGGCTAACACTCAGGTATATACGACCGGGCAAGTGGAGTTCCATGCGGCTCGATGTGGTGGGCGCATGTGCGACTGCAAGGGCAAGGGGCGCATGCGGCTGAAGGAAAACCGAGCCTATGCGGCCAGGAGCATTGGAGTCTATGCGGCTCAGAAGGGAAGAGTGTTCATGCGGCTAGGTCAATACAGGTTCATGCGGCCGGAACTGCACGCTCATGCGGCTGAAAAGGCGGGTTCATGCGGACGAAGGGGAGTCAGCTTATGCGGCTGCGAAGGGAGCAATCGCCATGCGGCCGGGGTGTTCAGAACTTATGCGGCTGGGAATTAGGGCGAGTCATGCGGCTAAGTGAGTCCGACTCTCATGCGGCTCAAGAACTTCCTAGTCATGCGGCTGGATAGAACACTTGCCGCATGAATATTCATGCGGTCAAGTCAAGCACTGTTCATCTTCTCCAAAATTTCAGAGAAGAAGAACACCATGGGAGCCAAGTCCTCAAGCTCCATAACTCCATCATCCAGAGCCTAAATTCGAACTTTCTTAGGTCAAAATGGGGTAGAACAAGATTCTCTACAACATGGAACCATCAAAACATAGAAATAACAAGATTAAGTAGATCAAAATCCAAGAAATCCGAAAATAAAGTAAATATAGATCTACAAGAATCTAGCCATGGAAAGTGAAAATGTCAAGTACTAAAGTGCTTTAGAATGTAGTAAGGAAGAGAATGAAGTAATAAAATTGGAGTTCCTCCATGAAGCAAGTTGCACTTGCCTAGACCTCTCTCTCCTCTCTCTGGTAGGTGAAGATAGTAATGAGGAAGAAGAAGATGATAAATGAAGAGAGAGAAGGAAGAGGGCTAATAAATATAAATGGTGGTGGTAGGTAGGGGGTTCATCCATGGTTCATGATGAACCTAAAACTGAACCAAGCCAACCCGAACCAAGAATAAACCAAGCCCAGGGAGGAAATTAAGCAAGGAAATCATGCAATACAAGAATAAATACGTACACGTATTCCAAGAATACGAAATACGAACACAGGCATTACATATATATAGGAAGCGGATCAAAAGCCCCCCTTAAAAAAACCCCCTAAAAACCCCTCTCACTCTAATCCGTAATTTAATGTTAATATTAATGTTAATGTTAATGTTAATATTAATGTTAATATTAACATTAAATACTAAAATTAACATTAAACTTAACATTAAAATTAATATTAACATTAACATTAATATTAACATTAATATTAAAATTAATATAAAAAAATATTAAAAAAATTAATATTAACATTAACATTAACATTAACATTAATATTAACACTAATATTAACATTAATATTACGAATTAGAGTGAGGGGGGTTTTTAGGGGGTTTTCTAAGGGGGACTTTTGATCCGCTACCATATATATATATATATATATATATATATATATATATATATATATATATATATATATATATATATATATTTTGACCGATATATATTGGAAAAAAATCAAATATATTTTGGAAATTACTAAAAGCGTGCTTGAATTATTTTTTTTCGTTGCAAAAAATCAAATTAGCAAAATATTTCAAGTATGCTCACTCATGATCGGTACCGGGGAGTAGCATGTGATTATTGATTTTTTTTTCTTACCTCAAGATAAATATTTGCTCACGGTCCATTTATAATTTATTTATCAATTTATCACTCATCTTTTCTAATTTATTAGCAATTTTGTGCATCTTATTGAACACTATACTGTATCAAGATTTTTAATTTTCTTATGAAATTTATGTTTTAATGCAATTGATTTGTAATTTTATTTGAGTATTTCTAGAGGTCTATTTTTTATTTTCGCATAGGGCCTCTAAAATTTCAGGACCGATGGCTCGGGCATGGTTTGAAATTTGTAAAACTATGATGAATATGTTTGGACGAAGTAATATAGGGTTGAATTTGATTTTTTTTTTTTTGAGATGTCCGACAATACGCAAGGAATTTTGTGCACGATGTACTACATGCACAGCGTCTCACCCAACTCCCACCATTTTTTTATAAATGGGAGGAATAGTATACCCTCGTGGCTCGATCCACTGATCATTCGCCATCCATTCAGGATCTTATGTTTTTTCCCGATAACCACAACTCGACTTCAATAATTTGAATATTACTCGGGCCGAACTTGCTCGATCATTATATTATATTATTGAGATTCATACCATCCCAACTACTCAACCATCCCCTAAGAGCATCTCCAACCCTATTGTCTTGTTTTATGTTGTGTTTCCTATGTGGCATGAAGCACAAGACAATGTCTTTCCTATGTGACAAGATTATATTCACACAAGACAATGAGATAAAAATGTGTTCTCCAATGCAAAAGTTTGAGAAGACAATAAAATTACTTTTTTCAACTTCCAAGACAACTTTTCCACTTCTTCATTTTTTTACAAATATATTTATTCATAATTGATGATGTGGAAGTAAAGCATTGTGAAGTCCATTGTCTACATCTAGACAACCAACTTCATATTGTCTTTGACATGTCATTGTCATGTCAACTTCACAATTTATTTCACATTTGCATTGGAGAAGGAATTTTGAAATAAGAAGTGGTGATTCCTATGTGGCAACCATTTTTTTTCAAACTCACAATGGGTTGGAGATGCTCTAATGACTGTATATCATTTCTAACTAGAGACAAAAGAATGTAATAGAAATAAGTTTAATGGAAGAAAAATCACATGCATAGAAGAATTATATTGGTGCACCGTACCCACGGACACGCGGTCATGCTCTCAACCTCGTTTTGATGGGTCTTAGACCCTACTAGTCTCGGAGGAAATACCTCAATGGCAAGCTCGCTACTCCATAGAGATGAAGAAAGATGAGTGCACCTCAATCTCTATTGTTGTAACTAAACATTCTAACCATAATCATCTCATCTAGTATGTATACTCTTTTCATCCTGCAAATTCTAACATGTTCATTTAGGTTGGGGGGTTGGGGTGGGGGTGGGGGTGGGGGTGTGCGGGGTGGAGGGTGGGGGGGGGGGGGGGGGTTGGGTTATTTACACTGACAATCCCAAATGTTTTGTGTTTACTAAGCGGACCTCACCTAGTTTAAAAATAAATACACTGACACCTCCTGTCCTTTATATATATTTTTTAAAGTAGGGGGTGGTCTGTGTAAAATCAAGAATTAGATTTTGGTCCAAATTCTGAATTTATAGTTTCTGGGTTTGGACCAAAGGCAGTTTGGTAACTTAGAATTTGAAATTGGAAGTAGACATAATCCAAATGGTTAATTGCATCAACTACCCCTATGTTTTACATTTATTACACGGACCATTCCTACTTTGAAACTAATTACACGGACACCCCCTATAGTTTCTATTTTCTATAGAAACTAATAACATTGACCACCCCTTTGGTTAATAACATTTATAAAGGAGAGGGGTGGTCAATGTAATTATTTTCGGAATAGGGCCGGGTAGTTCCTGTAATATTCATGAAACATAGGGGGTGTAAGTGTAATTAACCCTAATCCAAATTCAGTGTTTGGATGTTGTGATGTATTTACAAGAAAAAAATATTATAGTTAACTAAAAATATAAACAATTAATATTATGATTAACTAGGATCTAGGTTTAATAGGGTAAATCCAAGTATCAATGAGTCGGGAAACCATTCAAATATCCTCAAAAAAATTTGAATCCTAGAAATTTCAATTTTTTGGTCAAAACTAGAATTGGGATACACCACAATCCAGGAATCCAATTGAGTTAAAACTCAGGTATGACCTAGGGATTAGGGCTATACATGTGGCAAGGTCTAGGAAAAGTTTCACAGGAAGCAAAACGCATCCGCAACAAAACAAACTGTGTTTTAGAACCCTGTTTTGAAACTGTCTAGGCTTGACAGTATACCACCGGTATACTGCCGGTATATTGCCAATATACTACCTGGATTGAAACAGTTCATAATATATGTTTTTGGACTTTAATAACCAAAAATCCACACCAATCCTAGTTTCAGATTATGGGGATCCTAGACTACGGTTAATTCAACTAGAGTTGGTTTGATAACATTTATCCTAGTGTTTCTCAGGATGCACAAATTTATCCTTAAGAATAAACTTTTATCCTAAATACACCAAATAAATCACTAAACCATTGAGTGTGACTAGAATCCAAGTCTTACATGCGAAGGCTACTAAATACTTCAACATTAAACGAACTCAACAACAATCATAAGGAGAAACAAAGAAAAACAATATATATAGCATAAACCCTTGAAGTGCAAGATATACTTGCCTAGAAACCAAGATTTTCAAATGCTAGGGGATCTTATACTCCTTCAAGCTGGGTTGAGCAACCACCGCTTTGTACCTCAAGGTCAACAATCTCCCAAACACGCTAATGGCTCCAAGGAAGAAAAAAGGAAGAAGTGGAGAACAAGTGATATAAAGAGGAGTGTTGAGACTTGAAGTTATTTTATTGTGAATGGAATAACAACATATATATAGGAGAGGCTAGCCTCCTCTCCTATCATTCTAGCCAATGTGGGACTAAAGCCCAATAACACTATATATATCAACACTCCCCCTCAAGGTGGGCGAAAGATATTCACTAAGCCCATCTTGTCACATCCTCTCATCATGTTGATAGAACTAAGCCCCTTTGTCAGTCCGTCTGCTACCTGATCTTTGGTTGGAACATAGCCCAGCTCTAGTTCTCCTTTATCCAGTTTTTCTTTGATGAAGAATCTGTCAATCTCAATATGTTTGGTCCTGTCATGCTGCACTGGATTGTTGGCAATATTAATAGCTGACTGGTTGTCACACCATAGCTTCATCTTTGCTCCCTGGTCCAGCTTTAGCTCCGTCAGCATATTCTTCAACCACAACAGTTCTGTGACTCCCAAGGCCATAGCTCTATACTCTGCTTCAGCTGTTGATCTGGCCACTACTGACTGCTTCTTACTCCTCCAAGAGACCAAGTTGCCTCCTACAAATATGCAGTATCCCGATGTGGATCTCCTGTCGTCAGCACAGCTAGCCCAGTCAGAATCACAATAGCCCTCAATGCCTACATGATTATTTCTTCTGAAGATCAGTCCCTTCCCGGGGGCTCCCTTCAAGTACCTCAGAATCTGGTACACTGCGTCCATGTGACCCTTCCGGGGGTCATGCATGTAGCGGCTTACTACACTTACCGCAAAGCTGATATCAGGTCGAGTGTGGCTTAAGTAGATTAACTTGCCCACCAATCTCTGATATCTATCCCGGTCAACTGGTTCTCCAGCTTCAGCATCCAGTTTAAACTTCTGGTCTATCGGTGTCGTAGCTGGTTTACATCCCATCATCCCTGTTTCCGTAAGCAGGTCCAGTGCGTACTTCCTTTGAGAAAGAACGATTCCCTCATTATCTCGAGCAATCTCAATCCCAAGGAAGTATCGAAGAGGGCCAAGATCTTTCACCTCGAACTCCTTGCCAAGTTTTACTTTGAGTTGGGCGATCTCCTGCTCATCATTGCCTGTGATAATCATATCATCTACATATACTGCAAGCATGGTGATATGGCCTCCACTCTGTCTGAAGAAGACAGTGTGATCAGCATTGATCTGCTGATATCCCATCCCTATCATTGCTCTCCTGAACCTGTCAAACCATGCCCGAGGAGACTGCTTCAGTCCATAGAGAGACTTCTTCAGTCTGCAGACCTTGCCTTCTGTCTGTTTTATGCCGAATCCTGGTGGTATCTCCATGTACACCTCCTCTACTAGATCTCCATGAAGAAATGCATTCTTCACATCCAGTTGGTGTAGCTTCCACCCTCCATTGGCTGCCAGGGAGATCAAGGTCCTGACAGTGCTCATCTTCGCCACTGGTGCAAAGGTCTCGTCATAGTCGATGCCGTACGTCTGACTGTATCCTTTTGCCACCAGTCGAGCTTTATAGCGCTCAACCTGTCCATCTGGGTTCTGTTTCACAGTAAAAACCCATTTACATCCAACTGCTCTTTTTCCTTCTGGCAGTCTCACCAGCTCCCAAGTGTGATTCTTCTCAAGAGCTTCCAACTCCTCGTGCATTGCCGCTTTCCACTTTGGATCGTTCTTGGCAACCTGCCAATTGTTAGGTACAGTAATACTATCCAAAGATGCTATAAATGCTCCATGAGAAGAAGATATATGATCATAAGAAACAAACTTAGCAAGATCCCAACCATATCTGTCCGGAGGATTTCCCGCATTGCTGCGAGTAGTCCTTCGTGTAGGTAGTGGTATGGGAGACATCGGAGGAACGATATCACCTGAGGAGGGTGGTGGTGTAGATGAGGAGGATGGTGGTATAGGTGTCTCAGGAGTTGGGACAGGCGCAGGCAAGGGACTTGGCACTGACACTGTAGGTACTGGTCCTGTAGTCTGCTTGTTGTTTCTCCTGTTGTAGGTCAGTAACTCCCCCTGAGCCGTAGGTGTAACACTTCTCGTCTCCTCCCTCTGTTCCGCTTCACCTTCATGTTCCTCCTCAACCGTGTCTCTATGCCAAACTTCTAAATCGGTTACCACCAGATTCTCCAAGTTCTCTATCTCCCCCTCTCGCCTTATACTTGTAGTATGAGGCGTGTTATACGAAGTTCCATCCTGGCGGTAATATGGCTCATGCTCCCGGAAGTGGACGTCCATACTAACAAATTTCTTCTTCTCTACTGGACTCCAGCATACATACCCTTTCTGAGTTGCTGAGTAGCCCACGAAGATGCACTTGACTGCTCTAGGGTCAAGTTTTCCAACGAATGGTCTGTTGTCCTTCACAAAACACACACATCCAAACACCTTTAGTGGAAGTATTCCACTATTATTACCTTGTAATACTTCACATGGAGACTTCCATCCCAGGACTTTTGAAGGCATCCTGTTTATAAGTTGAGCTGCTGTCAACACTGCATATCCCCATAGGTGTTGTGGGACATTCATGTCGATCATCATACTTCTTGCGGTCTCCAGAAGATGTCGGTTCTTCCTTTCTGCTACTCCATTTTGTGCTGGTGTATATGCACAAGAGGTCTGATGCTGTATTCCATGTGCTGACAAGTACTCTGCAAGTGTCCTATTGGTATACTCCGTCCCATTGTCAGATCTCAGTATCTTCACCACTGCATTATACTGAGTCTGGACATATTTATGAAAGTCCCGAAAACAAGCAAATACATCACTTTTGTTCTTCATCAAATACAGCCAGGTGACACGAGATGCACAATCGATAAACGAAACAAAATACTTATACCCATTCATAGTGTTAGTAGCACATGGGCCCCAAACATCAGAATGAACTACCTCAAAGACTGAAGAACTCTTATGACCATTTCCAACATATGAACTCCTAGTAAGTTTTCCTAACTCACATGCATCACATACTAATTTTGTTTTATTTGATTTTGCATACATATCTGGATACAACTTATTTAGAGTATCAAAGGAAGAATGCCCCATCCTCCTATGATGAAGTATCAAAGTGTCTTCAGTCCTCTGCTGCAGCTCCTCCATTCCAGCCTTCTCTGCCATAGACACCAATGCTGAGTCCAGTCCGTCTTGATCTAGGTACCACAGTCCATCATGCCAAGTGCCAGTCCCAAGTCTTCGTCCCGTCCCTTTCTCCTGGAAGATCACCTTAGGAATATCAAAAGAAACAATGCATTTTAGTTGGAGAATTATAGAACTAATAGACAAGAGACTGACTGGGAAGGATGGAGCATGCAAAACATTGGATAACCTTACTGAACCCGTACAATTAACAGTACCCTTACCGACCACTGGTTGGAAAGTACCATCCGCAGTCTGAATGGTGTCTGTCGATGCTAGGTGAGTGTACGAGGAAAACTTACTAGCATTTTCGGTCACATGCCGAGATGCTCCTGAGTCGATAATCCAGTCTGACATTTTAAGGGAAGACATAGATGCAAGAGCGTGAGACTCGTCAGTACCTTCTGATGGATGGGCATACATAGCGGCGTTGCCTCTGAAGAATGGAGTGGATGCCTCCTCTGCTCCGCTTCTCCTGTCTCCTTCGATTGACGCTTTTTGCTTTCTCTCCAGCAGGTCCAGTAGCGCCTGATCCTCCTCAGTAAAGGCGCCGCCAGCTCCTCCATTCCCATCTGCCACCAGCAGGTTTGCCCGATAGCCTCCTCGACCACCTCGTCGGCCTCCTCGACCACGTCCACGTCCAGCATATCCTCGTCCACGTCCACCACCTGAGTCTCCCTCCTTAGGTGGTTTGGTACAAGCATATCGATGGTGGCCCATCTCCCCACAGTTGTAGCACTGCCGATTCTGTTGCCAGAGCTCTCCCTTGGATCCTGTATCCCCCGAACCGGTAGCTGCTAGTGCTGACTTCACTTCGGGTAAAGCACCTGTCGATGATGCGCCTGTCCCTGTCTGTAATCTGATCCGTGTCTCCTCCTGAATCATGGCTGAGATAGCCTCCTCAAGACTAGGGATCTCTGGCTGGGCGAGGAGTAAGGCTGTCCTCTGTGTGAATGCTGCAGTCAGTCCCTTAAGGAATTTCATCGTCCTCTCCTGCAGACACACCTGTCTCTCCTTGCACTTTGGGTCCCCGCAGCTTGCCCGTTTGGAATGGTGATCATAATCCAGCCAGAGACGTTCCAACTCCGTAGCGTACTCCTGCACCGTCTTCTCGCCTTGTACGGTGTCGTCGATCTCCCCTTTTATCTGGAAGATCCGTAGATTGTTACCTATGCCATCATAGGTTCTTCTCAATTTCTCCCATACGTCTTTCACCATCTCAATGCCATCTACTGTGGAAGCAATAGACTGGGCTAAGGAGTTGAGAAGCCAGATATAAATCACCATATGAGTAGATTTCCACTCGTCGCGTCCTGTCGAGCCCTCTTCCGGCTCTGTCTTCTCGCCTGTCAAGAATCCCTCCAGGTTCTTACCTGCAAGGGTTCTTCTCACCCGCCGTGACCAACTCAAATAGGTGGCTGGTCCATCCAACTTCAGATCGATGGAGGGTAGTTCCAACTTTGGCGGTGCTCGTGTCGTGCTTTCACCAGCCGACACCTTTATCAACTTCAGCAATGTCGCCACATCGTCAGCATCCAGCTTCTTGAGAATCTCCTCCATCGATGCTTCTTCTCGATCACTTCACACTTGCTCCACGACTCACGCTCGTCCTCGCCGTCCTCTCCTAAATCCGAATATGTCTGATTTCATCGGATCTAGGGATTATAGGCATCTCCTTGAGATTGATCTCAAGAACGAGCGTGAATCTTGTACCCGCAATAGCGGTACAATGAATCTTGCAGCCGCAAAAGCGGTACAGCAACTTTCAGGCTGACCTACAGCGTAGGTGCCCTAATTCAGGCTGACCTACAGCGTAGGTGCCCTAAAAGTGGTGTGCTCGGAGGCAACCACGGCAGCAGCAGCAGCAGTTGCAGCCGCAACAGCGGCACAGCAACGGCAGCAGCGCGGCAGCGGCGGTGGCGGCGCGGCAGCTGCAGCAGCAGCAGCAGCGGGGCGGCGCTGCAGCTGTGGTGGCAGCGGCAGCAGCTGCAGCGGCAGCGGGCGGCAGCGGCGGCGTGGAAGAAGGGAAAGAGGATGAGATTAGGGTTAGGGTTTGTGTGGAGGAGGGGTCCCTGACGGTATTCTAAGCAATTTTAGGCTTTGATACCATGTTGAGACTTGAAGTTATTTTATTGTGAATGGAATAACAACATATATATAGGAGAGGCTAGCCTCCTCTCCTATCATTCTAGCCAATGTGGGACTAAAGCCCAATAACACTATATATATCAACAAGGAGAGAGATGGAAAGGAAATTAGAGAAGAAAGAGAGGAGAGTTTGAGCTGAAGTGGTGGTCATTGGATGATTGTCACTTCAGTAATCCAAACCCCCAACCCAATCAAAACCCTCTAAAGAAACACAATTTTATAATGTACAAAGGGCTAAACCAGTCAGCACTGCTGACTGGTTCAGCAGACCACGAGCAATATGCTGACAATATATCGCCGCTATACTACTAGTACACTGTTGGCTCAGAAAATCAAAAAATTTGAGATTTTCAGGGTATGCCGTGCTAAGTACGGGTCCAATATGAGCCCCGGTTCAGCCGACACCGGTTGGCTGTCTTCGTCGCAACTCCCTTCGACGCTCCACGTGCCTCGGACTTCACAACCACCCTCGAATTAGGCTAGATTTACATATATAGTTCATAATGCTCAAGAAACTGTTGTCACGACTGTACCATGATGCTGCTATGAGGGTGTTGTAATACTTATACAATGCATATTGTATCCTTAACGATCACATCACATACATGCTACCGCAATTATACTCCAACTGTGTGTTTGGAATGCGGTGAGAGAGCACCTTGTTAAGTCAAGGACCACTTCTTGGGAATACGGTAAGATCCAAACCGGAGTTGATCCACAAGGTAGGATATTGGACTTAGCCCATATAACATAAAAGGAAGAATCTGTGTTAAAGTCCAAAGACCAATCCCATTCCATATATCTTTACTTCATCCTCCTACTTGTTTTTCCTATGCAGGAATTAACATATGACTTAAAAGGAAGTATCCGTGTTAAGTCCAAGACCAATTCCATATATCTTTACTTCAACGTCCTACTTTTTTTTTCCTATGCGGGAATAAATTTCTGTACAACTCCCTTTTATATATTACGAATCTTGAGTGCTCAACGAGATGTGAGATACTACCCAATACTGTGAGCTTACCTCTGTCGGATCTTATAGTGCCTTCCCCTGCTTGTATGAAAAGACGACCACCAACAAATGACATATATTGATTAAGTAGTAAATCTTTTGCTTGTTGGGATTCAGATGTGCGAACAACATATATGAGAACGTCGACAACCGAGCCACTAAAGAAAATGTGAGCACAATCTGTTATGCAAGACCAAGCCAAGATCAATATGCACAATATATGGTGACTATGTCCACATGGATGAATCCCAACCTTTATTCATCGAAAGATTGAAAGTACAATACGTTAACTCCCTTTCCCAAAGAATTGACCCCTTAGCATAGGATTTGTTCACTTAGCAACGACTGCCCACCCACAACGACGATCTCGTGCTAATAGAGCAGGCAACTCCCCGATCAGAAATTCCTTCTTATATCTCGAATTGCAAGAACAAATCTCGTAGAATTGGTAGAATCTCCCTTGAATCTCTCGAGAGCATAATACAAAAAAAATCTCCCTTAGCCTCCTCTTTATAGGAAGATAAAACCCTAGGCCCCCTGATTTAGCCCCTAACTCAATCGGATATATCTGAACCATCGAAAACTTAAACAAAATCTTGAACTATCCAAAACCTGCCCAAACTCGGAATGTTATTTTTCCTTAATTCCAATTTGTGCTCAGCGCTATAAAACTCATAATTCCGGTTGCACATAATAGGAATTCCAATCCCTGGTTTTTGCTCCAAACAGCCCCGGTTAAACCACGAACTCTCCTTTGTTGGTCCGTGACTGCGTCGGACTTCCAAACGCTAGATTTCCAATAAACCAATAAACTCCCCCTCTAGTCCAATAAGAGGGTAATTGCCACCATGGTTCCTCAAGCGGACTTTATGCTTATTGTCCCGATACAGAGTTCCTGCTTATTGTTGCCACCAACCTCGTATCCCTCGGGCTACATATCATCTATCATCTTCAACAAAGTAATGACTCAAACAAGCCCAAAGTCCCTGACTACCGGTGTCACTGTGAGTCCTAGCTGCGTGCTCTCGACTACCGTCTTTAACCGGAACTTGCTCTTATTTTGAATAGCTTTCTCACATTTGGTTGTGTTGATCAAGTGAACGTTGTGTTTCCTGCGAGATACAAATTTCTGAATATGCCCACTATCATGTTCGACATGAAAGATTTTCATCCGCTCATCGAGTAGAGTATGTCCATGCGCGGTGTAGTATAGTCAAAGGTCTATTGCTCCTCTTGAACTCTACAAATAGAAATGTATCAATCATCTCTTGAGTTGGTTTCCCTACGATCTCCTTTTCGACTTCGAATTGCTGAAATTGTTGTCAGACCAATAAGCTTCGACATCCCAACCGGCTTTGAACTCCGATTCATAGAGAAACTCCTATCCGGAGATCGACCAGTTGTCATAGAACCGACAGTTTGATCATAAGATACGACAAACCCCTATTCACTGTTACCTCCCTACGAACCGAATCCTCATTTCCCCTCAAATTCTCTTGAAGGCTTTTTTTAGCAAGCCCCTATCGATCAACAACAGCTTGTCGAGCCCTCATCTAGATCCGGAGAGTCACTCGTATATCTCAACCGCTTGAGCATGTACATGTTGTAGCATATAACCCCTTGATCTAGCAGCTGGGTGTTGGAGTGGGTGGGGTTTCCAACCTATGTGGAGAACACCCCGGAGTGCGACGAGCGTCGTCAGTGTGTCAGAGAAGCTCGGGAGCCACCATACAACCTTCTGGAACAGGGGAGGCCGAACTCGGGCCGAGTTCGATCCCAGGCCAAATTCGGGCCAAGTTCGATCCCATGGTGTCCAGAACAGTTCTGGAACGTCCACACAGAGTTCTGGCCAAACTCTGTGTCGTCGGGCTGAGGCTAATATTAGGGTATTTTTACACCGTTGGATTGTATCCTACGGTCCAAATTTTGCTGCAGGATTAGAGGGTTTACATATGATTTTTTCTAAACCTAATCACACACAACGGAGAGAAAAAAAAAGATAGAGGAAGGAGGCAAGAGTGCCATTGCAACTTTGGGAGAGAATAGGAGGATCGAAGGCCGTTTTCGAAGGAGGATCGTGTTCGGGTAATCTCTACTCGTTGTCTTTATTCTTCGTAGCTTTGTAATCAATATTTCTTGCTTCCAAGTGTTGTGGGGATCCGTGTTGGATCGGGAGAAGTTTGTAGAGGGTGTACTCATTTATTTCATTAGTGAAGGCATCTCAAGGGTTGGACTCCGATCGTCCCGTAATTTTTTTCCGCGAGGATTTTCCACGCCAAAAATTCTCTGTCTGCATGGATTGTATTTTGGTGTTTGGTTCGTACGTTGTATTGCTCGGTTCTCTCGCAGGTACTCTCTAGTTTGGGAAAAAGTTTTCGTGCTTCTTTCCCAACAAAGTGGTATCAGAGCCAGGTTCTAAAATTCAGAAGGGTGTCAGGAGTTGACAGAAAAACTAGAGAGGAGAGATGGACGCGAAACCGGTGCGCATAGTGAACCTGAACGGCATCAACTATCATTATTGGCGGAGCAAGATGAAAGATTTGTTGTTTGTCAAGAAGCTGCATCTGTCCGTATTTGCTTCCGAGCGACCAGTTGACAAATCTGAGGAGGACTAGAAATTCGAGCACATACAGGTGTGCGGATATATGAGACAGTTCGTTGACGAGAACGTGTACAACCACGTCGCCAATATTGAGCACGCGAAGACGTTATGGGATAAGCTGGAATCTTTGTATGTGAAGAAGACTGGGGTAAACAAGTTGTTCCTGATCCGGACGATGATGGATCTGCGGTACAGAGATGGGGCGTCTATTACGGATCACTTGAGTGATTTCCAGGACGTGGTTGACCAGCTATCTTCGATGGGAGTCAAGTTCGACGACGAGGTTCAGGGACTATGGCTGCTGTGTATATTGCCAGACTCGTAGGAGACCGTACGAGTATCTATGATCACTTCTGCTCCAGAAGGCGTGGTCAGTCTGGAGTATGCCAAGAGCGGGGTGCTGAATGAAGAGATGCGGAGACGTTCTCAGGGCACTTCATCCACATCCCACCACTCAGACGCACTAGTTTCAGAGAGCCGCAGAAGGGACAAAAGCAGGGGTCTAGGTGGTGGCAGAGACATGAGCAGGAGGAAGTCCAAGGGTCGGTACGAGAACTCAGAGTATTACCATTGTGGCAAGAAGGACCACATCAAGCGGAACTGTTTCGCTTGGAAGAGAGAGAAGGGCGACAAGGGAAAGTAAGATGAGAACACTACAGCGGTGGCCTCGATTCATTGAGGTGATGTGATCGTCGTAGGTGATGAGGTTATCACAAACCTCGCCTGCGATGACAATTCTTGGTTGGTGGACTCAGGGGCTTCAGCGCACGTATCTCATAACAGGGCACTATTTTCCACTTACACGACAGGCGACTATGGAGTATTGAAGATGGACAATAGAGATATGTCGAAGGCGGTTGCCATTGGAGATGTGCATTTGAGGACGAAGACGGGTGCAGTTCTTGTTCTCAAAGATGTTCGTCATGTCCCTGATATCCGTTTCAACCTGGTGTCGGTTGGAAGGTTGGATGACAAGGGATTCTTCGGTCTCTTCGAAAATAGTCAGTAAAAGCTTTCCAGAGGTTCGATGGTGATTGCCAGAGGAAGCAAGAAGTCCGGTCTCTACTATATGGAGGAGAACGCACAGGGGACACAGGAGGTGAACGCAGTTTCTGATGCGTCTACCGAGTTGTGGCACAGGTGGCTTGGCCATATCAGCGAGAAGGGGATGAGCTACTTGGTGAACATGAAGGTGATTCCAGGGCTCAAGTCTACAAAGTTGGAGAAGTGCATGCACTGCTTAGCTGTGAAGCAAAATAGGGTGTCTTTCCAAAGTCATCCAAGTTTAAGGAAGCCGGCGTTGGTCGAGTTGATTCACTCGGATGTCTGTGGTCCTATGAAGGTAAAATCTATTGGTGGTACTTCTTACTTTGTAACTTTTATTGATGACTATTCCAGGAAGGTTTGGGTCTATGCCTTAAAGACCAAGGATCAGGTGCTGCCAACTTTCAAAGAGTTTCAGGCCTCTGTTGAAAGAGAGACGAACAAGAAGTTATTGTGTGTTCGGTCCAACAACGACGACGAATACATTGGTCCCTTTGATGCTTATTGCAGAGAGCAAGGGATACGATACCAGAAGACTCCGTCCAAGACACCTCAGCTTAATGGTGTAGCGGAGCGCATGAACAGGACACTGATGGAGAGGGTGCGGTGTTTGCTGTCAGAAGCAAATTTCTCAGACAGTTATTGGGGTGAGGCTCTTCTCACAGCTGCTTATGTTATTAATTTATCTCCTAATGCTTCTTTACAGGATGATATGCCTGACAAAGTATGGTACGGCAAAAGCCGTCATACAATCACCTGCGAGTGTTTGGTTGTAAGGCCTTCGTGCATCCACCGAAGGACGAGAGGTCCAAACTTGAGCCGAAGACGAGACGGTGCGTCTTTGTCGGCTACAATCGGGATGAGTTTGGCTATGGACTCTACGACCCAGTGGGAAGAAAGCTCTACAGAAGCAGGGACGTGGTATTCGTCGAGGATCAGACCATGACTAACACTCAGGATTTCAAGATGCCTTCTGAGGCTGAAGAATTACCTGAGTTAGAGTCATTTCGCTTCGAGCAGTTTCCAGAGGACATCGCAGAGGATCTAGTTATGGGGGAGCCAGTACATGGAGTTGCTCCCAACCTTGATTATCAGCCTGCTGATGGTGGTCAGGGTGTCCCTCAGGAGGATGAGCATGCCGGGGAGGCAGTTCCTGAAGGGGAGGAGGCTGTTGGTATACAGCCAGCACCAGTGGCTCCATTGATAAGGTGCGACAGAGAGCGTCGACCATCTACGAGATATTCACCGGGTGAGTATGTGCTACTGACTGGCGGAAAAGAGCCCGAAAGCTTTGCAGAGGCTATGGAAGACGAATAAAGGCAGAAGTGGATATAGGCTATGCAGGAGGAGATGGGTTCCTTACACGCCAATTCTACTTACGAGCTGGTGCGGTTGCCAAAGGGCAAGAAGGCTTTGAAGAATCAATGGCTGTTCAGAGTGAAGCAGACGGATGATGCTACTCGCCCTCGATACAAAGCGAGGCTGGTAGTTAAAGGCTACGGTAAGCGGAAAGGCGTGGATTATGATGAGATCTTTTCGTCGGTCGTCAAGCAGTCGTCTATTCAGGTGGTGCTAGCATTGGCAGCCAGTTTCGACTTGGAGCTCGAGTAGATGGACGTGAAGACGGTATTCCTCCACGGTGATCTTGAGGAGGAGCTATACATGGAGCAGCCAGAGGGATTCTGTGAGAAGGGTAAGTCACATTTGGTCTGCCGGTTGAGGAAGAGCTTGTATGGTTTGAAGCAGGCTCCGAGGCAGTGGTACAGGAAGTTCGAGTCATTTATGAGAGAGCATGGTTATGCACGGACGACGTCGGACCATTGTGTATTTGTGAGGTACTTTGCCAAGGATGATTTCATCATTTTATTGCTCTATATTGATGACATGCTATTAGTGGGTCGGAATGCCACTAGGATAGCGGAGTTGAAGTGCCAACTGGGCGCGGCCTTCTCTATGAAAGATTTGGGCGCAGCAAAGACTATTCTTGGGATGGAGATCAGCCGAGAGAGAGAGTCCAAGCTGCTACACTTGTCTCAAAAGAAGTACATTCACCGGGTACTTCAGCATTTCGGGATAGACAGGTCAAAGAAAGTGAGTTGTCCTCTTGCGGCCCACTTTAAGCTCACTGAGAAGCAGTGTCCATCTACCGAGGACTAAAAAGAAGATATGGAACGGGTTCCATATGCCTCAGCTGTATGAAGCCTTATGTATGCTATGGTGTGTACGAGGCCAGACATCGCTCATGCAGTTGACACAGTTAGCAGGTATCTTTCAAATCCTGGAAGGGTACATTGGAGTGCGGTTAAGTGGATTCTACGATACCTTCAGGGCACTGCCGATTGGAGACTTTCTTTTGGTGATGACGAGCCGAAGCTGGTTGGATATACCGACGCTGATATGGTTGGAGATGTAGACACGAGGCGATCGACTTCGGGCTATGTGATGTTGTTTGCTGGAGGAGCGGTATCGTGGCAGTCGCAGTTGCAGAAGTGTGTTGCCTTGTCAACGACAGAGGCGGAGTACATTGCGGCGACAGAGGCTTGCAAAGAGTTACTCTGGATGAAAAAACTGTTACAGGAAATGGGGATGAAACAAGAGCAGTATACTTTGCTTTGTGATAGTCAGAGTGCTATTCACCTTGTGAAGAATCCGACCTTTCATAGCCGGTCCAAGCACATCGAGACTCGGTATCATTGGATACGGGATGTGGTTGAGAAGAAGGACGCGGAGCTTAAGAAGGTTCATACAAATGATAACGGAGCAGATATGTTCGCCAAGATTCTACCAAGGAAAAAGTTTGAGTTCTGTAGGCAGATCGTCGGAAAGACGATCCCCTCCACATAGTTGTGAATGTAATGACCCGCTCCGCCCTAGCGGAACGCCGATTCAAACGGCAAGTGCAACGACTCAAACGAGCCGTCGACTCGAAGAGTTGCGTCGACCCGATGAAGAATCGATGCATGACTTACATTGGCCCGTCAAGGATGAATCCAGACTTAGACTTTCAAAGGCGCGCTCGGAGTATCGCTCGGCCGATGCGAACATTGCTAAGGTGGGTGGCTCCGATGAACCCGTCTTTGCTTAGCCTAGACACATAACAATACGGACACTATTGCTAGAATCGCTGGGCGATAACACCGTGCATGCTAATAAATGACTCAACGTACCTAGCTAAGGAAATAATTTCATCTTGTATGCTTATATAGGATATGGAAAAGAACTTGAAAAATATGAGAACTCCACGTTCGTGCTAAGGCACAAGTTTACATTTCGAGTTCCTTATGCGTTCAACAATGAAACAATGAATGGTTTACAACAATGAAACGGAAGACTATCGACATAGTCGTTTCGAGTAGAGTATAGCAACATTAGAAGACTTCGGGACCGATGGGTCGCCAAGGCGACCCCCGCACGGGAAGTTGCAAAATGTATGAATGAATGAATGAACGAATAAGTGAATGAATGAATCAACGAATGAATGAATGGATATGAGAATGAATGAATATGTGAATGAATCAATGAACGAACGAACAAGTGAAAGAAAGAATGAATAAGATAAGAAAGAATGGAATGGTTAGTGACAGGTATGACGGGGACGTGCATCGGGGCTCGCTACCCGCGCTGCACGGCCGCCGCCGCCAACCTGGTCGATAACGCTTTATGGCTAAGGGTTAGCCTATGGCTCAGAGATAGCCGTTAAGTTAAAATGACAAGACAATACGAAATGGTCGTGGACAATCCCATCGTATACGGGAGGTAGGCAGAATAAGGGATTTTCGCGGCACGATCAAAGGGAGGATCGTGGCCGGCCTAGACGGAATCATCATGGCTTACGGGTGCTGGCCTGGGTGCGGGCTTGGCCACCCAGGAGACGTAAGGCCGGATATTTCAAGAGACTATCAAGGTGTACCAACCAGCACGCTATGATAGGTGAGAAATACCAAAGGAGAATATGTCTAAAATGGCTTGTGATGCCAGCGACCGGTGCATATAGATTAAGTGGACTTGCTGGTGGCAATCCACGTACAAGTCCTTGCATTGAAACAAAGTAGTCTAAGTTAACTGAACAAAGCACCTTCTGAACAGGCTTGAATATAACACACTAAATGATCGAGAGTACTTCGTGCAAATGAGTTAGAAAACACGCCTACGACGCGCTAGAACCTGAGGCAGGGACACGCCCTTGACTTTGAAAGTTTATATAAATTGTTGACTAACTTGGTTTACTTTGGACAGGGAAGGCCGGACGGTAAGTATGGGTAAGTCGTGCATGTATTTCCATGCAACACATTAAAATCGGTAACACGAGATAGGTTATGAAATATGCCATGAAACTGACCCTAAGGAAAGATTAGAAAGACAATGAATGATAGACGGTGCACAAAAGTAAATAGAACGTGTTTGGTAATGATAGCATTGTGGGCGAGCTAGCCTCCCCACCAGTGCATAACAATGTACTGATAACCCCACAGTTTGCTTGCGGGGTGCAGGACACGTCGTCGGGTGCGGAGCTTCCCTCGAACGTGCTAAGGCGCGGAGCTAACTCTGGGGCCTTGGAGCGTTACAAGAAGCTGAAGCACCCTATACAGGACATAATGTATCGGAACATCGCCATGAATCATTCCATATTGTAGACATCCGATCTACCTCTTATATGCCTGATTCCCAGCACTTTCACCACATTAGAAACAATGTTGTTTTGCAATATTGGAAATGTTATTTAATATAGTATTTTATGCAATATTTAAGCTAAAAAACGATGGAGTTATACTTATTTTTTTGAAACTTTGTTAACTTTATTTGTTGCCATAGTTTTACTTACTTTTGGTTTCCTTCTTTATTTACTCTTGTTAAAACTGCTAACTTGTTACATTTTGTACCATTTGGGTTGCAGGGTTTGGGTATGCTAACTCTATCTTCGATTTTACCGAATCTCAGACCTCAGGTCCAATTACCCTTCTTCTACCTCTCCCTTTATCTTGTGGCATTTGCTCAAGGATGCCTCAAGCCTGCTTTTATGGCATTAGGCGCCGACCAGTTCGACGAGAATGATCCTCAAGAGTGCGTCTTGAGGAGGTCCTTCTTCAACTGGTGGCACTTTGGAATGAATGTAGGCATGATATGCTCGCTCCTCATGTTGACGTATCTTCAAGATAACATTAGTTGGGGCCTCGGGTTTGGAATCCCATGCATTCTTATGGTGATAGCCACGGTTGTCTTCTTGATAGGAACCAGGATGTATCGCTGCTATCCTTTGGAAGCGCAAAGCCCGTTTGCTAGAATTGGCAGAGCATTTGTGGCCATGGTAAGGAAGGGAGGAGCTCGTTCTGTCACATCCGATGAAAGCTGTTGCTTATTCGAAGGAGAACCAAAAGAAAAACAACATCTCATTGCATTCGACCAATCCAAGTAAGAAAGCATCTTTATAACTATATCAACTACTGCTTCTCAGCTGATTTTAATTATACCATAGAAAATCATCACCTTAGTCGAATGTCTCTCTCATAAATTACTAGGATTTTTTTTTTTGTTCAGTTATTTCTTGAGAAATTAAATTCAATACTGAAGCTGTAATTCATTTTTTCTTCATTTACATTTTGTAGAAGATAATCTTCTACACATATTTGTTGTCATGTTCTAAAGAGATTTATAACAATCAGTAAATGGTAAAAACATCAAACAAAAAATCATGTGAATTTAGTTATACTACAAAGACCTGAAAATGTCTTAAGACATTGGCCCAAAGGGTAAGGAATTGGCTGCGTGGTGGGCGTAAAGCGAACTATTCTTTCGCCTTTTACTAAAGAATAATGTGAGCCCGTGAGCGGCCACATCACGCAGCATACACATATTTTTGGTAGGCGTTTTTAACTTAGAAGGACCTATTAGATTTAAACTTTGTGTTGTGCTTAATTTCCTATATTTTTACTGCTGGTTCCAAGTCCAAATAAAGGAGGAGAGTTGCATTAGATAGCCGACAGCTAGCATAAAACATTGTCTGATCTCTATGAAATGAATCCTTCATAATCCACGTTGGGGCGATCCTCGGTAGCAATGTGTTGCATTGTTTTCATCATGGTGCAATAAAAAATGAGTAAGGGTAGATTACTAGGTTATCACCCCTAAGTCATGCATTGGATCGTTATCACACCCTGATAGAATGTAAACTGTGTAAGGTTGGATTAGGACTTCCCTCGGAAGCGACACCCAACATTGTTCCCCTAATGTGATGACAAACAAACAAGGGACTATATGATATAGAAAGAAGGGAGATAAGAAGTTGATGCATGTTCCAGAGATCATATGCAGAGACCCAGAGATTGATAACACACATAGAATTAATGATATTTCATAACTAATAGATTGAGAGCAGCAGCTCACAGACTACCTGAAAAGGAATAATTAAGATTAGGGTTTCTAAGCTCCTATATAGAGGAGGCTAAGGGGATTTTTCATTCATGCTCTTTTTCAAGGAGATCCACCAAATTCTACGAAAAACCCATGCTTCGGTATGACTTACACTTCAAGAGAGAAGAAGGGATATGTTCGAAGTGCCATCTACTATGTCAGGGAGATCGTCACCAGCACTGATTCAGTGGGCAACTGCCGCTAGGTGACATTTGTTGTTGGGGTTGGGGTTTTTGCGATCTTATTATTATTTTTGTATCTTCTTCTTAATATTTGTATGCAGTCCTCTCTTGGGTCAAAAGAGACGACTATATTGTAAGGCAATTCTTCATAATATAAAGAATTCGGATTTGTCCGGGTAGCTGAAGCCACCATATATACGCGTGTGATCTATTCTTGGCTCTTGTGTAGTATATTTCTTGGTTCGTTACTTTGTGTGGGTTCCGACAACCAAAGTTCTTGTATCCGCTACGAATGTCTCTGAATGCCAACAACCACTACAAGCACTTCTGTCATCAGTCGTGACAGATGAGCCATCACTCATCGCAGATGAGTCATTAGTCACTGCAGTCATCAAGCATTGTCATTGGCACACCTAGTGTTGAGAATCAATAAGGGACTTTAGTCCCACATTGGAAAATGTAGTATGAAGAGGAGTTGGAACCTCTATAAGTAGCAAGTAGTAGCCCATCAATAAAATCATCCATTATTCATTTTCTACTTGGTATCAGAGCCATAACCATCCAACCCTCTCCCCCCCCCAAAAAAAAAAATTTCCTCACCCGGCTCCAGCAGCGCCCCCACCCGGCTCCAGCGGTTGACCCCCCCCCCCCCTCGACTCCAGCGGCGTCCCTCGGCTCCAGCGGCGCCCCCCCTCCCCGGCTCCAGCGGCGCACCCCCCCTCGGCTCCAGCGGCGCCCCCCCCCCCCGATCTTTTTTGTTTTGTAATTTTTTTTTGTTATGTAATTTTTCTTGTTGTTTTGTAAAAAAAAAAAAGAAAGAAAAAAGGAAAAAGAAGAAAAAACGGTGTTACACCGTCTGGAGTGAACAAATGAACACATGCTTTATTTGTTCCCCGATCTTCACATCGGAATCTATACAGAGAATGATCATGTTTTCTCCACGGAGAATGATCGTGTTTTCTCCTGTGTCCTGACGTGTTCATTTTACATGCGCGCGCCGGTGTTGGCCACGTTTATAGCGCATTCGTAGAGTAGAAGACGACGAAGCTGCCGACGAAGACGACGACTAGCAGTTAGCAGCTGCCGCCGCCGACGACGACTAGAGATACAGTTGAAGAGACCATGGATTCGATTGCTGGAAAACTGATAGCACAAGAGATGATGGCCTTGGTTGATGATATCTTGTCGAAGAGATTGACCGAGGTGACCCCTAGTGTGACCTATACTGATGTGGATCTGTCACCCTACAAAATGGGGAAGTTGGAAACGCTAGAGACGAAGTTAGAAGGTACGTCCAACAACTTGAAATGGTCGCGGCAGACAATGCGGACGTTGAAGGGACGTGGCTTGGTTGGATATGTCAATGGCCAAACCAAGGCGCCTGCTGATCCCTCCTCAAAGGAGTTTGCTATTTGGGAGATTGTCAACAACGTAGTGACTGGGTGGTTGACAGCCTCCTCGACCGACCAGATGTCGGACAATGTAGAGGCAATGGAGGGTGCTGCTGATATCTGGCGGACTTTGAAGGATATGTACTCAGACTCGGACAACCCTATGCGGGTCTTCCAACTACAGGATGAACTCGATAGTGTGGTACAAGACGAACGTACCATCTCTGAGTACGCAGCCCTGTTGAAGAAGTACTGGTCTGATCTGGATCACTATAATCCTCTTGGGATGGAAGATGCGCAAGTCGAACCGGCGTTTGGAAAGCATTTTCAGACGTTTCTGGCGTATATTTTGCGACAACGGATGATGAAGTTCTTGAAGGGGCTCAATCCTGTGTTTGAGCAGAGAAGGAATGTACTATTCGCACAACCCACGCTTCCAACCTTAGAAGAAGCCATAGCTGCCATGGCACAAGAAGAAGCTGGATTGAAGTTGATGCCCAACAAGGGCTACTTCCAGGGGGGAGCAAGCTGCTGTTGAAAAGTCTGTCCTTGCCGTCTTCAATCAGCCTCCCTCTGCGGGCGGTGTTTGCCACAACTGTGGTGACTCGGGACATTACATTAGATTTTGTCCAAAATCCCTGCGAGGTCAGTCAAATAATCGCGGACGGGACCGTGGAGGACGTCGTGGTGGTAGAGGAGGATATGTTGGTAGAAGGGAAAATTATTTTGGAGGACACAAAGCAAATCTGGCGGAAGAAGGGGGAGACATTCAATTGGCTGAAATAACCCCTCTTGAGAGGGAGTTCATTGCGAGGTTACGAGGCACGAAGCTGGGTTCGGACGACAGTCAAGTTACTCCTGGGGCGTCATCTATCTCAGGGGATCACATCACTTGCTTTGCCCAAACCAACACAAGTATATCTGCACGTGCTCTTGCATCTGTCCATCAGCCAGGTTGGATTATGGACTCTGGGACATCTCGTCATGTCACGGGGTCTCGCGGTGAGTTCCAGGACTATACTCACCTATCGACGCCGGAGAGTATTCAGACTGCTGATGGTACCTCCAGACCTGTAATGGGTAAAGACACTGTCGCATGCACCCCTTCTCTCACTCTCACAAATGTCTTACATGCTCCATATTTTTCTGTCAATCTTATATCTATTAGTGCCATTATCCTTGACCTAAACTGTACTGTTTTCTTTGACATTCCTACGATGACTTTTCAGGAGAAGGGGACAGGACGACGACTAGGGACTAGCATATGGCATAAGGGGCTGTGGTACTTGGACAGGACCGGACTGGACGAAGTATTGGCATATCTAGTAGCAGACACACAACTAGACGCTACACGTCGCAGTGTAGAAGACAAATTACTACTCCACCACCAGCGTGTCGGGCATTCTTTCTTTCAAGTTATTAGTCGAATGTATCCGTCCTTATATCAAAGGGCTAATAAAGAGAAGTTATTTTGTAATGCATGTGAGTTAGGAAAAATACCAGGAGCTCGTATGCGAGCTCAGGGAATAGAAGTTCTGCTCCATTTGATATGATACATTCGGACGTATGGGACCCTTGTCCTACAACCGGTATTAACGGTTTTAGATGGATCGTCACTTTTATTGACTGTTATACCCGCGTGACCTGGGTCTACCTTATGAAGAATAAAAGTGACGTCCTTGAGGCTTTTCAGGATTTTCATCGACGGGTGGAAACGCAATATAACGTTAAAATTAAGTGTTTCCGGTCTGACAATGGGACGGAGTATACTAATACGAGGGTTGCTGAGTATTTATCTACTTATGGAATACTACATCAAACTTCATGTGCCTATACACCGGCACAAAATGGTGTGGCCGAACGGAAGAACAGACACCTGCTGGAGGTCACACGGACGATAATGCTGGCTATGAATGTCTCGAAACACTTATGGGGGCAAGCTGTATTGACAGCCTCTTATCTCATCAACAGAATGCCGTCTCAGATATTGGACTGGAAGACACCGTTAGAGATGCTTACTGGTGCAACTACATACACTGTTCTCCCGAAAGTATTTGGGTGTGTGTGTTTTGTCCAAGATAATAGGCCAGGAGTTGGCAAACTAGATCCAAGAGCGGTTAAGTGTGTATTTGTCGGGTACACAACGACTCAGAAGGGATACGCATGTTGGAGCCCATTTGAGCGGAAGATGTTTGTTAGCATGGACGTTACATTCAGAGAACTGGAACCATACTATGGTTCAGATGCAGGTTCGGCGTTTGGTGACATACCTAACACAGAGGGTGTTAGACGTGAGGGGGAGATAATAAGTCCAAACGTGGTAGTCGGATCGGTTCCGTACCCGGTCGTGAAAAATTGGACAAAAGGGGGAGATAGCAGTGACTCTGATACGGAGAATGAAGAAGAAGATACATGTTACGCAGGAGAAGACAAGGGAAAAGGAGCTACAAGTCTACAGAAGGAGACAACAGAAGTCCAGTACTGTGTCGTGCCCATTGCCTACTGTACCAAGTCCCTCGTCTACTCCTGCCCCAACTCTTGGAGATGTTGCCCCCACACTGAATCACTCTGATTCTGATACGGATCTCTCTGACTCGGATGGTATGATCTCTCCACCACCTATTGCTCCCTCTCCACCACCTATTGCTCCCTTAAGGAGATCTTCTCGCATCAATGCGGGTAAGGCTCCTAGTCGTTATGATGATTATGAACATGACATTGCCAATTTCTTGTCTTATTCTAACATTTTCCAAATTATCGAGCCTTCATTGCATTGTTAGACTCTACTTCTTTGCCTAAGTGTTGGCAGGAAGCAAAGAAAGATCCAAGGTGAAAAGCTGCAATGATGGAAGAACTTGGGACACTAGAGAAAAATAAGACATGGAAACTGGTTCCATTATCCAAAGGGAAGAAAACTGTGGGATGCAAATGGGTGTACACAGTGAAGGAGACACCAGAAGGAAAAGTAGAGCGGTACAAGGCAAGGTTGGTTGCAAAAGGATACACACAATCATATGGCATCGACTATGATGAGACGTTTGCCCCGGTAGCGAAAATGAGCACGGTAAGAACTCTGATCTCCGTTGCAGCAAACTATGGGTAGAAGCTATACCAATTAGATGTTAAGAATGCCTTTCTCCACGGGGACCTGCAAGAAGAAGTGTACATGGAGCTCCCGCCAGGATGCTACGCGACAGAATCAGACGGAGGGACGTCGCGTAGAAAAGTGTGTAAACTAAAGAAGTCGCTATACGGGCTCAAGCAATCTCCTCGAGCCTGGTTCGACAGATTCAGAAAGGTTGTTACTAGCATGGGATACCATCAAACAAATGCAGATCATACAGCCTTTCTTCAGCATGCAAGAGGCCACATTACTATACTTGCTGTATATGTGGATGATATAGTAATCACAGGTGATGATGAGGTCGAGATCACTAAGCTGAAATCAAAACTCGCGAAGGAGTTTGAGGTGAAGGATTTAGGAGTGATGAGGTACTTTCTGGGTATCGAGGTGTGTGACGGCGAACAAAGAATTGTTCTCTCACAAAGAAAATACGTACTAGATCTGCTAAAGGAGACAGGGATGCTGGGATGCAAAGCAGCAGTCACTCCGATTGACCAGAAGTGCAAGTTGGGAGCAGAAGCAGGAGAGCTAGTTGATCGTGAAAGGTATCAAAGACTTGTAGAAAGATTGATTTATCTGGGGCACACTCGCCCTGATATCTCATTTGCGGTGAGTGTAGTGAGTCGCTACATGCATGATCCAAGAACGGGTTATATGGAAGCAGTGTTTCAGATCTTGAGATATCTGAAAGGGACGCCGGGAAAAGGGCTATGGTTCAAGAAGAATGGACGCATAGAAGTTGAGGAATACTGCGATGCAGACTGGACGAGTTGCATAGACGACAGAAGGTCTACCACGGGGTACTGTGTCTTTGTAGGAGGAAACCTGGTCTCATGGAGAAGCAAGAAACAGTCAGTGGTAGCACGGTCGTCAGCTGAAGCAAAATACAGAGCAATGGCTCTGGGAGTGTCAGAATTACTGTGGGTGAAAGCACTGCTGACAGAGTTGAAGCTGGATAAGGGAGCACCGTTACATCTTCTGAGCAATAGTCAAGCTGCAATAAGTATAGCCAACAATCCAGTTTAGCACGACAGAACGAAGCACATCGAGATCGATCGATTCTTCATCAAGGAGAAGCTGGAACAAGGGATACTGAAGATTGTCCATGTTCGCTCAGAAGAACAAGTTGCAAACTGTCTGACTAAAGGTCTTAGTTCATTGAGTCTGTCAAAGCTATGTAACAAGATGGAAATAATTAATATCTATCGCCCATCTTGAGGGGGAGTGTTGAGAATCAATAAGGGACTTTAGTCCCACATTGGAAAATGTAGTATAAAGAGGAGTTGGAACCTCTATAAGTAGCAAGTAGTAGCCCATCAATAAAATCATCCATTATTCATTTTCTACTCCTAGCCTAGTCATCAATCGTGGTACATCATCAGCAATAGTCATCTCATTGTCAGCAGCAACCATATTATCAACATGAGCAGCAGTTATCAGTCGTTATGAGCATATTTGAGTCACTTTATTGGTCAAGTCGAGCCAATTTATAATTTTTTTAATTTTTTTAAAATTGTAAGTTGTTCATGTTGCCCCTTCCGTCAACATGTTCAACTTGAGGAGTGTAGTAATAAAGGCCAACCGCTCAACTGGTTGGGGTCCAATTTTTTGGTTAGTTCTGGAAATATGGACTTGTGATGAGGATTATGGTCCAAATGTGTTTTTGTAGAGACTTAGGGGTTAAAGCAGTTATTATGAGCTCTAGGGTTATGTTGGTCTTTCTATGTAATTCCCATATATTATACATGAGGATTGAAATCCCATTAGGGGATACGAAGGTTTCCTCCAAATTATTGTCTCTATATTATTGAAGGTTTCCACCATCTCTTCCATCTCTGTGCCTACCTCTCTACCATGAAGCCCTCCATAAACCTTGTAACAATTTATTTTTTGTATTCTTAAATCTTAATATATATTTCAAACTTTCTTTTGTTGAAACTCAAAATTAGACAAATCCAAAAATGCCGGAAATGACTGATATTTCCACCCTTGTTTAGGCATATTGTTGTTGTTTAAGATGAAGAGGAATGAGTATCAAGATAAAACTCACTCTTGTCTCCTCTGTGAGGAGATCTAATATTATTTATATTAATTAAGGAGTACAATTGCAAGGACACAACTATGCGAGAAATCCTAAAACTAAACCTTGAAATAAAACCCAAATTTGAAAAACCACTAAAATATGAAAATTTCTGAACTGCTTTGTTGGGAACGCGGTGTGACCTGAACCGGAGTTCATGAGGTGCGACATTGGACTAGGCAAATATGCCTTAAAGAGAAATTTTCATGTAAGGTCCTAACCAATCCCAATTATCTACATCTCATGATCTTACTTTCTACCCGATGTGGGACTAAATTATCAACTCCATTGTCACCACCTATGAGCACTCAACCGTAAATGAGATACAATCAACAATCTACACTTTAGCTTGTTTTCACTAGCCGAGCAACAAAACAACCCCGGCTATCTTTGCTCGTTCCCGCCAGTCGAGCACCCAGGAGATCCAGTATATTGTCATCTCGATCCACTCGACCACAAAACCAAACCGACACGTTCATCCCGCCAGCCGAGCACCAGGAAATCCAACATATTGTCATCTCGATCCGTTTGACCACAAACCGACACGTTCATCAACATCATCTTTATGAGCCAACCACAACGTCTTGCTCCACCTTAGACGTATCAGACCCATCTTTGAAGACAATCCGTGTAGGTGCCTCAAACATTAGGTCTGATCTGCCTTCAAACCACCTTAGAGGATGCACCTACTCCACCATGAGAAGAGAGCTCGTATATTCGGATTATACGCATAAATGTTTAGCACAATCTGTCTCGAACCAATTAGAGTCGTCCAAACTAACCCTCGTAACCTTCGACTCTGATACCACTTGTTGGGAACGCCGTGTGACCCGAACCAGAATTGGCCCTTAAGGTGGATGTTAGACTGGGCCCATATGCCTTAAAAAGAATTTTCATGTAAGGCCTGAAACAATCATAATTATCTTCACCTCATGATCCCACTTCCTACCCGATGTGGGACTAAATTATCAACTCTAATGCACCACCTTTGAACGCTTAACCGAAAACGAGAAACAATCCAACATGTTGCTTGTCGGCTAACTAGCTCCACTGTCGAAACTCCTTTGAAAATTTTGGCACCAGCTATCTAACTAGTAAGGTTGACTGTTGTAGATTGTTACTACAAAAATATAGGGCGTTAGCGACGGACGGATCCTCGCCGAGATGTCGCTAAACAGGATTAGCGGTGTTTAGGTGACAGATAGAGGGCAAATTATGGGTGTCGGTAAACGACCCTTTGCTATCTTTTTTTGTTGCGTGTAGTCGAACCTTCGAGGACTTTTCGACTACGTGGCGACGACTTTTTGGCAAACTACTGACATGCTAGTTTAACGTCGACTTTGTGACGCACTAGCGACCAACTTTCTACTGGATTAAACGACTAATCAACTACGGACAAGCGACATATATGATGTCTAGTTGGCGACATACGAACGACGGATGTTAGGTTTCCGATACTGAAATTAGTTTATGATACTCAATGGACGATGGCTGGGCGACTGCTTTATGTCACCTAAGCATCAGTTAGTCATCGTCGTACATTGCTTTGTCGTCGCTTACCTGAGAATTCTCAGATTAGCGACAGCTATGTACGTCACCTAGGCGCCGCATATGCGTCCTTCGCCTAGCCGACACATTGCCGTTGCTAAGCTGCACATAACTGATTTTTTTTAATTACATCACTCGCAGCATATACACACCATAAAATCTGTCAATCACAATACAATATATCAATCACCCAGCTCAACCCGTCATAGAATTTCTGTCCAATCGGACCTTCAGCGACACAAAATACACGTTGGAACCACATAGTACATAATAGAATAGAAATAAAACTCACATTCAAATAAAGTCAAACAAATAATCCATGAAAAATATATAAACATAACAACAATGTGCTACATAAATCTACATGTCCATAAATACAAAACATCCTAATAAATATACTATTGGAAGTACATATTGTTAGTCCCTTGACGAACAATCGATGGAAAAAACACGAGTTCAGAAACAATTGTAAAGACAATGTTTCTGGCAACAACACCCTAAAGAATGTGAAGTTGTTTTACGAGAATCTAAAAAGATTATTTCGTAATATTTCTCGAAGGCAACAGAACCGTATAACTTCTAAAGAGAAGCGACGGTATTCTCGAAGGCAACAAGAGATGTTCAACAACAGTTGAGTCTCAGATTCTCGAAGGCAACAGAAAGAGGGAGGAAGAAGAAGAACAGATCTCGCTGGGGTGTAGAACACCGGCGCTCAAAGCTATACCCGCAGTACGGATAAGCTCCCAGGAACCAGCAAGTTCAGGAGAACTTCTGGAACGCTCGTAAGTCAATATTTGAGACTTGAACGGGCTTCCTGGACTTTACAGACTCCCTTTACTCTCTTCTTGGTGCATCTTTCAAAGGAGGCCAAGGGGCTCTATTTATAGAGTGGAGTTGAGACTTCACCTCTTCTCCTATCCGATGTGGGACTAAAATACCAATACTCAAAAATAGAGTTTGATATTTTAGATCATCCCACAATCAGCATAGAAGTGTGCTAGTCCACGCCTACCCCCCGAACACTCCCGTGCATGCACGAGACATCCTGGAGTCCGTGTCCGAGTCCGAGTCCGCACAACAAAAATTAACTTGCATCCTTGTTGGATTTAATCCTTTTTCCTTCTAGAGAAATACTTCCACATGGCACAAACTTGTGCCCCACTACACCTCATGTGCACACCTCAACACAAGCAATACATTATATTGAGATACTCACCATTTGGTGTAGCCGATGTGGGACTATCTTTTCTAGTCCAAAGGCAAAAACACCAACAATCCCCCACATATCTCAATATATGGGTTGAGCGTTCCCCACAATGATTGTCCATCATGCATTAGGAGAGATGTCGCTACGACTTGAATCTTCCCGCATAGGTTAAATAACAGCATGATACAAGAATGGACTAAGCCTTGAATTCTGCACCATAACTGCAATTCTTCCTACTCACATAATGACATCAACTGTGCTTCTGGCTACACATTGAAGGCCTTGTGCCAGCCTGGTTTCAGTGTATAATTTTGGGCGTCTACAAGCTTACCCTCAAGAGACGGCCTGATATCTCTTTCCATACACTATAGGTGAGTTCTTTATAAAGAGTCATTGGCATGAAGCATTGTGCTTCTTTGCGGTGCTACGCCGCTATGACATGGCTGACAAAGCCGAGGCTTTACCCCACCTGGGTACCTCATCGTAGTGTCATACTACTGTAGCATGAGGTCACAAGCCCCTTTGTAGTGCCAAACTACCCAGCATGAAGCCTTGCGCTTCCGTGCGGTGTTACGCCGCTATGACATGGCTTGCGAAGCCGAGGCTTTACCCTACCTGGTACCTCTTCGTGGTGTCATGCCACTGTAACATGAGGACATCGTCCTCTTTGTAGTGCTGTCTACCTCTCTTTATTACGATTATCATACAGCATTAGGCTACCTGCCTATTTGCGGTGCTACTCCGCTGTGACTTAGCTTGCAAAGCCGAGGCATTATCCCTACCTGGGAACCTCATGGTGGAGTCACCCCACTGTAGCATGGAGTTTCACTCCTTGTAGTGCTGCTCTACCGTGCTTCCTGTAAAGCACACCAGGCATTCACTCTGCCTGAGAACTCATTAAGGCGTTTAAGCCAACCTCCCACATAATCAATTTTCCGCAAGAAAATATATAGTAGACAACAGTGGTTATGGGTCCGTAACCCTTCCATGTTCCGCAGAACAAGTACCCACTGTTAACTGATATTATTCTAGTCAATGATCCTCCTTTGAACCAAAAATTAAATGTCTAGTAGATTTCTCTTTGAACCAATAACATAAAATTTTATGGTAGGATTACAATGACACAATATCAGAAAGTCTTCAAGCCCATCTTCCTTGCTGTGTCCTCGACCAGCTGACGCTTGAGACCCTTCGTGAACGGATCCGCCAGGTTTTCCTGACTCCGAACATCGATCACTGCAATGACGCCCCTTTTGATGAGATCGTTCACTGCTCTGTGCTTCAACCGCACAGTCCTCTTCTTTCCGTTGAAGAGTTCATTTGATGCCACCGCTGCTGCCGCCTGGTTGTCACAGTATATCGGAATCGCCGGTATCTGAGCCCCAACCATTGGAAGGTCATACATGAGCTCCCGAAGCCACTCTGCTTCATCTGCAGCAGCGTCTAATGCAAAGAATTCAGATTCCATGGAGGAGCGAGATAACATAGTCTGCTTCTTCGACTTCCACGATATAGCAGCTCCACCCATGGCGAACATATATCCACCTGTGGAATATTCGCTCTCCACCTCTGAACACCAGCTAGCATCACTGAAGCCTTCCACTACTGACGGATCTCCGCTGTAGTATAGTGCATATGTCTGAGTTTTCTTGAGATATTTCATAACACGCTTCACAGCTTTCCAATGCTTTACGCCTGGATTGCTCGTAAATTGACTCAGCATTCCCACTGCAAAGGCTATGTCAGGCCTTGTGGCAGTAGTAGCGTACATCAAACTTTCGATGACGCTAGCGTACTCCAACTGCCTGACGCTCTCCTTCGAATTTGGCTCCAGTTTCAGGTCACTCCTGTACGGTGTATCAATAATAGGAAGATCTTGATACCCGTAGCGAGTGAGCATCTTCTCAATGTAATGAGACTGTGACAGCGCTATTCCAGTGCCTGTTCGGATGATCTTGAGCCCCAAGATTACGTCGGCATCCCCCAAGTCCTTCATACTGAACTTGGTCGAGAGGAATTTCTTTGTCTCTGTGACGCAGCTTAAATCCGTACCTAGGATTAGCATGTCGTCCACGTATAGACAAACAATTACTCCTCTTCCGTCAGCAAACTTCGTATAGACACACTTGTCTGTTTCACTGACCCTGTAGCCATTTGACCTTATCACCTTGTCAAACTTCTCATGCCACATTTTGGGAGCTTGCTTCAAACCATACAGAGACTTCATCAACTTGCAGACTTTGTCTTCCAGACCTCTGACGACAAAACCTTCTGGTTGTTGCATGTAGATCTCTTCGGTCAGCTCGCCATTAAGGAATGCCGTTTTCACATCCATCTGATGTATCACCAGCTTGTGTATTGCTGCTAAAGCAATTAACAATCTGATAGTTGTCATCCGAGCTACTGGAGCATAAGTGTCAAAGTAGTCGATCCCCTGCTTCTGAGCAAACCCCTTGGCCACTAGCCTGGCCTTGAACTTGTCAATGGTTCCATCTGCTTTCATCTTCTTCTTGAAGATCCATTTGCATCCGATGGGTCTTGCTCCTTCTGGTAGGTCGACCAATACCCATGTATTATTGGAGGTGATTGAGTCAATCTCGTTGTCTATCGCCTCCTTCCAGAATACAGCATCTCTGGTCTTCATCGCCTCATCATAGGTAAGCGGATCTGCTTCCACATGATAGGTGACGAAGTCATCTCCGAAGTCTTTCGGCCTCCTTGCTCGCTTAGTTGACGGCTCAGCGAGTTCTGGTTCAGCTGGTGTCTCCTCGACAACAGCTCCATCTTGGACTACTGGTTTGATAAAGACCTCTGTCTGCTTCGTACCCTCATTATTCTCCGGAATGTCCGCGAGAACAATGTTCTTGTGCCTTGCAAACTTTTCTTCAAAATATTCAGCATCGCGAGATTCGATGATATGATTTGACTCGATATCAAGGAATCTCCGAGCATCACTCTTCTCGGCATACCCCAGGAAGATCGCCTTAGTAGTCCTTGTCCCCAGCTTCTGAATCTTTAGATCCGGGAGCTTCACATAAGCCAGGCACCCCCACACTCGAATGACATTCAGGTTGGGTCTGACTTTGAACCAGAGTTCATGAGGAGTTATGTCGGAAGTTGCATATGGCACTCTGTTCAGAATGAAAGTGGCCGTTAATGCAGCTTCTCCCCAATAGCACTTTGGGAGACCCGCAGTCAACAGCATAGAGTTCATCATCTCTGTCAACGTTCTGTTCTTCCTTTCTGCTACTCCGTTGGATTGTGGAGAATACGGAGTCGTCGTCTCGTTGATGATTCCATGTTCTTTGCAGAATGATGAGAATTCGTGAGACCTATATTCCCCACCTCGATCACTCCTCAGCCTCTTGAGTTGTTGTCCAGTTTGCCGTTCAGCCTCGGCCCTGAACTCCTTGAACTTCTCGAATGCTTCATCTTTAGATTTGAGTAAATAGACGAAGGCATACTTGGAGAAGTCGTCTATGAAAGTAATGAAATACTTCATCCCGGCCTTTGTAGAGAATTGTTTGAAGTCACAGATATCTGAGTGAACCAACTCCAGAAGATCTGTGCTTCGATTGACCCTGTGAAAGGGTTTCCTAGTGATCTTCGTCTGAGCACATATCTCACATTTCTCTACCTTACTCCCACACTTGGAGATAAGTCCTAGACTAGACATTTTGTTTATTCGCTTACAATGAACATGTCCTAGTCTATTATGCCATAATTCAAGAGAGTGATTCAAACTAGTGATAGCATTAACATTATTATGCTGGGTTACAACAAGCTGAATTTTGTACATTCTTTCAGTCTGAAAAGCTTTCCCGAAGAAAGTACCCTTCTTGGACATCACCATTTGGCCAGCATTGATGTCCATCCTCAAGCCTGCGTTGCAGAGCAGGCTCCCAGAGATCAGGTTCTTAGCGATTGCAGGAACATGCTTCACACCTTGAAGCATCAGAATGTTCCCCGATGTAAGCTTCAGCTCCACCGTCCCGATCCCCAGTACTTCAGCTTGTGCCTGGTTCGCCATCATGACTTTCTCGGAAGTAGGCTCATAGGAGACGAACCAGTCCTTATCTGAACAGACATGACATGTCGCGCCAGAGTCTATCCACTAGTCCAAGTCTGCCCCCACAGTTGCAACCTGTGCTATCATGGCAACCTGATTAGTAACCAAAGAAACCTTGTTAGGCTCACCTTGCTCTTTGGGCTTGGACTTGCATTCACTTTTATAGTGACCCTTCTTGCCACAGTTGAAGCAAGTCACATGGGACTTGGACTTCTGTTGCTTGAATCCTGGACCCTTCACTTTCAGATTCGAGAAGTCCTTCTTCTTGTGGTGAGAAGCCGCCTGCTTCCCTTTGTTCTCTCTGGTGGCTTGAACCAGATTCGCCGTTGCTAGTTGCTTGGATAGGGCGTCCAACTTCTGTTGAGAGCGCATCTCGTCCTCAACATGAATCTCGCTGAGGAGATTATCCAGGCTAATCTCCATCTTCTTCCTATGCATCCTTGCATAGATGTTGCTCCATCCTGGAGGAAGTTTTGCCACGATCCCTCCAACGACGAACTTGTCGACGAGGGGCATGCTATCGTCCTCCAGTTTCTGGCGCAGCTTCAGGAACTCTTTCACTTGGGGCAGCATGGTCTTCTCGTCTTCAAAGACCCATTTGTGGTATTTTTCAACCATGAACATCTTCGACCGGGCCTCGTCGTCGTCATACAGCTTCCCCACGGACTCCCAGATCTCTTTGGCAGAAGTCTTCTTTGTGTAGGACTCGGCCAGAGAGTCTTCCATGGAATTCAGGATCAGCAGCCTGCATATGCTGTTATCCTTTTTCCACTTCGTCTGCTTGCTCGTAGCAGCGGCTAGAACAGCAGCAGATCCTGTTGCTGGAACGATTGGTTCTTCCTCATCCAACACGTGATCAACATCCACGAGTTGAAGGTTCAGAGTCACCTTTCGCTTCCAGATCTGGAAGTGTTCACCGTCGAATTTCTCCAACTTGTTAAAGCCGGTATCGACAAGCGAAGCACGAGTGTTTTCCATCGAATCGTATAGCTTTGAGATTGTTAGTCCCTTGACGAACAATCGATGGAAAAAACACGAGTTCAGAAACAATTGTAAAGACAATGTTTCTGGCAACAACACCCTAAAGAATGTGAAGTTGTTTTACGAGAATCTAAAAAGATTATTTCGTAATATTTCTCGAAGGCAACAGAACCGTATAACTTCTAAAGAGAAGCGACGGTATTCTCGAAGGCAACAAGAGATGATCAACAACAGTTGAGTCTCAGATTCTCGAAGGCAACAGAAAGAGGGAGGAAGAAGAAGAACAGATCTCGCTGGGGTGTAGAACACCGGCGCTCAAAGCTATACCCGCAGTACGAATAAGCTCCCAGGAACCAGCAAGTTCAGGAGAACTTCTGGAACGCTCGTAAGTCAATATTTGAGACTTGAACGGGCTTCCTGGACTTTACAGACTCCCTTTACTCTCTTCTTGGTGCATCTTTCAAAGGAGGCCAAGGGGCTCTATTTATAGAGTGGAGTTGAGACTTCACCTCTTCTCCTATCCGATGTGGGACTAAAATACCAATACTCAAAAATAGAGTTTGATATTTTAGATCATCCCACAATCAGCATAGAAGTGTGCTAGTCCACGCCTACCCCCCGAACACTCCCGTGCATGCACGAGACATCCTGGAGTCCGTGTCCGAGTCCGAGTCCGCACAACAAAAATTAACTTTCATCCTTGTTGGATTTAATCCTTTTTCCTTCTAGAGAAATACTTCCACATGGCACAAACTTGTGCCCCACTACACCTCATGTGCACACCTCAACACAAGCAATGCATTATATTGAGATACTCACCATTTGGTGTAGCCGATGTGGGACTATCTTTTCTAGTCCAAAGGCAAAAACACCAACACATATATCATAACAATAATACATATCTCAAATTAAAAAAAAATCACGGATATGAAGGTTGTCTCTGGTACCGCAGACGAGCGAAGATGTCCGGAAGAATTGAGTTCACTATGTCATGTGGTAGTAAACTGAACACATTCGACAGAAGTAAACTCAGGATCCTCGTCAATGCGGTAGAAAATAGGATAGGGGCAGAAGCAACAACTGGAGGAGCAGAGGCACCAGAAGGACCAAACATCGTGGCGGCACGAGTGTATGGAGCAGCGCCGCTAGCAGTCATCGGGACCCCAATTGTGGCATGTATGGTGCTAATAGACTCATGTATCATCATCACGTTGGTCTGCAAGGTAGTCATTACCGTTACAGGTTGCGATATCTGCTTGGTGACGTCTGGAGGCGGAGCAAAAGAAGAAGAAGAAGAAGAAGTAGAAGTAGAAGAAGAAGGCACAGGCGGTGGATGTCTCGTGACAACCGATATCTGCGTCACCAAGGAACCGGCGACGTAGACGCGTCCGCCCTTCCCTCTCCCACCAGCGGCCTTTATAACAAGGTCGTTGGTTTGAGCAGGGCATAGGAGCGGCTTTGATCGCAGGCAATAACTCGGCGACGGTCTCGGCTACCCCATCCTGAGTTGCCGGAGTAGTTGTCTCATTCTGTAGAGACTGAAACGCAGCTTGTACAACAACACATACTTAATATCCTAATGTGATAAAACTAATTTACGTTGTTGCAAATATTCTAATAACATAAATTCTAATACTTAACGTTATTCTAACATATAATATAAATTCTAATACTTACAACAGTCTTGCTGGCCTTTTTATTCATGTAGGTCCCATCCTCCCTTCTTTTGTGCGTATAATCAAAAACATCGCTGAAGCCGATACTAGAGGGATCCCCCCCTCCTTCGCAAATTTCTCCGTCTGTGTACAAAATATTAAGGAAACATATTAGTTTGATATTAATGTTATTAAACTATATAATATAAGTATTTAAATACATCGAGATCTTACCATATGTCGATGGTGTATAGCGGTGGGGATCGATCCACCCGTATGTAGACCAGCACAAGATCGCGCCTTCTTCGCTTGCTCGGACTTGTTAATTCTGGAGTCTCGAGCTGCCTTTGCATCTCCTTCCCAAAAATTGTCCTGGATCCAGGCTTTCTTGTCCTTTCCAACAGCCACCGCCCTCTTCAAATCATCATTTGCATCCCTTATCTTCTTGCTACAGGCGCCCCGATAGGTCTTCCTAATCGCCGCATCGCGATGCTCGGGCCACCAGTAGATTTTCTGACATACAAATTCAAATATCAATGAATAGATAAAAATATAATTAGTAAATGAAATGACGTAAAATTTTAAATATACCTTCATCTGGTCAAGTATCACGTCCCAGAACCAGAATACTGGCAAGTAGGGACGGACAAGGCCAGCTACGTATACCAAAGTACTCCAGTACTTCGAAATAACGTATAAGTTGTATTGATGGGGGTTACTACTACAAACCAACAGTCAGTTGTAGGTCAAAAATCTTAGATATCTCAATCACATTCAAGCAGATAATGTACAAGGATATGATCATCATCATATAAGACAGTAAAGCGTCCCAAACTATAATATATAGATGATCATGAAGCTAGTAATACAAAATGAAGAAATAGCAAGACTAAGTAATACATGATCATCTTTAGCTGCAGTCTAGAAATATAACATCATGTCTAAGCCCGTAGGCAAAATGTCAAGTCCAAAACACGAGCTAAACACGTGCTCGGTGGCTAAATGCCTCAAAAGAATATGTACATAAAAGAGTGGGTAAGAGAAAGAACACTCACTCAAGCACCCTGGTGCTCTGGGTGGTCACCATCGAGTGGAAGGTCCGGAAGATCCTTGGGCTCCTCAACTAAATCTGGTCAATGCAAAACCAGTGGGGTCAGAACCCCATTAGCAAGTACCACAAAGGATGCCAAACTATGAACTAAAACCAGCATGCAATTTATAATATCTCTAAGATAAAGCAGTAAACGAGACTGGAATAATAAATTGGTACCACAGTGTATACGAAAGGAAACTGAGAACATGTAAGGACATAGCAAGTAAATATGTAGAATAAACTGGACATGTGAGCATGTGATGAAGCCGAGCATGTAGTAGGAAATAGTATGTTAAGGAAATGACATAAAGCTAAGTACTGAAATAAGATAAACTAGACAAGCCTAGACTAGACATGAAATGGACTACATCCATCAATCACGGCCAAGCAATGAGTACAGCTTGCTACTTAGCTAACTAGGGTTGTCATAATCCTAATTACTAACATATGCAAGTTTGAGAAATCCAATTCCAGTTACCTGCCCTGCAGACTACCCGATTGATCCAAGCCAAAAGAAAAACAAGTATAACAGACACACTGCAGTAAGATACATGTGTCCTAAAGAAGTGCCCCACTCGACGGTGTGCTGAAAGAGTGCTCATCATGACAGATAGCTCCAAATCCCTAGTAGATATATATAAGACCGAGAAACAAGGGGTGCAGGTAACCGAAAAAATCTTACCTCCCAATAATCTAAATAATCAAACTAGTTGTATAGTTCCTAACATATTCATTAGGATTCCGGGTGTGGCATTCCGCAGAATCCATCCTAGGCATGAGACATGCGAGACTGGACAAGACAAGCAAGATTGTGCACTGCAACAAGCCACAACAAGACATAACAATATCAAGACAAGAGTGCGCTACGACGAGCTACTATCAAGGAGCTAGGCATGTACTGGAATCAAGAGTGCGCCATGACAGGCCACTATCAAGCAAGATAGGAAAAGACATGTACAAGAGTGCACCACGATGGGTCACTATCAAGTAAATATTGGACATGGCATAGATTGTAAAGGACAATAAATCTGGATGGGCATAGCAATACATAGTGAGTATAGAGAACATATGAACATAAGCTAGTGTCCAGTGTATAGAGTGTACAATCATTCTCTAAGTAAACAAGGTCATCTAATCATGTTAAGAATTCATTACAATCGAAGAAAATATCAAAAACGGACAAAAACGGACAGAAATGGACAAAAATAGACAAAAACATCATAATCGGATCATCCGGCGGATTACTGTGAATTACCGATAGATTTTCCGAAGTGTCACAATTTTAGTGGTGCAAGTTCGAATTTTCCGACGGATTTCTGCGAATTTCCGTCGGATTTTCCGAACAGTCACAGAAAGTTGATTCTTGAAAACTCAAAACTTGTTTCGGCCATAAAAACTTCGTTTTAAATCGAAATTCGGATTTTCAAAAGTCAAAATCGCATGAAATTTAATTTCCTACAACATGGGAGTATTAGTTTTCACAAATTCAAAGATTTGATAGATCAATACCTCAAAATACTCCAAAAATAGATTTTCGGGAAACTGAAACGGGTTCCGATTTCCACCAAACTTAAAATCTATTTATGCAAGCTTGGTGAGGACCTCATATATGCATATGTGACCAGGATCCCTGATGGTAAAACCAGTATCACTCTTTATATTGAGTTTTCTACAAGTCAATATTGGATTTTAACAGAAAATCAAATCCTAGTTCTAACCAAATTTAGAAACATGCATATAGACGAGAATCACTAGAAAAATATTCTTAACAAAATGAGTTTAGAACAATTCTAATCATTTAATACCAAGGAAAACAAAAATGACAACAAAACAATATTGTTCATGAATTTGGCAAGATGTACTTGCCTAGGTTAAGCTCCAAGCCTAATCTTCTACTCCTTATCCTAGGGGGTTAGACACTAGACCCAAGCCTCAAGGCCAAGCTCTTAGCAAGCTCCAAAGGGGAGAGAAGAGAAAAAGAAATGAAGAGAGTGAAAGAATGGAAAGAGAGGAGAGAGAAAGTGAAAGTGTATATATAGAAGGGAGAATTAATTTTGACCATTGGATGGTGATCCATGTCAAAATCTAAGTCAATCATGGTCATTCAAACAAAACCAAATATCCATTGGGTAAAAGGGTGCATCTGCACTATTCACAAAAATATCTAAATACTATTCATCAAAATATCTAAAATACTATTCACGAAAATATCGAAAACACTATTCATAAAAATATCTGAAATCGAAAATATCTAAAATGTGGAATATCTGTCCGGGCGGTATGCCATCGGTATACACCGGGATACTGATGGTACGACGGTCAAAGAGAAAATCTATAAGTTGAGAAAAATTTAAAGTGTTCCGAAAACTAAAAAAATACGAAATATACTACAAAATACGTATCCGTATATAAATACTGATACTGTGAGACGAGTCTCACAACTCTCCCATCCTTAGAAAAATTTCGTCCTCGGAATTTTCTAAAGGTAATCAAGAGCAAGCAAGAAATCCAAGAAAACATGCTATCAGATTCAAGATGGAAAACTCATAAAGCATGAAATCAAACTAGAGTAATGTACAAGAAATGTAAAAGCAATTTAAACATACGAAAACAACAACATCATGTATTTCTACAATCACACTCAAAAGGTAGAACATAGATATACGAATAAGTATACCTCACGAGTCAAACAGATATGGGTAACGAGCTCGGATATCATCCTCGCGCTCCCAAGTCGACTCGTCCGGTGAGTGATGATCCCAAGAAACACGAACCAATCGGATAGTCCGGTTCTTGAGAATCTTCTCCCTCCGGTCCAAAATGGATACAGACCTCTCCTCATACGATAGGTCGGTACCAACGACCATCTCGGAATGATCTTGGATATGGCTCGAATCCGGAACATACCGATGCAACTGAGATACGTGAAATACGTCATGTACCTCACGTAGCGACGGCGGAAGAGCAAGACGATATGATACATCTCCTACTCGCTCGAGAATATCGAACGGTCCAATAAATCTAGGACTAAGCTTTTTCCGTACGCTAAACCTGATGACACCACGGGTAGGCGAAATTCGAAGAAATACGTGATCATCGACAGAGAACTCAAGATGACGTCGATGCTGATCTGCCCAGTGAGACTGTCGATCCTGAGCTACTCTGAGATGCTCTCTGACCTGCCTGACTACTCCAACTGACTGAGCAATCATCTCTGGATCAAGCATCTGCCTCTCTCCAATGTCATCCTAAGCTAGGGTGACCTACATCTCCTACCATACAAAGCCTCGAAAGGTGCCATCTGAATGCTCGCCTGGAAGCTGTTGTTGTAAGAGAACTCCACCAAATGCAAGTGATCCTCCCAAGAACCACTGAAGTCAAGAGTGCATGATCGAAGCATATCCTCCAAAGTCTGAATCGTACGCTCCAACTGACCATCTGTCTGAGGATGGTATGCTGAACTGAAGCTCAAACGGGTACCCAAACTCTTCTGAAGACTCTGCCAGAAATGAGAAGTGAATCTGGAATCCCGATCTGAGACTATGCTAACTGGCACCCCATGGAATCTAACAATCTGCCTCATGTACTGCTCGGCCAACTGCTTTGTAGACTGACCAACTCTGAAAGGTAGGAAGTGGGCAACCTTCGTGAGTTGATCTATTATAACCCAAATGGCATCTCTACCAGTTGGGGTTCTAGGAAGACCAGTCACGAAGTCCATAGTAATATGATCCCACTTCCACTCCGGGATTGGTAAAGGCTGAAGAAGTCCGGCCAGTCTCTGATGCTCAGCCTTGACCTGCTGGCAAACCAAGCACCGAGAGACAAACCGAGCTATCTTCCTCTTCATACCATTCCACCAGAAATGCTGACGAATATCACGGTACATCTTCGTTCCTCCTGGATGAACATAATACTGTAAACTGTGGGCCTCCGACATAATCTCCTGTCGAATATCTCCACTCGCACACAAAGACGACTCCCAAACCGGAGTGTTCCATCCTCATGGATGCACAACTCTGATCTGCGCCCTGCCACACACTCTGCTCTGAGCTGCTGAAGCCTGGCATCCCCTGACTGTGCTGCTCTGATCCTCTCCACAATGGTAGACTGCACCTACAAGCCTGCCATCATAGCTGCCTCACCAGGTAGCACTACCTCTATGCCCATCTCCTGAAGATCCTTTTGACGGTGATGCTACTCCATCAAGAAATAGACTCCGGGTCTCCTGCTCAAAGCGTCTGCAACGACGTTTGCCTTCCCGGGATGATACTGAAGATCAACATCATAATCCTTCAGTAACTCAAGCCACCTCCTCTGCCGCATATTCAGATCCCTCTGGGTGAACACATACCTCAAGCTCTTATGATCAGTGAAAATCTCCACTCGATCACCATATAGATAATGCCTCCAGAGCTTGAGGGCAAACACAACCGCGGCCAACTCAAGATCATGCGTCGGATAGATCTTCTCATGGTCCCGAAGCTGCCGAGACGCATAAGCTATCACTCGACCATCCTGCATAAGGACACAACCAAGTCTCCGGCCTGATGCATCACAATACACCGTGAACCCACTTGGTCCGACGGGTAATGTTAGAATAGGAGCTGAAATCAAACTCTGCTTGAGTTTCTCAAAAGAAACCTGACAAGCATCTGACCACTTGAAGCACACATCCTTACACGTCAGTCGTGTCAAGGATGCGGAGGTCCTAGCAAAGTCTGCCACAAACTGTCTGTAGTAGCCTGCTAATCCCAGAAAGCTGCGTACATCTGAAGCTGTACGAGGTACTGGCCAACACTCGATAGCCTCTACCTTCTTGGGGTCCACCTCAACACCACCTTCGGCAATAATGTGACTCAAGAAAGAGACTCAATCGAGCCAGAAATCGCACTTGCTGAACTTCGCGTAAAGCTGATGGTCCCGAAGAATCTGAAGAACCACGCGAAGATGCTGCTCGTGCTCTGCCTTAGTTCGACTATAGACCAAGATATCATCAATAAACACTATCACAAACTGGTCTAAGTGGGACATGAAGATACGATTCATGAGATCCATGAAGATCGTTGGCGCATTGGTTGCTCCAAAAGGCATAACAAGGAACTCCCAATGGCCATATCGAGATCTAAACGCCGTCTTGGGTATATCCTCCTCTCTGACTCTGATCTGATGGTACCCAGACCGCAAATCGATCTTTGAAAACACAGCCGCTCCACTAAGCTGGTCGAACAAGTCATCTATCCTGGACAAGGGATACTTGTTCTTCACGGTCACCGCGTTAAGTTGACGATAGTCAATGACCATACGCGATGAACCATACTTCTTCTTTACAAGAAGGGCTGGAGCTCCCCAAGGCGATCCACTGGGACGAATGAATCCCTTGGTCCTAAGCTCCTCAATAGACTGATACAGCACCAAAAACTCTGAAGGAGACATCCTGAAGACTCTCGCTGACACTGGCTCTGCTCCCGGAACCAAATCAATATAATACTCAATCTCCCGAACTGGAGGCATACCTGGGAGCTCCTCGGGAAACACATTGAAAAACTCACAAACTACTCTGGGCAACTGCACCTCCTCGGCTACATCCATCCACATGACCACCGGTGAAGACTCCACCTCGCCTCTAGAGAATGATAACTCCTCCTCATTCGGAACACAAAAGATAACCTTGCCAGCATGGCAATCTATCGTAGTGTGTCGAGCACTCAACCAATCCATACCTAGGACGACATCATAATCATCCATAGGAAACTCTATCAGCCTAGCGGGAAACTCCCTCCCGCACACTATGACTCTACACGAGGTATAGACTCGGTCTACTCCTACTAGACCGTTACCAGTAAGTATATTCAACCTTACAGGTAAAGTCTCTGGCTCCAAACCAACACGTGTCGCAAATTGTGCAGATATAAACGAATGCGAAGCACCAGAATCAAATAAAGCTGAAGCTGAATGAGAGTGAACGAGAATGGTACCTGCGACCACCTCCCCCGCTGCTAGCGCCTCCTCGATGGAAAGCGTGAAAGCCTGACCCTGGCCTCTCCTGCTGGAACTGCTGAGGCCTCTGCTGCTGGAACTGCTGAGACTGCGTCGGTAATGGCCTCTGGGCCTGCTGCTGCTGAACCGGTGTTGGCGCCCTGAACTGCTGAACTGCTGGCTAGAAAGATGCTGATCCAGCCGAACTCCTCCTTGGACAAGCCCCTATCTTGTGGTCCGATGCTCCACAAGTTAAGCACAAGCCCTGTGCCCTACGACACTCTGACAAGACATGCCCTCCCTTCCCGCAATGGGAACAACCAACTGAGGAAGACTGTCTCTGCTGCTGAGGACGCGACTGAGACGACTGCTGAAAGGAAGTCGTCGGAGCCGGTCCCCTCGGAGATCCAATCGTCAAAGCTCGAACTGCTGGAGCTGGTGCTGACGACTGGGAAGAAGATGCCCTCTGAATGTGAGGCCTCTTCTGTCCTTCGACTCTATCAACAATCCTCTGCGAGGTGTTCTCATGCCTCCTCGCCGCCCTCATCACTGCATCAAAAGTCTGGAATTTATACTGCTCAACTGCTAGTATGATCTCCAGATGAAGTTCATGCTGGAACCTCCCCGCCCGATCCAACTCGGTCGCCACTAAGGAAGGGGCAAACCGACTGAGCCTACTAAACTCCGTCGCATAACCGTCGACGGTCCTGCTCATCTGCCGCAAGCCAATGAACCTCTGCTGCAGATCATAACGCGACACTGCGTCAAAGTAGCAAGTCTGAAACCTCTCGCTAAAATCTGCCCAAGCTATCGGTGCCACAAGTGACACCTCATGAGCCACCCACCAGTTGCAGGCCAAATCCAAGAGCTGCAACCTGACAACTGCCACACGCTTCCTAGCCGGAATCCCTGCCGCCTCTAGAATGGCCTCAGTATCCTGAAGCCACGCATCAGACGCAATAGCATCCTCTGTACCATAGAAGTACGGGGGATAGAGACGCCTGAAGCTGCTCGCAGAATTGTAGACCTGAGCACCACCCCTCTCCAAAGCCGTCTGGACAGAATGGGTAAGAACATCGCTCTGGCGCTGTTGCGACGCCATGAAACCCCTCAACACATCCACCAGTGGTCGAACAACACCCTCTGGCTGCTCTGGCTGAACTGGTACTGCTAGTTGAACAGGCAGAATTGGCGACTCTGCCCTTCGGTCTACTCTAGACTCTGCCCCTGAATGTTGAGGCTGAACATCCCGAACTGGAGGATCAGGCGGAAGCTGACCCGCCATAGCTGGAATCCGAACAAGCTGATCAGAAGGACCAGAAACGGTGCCCCTGAAAGTTGAAGGACACAAGGATCAGGTCGAGGGAACAAGAAAGATCAACGATCAAAGCAGATATCAGTTTCAATATCAAAGGTAGAGAGTAATACGAAGGATATCAATAGAGAAGAATTTGTGACTGAGATAACTACTAGCAACCCCCACATATCTGATAAATCAGACATGTATGGCCCACCATTAAAACCTATGTCACGCCCCAGAACCAGAATACTGGCAAGTAGGGACAGACAAGGCCAGCTACGTATACCAAAGTACTCCAGTACTCCGAAATAACGTATAAGCTGTATAGATGGGGGTTACTACTATAAGCCAACAGTCAGTCCTAGGTCAAAAATCCTAGATATCTCAATCACATTCAAGCAGATAATGTACAAGGATATGATCATCAGGCATATAAGACAGTAAAACGTCCCAAACTATAATATATAGATGATCATGAAGCTAGTTATACAAAATGAAGAACTAGCAAGACTAAGTAATACATGATCATCTCTAGCTGTAGTCTAGAAATATAACATCATGTCTAAGCCCGTAGGCCAAATGTTAAGTCCAAAATACGAGCTAAACACGTGCTCGACGGCTAAACGCCTCAAAGGATATGTACATAAAAGAGTGGGTAAGAGAAAGAATACCCACTCAAGCACCCTGATGCTCCGGGTGGTCACCATCGAGTGGAAGGTCCGGAAGATCCTCGGGCTCCTCAACTAAATCTGGTCAATGTAAAACCAGTGGGGTCAGAACCCCAATAGCAAGTACCACAAAGGAAGCCAAACTATGAACTAAAACCAGCATGCTATTTGTAATATCTCTAAGATAAAGCAGTAAACGAGACTGGAATAATAAATTGGTACCACAGTGTATACGAAAGGAAACTGAGAACATGTAAGGAAATAGCGAGTAAATATGTAGAATAAACTGGACATGTGAGCATGAGGTGAAGCCAAGCATGTAGTAGGAAATAGTATGTTAAGGAAATGACATGAAGCTAAGTACTGAAATAAGATAAACTGGACAAGCCTAGACTAGATAGAAAATGGACTCCATCCATCAATCACGGCCAAGCAATGAGTACGGCTTGCTAACTAGCTAACTAGGGTTGTCATAATCCTAATTACTAACATATGCAAGTTTGAGAAATCCAATTCCAGTTACCTGCCCTGCAGACTACCCGATTGATCCAAGCCAAAAGAAAAACAAGTATAGCAGACACACTGCAGTCAGATAGATGTGTCCTAAAGAAGTGCCCCACTCGACGGTGTGCTGAAAGAGTGCTCACACGACAGATAGTTGCAAATTCCTAGTAGATATATATATATAAGACCGGGAAACAAGGGGTGCAGGTAACCGAAAAAATCTTACCTCCCTATGATCTAAATAATCAAGCTAGTTGTATAGTTCCTAACATATTCATTAGGATTCCGGGTGTGACATTCCACAGAATCCATCCTATGCATGAGACATGCGAGACTGGGCAAGACAAGCAAGATTGTGCACTACAACAAGCCACAACAAGACATGGCAATATCAAGATAAGAGTGCGCTACGACGAGCCACTATCAAGGAGCTAGACATGTACTGGAATCAAGAGTGCGCCATGACAAACCACTATCAAGCTAGTTAGGAAAAGACATGTACAAGAGTGCACCACGACGGGTCACTATCAAGTAAATATTGGACATGGCATAGACTGTAAAGGACAATAAATCTGGAAGGGCATAGCAATACATAGCGAGTACAGAGAACATATGAACATAAGCTAGTGTCAAGTGTATATTGGGTATACAATCATTCTCTAAGTATACAAGGTCATCTAATCATGTTAAGAATTCATTACAATCGAATAAAATATCAAAAACAGACAAAAACGGACAGAAACGGGCAAAAACAGACAAAAACAGTCTAACCGGATCATCCGGCGGATTACTGCGGATTTTCCGAAGTGTCACAGCAAGTTTAATAGTGCAAGTTCGGATTTTTCGATGGATTTTTGCAGATTTCCGACGGATTTTCTGAACCGTCACAGAAAGTTGATTCTTGAAAACTCAAAACTTGTTTCGGCCATAAAAACTTCGTTTTAAATCGAAATTTAGATTTTCAAAAGTCAAAATCGCATAAAATTTAATTTCCTACAACATGGGAGTATTAGTTTTCACAAATTGAAAGATTTGATAGATCAATACCTCAAAATACTTCAAAAATAGGTTTTCGGGAAACCGAAACGGGTTCCGATTTCCACCAAACTCAAAATCTATGTATACAAGCTTGGTGAGGACCTCATATATGCATATGTGACTAGGATCCCTGATGGTAAAACCAGTATCATTCTTGATATCGAGTTTTCTACTAAGTCAATATTGGATTTTAACAGAAAATCAAATCCTAGTTCTAACCAAATTTAGAAACATGCATATAGACGAGAATCACAAGAAAAAATATTCTTAACAAAATGAGTTTAGAACAATTCTAAGCATTTAATACCAAGAAAAACAAAAATGACAACAAAACAATATTGTTCATGAATTTGGCAAGATGTACTTGCCTAGTTTAAGCTCCAAGCCTAATCTTCTACTCCCCCTCCTAAGGGGTTAGACACCACACCCAAGCCTCAAGGCCAAGCTCTTGGCAAGCTCCAAAGGGGAGAGAAGAGAAGAAGAAATGAAGAGAGAGTAAAAGAATGAAAAGAGAGGAGAGAGAAAATGAAAGGGTATATATAGAAGGGGGAATTAATTTTGACCATTAGATGGTGATCCATGTCAAAATCTAAGTCAATCATGGCCATTCAAACAAAACCAAATATCCATTGGATAAAAGGGTGCATCTGCACTATTCACGAAAATATCTAAACACTATTCATCAAAATATCTAAAGTACTATTCACAAAAATATCGGAAACACTATTCCTGAAAATATCTGAAATCAAAAATATCTAAAATGTGGAATATCTGCCCGGACGGTATGCCGTCGGTATACACCGGTATACTGGCGGTATGACGGTCAAGGAGAAAATCTATAAGTTAAGAAAAATTTAAAGTGTTCCGAAAACCAAGAAAATACGAAATACACTGCAAAATACGTATTCGTATATAAATACCGATACTGTGAGACGAGTCTCACATCAAGCCATATATAAATTTTCTCGGCCGGCACCTAGGAGAAGTTAATGTAATGGCCATGAAAGTTCTCCCTAATGATTTTTCCAAGTTCCGGGGTAGCAGTAGCAGGAAAAAAACTTACAAAATTATGAATAACAACAGCTTATCTAATTGAATAAAAAACATATGAAATGACATTAAATTTTAAACCATAATTACTTACAGATCGTTGGTAAGGGGCCAAAGCTCCCGTCTGAACTGGTCGTACCGCTGCTCTGGTTGTGTCGGAGGGCAACCCGGTCGAAAAATATACCGACCACTAGCATCATACTCTAAGTCCAGATACTTTGGGACCCATCTTGTAGCTTGCCAGGGTATCTGGTGGACAAACAGACAATAGGGTGGCAGGATATCCATCCGAGAACTCTAACTAGTACAATAATATTATCATTTTCTCTAGCACGAAAACCTATTTATCTCATTCTTTCAAGTCATTGGTAACAACAAATTGTCGTCAATACCTTCTTAAATAGGTATCTGTTTTAGTATAATTGCTCAGGTAGAATTGTACACTAGAAAAGAGTGTTGGATCCATGCATCATCATTGCCAAGTGTGGAAAGGGACATAAATAAAGAAGTATATGGGTGCTCATAACACTACCCGAAATTCATTATAGCATAGATAGCGATCGTATGTTCATAACAAATGTAGTATCTGAAGGATATAACAGGAAAAGATGAACCCACATAATGTAAATGTTAAGACATATAGTGATGGGTTATGGTATCATCATTGCCAGGGGGGTGCAAAGGGGTGGGGGCCGGGGGACAGTCAATGTTATTTACGGCTGCATGATCTCTACCTCGCCAGTCAAATGGCTGCTAAGGTTATGTCTCGACGTTATTGTTATAGATTGTGGGTATATATATACATACGGCTGATACTCTATATTTGATCTATATCCTACGGACACTAGCTGAAACACACTATCTATATCTCTAAAGTCCCATTCAAACAGTTTACTGGCATTGAAGTATCGTACCTATTGACAACCAATACTTATCTCAAGTCTTAACTATGTTTCCCTTGACGAAGTCTTGAATACTAGTCTTGAATACTTCTTTAACCACATAGGCCTATATGAACTAAGCTGGAATCTCGATTGCATTTTGTTTCATACAAAGTCTGAGTCGTTCAAACCTGAAGTCTTACGTATCATATTTCAGAAGTGAAGTTAAACTGAAATTGTCTTATTTCATTACTGGAAGACGAAGTAGTAGTAGTAATCTAAAACTGAAGTATTCATGAGTATTGTTTTCTTAGCAATAAGCTTGATTGACGTAGTCATAGTTTAGGACCTGAATGTAAAGTAGTACGAGTTTAGAGCCATGGCTTATGAGTTATAATCAAGGATATCACGATACAAGCTTCATAGTTCATCCTCTATGTTTGGAGTCGGCTGTTTGAATCCTTTTCCTCCTTTCAGCTGAATTAAGGGTCATGCCCTCCGTAACACTTGTTGGGAACGCGGTGTGACACGAATCGGAGTTGGTCCATGAGGTGCGATATTGAATTGAGCATATATGCCTTAAAAGAGAATTCTCATATAAGGCCTGAACCAATCCCAATTATCTACACCACATGATCCTACCTCCTAACCGATGTGGGGACTAAATTACCAACTCCATTTTCACCCTCATTTGAGCGCACAACCGGAAACGAGATACAATCCAACAATCTCCACCTTAGCTCGTTTTCGCTGACCGAGAAACCTAGCACACCCAGCTATCATTTGTTCGTTCCCGTTTAGCACACCCGGTTACCATTTGCTCGTTTCCGCTAACCGAACAACCTTAGCACACTCCGTCTACCTTTGCTCGTTTTCGCCAGCCGAGCACCTAGGAGATTAAACATATTGTCATTTCGATCCGTTCGACCACAGAACCAAGCCTGACACGTTCATCCACACCACAATTGTGTGCCAATCACAAAGCCTTGCTCCACCTTGGGCTCGTCAAACCCACCTTTGAATTCAATTCTTGTAATTGATGCTCCTACTCCACCTTGAGAAAAGTCCATATATTCAATTATACACATAAACGTTCAGCACCATCTGCCTCGAACCAATTAGAGCCGTCCAAACTAGCCCCGAAACCATGGGCTCTGATACCACTTGTTGGGAATGCGGTGTGATCCGAACCGGAGTTGGCCCATGAGGTGCGATATTGAATTGGGCTCATATGCCTTAAAAGAGAATTTTCATGTAAGGCCTGAACCAATCTCAATTATCTACACCACATGATCCCACCTCCTAACCGATGTGGGACTAAATTACCAACTCCATTGTCACCCCCCATTTGAGCACGCAACCGAAAACAGGATACAATCCAACAATTGGTATCAGAGCTTTGGGGGTTCTGGCAACCACGTAATTTCATTTGAGTTATTAAATGTTGTAATTTGTCCAGATGAAGTACGTCACCGCCATATACTTGTCTTCATCTTGTGCTAGGTGTCCCTTCAGCTGAATTAAGGGTCAAGCCCACCGTAACACTAACAAAAGGCAATCCGTGTGTGCTACCTAAATCAAACAAGGATATCAAGATGTGGATGCTTTGAGGAGTAATGGTGAACTACGAGGATTTATTGAGTTACAATATATCAATATATATGTAGGGGTTTTCTAATGCAAGGTTTTCCGTGCTAGTTATTAAACTAAAACTGGAACTTAGGTTGTAGGGTTATAGTATACGCGGAAATGGAAGAGGGTGAATAGTAGTTTAGGTTAACTGTAAAACTTTTTCATTGTACTTAACCTAAACCCTATAAAGTCTATATATGCTAATTAACTCAAAATAGGAACTTCAATTTTATTTTGTATTGGAGTATCATCTAAGTTGTGGTTTCTAATTACCCGTTCATGAATATTTTCCTTTGAATGAACATGATGGTGTATGTTTGTCTTAGTTACCATGACATCAACATATACAAACTTAATTTCTCTTACTAATATATAATCCCTAGTCAAATAAAACTTGGTCTTTATATATGCAATCCAAAACCCACCATCTCCTCTCACAACTACCCCTTCGTTCTCTCTCACTCGAGATGCTCATAATCAGCACAAAATTGTGCATGATTTATTCCAAATAAGAGGTTAGATGGAAGATGAGTATAGGATATATGGTCCAATAGTACATGTCGAGAAATAGATGTTGAGGCCCCAATCCGGCTCATCAACTGCAGGCTTTCTTGGCTTTCATTTTCAGCTTTCTCCCAATAATACACCTAGGTCCTTCATTCAATTTTGCTTAAGCTGTAAGACCAGTAGCCATGTTGCATCTAATAAAGCCCAATATGGCATGACGACAGATGCCAGTTCCAGTTGTGAAATTCAAAAGAAAAATTATAATTTCAAACAGATGGAGTTTTTAATCTGAATGATATCCAACACCATGATAAGCGTGTCCAATTTTGGTGGTGTCCTGTCTGGGTCAGACCCCAGAGTGTCCACAGCAAATTCGTGTCCATCTATGTTCGTTGGGTCTGACCCCGAAGTTCGAGGAGTCGAGAGATCGAGGACACGGTGGGAGGGATCACAGATGAGGACGAGTATGGGGCACATCCGAGGAGCTCGGACACGGACGAGGAGGAGGCACGTCGGAGGCGAAAACGGGCACGTCGAGGGAGCACGGGCACGTCGGATGAGAACAAGCACGTCGGAGGAGTTCTCGATCGAGAGATGAGAGAGGCTCTGTCGATCGCCGCCTTCTTTTATAATTATTGCACACTACCGGGCGACGGACATGTGACGCCTATGTCCGTCACGTAAAATATAATCGCCACCTGGCGTCGTTGGCTCGTCGCATAATTTTTCCACGTTTCCGCAGTTAGCCGTGTAAACTGGTAACGTCTTGGCAACTACCCGGTGTTAGTATTTGGCCTTAGAAACTAGCAAAATAGTCCCACATTGCCTAGGTCAAATGGCTTGTATTTCTATATATAAGCTTTGCTTGTATTTAGATATGCACATGTGGTGTGGAGAGGCACATGGGTGCCTTGTAGGGGTGTTTTTCTAGTGAAAAGAAGGCTAACTCAATAATGAAGCATTAATGTTTTTTCTCATGCTCTTGGAATTTATTCCTTTGTAGCTAAGTCCCGTAGGGACTTAGCGGGACTTAGCGACTCGGACTCGGACTCGGACTTATGAGAGGTAATGTGGGATTTTGTTGGCGCACGACCAGTTGGTGCGGCCAGATGGTACGGCCTGATGGCACTGCCCGATGGCGCGACAGTTGGCGCAGCAGTTTGCGCGCAGTGCGTGCAGCACACACTATGCGCATTGTGTGCGAGTGTGCGTGGGCGCAGTTGCGCAGTTAGCGCAAATGGCGCGCGCTGTGTGACAATTAACACAGTCATGTCTGTGCACGATTTGAACGGTTACGAAACGTTTAGAAACGGTTCTTCCCACGTCCCGAACATTTTGCATACTGGACGGTTACTGCGCGCACCTATATAAGTTCCTCTCTTCTTTCTCAGACTACTAGTTGTTCAGTACACTTTCCTTACGAAATTCGGCAGAGAGCAGAGAAGACAGAAACAGTGCCAGAGTTCTGTTCATCCGAGGAGTCAGAAGAGCAGGGTATTCCAAAGTTCTTTTTCTTTTTCGAACTTGTTTGTTCCTGGAAGCTATTCGTGTGGGATAAATCTAGCCTTGAGCACCGGTGATCCGTCACCCCAGCAGGCCGTTCTTTTTTTCATCTCTACTTCTGTTCATTTCTTCTTCTATTCATCCACTTGTATCTCGTTTTGAACGAGATCTCTGATCTAATCAGAAAACATACTATGGGCTTTTATCGCTGCTGCAATGAAATTATTTGTGCCTTACTCGAAGTATTGTATCTGATTTTGTTTCTCTGAATCCTTCAGGATCTCAGTTGTGCACCTTCTTCGAAGTGTTGCCAAATTCTGTTTTTCATCTTAAAATCACACCCCGGGATTAACAATCTCAAAGCTAGAATTTACAAGATGGAAAACTCTCGTGTTGCACTCATCGATCCTAACTTTAGCAAGTTAGAGAAATTCGATAGAGAGCACTACCAAATCTGGAAGAGGAAGGTTAGCCTCATATCTTTAACTCGTGGACGTCGACCACATGTTAACTGAGGAAGAACAAAAGGTTCCAAAAAGTGGGTCTACGGCCGCGATTGCTGCTGCTACAGCCAAACAGTCCAAATGGAAGAGGGAAAATAGCCTTCGTAGGCTTCTGATCCTCAATCCTATGGAGGACTCTCTGGCAGAATCTTACTCTAAAAAGACCAGTGCTTGAGAGATATGGGAATATTTGGAGAAATTGTATGAAGATGACAAGAACAGGAGCAAGATATTTATCGTAGAGAAATATCACAAATGACTCTTTGAAGATGAGAAGACGATGCTGTCGCAGGTGAAGGAATTCCTGAAGCTGCCTCAGAAATTGGAAGATGAGGAGATGTCCATCAACGACAAGTTCGTTGTTGGAGGGATCGTCTCTGTTTCCCGCTGGATGGAGCAAATTCTATGCAAATATGCATAGGAAGAAACTGGTGATCAGTCTGGAAGATCTTCTGCAAGAAATTTATATTGAGGTCCAGATGAGGGCTCAACTGAAGGTGGACGCTCTGTCCAAACAGATGGCTAAGGACAATTTAGTCCACACGAAGGAATCTAAGGGAAGGCAGGCGGTTTTCCACCACAAGAAAAAGGACCTCACTAATCTGAAAGTGAAGGAGACTTCTTTCAAGCAACAGAAGCCAAAGTCCCATGTGACTTGCTTCAACTGTGGCAAGAAGGGCCACTACAAGAGTGAATGCAGATCCAAGCCTAAGCAGTCAGAGCAAGGTGAGCCTAGTAAGGTTTCCATGGTTACTGACGTTATTGCGATGATTGCTCAGGTCACTGCGGTGGGGGCTGACTCTGACTGGTGGGTAGATACTGGTGCCACTTGCCATGTCTGCTCTAGCAAGGAATAGTTCACCATATACATACCAACCTCTGAAAGTGTTATGGTGGCGAACCAGACACAAGTTGAAGTGCAAGGGATCGGAACGGTGGTGTTGAAGCTGACTTCAGGGAAGTCTCTGACGCTTCAAGACGTGAAGCATGTACCTGATCTCTGGAGGCCTAATTTGCAACGCAGGCCTAAGGATGGACATTAATGCTGGCCAGATGGTGATGTCCATAAAAGGAACATACTTTGGAAAGCGTTTTATACCGAAGGAATGTTTAAACTTCAGATTGTAAATCAGTCAAATAAAATTAATCCAATCACTCATTCTGATTATACTCTTGAGTTGTGGCATAATAGACTAGGACATGTTCATTGTAAAAGAATAAATAAAATGTCTAGTTTGGGACTTATCTCCAAATGTGGGGATAAGGTAGAGAAATGTGAAGTGTGTGCTCAGACGAAGATCACAAGAAAACCCTTTCCTCGGGTTAATCGTAGCACAGATCTTATGGAGTTGGCACACTCCGATATCTGTGATTTCAAATAATTCTCTACAAAGGCCGGGATGAAGTATTTCATAACCTTCATCGATGACTTCTCAAAATACGCGTTTGTATACTTGCTGAAGTCTAAAGACGAAGCGTTCGAGAAGTTCAAAGAGTTCAGGACCGAAGCTGAACGGCAAACTGGACAACTACTCAAGAGAATAAGAAGTGATTGAGGCAAAGAGTATCGGTCTCATGAATTCGCATCATTATGCAAAGAACATGGAATCATCAACAAGACTACTGCTTCGTATTCTCCTCAATCTAATGGAGTAGCAGAAAGGAAGAACAGAACGTTGACAGAAATGATAAACTCAATGTTGTTGACTGCGGGTCTTCCAAATTGCTAATGGGGAGAAGCTGCATTGACGACCACTTTTATTCTGAATAGAGTGCCGTATGCAACTTCGGACATCACTCCTCATGAACTCTGGTTCAAAGTCTGTCACGACCCGCACCCAGTGTAGGGGCACGAGAAGTGGGTACATCCAGCCTATGCCGCAGTGTCGACGGTAGAACGCTGTCCTATGTCACATACATCTAACACAGTATAAATGTACCTGTACAAGATATACTCTCCAATCGGAGGACAATACAGAAGGTACAACTTAATCACAATTCTAAGATAGAAATAGCACGATAAGATAGATATGAAATCTCAAAAGAAAAATACAAACAGAAAGAAGTAAGTCAAAGTGTCTAAACAACACCAACATCTCAACATCCAAAATAATACAACTCAGAAGTCAAACACAAATGAAATAAGATAAGTAGCCTAGCAGTCTAGCCTAGGCAATGGGGTAGTATCCTCTGCTACTGCTGGATCCTGCTGAGGGTCCAGGTCACAAGTGTCGTCTAGGCCAGCTCCGTAATAAGTAGTGCAGAACTCCTCCTCATCCTCTGTAATATTTTCAACAGGTCCAATCAGGACAGGAGCGAATACGTAGCTCTCACGCAGTTCATATCATGACAGAAAATGTAAAACAAGCAATAGAATAAGTTACATGAAACGCCGTAAGAAATGTACATGAAGAGTAAGAGATATATCTGAAAATTGGACACATATATATATATATATATATATATATATATATATATATATATATATATATATATATATATATATATATATATATATATGGAAGTAAGAACTATAAGTGAATAAGTGATTTAGAGCACAAGATGGTTATGTAAACAGGTTGGGTTACACATGAATAAGCTACAGGATTGCACATGAATATCTATTGGGGATAATGATCACATAACCACTTCTACTCACCCCTACCCCAATCAATACATAAGGATCCAGTCAAGTTACGTTATTGCACATTAATAACTAGTTTTATACATGAAGCTCATGTGAACATGAGTGTACATGAGAGCATATGAGTGTACATGAAGAGATACGAGTACAAGGAGTACATGATGCACATGATAAAGTACATGAACATGAAATACCCGATGCACCCAAGGGGGATAACATCTTATGAAAAGATCCATATAGTACTAATCCGTAATAACAACGTGACAACATCAAGTAAAGTAGTCTAGAGCAAGAATATAAGTCATAGCAAGTATGAAACGATCAGAGAATGTACTCGTCTGATATCCTGAATGACTGATAAGAATAGATATCCGAACTGGAGTAACCGAGTCCTATTTAGAGAAACATAGGTTACAATGTATTCAAGATGTAATAAATGAAGTTTACAATACATTCTACATGATTCTAGGTCATTATAGGTCAAAGTCAACTCTTGGTGAACTCTGGTCAATAATCTAGTCAAACTAGGTCAAACTAGTCTAGGGTTTAGTCCAACTCAAGTCTACAAGACCAAATAGACCTATAGGAGTCAAATATAGTCTAACCAACTCTTATGTATATATATATATATATATATATATATATATATATATATATATATATATATATATATATATATATAGTATATTGAACATAGCCTATATAGGGTACCTATATAACATACACCATATATACACTTAGCTATATACTATATATAACATAGTCTATATAGGATACCTATATAACATATAAGTTCATAACTATATATATATATATATATATATATATATATACAAAATATATATATATATATATATATATATATATATAGGAAAGGGGGTAAGGAAATGTATACATGTGTGTGTGTGAGAGGGTGTGGTACTGTGAAGAGGTTAGAAAATCCCAAACCTGGAAATAACCCCCAGGTAACAACCCTAAGCTAAAGCAAACGCCAACCCATCTAAATATATATATAAAAAGAAGCTATATATATATATATATATATATATATATATATATATATATATATATATATATATATATATATATATATTTTATATATATATAGGAAACTATATACACATAGAATATATATATATATATATAAGTATAACATCTAACCTATTACAATCTAAACTAACAACATCATGAGCCTACTGAACAACCCCAGCTCAAACAATCTTCATAAAACTGAAAAAACCAAACCTATCTCACTGTCAGTTAAGTGCAACTTAACCCAACAACTCAACATAACACATTTGAACTCTAAATTCAAGTGAAACTGGGAGAATAGGAAGGGGGTATGAGACCACACATGATGTCAGCAAAGGGGGTGTCATTCGTGTCCAAACCAGTGTCTAATTCGTGTCCAATCCCAAGTGTCCAGCTCGTATCAGAGACAGTGCAGTGCACTGTCTCATGCTCGCATGTCGAGTCCTCTAGGACACGACACACACAAATTTGTGTCTCGTGCTCGTGTCCACAGGTAGCCTAGGTCTAGGGCTTGGTGTCCATGTGTGTACATCGTGCCCTAAGTGTTTTGTGTCTGAGATATGAACACGTATCAGAGAATACTGTGCGTGTGTGTGGACGAATCAGTGCGAGTGTCATAACTCACTCGACATGACACCAACTCACCTGAAACTTTGGAAGGGGCCTGACAGTCATTGCCCCTTCCTCTATGTCAAGTATCTCGTGTACAAGTGGCATGTCCACTGTGTACGAGACTCATGTCATCAGGGCAGCACACCACTGCGTCGTGCGGTGTCTCGTGTCAAATTTTGTACACGAAAAACGTGTCTAAATCACCTCAGTCACAGAATCATAACCCCCACATATAGAGCTACAAAATTATGAAATTAGTTTTGAAAAACAGCAATATAAATTCCTAAGTGGCATTTCACCAAACACTTTACACTACACTCCGATACGCCTCCGATACGCATATCAAATGGATTCGATTTCTCACCAAACTTGGTCTACAGCTAGGAGAACCCTAAATGAATGCATCTATGGAAAGAAATCAGGAAACAAATGGGTTTAGAGGCCATTACCCATTAAGAGTTGGAATCTCAATGTAAGTGCACTTGAGAGCCAAATCCCTCCACTTTCAATGGTTAATAAGCTCCAAATCCTTGCTAGCTAGCTTCTAGAGGCTTCCTCTATACTAGGGGAGTGTATTGCAATTGATTAGGCTCAATTTGGAGTTGATTTGGAGAAAAAGGGTAGATTTGGGGAAGAACACAAATTAGGGTTTATGTGTGTAATAAAAAAAGGCAAGATGCATCAATGTGATGCTTATATGGGGGGTGGACTTACTTGGCTGGCCACATTAGTCTAGGGTTAGGGTTTAGTTCAATGGTAGGCTAAGGGCCTTCCCTCAAGTGAAATCTAAGCCTTCTAGCTAAAGGCCCAAGTAAATTAGGGTTTCAAGCTAAATATCCTAATTAGCTATAATATCTTGATATCTCTAATCTTGTCATCTAGTTAGAAACTTCTAATTAAATATCTAGGCTCATGACTAACATCTAGATTAGGACAATTCTAGGTTAAGACCTAATATATTAATTAGCACATTATTAATTTATCAAAATTCAAATTAAGCACAAAGTCACAAATGACCAAAATACCCTTATTCTAGAAAGTGGTAGTGACAAAGTCAGACCTAACTTGAATATCATTCGAGTGTGGGGGTGTCTGGCATATATAAAGCTCCCAGAGCTGAAGATTCAGAAACTCGGGACAAGAACTACGAAGATGATCTCCTTGGGATATGCCGAGAGCAGTGATGCTCGGAGATTTTTTGATATAGAATCAAATCATATTATTGAATCTCGCGACGGAGAATACTTTGAAGATAAATTTGCAAGGTACAAGAACATTGTTCTTGCGGACATTCCGGAGAATAATGAGGGTGCGCAGGAAGTTAAAGTTTCCACTGAAACCTATCATGTGGAAGCAGATCCGCTTACCTATGATGAGGCGATGAAGACCAGAAACATTTTCTGGAAGGAGGCAATCGACAATAAAATTGATTCAATTACCTCCAATAATACTTGGGTGTTGGTTGATCTTCCTGAAGGAGCGAAACCCATCGGATGAAAATGGATCTTTAAGAAGAAGATGAAAGCAGATGGAACTATTGACAAGTTCAAGGCTAGGCTAGTAGCCAAGGGGTTCTTTCAGAAGCAGGAGATTGACTGCTTTGACACGTATGTTCTAGTAGTCCGGATGACCACCATCAGAATGTTAATTGCTCTCGCAGTAATATATAGTTGGCGATATATCAGATGGATGTAAAGACAACATTCCTGAATGGTGAGCTAACTAAAGAGATTTACATGCAATAGCCAGAAGGATTTATCGTTAAAGATCTTGAAGACAAAGTATGCAAGTTGGTGAAATCCTTGTACGGTTAGAACCAGGCTTCCAAAGTGTGGCATAAGAAGGTCGACAAGGTCATAAGGTCAAACGGCTACAGGGTCAGCGAAACGGACAAGTGTATTTATACGAAATTCGTTGATAGAAGAGTGTAATCGTTTGTCTGTACGTGAACGACATGCTGATACTAGGTACAGATATGGGTTGTGTAATGGAGACAAAGAAGTTCATCTCGACCAAGTTCAGTATGAAGGACTTGGAGGAAGCTGATGTGATCTATTAAGATCATCCGGACGGACACTGGACTGACGTTGTCACAGTCTCATTATATTAAGAAGATGATCATACGCTACGGGTATCAGGATCTTCCAATGATCGATACGCCTTATAGATGTGACATGAAGCTGAAGCCGAATTCGAGGGAAAGCGTCAGGCAGCTGGAGTATACAAACGTCATCGGAAGTTTGATGTACGTTACTACTGCCACTAGGCCTGACATAGCTTTCACCGTGGAAATGCTGAGTCGATTCACGAGAAACCAGGCGTTGAGAACCTATGAAACGGGTAATAAAATATCTCAAGAAGACTCAGACATATGCACTGCACTACAGCGGAGATCCACCAGTAGTAGAAGGCTTCAGTGATGCGAGCTGGTGCTTAGAGGTGGAGAGCGAGAGATCCACAAGAGAATTCGTTTTCTCCATGGGTGGAGCTGCTATATCGTGGAAGTCGAAGAAGCAAACTATGCTCTCTCGTTCCTCCATGGAATCTGAATTCTTTGCACTTGATTCAGCAGCAGAAGAAGCAGAGTGGCTTCGGGAGCTTATGTATGATCTTCCAGTGGTTGGGGCGCAGATACCAGCGATACCTATATACTGCGACAACCAGGCAACTGTTGCGGTGACATCAAATGACCTCTTCAACTGGAAGAAGAGAACTGTGCGGCTAAAGCACAGAGCAGTGCACGATCTCATCAAAAAGAGGTGTCATTACAGTGATTGATGTTCGGAGTTAGGAGAACCTGGCGGATCCGTTCACAAAGGGGCTCAAGCGCCAGCTGGTCGAAGACACAGCAAGTAAAATTGGCTTGATGGCATTATGATATTGTGTTATTGTAATCATACCATAAAATTTTATGCTATTAGTTCAAAGAAAAATCTACTAGACATCTAGCTTTTGGTTCAAGGGAGGACCACTAACTGAAAAAATATCATGAAAAGTGGGTACATGTCCTCTATGACATGCAAGGGATACGGACCCAAAATCAATGTTGCCTACTATATGTTTTCTGCGGAGAACAGATCCTGTGGTGAGGATGGCTTAAACGCCTTAATGAGTTCTCAGGCAGAGTGAATACATGTTGTGCTTTACAGGAAGCACGGTAGCACAGCACTACAAGGAGTGTTACAACTCCATGCTACAGTGGGGTGACTCCACCATGAGGTTCCCAGGTAGGGGTAATGCCTCGGCTTTGCGAGCCAAGTCACAGTGGCATAGCACCGCATATAGGCAGGTAGCTTAATGTTTTATGATGAAATTAAAGAGTTGTAGACAACACTACAAAGGGGACGGTGTCCTTATGTTACTGTGGCACGACACGAAGAGGTACCCAGGTAGGGGTAATGCCTCGGCTTGGCAAGTCATGTCATTGCGGCATAACACCGCAAGGAAGCGCAATGCTTCATGCTGGATAGTTTGGCACTACAGAGAGGCTTATGTCCTCATGCTACAGTAGTATGACACTATGATGAGGTACCTGGGTTGGGATAAAGCTTTGGCTTTAAGCCATGTCATAGCGACGTAGCACCGCAAGGAAGCGCAAGGCTTCATGTCATATCTCTTTAATGAAGAACTCACCTAGAGTGTATGAACAAAGATAGCAGACCGTCTTTTGAGGGTAAACTTGTAGACGGCCAATATATATACACCGAAACCAGGTTGGCACATAGTCTTTAATGTGCAGCCAGAAGCACATGTGACTACATTATGTGAGTGGAAAAAATTGTAGCTATGGTACAGAATTCAAGGCTTAGTCCATTCTTGTATTATACTTTTGTTTGACCCATGCAGAAAGATTCAAGTCGTCAGCGACATCTATCCTAATGCATGATGGACAGTTACTGTAGGGAACACTCAAACCCATATATAGAGATATGGGGGATTGTTAGTGTTTGGCCTTAGAAACGGGGAAAATAGTCGCACGTTGCCTAGGCCAAATGACTTGTATCTCTACATATAAACTTTGCTTGTATTTAGAGATGCATATGTAGTATGGAGGGGATATGGGTGCCAGGTGGGGGTGTTTTTCTAGCGGAAAGAAGGCTAATTCAACAATGAAGCATTAATGCTTTTTGTCATGCTCTTGAAATTTATTCCTTTGTAGTTAAGTCCCGTAGGGACTTAGCGACTCGGACTCGGACTTGGACTCGGGCTCATGGGCTCATGAGGCGTAATGTGATATTTTGTTGATGCACTTTGCACTTAGCACGTCAGCTTCGTCGCTAGGCGCATAGTGCGCTTAAGTTGCGCTCGTTGTGAGAGCCTCTGCGCTGCCGATCCCGCGCCCGTTCGCATGGCCCGATTGCACGGCTAGATGGGGTGACCAAATGGGGCGACCAGTTGGCGCGACCAGATGGTGTGGCCAATGGCGTTGCCTGATGGCGCGGCAGTTGGTGCAGCAGTTTGCGCGCAATGCGTGCAGCGCGCACTATGCGCGTTGTGCTCGTTGTGGGCGAGTGCGCGCGGGCGCAGTTAGCGCAAATGGCGCGCGCTGTACGCCAATTAGCACAGTCGTGTCTGTGCACGATTTGAACGGTTACAAAACGTTCGGAAACTGTTCTTCCCACGTCCCGAACGTTTTGCATACTGGACGGTTACTGCGCGCGCCTATATAAGTTCCTCTCTTCTCTCTCAGACTACTAGTTGTTCTATATACTTTTCTTACGAAATTCGGCAGAGAGCCGAGAAGAGAGAAACAACGGCAGAGTTCTGTTCATCTGAGGAGTCAGAAGAGCAGGGTATTCCAAAGTTTTTTTTCGAGCTTGCTGGTTCCTGAAAGCTATTCGTATGGGACGAATGTAGATTTGAGCACCGGTGATCCGTCACCCCAGCATGTTGTTCTTCTTTTCATCTCTACTTTTGTTTATTTCTTCTTCTATTCATCCACTTTTATCTTGTTCTGAGCGAGATCATCTCTGATCTAATCAGAAAACATACTGCAGGCTTTTGTCGCTGCTGTAACGAAATCATTTGTGCCTTCCTCGAAGTTTTGCATCTGATTTTGTTTCTCTGAATCCTTCGGGATCTCAGTTGTGCACCTTCTTAGAAGTGTTGCCAAATTCCGTTTTTCATCTTAAAATCACGTCCCGGAATTAACACCCGGCGACGCCTATGTAATTAAATTCCGAGATACCTAATGTTGGTTGTTTGGCCGACTCATAGCCGTCGCTAACTGGCCGATGCATAGCCGTCGCTAACTGGCGACGTATGTAGTCCGTCGCCAAACGGACGTCACTGATTAGTAGTATTTTAGTAGTGGGTGACTCTGTTTTGTTTGTTTCATTCCTATACAATTTGATGTAGTTTTCTCGTCTGTATATCCATAGATTACTTGTTCTGCAGAATAGCTTCATTTCTCTAAGAGATACCCTTTTAACCATGTATTCGACAACGTCACAAGAAAGCCTATTAGTGAAACAGAGCAAATAGGATTACTGCAGTGTGAGCCAGTGCAGCCAGCTAGTCTTGACTTTATTATTACTTATTCTGCAGTGTCGAAGAGGATGAATCTGCTGAAAGCAATGCGCAAGTAAAAGAAGCCAAGGCAGTACTCCGACTGTTTCCAATATGGACAGCATGCATAGTATATGCCATTGTCTTCTCGCAATCATCGACCTTCTTTACCAAGCAAGGAGGTACCATGGACAGGAGAATTGGTTCAAGCTTCCAAGTACCTCCTGCAGCACTCCAGAGCTTAATCTTTGCCACAGTTGTCCTCTTCCTTCCCATCTACGACCGCATACTAGTCCCTACAGTTAGAAGATTTTCCGGAACATCGTCAGGTTTCACCCTTCTGCAAAGAATCGGTACTGGAATTGCTTTGTCTGTCATAGCCATGGTGGTAGCGGCTCTAGTTGAGGGGAAGAGGCTAAAGACTGCCAGAGACTTCGGGCTTATTGATCGACCGAATGAGACCGTTCCGATGAGCTTGTGGTGGCTGGTTCCTCAGTACATTCTCTATGGCTTAGGGGAAGCATTTGCTGTAGTTGGCTTACAAGAGTTCTTCTATGATCAGGTTCCCGATACTCTCAGGTGTCTTGGCATGGCTCTCTTCCTTAGTATTATGGGCGTCGGGAGGCTCATTAGCGGCTTTCTTGTAGCAGCAATTCAGGAAGTAACCCATAGAACAGGTGAGAGCTGGTTCTCTAATAATCTCAACCGTGCCCATCTCGATTACTTCTATTGGCTTCTTGCTGGGCTCAGTGCTATAGCGATGATAGTCTACTTGTTTTTCGCCCATGCATATGTCTATAAGAAGAAAGTAAGCGATGCATTGTAACAAGTATTAACCTACCGAACTCGAGTGCCTCTTGTGGTTATCGAGGAGAGGTATAAAATTCTGGCTGGGTGACGGAAGATCAGTGGATCGGACGTATTATTTTTTCTATTTATTTGGTGGAAGTTGGTAGACAGTACAAAGTCTCGTAAACAAATATTAACCTCTTATTGTACAAATTAGCCACATGTTTTGCTTGGGCCTATTTTTTTAATATGTATCTTGAGCCGAAACTCAGCCATGATACGTACATTAAAACATTTGATCACTGCTTTAGAAATATTAATTCCTCTGTTGTAGAAAATCATTATTTGTCATGCTGGGAGGCATGAATAGTTTCATCCTCACTTCAAGCCTTGGACTTTGGGATTCTTTCACTCTTCTGTTATGGCTGGAACTTGATTAGACAACTTATATACTCGCTACTCCTACTCCTCTCACACTAGCTTAGTCATCTTCATCCCTACTTCTGTCACTTGCTGTCACGATCCGATTCCAAGATTTTGGGTCCAGTCGGATCATGTCCAGCTTGTACCGTTGTGAGACGGCGGCAGTAAGCTGTGTCAATCAGTAGTAACTCAAGCACAACATTCTAATACGGGAAATTAAAAATTTATTTCATAACTCAAACACAATGCTGGAACAACTTAAGTTGTACTAAGGTTTGTAGTTTTAAATGCAATGCTAACTAGGCTACTAAGTAGTCGGCTAAGGTGCCTCCTGGTTGAGTTCAGCTATCTCCTCAGAATTCAGTTCGGATCCGTAGTAGGTACTAAAAGTAAGCTCCTCATCATCGCAATCACCTAAAAATGTTGGTCTCTAATCAGGAGGGGAACAAGAACATACATATCCATTCCAGCATTTTAATGAATAATTAAACAAGACAAAAAGCAATTTTATAATATAATTTATTTTCTAATAATAATAAAGAAGCAGTGATGCAATAAATCTCTGACAATAAAAAATGATGTAATCTACCTAGCAATAGTGTTTTGAGCGTGTAACATCATGTGGCCGGCTGGGGAGGGAGGCAGTATGTGTTCTAGTGAACACGGTCCGGCTTCAGTCAAGTGGGTTGGACTTCCGCTATCCACAGTGCGGCAGTAGGGGGCTTTGACCACAGGTGTTAACACTACTCCCCAATCCCAAGTCAATGAGTCAGTCAAGTAATCAGTTGGGTCCGAGTAGGATCCCGTGGATCAAGTGTCGATACAATGATTCTACGATGCAATGATTTTAATTATTAACTAAAACACAAGTTTGAATACATATGAACTTGCCTTGGTTTTTTCGATACTGTAGGTGACGACAGAAAATATTCAGACTAAGTCCCGGAACTGAAAACCTACATTAACGAAATATAACTTAGTTGCCAATCTACGGTTGCTACAATTCTAATTAATTAACTAATTAATAATATGATATCGTCTAGACTCTAAATTCGCCAATAATTAACAAAATAATCATTTAGTCATAACATATTTTTAGAGGAGTAAAGCTACAATTATTAATACTTATAACTACGTATAATATTTGGCAAAAACGTTTTTTTTTCTAGTAAAACTACTACTTTTATAAATAATGAGGAAAATACTATATATTATTTATTAGTAAATAATAAACGGTTTTTCGTAAACTAATATTCCGTCTAGATTTACTTGTATAATATCCGGAAAATACTTGAATTTAATCATATTTTATTTCCATAATTTAGCTATAGTATTTTTAATAGATATTTTTAATAATAAGAAAAATCATTTTAATAGTTATAGTATTATGAGAATTATTTATTTAGAAATATCTAATATCTTTAGAAATATAATTGAGGGTAGTAATTAACTACTACTACTAAAAACAATATTCTAAGTTATTTATTTATAACATGAAAGTTACTAATTTAACTATAATAAATAATAGTAAATAGGTAGAACCTATACAAAATATTCTTCTTGGTAATAAAACTTATTTTGAAACCAAATAATGTTTTATATACATAAATTTTAACGACAACATATATATATATATATATATATATATATATATATATATATATGTGTGTGTGTGTGTGTGTGTGTGTGTGTGTGTGTGTAAAAAATATATATATATATGTTTTGGAAAAAAAAAAAAAATATATATATATATATATATGTTTTGGAAAAGGTAATTAATTTATTAAAAAAACTCGGAAATCATACACTTAGTTGGTGCTCTTTGGCACCCTCATACATGATACATCATGCTCGATGTTGAGGACCAATCCTCTAATCGAGTTGTATTTATATTCAAAAACTCGAGCGTTTCGCTCTCTCCAGACGTGCCAGACAGCTGCTGCCAGTCTAATTCTAGCTTCAGTGTACCACTCTAGCCCTCTGTGCTTGCCAGACTTGACGAAGCGAACCACATCCTCGTATCCCACATCACTTGGGAGACTAACTCCTAACTTCAACTCTTGCATCTGCAGAATTTCTCTGGCTACCGCGCACCCAAAGAAAAGATGGCTGGCTGTCTCGGCCTGCTGCCAGCATAAAACGCAACTATTATTCAGGTTAAGGATGCCAAACCTGTCAAGCCTATCCTTAGTGAGAAGACGACCTTGCGTTAACTTGTATAGGCAAAGTTGAAACTTGCGAGCAGCTTACTTGCACCAGACGACATCTGCAAACTCCCATTTATTCCCTATGTCCCGCGCCTGAGAATAGGCCGTCCGAGTACAGAAGTTACCCGTGGGCGACTCCTTCCAGCCCCATGTGTCCGCCCGAAGTGAAGGATCGACGGGGACATGGGGAATAAGAGGCCGCAATATGGCCTCGTAGCGGTGACCCCTGATCGCCCAAGAAGAGCCTTCGAGCAAGCAAGCAACCGTCGTCTCCCTATAGGCTTCTGTGTCAACATGGTTCCCGACCCGCTTCAGGAGACTCTCGTGCAAAAGCCAGGGGTCGAGCCATAAATCTGTGCTCCTTTCGTCCTTCATGATTCGTACTAATTTAGTACTAATCTCAGCTCTGAACATCAAGATATGCTTGAAAGGAATTGATTCATTGTTATTAGTTTGATAAGTCCAGAAATTGTCCGCTTTAAGATATCGGCTCCGTAATCAAGCCGCCCACATAGAGTCGTATTGGAGGAAGCGCCAAACTAGTTTCCAGCCTGCAATTTTGCGCATGGTACGTAAGGAGCGGAGTCCGACTCCTCCCTCGTCCCTCGGTCTGCAAAGATCCTGCCATGAAATGGTATGTATACCATGTCTCCAAACAAAGTCAGCACATATCCTCTCCATCTTGTCAATCGTAGAGAGCGGGAGCAGGGTAGACTGTAACCAGAAGCTTGCAAGGGACTGAATAACCGTGCGAACCAACTCAAGTTTGCCTCCAAAAGACAGATTTTTAGCTTGCCAACCCTCCAATCGCTTACTCACAAAATCAACAATGCTGTGGCACTCCTCAGCTCGGGCATAATTGATGGATAGCGGGACTCCAAGATACCGAACTGGTAAGTCTCCTATGGAAATTTCCAAAATGGCAGCCTTCTCTTCCTTCTGTGAGCACCTACTGCTAAAGTACACGGTGCTCTTGTTTTTATTCAACCGCAAGCCCGTCATCCTCCCAAACTCCTCCAGGATATCGGCTAATGCTGTAAGCCCTGACCTGGTCGGTCTCACGAATACTAACAGATCGTCAGCATATGTGAGGTGCGTCACATGAGGCTGAACCTGATGAAACAAAGGGATCAACCGTTCCTGACAACTGGCCAAGTCCATAAGGCACGTAAAATATTCTATAATAATAGAGAAGAGATAAGGGAAAAGGGGACATCCCTGTCGAAGCCCTCGAGAGCTGGTGATAAACCCATGCGGTTGACCTCGGACAAGCACAGAAAACGTGGTCATCGTGATGCACTCGTGAACACAGGCGATCCAAGCCTGGTCAAACCCCATAGCCGCCATGATGTGACAGAGAAAAGCTCTATTGACTGTGTCGTAAGCCTTTCTCAGGTCTAATTTGATACAAGCTCGATCCGAACCCGGCCTATTGAACTCTCGAACCAGTTCATGACCCAATAAACTATGTTCCGCGATAGACCTTCCTTTAATGAAAGTCGCCTGGTTATTAGAGATCAGCTCCGATATTACCACCTCCATACGCTTACACATAAAATGTGTGATGATCTTGTACAAATAGTTGCAACAAGCTATTGGCCTGTAATCGTCAAGAGAAGTGGCTCCCTCCTTCTTAGGAATGAGGGTGAGGAAAGTGTGATTCATCTTCCGGAGTAACCTGCCATGCTGAAGAAAATCATTGATCATTGCTGTAAAAGGAACTTTGAGAACCTGCCAGTGCAACTTGAAAATTTTGCTATTAAAACCATCGGGCCCAGGCGCCTTATTAGGATCGGCTGTATTTACAATAGCCGATATCTCCTCCTCAGAAGCCGGTGATAGCAGCATCTTATTCCCCGCGCTTGTGACCAATTTCTTGCAAATAATGTTAGGAAAGGAAGTAGCATAATCGCTCTGATTGTATAAAGAGGTGTAGAAACTTACAGCTTCTACGGCAATGTCTTGTATTGTCGAAATATCCTCACCGTTAGCACCGATCAGCCGATTGATGTTGTTCTTGGATTGCCGCGCCTTGACTACGTCGAAAAAAAATTTCGTACATTTGTCGCCGTCCCGCAGCCAATTACATTTAGCCCGCTGAGCCATTTGAATCTCTTCGATGGTTCGTAACGCGCCCACCTCTCGGATGAGCTCGCGCTCGCGCGAGGCCAAGTCAATATTGAGGATATCGGCCTGAAGTTGGCCTTGAAGTTCCCGCAACAGATTCTTTTTAGTCCCCAGGTCGGTCTTCTCCTGTCGCCGGCTCCATCCCCGCAGAGCCTCCTTGGCCGCTCTAAGCCGGCCGACCAAGGCAAATTGAATGTTCCCGAGGACGGGCGTCGCCAAGGCTGCCTGGACGGTGGCCTCATATCCAGCCTTCATGAACCACGCGTTATTGTAACGGAACGGCGTGTTCCTCCTGGGTATGTCCTCCACCATCTTGATCCGCAGCGGCGTGTGATCACTGGTTCCAGCGGCGAGACCTTCGGAGACCACGTGAGGGAATATGTCGAACCAGCAATTGTTCCCCAAGCCTCTGTCGAGTTGACAAGCAACTCGCTTGATGGCAGACTTGTTGTTCCAGGTCCACATGTGGCCAGCACGTTCAAGGCCCCGCAGACCCGAAACAAGCATACACTCTCGGAACTCTTCCATAGTCTTGTCCGGGACTTTCCTCCCTCCAACTTTTTCGTAAGAAAACAGGACGGCGTTGAAGTCGCCAATAGCCAACATAGGGAGATTGCCGTTAGCCTCGGCAAAGCTGCTCAAGTTGCGGATATCCCGCCATAGGTGCCGCCGCTGTATACGGTCATTATGACCGTACACGACACATAGGAGGAAATGCAGCCCACCTGTATTCGTCAGCACCACCGCAATGACCTGCTCAGATATGAGGGCCACTTGGCCTGACCAAGTGCGCTTGTCCCATCTCAACCAAATTCTAGCCATATCACATAAATGCAAGTTGTGAACCTGCTCCCAGTTTGCAGACGTTCGTCTAGTCAACATAGCAGCAGTCTTGATCTTAGTTTCAAGTAAGGCTGAAATCCAGCATTGTTCTTTGCGTAACACATCAGAGATCTCCCTCCAACGTCCTATTGAGCAGGCTCCTCAGACGTTCCACACGATTAGAGACATCTATTCGACCGATAGATCCCCGTGAATAGCACATTCTGCACCGCCATAGGGAGCTGGTGGTGGGGTAGACTGCATCTCTTCTTGAGTTCCTTCTCCTTGATGGTTCCCTGCACCCATTAGGGCTAGCCACGCCGGGTTATCTTTGACTAGGGCTGTCTCATCCGCCGTTGTCGAAGGCGAAGGTCGATCGATGTCTTCCCTTGTATCGCTCGCATGTCGCTTCCGGCTATATGTGGACTTCTGACTTGGCTTCGGAATTAATTTTGCCTTGGCTCCCTTCGCTTTCCTCTTGGGTGCAGCAATGATCGTGCCCGAACTCCCCTCTCCAGATTGGAATAGCGAAACCTCCTGATTCCTTTGTAGTATTGTCAAGCAGCCAGGAGAGATGGACACCTCCCTGGCAATGCTCAGAGACCCGGAGGAGCTACCCGCCTGTGCCATCTCTTATACGTTGTCCAGGCCCGGCAAAACCAGGGCAAGTTCGAAACCCTTGTTGGTGTTTACCCCGTCTTTCTCGCCACAAATATCCATCCCCGTGTTGTGTGTAGCAGTCGCGCCATCCTCCGTGATAGGATTGGAAGCACTGTCGTGGACAGGGCCATCTGGTGAAGCCGGGGTCACGTTGGCTTCTCCACACTGGCTACAATTCTGGGTGAGGTGACCAAAACATTGACACACATGACATGTCGGAGGAACCCACTCGTACTCGACAGATTGCGTGCCAATCTCTCCTGATGGTAACTCATATTGGATCTGTCACGACCCGCACCCAGTGTAAGGGAACGAGAAGTAACGAACGCCCAGCCTACGCCGCAGTGTCGGCACGCGGTAGAACGTTGTCCTGAGTCACAATATCTAACACAGTCTAGAATAAGCTCCGAATGGAGAGTAAATAATAAGTAACTCAATCACAATACTAAGATGGAATAGAAGAAAGAATCTTAAGAGAGTCACAGATAAAAGTCTAGGTGTAAACCACCAGAATAAATCTCAAGTACAACTCATAAAGTCTCAAATAGAAAGACAATAAAATACTAAGTCTCAGCTAGACTATAGGCAAGTCCTCAGCGACTGTGGGATCCTCCTGAGGGTCCACGTCGCCAGTGTCATCTAAGCCAATGCCATAATAGGTAGGACAGTACTCCTCATCAATACCTGTAAAATTTTTAACATGTCCAGTCAGGACGGAACGAGCACATATCTCTCACAATAGTTCATAGCAGGAATGGACATATAAAGCAAGCTATAGAAAACTATACATGAATTGCTGTAAAGGAAATCAACATGAGAGAGAGAGAGACTATAAAATGAGATATAATATGATAATAGAGAAATATAACCTTCTACGTGAATCAGAGCATGAATTGGTTATGTAAACGGTCTGGGTTGCACATGGATACAGCTATGGAGTGCACATGGATAACAACTGCTGGGGATAATGATCACATAACCAACTACACTCCTCCTGCCCCAATCAATATACAAGGATCAATGCATGTTATGTTATTGCACATGGATAACAACTACTGTATACATGGAGCTCATATGGTCATGAGTGTACATGAATAACATATGAGTGCACATGGATAAATATGAATACATGCAGTACATGATGGCCATGATAAAGTACATGAACATGACATACTCGATGTATCCGAGAGGAAAACATCGCATGAAAAGATCCAGAGGGTACTAATCCGTGTGAACATCGTGTCAGCATCAAGTATACTAGTCTATAACAAGAGAACTATCCAAAGAAGTATGAAAAGATCATAGAATGTACTCGCCTGGCAAATCGAACTGCTGATGATAAGGTGTAACTAAACTGGGTCAATGTAAACATATTTAAAATACACACAGGTCACAACCAAGTCCACAATATCAAAAGAAATAGCTACAATGCAAGACTACATGCTTCTAGGTCCATTTTGGTCAAAGTCAACCCTCGGTCAACACTGATCAAACCTGGTCAACGCTGGTCAAACCTGGTCAAACCTGGGTCAACTAATCCGTCTACTAATTTCTAGGTCATACACAAAATTCTAGGTCATTTGGAGTTCGTTTGAGTTGAATTGGATCAAGTTTGACCCAAAGTTGACTTTTGTCAATTTGGTCAACTTGTCGGCCAATTCGACTAAACTAAGCTCGAAATGACGAACCAAATCTGTCCTAGGGCTCCTATAGTCATAAACACAACTACAATCTAATCTAAGAGAATTAACAAGCAAATATATATATATATATATATATATATATATATATATATATATATATATATATATACATATAGGTATATACACATGTGTATATACAATACAAACAAAACCCAAATCTAACAAAAATGGTGTGTGCGTGTGTACACACTGGTGCTTACTGAAATAAGGGTCAAATCTGAGATTAAAAACATTCAAACATAATCATGGTATTACCCAAATTACTATACTATTATATACATCTATATAAAGTAAGAAAACTACACACACACACACACACACACACACACACACACACACACACACACACACACACATATATATATATATATATATATATATACAAAAGCTCAAATGGAAAGATACGCAATGATGCGTGATACTTAAAAGTCTAAAATCTGGAATAATTCCCCCTCGACCCATTCTCCACGTATATGTGTTAGGAATGGGTTTCAACGGGGTTATACATATACATATATATATATATATATATATATATATATATATATATATATATATATATATATATATATATATATAGTTAAATATAAGCATAAAGCTATATATAGAAAGCACATATACTCATAAATGATGGAAAATTGTGAAACAAAGGCAAAAGTTGGTTCTCACATATTTGAAATATCATATAAGTCCTGTAAACTCAGGATTTAGAAGCTAAAACGCTGGAAATCAAAATATCACATATCAACTAAAAATCGAAATTAAAGAAAACGATCCAATTTCACCCGACGACCCAAAATCCAAAATACACCTAACGAACCCGCGAAACTCGGCATACACGTTGGTCTCGACCCACGTGATGCGTTCGTATACTCTCGGGTTCGAAAACGTGTCTGTGTCGTGTCCACAGAACGTGTATCGAAATTTCCCGATACCGCATGGTACGCGTGCGTTCTCGCTCGTTTGAGCGCCGCACAGCAACGAAATGCCACGTGCTTGTGCACATAGCTGGGGGAGGGTCCTGGGGTAGGTCTTGGACCCGACGACACGGCGACACGCTGCCCGAAATAGCGCACACAGACCCACGCACCCGTGCGGCCTGCTGCGCGTGCGCGCCCGCGCGCCCTCATGCGCGTGGTGCCGGCCTCGCTGCTCCCTCGTCGGGCCACGCCGTGACTTGGGGTTCGTCCTACAGGTCGTCTAGGTCTAGGTAAACCTGTTCCGAGTCCTGGAACGGGTCTTTGCTGTGTCGTGTGCGCGCACGAAGTCCGTTTCCGCAACAAAAATGAAAGTCTGAATGCACAGTGGCTGAGCGGTGCACGCGCGATATCTCCGCGCTCGCTCAACGAACAGTCGTGAAATTTTACGAGCATGAGGACAGAGGTTGCCCCCACGTTCTCACAAATGTTCACGCAAAAATACGCTCTGTGCATCGCGCAATCACACGCGGACAGCAGGGCACGCACGGCCTCGTGCATGGGATCCGTGCACGTGCGTCCGTTGCCCGAAACGCCGCTGAAACGATATCAAACCCAAATCCGTCTTCACGAAAGTTTATCAAAATCATATTATCTAAACATCCATGAAGTCGGAAACAAAAAACAACAACTTTCTATCCTAAGCGGCATTTCATCGAACACGTGCCGTAAGGGACCGACACGTGTCCGATACCTCCATCAAACGGAGTCGAAATCCCACCAAATTTCGTGGGCAAGGCTAGGGCACCTATATAGATGCAAAAATGAAGAAAAAACTAGATTTGCATTTGTAGATTAGGGTTATACCTATTGAGTGTCAAAACTCAATGATCGGGGCTCCTCGGTTGTCGTGTCGGTCGATTTCCCTCCAGTAAAGCCCTCCGTCTCCACTCCAGAAATGCTCCAGCAGATCCTCCTCTCCTCGACGAGCGCAACAGAGTTCGTTTGGGAAGAAACGGACTCCGGATGAAGAAAATAGGTGTTTTGGAGAGATGGATCTTTTAGGATTTCTTGGTGGAGGCTCACAATTTCACAAATGATGAAAAGAGGGGTGCTGCTGTGTTGGGCGGCCAAGGGGGGTTCTCTAGGGTTAGGGTTTCACTTGGGCCATCTCTTCTCAATTAGAAATGGGCTCAAGTCAAAAAGCTTAAAGGCCTACATGCAAAAAGGCTAAATAAATCAATAAAAGCCTTAAAAATAAACTAATGCCTAAAATAAATTCTAAAAATAAAATAACAATTCTAATGCATGGTTAGGCCCCTATACATGTCCACTAAGGTTAAACCAGTTGCTAGCACAACACAAGTCAACTTATCTAGCAAATCACAGAAAGGCCAAAATGGCTAAAAATTAATTAATCACTCTAAAATTTAACTAATAAAATCTAAATTAATTATAATGAAAATAAATCTAATTCTAATATAGCATTAAGGTTCTAGATCATGGTTGGCTAAGGTCAAACCACTTATACTACCAAGTCACCAGTCTGCAACCAATCAAAACACACTGCAAGCAATCCAATTAATAAATAGATAAAAATTCAAATAAAAATCAATAAAAATTGAAATAATAACAATTACTAAAATACCCTTGAAATTGAAAAGTGAGTGTGACAAATCTACCCTCCTTAAAATAATTTCGACCTCGAAATTAAGATGATCCTACTCCTTTTAGGTCAAATCCCCAACAATCATGGTCTTAAGAAAACCTATCTAAATCATGCAGTTGGAAATATATCATACATGATTATGGAAGGTAATCAGTCTGGGTTCTCATCTAGCCACTATAGTCATACTTGATCAAAAGTAGTCATAAGGTATCAAACATACAAACAATATGGTAGGGTACAGTAATCATCAAGATAGGATAAGGTATGGGTCAAGAACTCACCTCTACTAGGTCTGGTAGCTAGAACTCTCTCCCGGAGGTAGGCCTCGACTAGGGGCAAGTATAGTAGGACAGTCTCGTATCTTGTGTACAGTTGACCCACAAAATAGGCATAATCCTAGTCTCTTCCTACAGTCCTTCCATACGTGCCCAAGCTTCTTACAGAAAGCACAGGTAGGCACTCGCTCAATTGGCCTCTGTTGGACAGGAATCTGAACTGGATAGGCTGGTCTAGGTTGAAAGCCTGGGTACTCCTGGGGCTTTGGGTATAAACTGCTCCTCGCTCTCTTGGGACTAGGCTCCTCCCTCGAATGCATGTAATCCCACAACAGTTGAAAACTGAGACTTTGATCTCTCATAAGCTCAGCCTGAAGTCTCTGTACCTCCTGCACATCCTGAAGGAGTCTGTAAATATGAGCTCCATCAGGAATGACATGGGGTACCACTCCAGGAGGGGAGGCAAAGGAAGGCCCTCAGTCTCCGGCTGAACTGCAGTCCTCTCCTGAAGGATAGGAGATGGGGGAAAATTCTCCGATGAGGCTACTAACACCTCCTGAGCAATAGAAGGGGAAAGTACAATCTCGATCTCATCCGAAATTACAGATGTGCACTGGGGACAGACTCTGGTCATGGGTACCATTCTGGAAAAGATAAGGAAAAATAATAAATCATCGGGCTGTAAGGCAGTCTATCATCCTATATGAAAACTGGTGATTATAAAAAAACAACTGGAATTATCTATATCGGGTTACTATTCTAAAGATGATCAAAACGAAAATTTAAAGCACGACTATCAATAACACTGAAATCCAAGCACACTATATATATCTATAAGAAATTTTAGTCTCGATATGATCTAAGTTGATCAAATCTAGGATGAATCGACGTTTGGGCAAGATGGAGAACGAGGTCTTTAAAGTCTAGGCACGAATATCCAGAACTTGAAATCCATGTCACAATTGAATTAATTCAATTGAATAAGGTTCCAAACATTGGATGATAAGGGAATGACCAAGTCGACTGGTCGCGATCAAGGGTTTAGAATTCAACACTATTGAAATCCTAAAGGATACTGCGAGGATATAGAAATAAGTCAATATCCTCCTTTTGATAAGGAAGCTAAACGTGATACCCTGGGTTGACCTATTAAGTACAGTGCCTTGTCTTTCTGAAATATGTGAAAGACAAAAGCAAAAAGAGTTCAAAGACGATACTATTGAGTACAATAAGTGGTTCATAGACGACGAAAATAGTTCAAGGAGAACTTCCAAACTGTCGTGGATGAGACATATGCCCTAGAGTCTCATCCACGTAGAGTAATATATGAAAACGAACCAAAGTGCACTAGGTTGATAGACCATCATACACCGGTTCTGATTAGACAATATGTTAGTGGGTCGACCCAATAAAATATGTCATGATCAAGCTCGAAAAAGAGATAAGCTTGCAAAACTAAGGCTAAATTAACAACATAAGGTAGTCAAAATATAAGTAAGGGAGGTAATGATGAAGGAGAAAAAAAATAGTCCAAGATCATTAACTAAGCTGGTCAAGCAATCAGGATAGGGTACAAGGTTAAACATTTAAGGAAACAAGAAGAACACCATCACATGTCGGGTCGAAAGAATTGAGTCATGGTTGGATCTCGAATTTAAGTCATAAAGTAATTTAGTATCATGGTAAGGGTTCAAGAGGTGACAACTAATACAAGAATAAAGGAAATCAAGTTGAAGCATGAAATAAATTTAATTAAGAATCCAGTGAAATAATTTAGGGACACAGTTCTAAAGGCGAATACTGTTAAGGAACGATCAAATACAAACGGTTAGAAAGTCACAATAAAAGATCTAGATTTGAGGGAAGGTTGAGTAAGTGAAGATTGAGATACAGTCCCATAGTTTGGCAGACGACTAACAACACTAGAGTATATACTACTATCATAGTCATGAGTGATATGGCAATTAGTGTGGAACACTTCTATCTCATTAAGGTTACCTTGATGGCCTACCATTGCATTCCTTTAAAAGAAATTTCAAAATAACTACCTCAATTGTATTCACTCTAAGCCATCCAATCTAATCACGACTAACATTTAAATCCTTTTCATAAATCTCATAATAACTTTTATCACATTACTACTAACCTTTCCAAAATTTAATATTTCAATCCAACTTTAAACTCCAGAGTTAATGAATCATGAATCCATAAAATTCTATATCACTTCATAACTAAAAAAAACTCCCTATTGTCTCAAATAATCCTCAAAATAGACACTTAGCTTATCACGGCAATCTAACGTTACAACTCAGAATTTTAACGCACTTATCAACCATAATTCTCTTTCTAAGTCATTGAAACATAATCACTACTTCGTAAACCAAAATCTAAATAGATTTTTAAATCTTCAATCAATTGACACGATTCCAAATTTGAGATTTTTTTCTTCCAAAAAAATCGTTTTCATATCTTCCCAATCTTTTAAACCAAATTTTAATATCATTGCTTCCACTTAAATTGAAATTCATAAACATATACATCGCAACTTGTACGACTCAATTTAATAGTTCATACTGCCACCCCCTTTTTTTTATCATTATCAAACCAATCTATATACGTTCAAAGATGTATAATCATAATCCAATAATTCATGAATCACATCAATTCCTGAAATCGATTTATATAGATTCTAACTATTTTCCTCCAGTATCAAAATATAATTTTATAATCCTCTGGTGATTACTACTTAGAATCTTCAAGATAGATTTCCTTGGTAATATCCCAACTTACAAACTACTAATCATTAAATCATCCTTTTAGAAAAATGCCCTTATAACTTAGTCAAAGTCTCCGTGTATTCCAATTCCTTAATGTAATCCTTCTAGCCATGTATTTGACCAATGAGTATATAGCAGTGTAGCCATCTTCCTAACCATTATTAAACACAAGAAAGTAAGGGTATTGGTGAAAAGAGTTCAAACAAGATGCAAGAATCAAGGGAGGAAGGTGGATTAAAGTAAAGGAAAGGGAATCTAAATCGAAGCTCACAATGAGATTCTCAAGGGTCGTCCCAGGAATCTCTCAGGAAATTCTAATAGTGATTGAGTATCCTCTCATTCTAACACCTTACTTCCTATACTCTATAGCAGGCTCGTAGTAATACAATTAATTTGTCGTACTACCACGACATCGCACTAATGCGAATCTGGTCCTGCATGGACCGGAGGGATGAAATCGTGTCTCCTTAACTATCTTAAAGACAGATCGAATAAGGAATCAATTACTGAAAAAGAAGCAAAATTATCAAAGGAGGACAGTTGTTTTCAAAAGGAGACAATTACAGCAAGAATTGATAAGAGTTTTCCTAATGTGATTGAGTACATTAACTTATATCTTATATCCAACTGCAGGCTGTAATGATACTCTAGTTCGAGTACCATTACGAATCACACTAGTTGTGATTGGACCTGCATGGGCCACCACTAAAAACGTGTCACGACCCGCACCCAGTGTAAGGGCACGAGAAGTAACGAACGCCCAGCCTACGCCGCAGTATCGGCGGTAGAACGCTGCCCTGAGTCACAATATCTATCACAGTCTAGAATAAGCTCCGAATGGAGAGTAAATAATAAGTAACTCAATCACAATACTAAGATGGAATAGAAGAAAGAATCTCAAGAGAGTCACAGATAAAAGTCTAGGTGTAAACCACCAGAATAAATCTCAAGTACAACTCATAAAGTCTCAAATAGAAAGACAATAAAATACTAAGTCTCAGCTAGACTATAGGCAAGTCCTCAGCGACTGTGGGATCCTCCTGAGGGTCCACGTCGCCAGTGTCATCTAAGCCAATGCCATAATAGGTAGGACAGTACTCCTCATCAATACCTGTAAAATTTTCAACATGCCCAGTCAGGACGGAACGAGCACATATCTCTCACAACAGTTCATAGCAGGAATAGACATATAAAGCAAGCTATAGAAAACTATATATGAATCGTTGTAAAGGAAATCAATAAGAGAGAGAGAGAGAGAGACTATAAAATGGGATATAATATGATAATAGAGAAATATAACCTTCTACGTGAATCAAAACATGAATTGGTTATGTAAATGGTCTGGGTTGCACATGGATACAGCTATGGAGTGCACATGGATAACAACTACTGGAGATATTGATCACATAACCAACTACACTCCCCCTGCCCCAATCAATACACAAGGATCAATGCATGTTATGTTATTGCACATGGATAACAACTACTGTATACATAAAGCTCATATGGTCATGAGTGTACATGAATAACATATGAGTGCACATGGATAAATATGAATACATGGAGTACATGATGGCCATGATAAAGTACATGAATATGACATACTCGATGTATCCGAGAGGATAACATCGCATGAAAAGATCCAGAGGGTACTAATCCGTGTGAACATCGTGTCAGCATCAAGTATACTAGTCTATAACAAGAGAACATATCCAAAGAAGTATGAAAAGATCAGAGAATGTACTCGCTTGGCAAATCGAACTGCTGATGATGAGGTGTAACTAAACTAGGGCAATGTAAACCTATTTAAAATACACACAGGTCACAACCAAGTCCATAATATAAAAAGAAATAGCTATAATGCAAGACTACATGCTTCTAGGTCCATTTTGGTCAAAGTCAACCCTCGATCAACTTTGGTCAAACCTGATCAACGTTGGTCAAACATGGTCAAACCTGGGTCAACTAGTCCGTCTACTAATTTGTAGGTCATATACAAAATTCTTGGTCATTTGGAGTTCGTTTGAGTTGAATTGGATCAAGTTTGACCCAAAGTTGACTTTTGTCAATTTGGTCAACTTGTCGGCGAATTCGACTAAACTAAGCTCGAAATGACGAACCAAATCTGTCCTAGGGCTCCTATAGTCATAAACACAACTACAATCTAATCTAAGAGAATTAACAAGCAAATATATATATATATATATATATATATATATATATATATATATATATATATATATATATATATATATATATATATATACATATAGGTATATACACACATGTGTATATACAAAAAAAAAAAGTATATACAATACAAACAGAACCCAAATCTAACAAAAATGGTGTGTGCGTGTGTACGCACTGGTGCATACTGAAATAAGGGACAAATCTGAGATTAAAAACATTCAAACATAATCATGGTATTACCTAAATTACTATACTATTATATACATCTATATAAAGTAAGAAAACTACATATACATATACATAATGGAAAGATACGCAATGATGCGTGATACTTAAAAAGTCTAAAATCTGGAATAATTCCCCCTCGACCCATTCTCCACGTATATGTGTTAGGAATGGGTTTCTACGGGGTTATACATATATATATAGTTAAATATATCCATAAAGCTATATATAGAATGCACATATACTCATAAATGATGGAAAATTGTGAAACAAAGCCAAAAGTTGGTTCTCACATATTTGAAATATCATATAAGTCCTGTAAACTCAGACTTTAGAAGCTAAAATGCTGGAAATCAAAATATCACATATCAACTAAAAATCGAAATTAAAGAAAACGATCCAATTTCACCCAACGACCCAAAATCCAAAATACACCAAACGAACCCACGAAACTCGGCAGACACGTTGGTCTCGACCCACGTGATGCATTCGTATACTCTCGGGTTCGAAAACGTGTCCGTGTCATGTCCACAGAACGCGTATCGGAATTTCCCGATACCGCGTGGTACGCGTGCGTTCTCGCTCGTTTGAGCGCCGCACACGCAACGAAACGCCACGTGCTTGTGCACATAGCTGGGGGGGTCCTGGGGTAGGTCTAGGACACGACGACACGGTGACACGCTGCCCGAAACAGCACACGCAGACCCACGCACCCGTGCGCCCTCGTGCGCGTGGTGCCGGCCTCGCTGCTCCCTCGTCGGGCCACGCCGCGACTTGGGGTTCGTCCTACGGGTCGTCTAGGTCTAGTTAAACCTGTTCCGAGTCCTGGAACGGGTCTTCGCTGCGTCGTGTGCGCGCACGAAGTCCGTTTCCCGCGACAAAAATGAAGGTCTGAATGCACAGTGGCTGAGCGGTGCACGCGCGATATCTCCGCGCTCGCTCAATGAACAGTCGTGAAATTTTACGAGCATGAGGGCAGAGGTTTCCCTCACGTGCTTACAAATTTTCACGCAAAAATACGCGATGTGCATCACGCAATCACACGCGGACAGCAGGGCACGCACGGCCTCGTGCAAGGGATCCGTGCACGTGCGTCCGTTGTCCGAAACGCCGCTGAAACGATGTCAGACCCAAATCCGTCTTCACGAAAGTTTATCAAAATCATATTATCTAAACATCCATGAAGCCAGAAACGAAAAATAACAACTTTCTATCCTAAGCGGCATTTCGTCGAACACGTGCCGTAAGGGACCGACACGTGTCCGATACCTCCGTCAAATGGAGTCGAAATCCCACCAAATTTCGTTGGCAAGGCTAGGGCACCTATATGGATGCAATAATGAAGAAAAAACCATATTTGCAATGGTAGATTAGGGTTTTACCTATTGAGTGTCAAAACTCAATGATCGAGGCTCCTCGGTTGTCGTGTCGGCCGATTTCCCTCCAGCAAAGCCCTCCGTCTCCACTCCAGAAATGCTCCAGCAGATCCTCCTCTCCTCGACGAGCACAACGGAGTTCGTTTGGAAAGAAACGGACTCCGGATGAAGAAAATAGGTGTTTTGGAGAGATGGATCTTTTAGGGTTTCTTGGTGGAGGCTCACAATTTCATAAATGATGAAAAGAGGAGGGATGCTGCTGTGTTGGGCAGCCAAGGGGGGTTCTCTAGGGTTAGGGTTTCACTTGGGCCATCTCTTCTCAATTAGAAATGGGCCCAAGTCAAAAAGCTTAAAGGCCTACATGCAAAAAGGCTAAATAAATCAATAAAAGCCTTAAAAATAAACTAATGACTAAAATAAATTCTAAAAATAAAATAACAATTCTAATGCATGGTTAGGCCCCTATACATGTCCACTAAGTTTAAACCAGTTGCTAGCACAACACAAGTCAACTTATCTAGCAAATCACAGAAAGGCCAAAATGGCTAAAATCAATTAATCACTCTAAAATTTAACTAATAAAATCTAAATTAATTATAATGATAATAAATCTAATTCTATTATAGCATTAAGGTTCTAGATCATGGTTGGCGAAGGTCAAACCACATATACTACCAAGTCACCAGTTTGCAACCAATCAAAACACACTGCAAGCAATCCAATTAATAAATAGATAAAAATTCAAATAAAAATCAATAAAAATTGAAATAATAACAATTACTAAAATACCCTTGAAATTAAAAAGTGAGTGTGACAGGATCACTCTTGGTAAGTCCTTCTTGCATACTGCAATCGTGATCTTGATACAGTCGCCTCATCCTCTTTAATTGGTCTTCCGATAAGGCTGGTGAGCTTCATGAGCATAGACGAACTCCAGTATGCAATAGGGAGACCAGGGAGACGGACCCATACTGGCAACGTGTGGAGAAGTTCTTTCTCGCATTTGAATCCGGTGTGCCACTCCTTGATGATGATAAGTCGTCCGTCAAATGTCCAAGGACCCCCTTGTATGATACGGTCTACATCTTCCCTGATTCCGAACCTGACGTAGAAGAACCCGTCTTCTCTGGCGAAAAACTCCATACTACCTTTTGGGCGCCATACCCTAGCCGCATAGGCGCGTATATGTTCGTAAAATGATTTATTCTCCAATACATATAGGGAAATGGTATTTTGCCAGAACTCCGCCATCTCAGCAATATCTTCCTCGCTGAATAGAGCCCTCTCCCCACCTTCTACCCGCTTCGGGGCCACATAATTCATCGGGTGGTTGATCTTATCCCCCTTTCCACGACAGAGATCAGCCCAGGACCGGCCTGCCGTATAGCCGTCCTGGTCCTTGGAAGGATCCGCCATAGCCGATCCCTGTGGGAGTTCAGTCGACAACCGCTTCTGGTGATCGGAGCAAACGGCCGTTGGAGGCGGGACGCTCGCTATGTGTCCCCCCGTCCGCTCCTGGGGTTGTACTCCCCCACCGCGTCGCGGCATGGAAGCCTCCAAGTTGGGAGCCCTGAACGCCTGGTATCGCCGCCTCTCTGTCTTTCATTAAAACGACTCTGTTCCTCAGACGCACGGCCAGGAAACCATCAACCCCTACCTTGCTCGTATCCTCTGGTGTTCAGAGGGGCTGTTGGCCTTCGTGGTCATCTTCCCCGCCTCATAACCGCCGTCCACCCCCCGTCTATCTCTCGGGGAAGGTCGCCAGCCTCTCCAGCGGCAGTTGCCGGACGTCCAGGCGCATTGCCGAGCTTCACGCCGCACTCGTTGCCGTATTGTTCGCCGCTCGAAGGATCAAGGGGGAGCCCTAACCCTAGATTACGCATCTCTTCTTATATATATATATATATATATATATATAATCTAACTAAAAAATATATATATAATCTAACTAAAATCAATTCTACTAACAGAACATGTTATCCTCTCAATATAACCAAAGTTCTACCAAGTCCAGAATAATCAACCCAACGTCCAATGAAACAAAAACCACAGAACATACTTCACAAATTTTCCCGAGTCCGAAAATCGGACTACAAACGAAAATCCAACAGAACACTCAACACGACCAATTGGCTAGAGCCAATCTTCACAGAACAATACCCGTCCGAAATCGGACTAACGAGTTTCCACACAGCAACATAAATATCGAATTCCGTAGGGGATCGAGACAGAAACTTTATCGGCTACTACGGGGAGGGACGAACTACTCTGTTAGGAATTATACCGAAAGTTAATAACGGAATCCGAAGGGTGGCCTCGGACTCGGATCGACTCCGCAGAGCGTCGTCAGTGACTCGAGGAGTCTCGGAAGTGCGTCCGGACAACGGCGAACGGCAACGATGCAAGGGCGGTCGCGCGGAGGGCGCACGGCTGGCCGATGGACGCACGTCGGTCAGAGGTAGGCCGCGGGGAGGCTCCAATGCGGGGCTGGCTGCGGAGGTGCCGCGATCAGGGGTCGACCGCGAGGAGGCACCAGCGCGGGGCTGGCCGTGGAGGCACCGGCGAGGGTTGGGCGTCGGCTGTTGCGGAGGTTGGGCACCGTCGAGGGGTGCAGGACAGGGGGTCGGCCGAGAAGGTGAGGGTGCAGGGTCGACCAGAAGGGCCGCGGAGATGATCGGGGTGGTGGGTTTGGATGGGAGGAAGGAGGAGAGGGTTCTATGGTTTGAGGAAAGGAAATGGGGGATGATGATGGGGTGTTGTTGGTGTCTGAGAGAAAAAGAGAGTGAGAGGGGGGTTTGTAGTTGGGAGAGGTGAGAGAGATAGATGGTGAGGTTGTGGTGGTGAGAGATTTAGGGAGAGGAATTAGGAAGATAGTGAGAGAACGTGGTGGAGAGGGAGAGCTGGTATGTGGGGTTGGGTTTTACAAGCTTTTCTCCTTAGAAAAATTTGTCCTCAAAATTTAAATGTAGAGATAGGGTTTAGTCAAGTCTCAACAAGCAAGGACATTACTCCCTTAACTGCCTCAAACGAAACTACGTTAGCTGCCCCATGGCTAACCTACAATGGAGATATCTTATTCAATTCATGCACTCTCTTCAAAATAACATTCTTTCCTCCTTAGAAACACAGTCACTGTCCCCAATTGTGGATTTCTGCTTCTATTTTCGAATTATGAATTACCGAAGGAATTGTGCAAAATTAATCATTTTATCATTGCTTACGAAGCATATATAATATTTTTGTAATATTTTTTTGCCTCATTCGTATTGCTATTCGATTAGATATTTTCATATCTTGTCTCTGTATAATTCCTTCCCTAAGTGGTAATCCTTAATTATCATGATGAACAGTCATTGTCGAAACTATTCCATACTCATACACGTTCTTGCTTGTCGTAGTTTCCCTCTCTCTGCCAATATCCTATCTTTGAAAAACTTAACATTGCTATAATATCCAAGAATTGAAAAGGACAAATTAAATAATAGTTACATTGATTTGGCAAAATTACAGTCATAGGCTTGTCACTAATCCATACAAGAATGATGTTACTGAAAATATGATATCGCCTCCAATAATCATGAGTATCTTCACCTATCAACATATATCTAAGGATTCATATCAAAATTATATTCTTCCAAACCTTAACATTGGTATATATTTGACAAGTCCTATCCCAATAATTCTTATCTACCTTTTCCCTAAAATTGAAATCCTCAAAGTTTTCAAAAATTGTATTGTAAGGAAAACATGACATTATGAAAGACATCTGCCATAATAAGAGTGTAACTAAGGATTCATTTCACATCATCAGAGAATTATAGGATGATTTTCCTAAACTTCTTCTAAAGTTATCCGGTTACAACTTCACAACGAATCACCTAGTGCTACTAACAACTGTAGATTCTCTACGCACTAGTTCTCAAAGTCTTGGTCCTTGGTGTTGGGCAGTCTCCAACTGCTTCATCTTCTTCTACAGCCCTTGAAATGGGGTCTAACTATAATATATGGTTGTTTGAAATGATAAATGTGCTAAGAAAGTTCAAACTCAGTAATGTTATTAATGATTTGCAATCTGAAATGCTAATGACACTATTGGGATAATGAATTTGATAAAATAGATGAAAGGACCAAGTATAAGAATAATAGTTTGATCCGAGAAGTCAATGATTGTTTGAAAGTGATACAAAACTGATAGTGATCATATTTTAACATAATACCATAATGTTTAAGGACATATACCTCGCTAGTGCATATACATCTAGCTGCAGTAAGCCTTTGGCTTTATGACTCAGATTAAAATGTAAGGGGTCTAGGACGTAGTCTAAACAATACTCAAAAACCAATGTGTACCTATAATCACTTTAACTAAAGTTTATGCTCCTCTAGTGTGCATCTGGTTGTAGTAAACTTACAATTTTCGTGAATTGGGTAAATGGCTACAGTGCACGTCTGTAATGCCATGATAGTTTGTTGAATACTCTTTCAACTAAATCCATAAGATTTTTAAAGGGTAAATGTGTCAACAAAATATTATCATGATGAAGGTAACTTTTTACTTAGGGTCAAATATAGGAATGTCACATTCAAAGCAAAGATGTCTGTAGAAATTATAAAGTTAGATGGTTTTTAAATGGATAAAGATCATACTAATGTGAATACACTAGTAGTTGCAAGGATTCTGGGTTGATTAAGTCAAATAGGGTAAAGGGTATGTTTGACAAGTCAAAATAAAGGCATCACCATTTGATCAAGGTATTCTGATAATGAAATCTGATTTAGGAAAGTAGAAGGAATGGATTAACGCTTAGTGATTGGTATTAATGGCATGCATGGACTCTAAGACAATTGGGAGGGTAACTATAGCCTCAACTTCCAACTAATCCTATAATTTATACAACAATATTATTAAGAATATAATGACAAACACAACTTATAAGTATTGGCCTAATCTGGGAAGGTTTCTAGTTAATCAAAATCGAGTAAGTCCTTTATCAACATTCTCTGAAATGGAAGGAAGATAAGATAAGTAATTAACAAACATAAGCAAGGTAACCTACGAAACTATAAGCAAGCAAAAATAGATTATATAAATAGATAAATTCGGTCCTATGTTGCGACGGGTTGGAAAGTCTAAGTGTGCTAATTGTTTCTAGAGTCTGTTCTCCAAAAGTCATTCTTAAGTCTAAAGTCAGAATACAGGACTGCATGTTTGTCTAGACTAAGTTGACTAGACCAATTTGCAGAACTGGACCTGCATGGGCCATCACTGGAAACATGTCATGATCCGATCCTAAGATTATGGGTCCATTCGGATCATGCCCAGCCTGCACCGTTGTGAGACGACAACAGTAAGCTGTATCAATCAGTAGTAACTCAAGCAAAACATTCTAAATACGAAAAATTAAAAACTTTTATTTTATAACTCAAACACAATGTCGGAACAACTTAAGTTGTACTAAGGTTTACAGCTTTAAATACAATGCTGACTAGGCTAGTCGGCTCAGGTGCCTCATAGTTGAGTTCAGCTATCTCCTCAGGATTCAGTTCGGATCCGTAGTAGGTACTAAAAGTAAGCTTCTCATCATCACAATCACCTAAAAATGTTGGTCTCCAGTCAGGAGGGGAACAAGAACATACATATCCATTCCATCATTTTAATGAATAACTAAAAAAGACAAGAAACAATTTTATAACATAATTTATTTTCTAATAATAATAAAGAAGCAGTGATGCGATAAATCTCTGAAAATAAAAATGATGCAATCTAATTAGCAATAATGTTTTGAGCGTGTAACATGTTAGCCCAATGATTGCATCATATTTTTGAATATGGTTAATATGTTAAGTTTAGCATTTCATTATCACTATCTTCATACTATCGCTATAGCATTTCTACTTATACTTATATCTTTGGTGATATGTGCCTATTGGTTTACATATTAGTGATATGAGCTTATCTATCTTAAATTTAATCGGGTTGCCAAAATCAAAACTATGTTTTTGATTGTGGTCATTCAATTAAGTTTAATCATTATGATATCACTAACATTTATGCTATCACCTTAGCACTTATACTTAAACTCAGCATTGTCCTAAAGTGCATTAATCTTATCATACTTGCTACTATGTATATTGCTTTGTTCGTCTAACATGTACATGCAGAAAAGCAATAAGCAAGATCAATATGGACATATGCAATGAAGAAATTATGGTAGGCCAAAGACGACAGATCCCACAAGATTTCTCTGAACCACCCGACGACATCTCTGGAGCCACGCACCCGGGGGTTCCGTTGCCTGGTCAGCGGACGGAGGTCGAGGGGGCAGAGCCCCTCGTCGGGGGTTCTGGGGCGAAGCCCCCGAAAGGTATTCAGTTTTCGCAAACTGGATATCTTTGGACAGCTGCCGCCAAGAGAAAAAGCCAGCACCTATCAAAGGAAGAAGCCAAGCCATGCCATCATCATTTCAAGACTCTGAAGAAGCCTGCACCTGCCTAAGTTTATCTGGAGTCTGTAATGAGTCTTAGGAATTATTGTAAACACAAGAAATGGATGGCAAAATCGAAAGCTAGGGCAGAAATAAGCCCAGGATCATTTTTGGAGGAAACCGACATACCGACGGTATACCGGTGTATACCGACGGTATACCGGTTTTTGTTCACAGAAAGTTTCTGTTTACAAAACCGGCATACCGTCGGCATACCGGTCCATACCGACGGTATACCGCTTCCGAAATATTGAAATTCCAACGGTCGAATTTCCAGCCATTAATGATCCTAACGGCTATATTTCTAGCCGTTGCAATCCCAGACCGGTATACCAACGGTATGCCGGATCATACCGGCGGTATGCCGGTTCGTGGACTGAAAAGTTGTCTTGAGCTCTTTTCAATGCTTTGGTTATAAATAGCCTTGAACCCCTTCATTCAAGGTTGATGCTTTGAGCCTAAAAATTTCTAAACCACCAAAGCCTATCCACAAACAACTCTACAAAGCTTTCATTTGCCATCCTCAAATTGTGTTAGAGTTATTGAGTTGAAAAGAAAGATCTTCATCCTATTGTAAGGAGATCAAAACCTATTGTGAAAGGTTGAAGTTGGAGAGTCTTCGTATCCAAACTCTCGGTTGAAGTTGGAGAGTCTTCGTATCCAAACTCTCGGTTGAAGTTGGCGAGTTCTTCGGATCCAAACTCGTGTTGAAGTTGGTGAGTTCTTCGGATCCAAACTCGTGTGTAACTATTTTCTCAAATAGTGGATTAAAGCCGGAGAGAGTTCCGGGACTGGAGTGCCTCTTGGGAGGATACCAGGATACATCGTGTGTCGGTATTGTTATTGCTTCTTCTCTTGCACTTATAATTTTAAATTGTCCATTAGCTTGTGCTAAGTGCTTGATTAGTTAGCTTGACCCTATTCACCCCCCTCTAGGGTTCCTACATAACATCCTGTGGCCGACTGGGGAGGGAGGCAGTATGTGTTCTAGTGAACACGGTCCGGCTTCAGCCCAAGTGGATTGGGCTTCCGCTATCCACAGTGAGGCAGTACGGGGCTTTGATCACATGTGTTAACACTACTCCCTAATCCCGAGTCGATGAGTCAGTCAAGCAATCAGTTGGGTCCGAATGGGATCCCGTGGATCGAGTGTCGATACAATGATTTTACGATGCAATGATTTTAATTATTAACTAAAACACAAGTTTGAATACATATGAACTTGCCATGTTTTTTTCGATGCTGTAGGTGACAACAGAAAATATTCAGACTAAGTCCCGGAACTGAAAACCTTCATTAACGAAATATAACTTAGTTGCCAATCTACGGTTGCTACAATTCTAATTAATTAACTAATTAATAATACGATATCGTCTAGACTCTAAATCTGCCAATAATTAACAAAATAATCAATTAGTTATAACATATTTTTAGAGGAGTAAAGCTACAATTAATAATACTTATAACTACGTATAATATTTGGCAAAAACGTTTTTCAAGTAAAACTACAACTTTTATAAATAATGCGAAAATACTATATATTATTTATTAGTAAATAATAAACGGTTTTTCGTAAACTAATATTTCGTCTAGATTTACTTATATAATATCCAAAAAATACTTGAATTTAATCATATTTTATTTCCATAATTTAGCTATAGTATTTTTAATAGATATTTTAAATAATAAGAAAAACAATTTTAATAGTTATAATATTACGAGAATCATTTATTTAGAAATATCTAATATTTTTAGAAATATAATTGAGGGTAATAATAAACTACTACTAAAAATAATATTCTAAGTAATTTATTCATAACGTGAAAGTTACTAATTTAACTATAATAAATAATAGTAAATAGGTAGAACCTATACAAAATATTCTTCTTGGTAATAAAACTCATTTTGAAACCAAATAACGTTTTATATACATAAAATTTAACGACAACATAATAAATATATATATATAATCTGACTAAAATCAATTCTACTAACAGAACGTGATCTCCTCTTAATATAACCAAAGTTCTACCAAGTCCAGAATAATCGACCCAACGTCCAATGAAACAAAAACCATAGAACATACTTCACAAATTTTCCCGAGTCTAAAAATCGGACTACTAACCAAAATCCAACAAAACACTCAACACAACCAATTGGCTAGAGCCAATCTTCACAGAACAATACCCATCCAAAATTGGACAAACGAGTATCCACACAACAACATAAACATTGAATCCCGTAGGGGATCGAGACCGAAACGTCATCGACTACTACGGGAAGGGACGAACTACTCTATTAGAAATTATACCAAAAGTTGATGACGAAATCCGAAGGGTGGCCTTGGACTCGGATCGACCCGCAGAGCGTCGTCAGCGACTCGAGGAGTCTCGAAAGTGCATCCGGACAGCGGCGAACGGCAGCGACGCAAGGGCGGTCGCACGGAGGGCGCACGACTGGCCGATGGACGCATGACGGTCGGAGGTCGGCCGCGGGGAGGCTCCAGCACTGGGTTGGTCGCGGATCGGGCATGGGCTGGCCGCTGAGGCGACACGGTCGGGGTCGGCCGCGGGGAGGCTCCAGTGCGGGGCTGGCCGCAGAGGCGCCTTGGAGGTTGGGCACTGGCGGTCGCAGAGGTCGGGCACTGTCGAGAGGTGCGAGACAGGTGGTCGGCCGAGAAGGCGAGGGTGCGGGGTCGACCGGAAGGGCCGCGGAGATGATCGGGGTGGTGTGTTCGAATGAGAGGAAGGAGGAGAGGGTTTTATGGTTTGAGGAAAGGAAAGGGGGGATGATGATGGGGTGTTGTTGGTGTGTGAGAGGGAAAGAGAGTGAGAGGGGAGTTTGTAGTTGGGAGAGGTGTGTGAGAGAGAGAGAGATAGTGAGGTTGTGGGGGTGAGAGATTTGGGGAGAGGAATTAGGGAGAGAGTGGAAGAATGTGGGGGAGAGGGAGAGATGGTACGAGGGGTTGGGTTTTACACTTACCCATTCCCGTGATCTTCTCATTCTCTTACTCTTTTTCCATCTGGCTTATTAACCCATCTTTCCACTTTATCACTTTCGTATTCTGATTCATAATATGAATAAGTTGACCATCAGGGTTTACTTGATTTGAGGGTTAAAAGAGGTAAGTTAGAAAAAATAAAAATCATGCTTGGTTTGAGAATGGTGGTTAGGAGGAGGTTATAGAGGGTTAAGTGAGGGTTTGTTTATCCTTCTTTTTCTATTTTTCAACCCCAAATCAGATGGTTAACAAAGGTGATTGAGGGTTTTGTTTAAAAATTCATAAATACCCTTTATTTGTTTTATAAAATATAGTGACTTTTTTTTCTTTTCTTTTTATGCCTTTAACATGTTGCTCCGTAGCTTCCTCATTTTAAAACATATTTTGACAAGTTGTAATTAAAATTCCAATCTAATTTAATTTTATGACATATGTAATAAGGATATTTTGGTAACTATTATATTTTTATTAATTCTTTTCTCACTCAAAATCTCAAATCCAAGCAAAAGTAATGAAACACACTTTACTTAATTCTCCCTCAAATCAAAACATGGTTATATGTATTGATTCTACTCTTCCTCATTTAATCCCATTAACCCTGCTTCTTCTTCTTTTTTCCCCTCAATCCAACGTACCCTCAGAGCTCAACACCTAAGAGAGCAGTATCTAGGTGGTTGTCTTTTATTTGTATGTACATCTTTCTAGATTTCTTGTACAACTGGTGTAGTCTGTCTAGTAAGCTACATCTCCAGAGCTACAAGGGGGAGTTCAACATGATAGATGTTTTGGAAACTATACCTCCATTGCTATATATCTTTATTCTGTACATTGACACCTTGAGTTAGTTATGGTGTTTCATAGATACAATTGAGGTACAAAGTCACTAGGTCAAAATTTCATTTGCGAGTTGGAGTTTCCTAAACCAAGTTCAAATGAGGGCACTTGTTAGGTTTTAACTATATGGTCTTTCCTTAATATGTTTGGTTATTAGGCTTGTATTTTCATTTTTCATGAAGACGATATATTTAACTTCTATGCTCAGACTATGGAGAGAGAAGAGAGATTAGTTTAAAAAATAGAGACTTCCCATTAAAAAGTAGTGAGAACTCTCTTTGTTGGTGATCACAGTCGACAAATGGAAATGGTTAAAATTGTGTCTAGACCCAAATCCATTCTATAGTGATTAGAAATAAAATATGTTTCGAAAAATAATTCTTAGAAGACTATTTTCACTATGTCCTGAAATTAGTTATAATATATTGGAATTCTTCTTTCTAAATACTTTTCTTTATAGTTTTGAATAAGTTAGATAGATCACTTAATATTTAGATCACTTAAAATGTTATATATATATTGGAATTCATAATTTATAATGGAAGTCCCGTGCATAACGCCATACATCTAAAAAAAAGGTTTGAATAAGTAAATAGACCACTTAATATTTATCTTTTTTTCTTCATTAATGATTTGATATAGCAAATTAAAAGATGCATCCAAAATTGCATATATTGTGATAAAAAATGTTAAGTTACAATCAAATGAGTTAAAATCTATTTACAACCGCCTACGTGGTGGTGGTGGTCTCCCCCCCCCCCCACACACACACACACATGAAAGGAGAGTACCCGAACCACTACGTAGGTGGTTGTCTAATCCATTTGATTGTAATTCTAACAATGATCGCTGTGATCATATCAAATCATCCAAATCATGCACTTTGTATTTTTCATTAATTTTTGTATCTTTCTTTTTAGTGGAATCTAACCTTATTTAATGACTCAATCATGAATAGTAGAACAACCGATGTTTTGAGAAGTTAATGCATGCATGCCTTCCCTCTTCCAAATTTATTCGTCTCTTTCTTTTGTGTTCCGAATTCGAGTGCAAACTACAAGTTGGGTTGCACTATATGGTATGAGAACCTATGCTCAAAGCTTCTATTCAAGCTAGATTTGATAGAGGCCCGTCAAGAAGCACGTGAGCCTGAGGATGGGGAGATCCTTAAAGCCTTGGTGCCTCCAAACATGTAGGAACATTGTATGGAATGGAGAATGAAGAGCTACAAAAATTGATTAAAATACTTACAAATGAACTTGTGGGTGTTCGTGATTTAAAGTCATAAAACACAAACTATCGGTGCATGTATTGAAGGATAATTCTTTTATGAGCAATGTCAAATGATACCGATTCGTAAAAATCTGTTCTGTGATAGCATCAAGGATCTACCTAAATACCAAGGAAGCGTAATCATACTGGAAGACTTCGTCGATTGACCCCACACCATGGGCACAAAAGGATGTGCCTAAACCTATCCAACACCTATGGTTAGCCTATTATGATGACAATGATGAACCCTACATATGATAGCTATGGTGAGCCTTATAATGAGTACAAAGAAGAAGAATGTCATGACCCGCTCCCACTTCGGACTTACAAGTATATGCGTGTGCCTGCATATATACATGACTAGGTAACTCCTACTAAGAGTCCCAGGCACATGTTTTAAGCTATTTATACCTCAAGTACCATGACCATCTAGAGTAACATATCAAGTCCACAATTAAAACATTATTCACTCACAGAACGAACTATAGGTCATATTATGAGTCAAAACATCCAAAATATAACAATGGCCTAAGAGTTTCAAAACAAAAGTCCACAAACTACAAAAAAATACATGTTTATAAGTACTTCAACCATATCCATTGTCAATCCATCGCTAAACAATAATAGCGACGATCTAGTGATGGAAAATGGTTGCCAAGAATCCAATGTCGCTATCGAAAAGGTGTCGCCGTGTAGTCGCCTGGTCTGACTGACAACCGATGACTTGGCAATAAAGTAGAGACAATTTGACATCTGTTGGGCGATACCATACTACAAGCGACGAACTGAAGACTATCCAGGGGACAACAGTTTAAGCAATAATCATCGATATACTAGCAACAAACTTTCGATCTGTGCAACATAGTGACGGACCGTTGACGCACTAGCGATAGAGGGGCGATGGATGTATGTTTTGATACATGGGTTTCATATCTAATACTTAGTAACCGACGGAAATAAATATCACTAGTAGTCGCCTGTGTGTCCCCTGCTCTTTGTTGTTCGTCGCTAGTGCGTCAACGGTCCGTCGCTATGTTGCACATATTTGAAATAAGAATTTGGCAGACTTTTACTAAAAGTCTACCGAGAGAAGTTGTAAAAGGAACATCCAAAAAATGGGGCTAAAACCTCTTATAAAAATTACCAACAATGGTAACCCAACCTTGACTAAAAACCAATTAGTACAAGGTTCAATGAGTAAAAACAAGTTTTTTAATTGATTGATATTAAAGAAACCAGAATTTAAATGGAGGGAGCAAGACTAGAACACACAAAAATTACGTTGTTCGGCAATGCCTACATCCACGGAAGAAGAGGAAAGCTTTTCGTTAATTTTATCACTCTTGGAATACAAGGAGAGAGAGCCTAAATAATAGGCAAGTTCGAGCTCCTAAACTATTGGTTATTTGTAACCAAATAAGTTATAATAAGATGGAAGTCGGTTGAAACAAATCAGTTGCAACAAGATGCACTATATCCTCTTCTCCAAACCCCCCCTCAAGTTGGTTGCAAAAATCTCAATTGATCCCAACTTGGTCAAAATAGCTTGAAGCCGATCTGTTGTCAAACCCTTGGTAAAGATATGACTAACTGATCTTTGCTTTTTGTGTAGGGTGTACAGATAGTATTCTCTTCCACCTTCTTACGGTCAAAGTGGCAATCAACCTCTATATGTTTGGTCGTCTCATTGAACACAGGATTATATGCAATGTGAATGGCCGATTGGTTATCACAGTACTTCTTCATGGGTAAAGAGGGTTTAAATCCCAAATCACATAATAGTGCATGAATCCAAACCAATTCACTTGATGTGGAGGCCATCGACCGATATTCAGCTTCTGTATGGAGTATGTAGCGATATATTATTTTTTACTTTTCTACGTTACAAGATTTTCACCAACAAAAGTACAAAATTCGGTGGTAGAGCGTCTATTTGTCTGACTACCATCCCAGTATGCATCTGTGTATCCTTCAACATCGATGTATCCATTTTCCTCATCCAAATTCTTCGACCTGGAGACCCCTTTAAGTACTGGAGAACTCTATTTGCTACCTGCATATGTTGTCACATGGTTTATGCATAAAACGACTGATCAACTTACAGCATAAGAGATACCAGGTCTAGTAGTAGTAAGATAAATTAGTCTCCCTAGTAGACGTTGGAACTGCCCAATATCCAGTAAAGGTGTACCTTCGAAATTTAACTTAATAGAGGTATCCACAGGTGTTGGAACTACTTTAGCCCCAAGTTTTCCAGTTTCCTTTAGCAAATACAGGTAGTTCTTATGTGGTTAAGAAATAAACCTTTATGTGAGTAGGCAATCTCCATACCTAGGAAATATTTTAGGCTTCCCAAGTCCTTTACAGCAAATCGCTACTGCAGATAAGATTTGAGTTCCTTGATCTTCCTTATTGTACCCTGTAATGATAAGATCATCAACATATATACAAGTACAATTGTTACAACGACTCTCCTTCTTTTTAACAAATAATGAGGAATCATTGACACTTCTTTTGAAACCATTCGTTACAAGAGCTGAACTGAGCTTGGCATACCATGCCCTTGGTGATTGTTTAGGCCATACAAGGCCTTTTGTATTTTATAGGACATGCCTGGTTGGGCCTCACATGGGTGTCCTAGAGGCAACTTCATGTAAACTTCTTCTACTAAATCACCATGTAAAAAATATATTTTAATACCATTTGATTTGATACAATTTCTATTCACAATTTACAACTACGGATAATATAAAACTCGAATAGTGCTCATTTTACAATAGGTGCTATGGTCTCCTTATAGTCTATTCCATAAGTTTGTGTAAATCCCTTAGCCACGAACCTAGATTTATGCTTTTCTACTGATCCCAAGAATAGGAACAGTAGTTCTATTAGATATTGACACCGTTTCTTTGTCCCGTGAAATAAAATGTAAAAGGGAACTAATATCATTGTCATATTATCCGTAGCACTAGAGTCAATAATCCAATCGGATGACTGAAAATAAAGAGGAAGTGAGATCATGGAGATTACCTATCATCAGATAGGTAGACGGCTCGAAGCAAGATTACATTACTAAATTTTTGAAGTAGCTTGGTCAGTTCTCCAACCAAACTTTATCTTTAGATCCAAGTGTAGTAGTGTTATTAGCCACAGATGTAGTGGCATTGTTAGCCACACATTGTCTCGGATCTTTTTGTGGGTCTAAGATGGGATGCAAGTCCCAACATCGATCCTTTGTATGATAGGGTTTATGGCATATTCACATAGTCGTTGTGAGGAGCAACCACTTCGTTATTTGAACATTTTTAGCTTTAGATTGCCTACCACTAATGCACTTGATTCTGGTTTGAATTTTTTTTTGTCTCACCACCTATTACCGACCGACGAGGTTTTTTCCTTTGGATGATAGAGAAAATTGCGGCTGTGAGAGATGGACTTCGGCACAAGAAGTATTTGTCCACGTGGGCCTCATATTTTGGTTTAAGACTTGCGAGGACCTGAAAAACTTTGTCTTGCTCTACGTGTTGCTGAAGAACTTTGAGATCAGTAGTAGGAGGATGATAAATATTAAGTTCATCCCACATACCTTTCAATTTTTCGAGATACTCAGTGAACGAGGTCTCCTCTTGTTTACATCTAGCAATTTGTTGTTGAAGTTGAAAGATCCGGGCATCATTCTCTTGGTGGCCATAGAGATCTTTGATAGAATCCCAAAGATATTTAGCTATATCTGAAAAGCAAAAAATTTCAAATTTTTGGCTTCCATTGAATTAATAAGCCATGACATGACTTGATGATCATGAGTTTGCCATTCTTTGAACTTAGGATCATCCTTTTTTTGAGCCTTCGTTGTTCCTGTGATGTGCCCCAATCTCGATCTTCCACTTAGGGCGAGGTATGTTGCATGAGACCATAGAACATAGTTGAGGCCATTCAAGAGGACGGAGGTAAGCTTGATGTTGGACCCTCCATGCTCATCGAATTCAGCCATCCGTATTCTACGAAGTGAGAAGAGACAAGGGGAAAAGGATCCCAATCACATATACATAATACAGATCTTCGGCCTAACCATCGACCTTGTTCATATATAAAAATTAAGAAAACATGCTCTGATACCATAAAGAAACAAGAATTTAAATAGAGGAAGCAAGACTAGAACACACCAAAATTACGTGGTTCGGTAATGCCTACATCCACGGGAGAAGAAAGCTTTTCATTAATTTTATCACTCTTGGAATACAAGGAGAGAAAAGCTATATATATATATATATATATATATTATATATATAATATATATATATATATATATATATATGCAAGTTTTGGCTCCTAAACTATTGGTCAATTGTAACCAAATAAGTTATAACAAGATGGGAGTCGGTTGTAACAAATCAGTTGGAACAAGTTGCACTCTATCCTCTTCTCTAACAGATATACACTGATTGACAAATATAGCTCCATTTGATTGTAACAGAATCAGTGTGAGAACTACGATGACCTGGGTAAGATTTTCTCTTAATAAGTTAAATAAATACCTGAGTAGTGGGGGTATATAACTTCACCTATGTTAATGTGGGAGTGGTGTCGCTCCTCACGCGAGTTTAAAGGTTTACTCTTTGGATAATTCATGTAAACAATAAATTAGTACATGGCCATAAAAGTGCTAAAACGATGTTTGGAATTGATGTAATCGGGGTGTTGTAATATGTATGATAGCTCCAATTTTACTATAGAGAGTAATTGGTTCAAAGCTAAGGCTATCAATAACTTTAACAAAACTTTGATGTATTTGTACTAACTGAATGTTTAAGTTATAAACACCTTCATGTATTCATTATAAAATTATGTTATGTTGTGTTGACATACTCAGTGATTATACAATCAAAGTGGGGAATTGAAAATAAAAGTTTAATTTTAGAGATTGTTGAGGATTTAAGTTTGACTGTACCAAAACAAACTTCTTATTTCATATTTATTAAGTTTGAACGAATCTTCAGATTCATTAGGTTGAATGAATTGTCAGATTCGTGGAATGTTGGTTGTGACTGTTCAAAGGAGTAACGACTTTTCGTTCAGATTTGTTCGCTTCATATTCATTCTGACTATTGGAAGAGGTATACCAGTTGATGGAGAACAACTTAGATTTTCGATATTTTGGATTTTTTTAGTTTGTTTATTAGGATAAATCAAAATAAAAAGAATTTTATCTTTTGAGTTGGTTGGGGTTGGTTAGGGATTGACTTATATTATGGATAAGAACTTAGAGATTAGTTTATCTTCTTTTGGTTATTTTATATCTTATAAATAGTTTGTTCATAAGTTATGGATCGAAGAATTAAGAATGAGAAATCTATTTTGAGTTTATATGATGCGATGTCAAAACCTTAAAGTAGATCTCTCTATTAACGTTGCTTCTCTGTTTTCGATGTTGACATTTTCAACATAGCTTCTCTACTTTCGACGTTGACGTTTTCAACGCTGCTTCTATACTTTCAATGTTGGCGTCTTCAATGGTAATCATAGTTATTTTGCATTTCTGTTATATTTTTGAGAAAAATTTATACTAGTTGTAGTTCACTTTTCAATTAAAGCTTCCGCACCCAAATCTTCTCAAATACCTAATTTGATACTAATAATTTATTTTGGATTTCTTTATTTTGTTTGTTAGGATAAATCAAAATAAAGAGAAATTTATCTCTTGTTGGTTGGGGTTGGTTAGGGATTGACTTATCTTAAGGATAAGAAATTATGTATTTAGTTAATCTTTTTTGATTGTTTTGTAGCTTATAGATTGTTTGTAATTTCGTACGACATGGGTCGAAGAATTGAGAATGCAAATCTATTTTAAATTTATATGGTACGATGCCAAAACTTTAAAGTGGATATCTCTATAAATGTTGCTTCTCCGCTTTCGACGTTAACGTCTTCAACATAGCTTCTCCGCTTTCGATGTTGACATTTTCAACGCTGCTTCTTCGCTTTCGACCTAACGTCTTTAATGGTAATCATAGTATTATTTTGCATTTCTATTATTATTTTTAAGACAAATTTATAATAGTTTTTGTTCACTCTTCAATTAAAGCTTTCGCACTCAAATCTTCTCACATCCCTAATTTTATAATAATTTATTTTTGGGTTTTCGTCTCACGTCACCAGTTCATGAAAAGGTATGAAAATTTCTATCAATACCCCCAAAGTATACCCAAGTCTCTAACGTCACCAGAATCACAAGAATAATAGAAAATTACTACTATTCAACAGTTTCAAGAAGAAGATATTCAGATTTGCTGTCTGCATATTTTACTCAAGGCTTTATTGTATCCTGGAGGAGTATCTGTCTGAACCGACAACAAACTCTTTCCCAGTGGGGGCGAATAACTATCTGAAGAAAGTGTCGACATATAGATACGTCCTTAAAGACATTTTTGTCTTATCTCATCTCATCGTGTGAGATATTGCTGCTCAATAGGGGTGTCCGGGCCACGGGAATATGATAGGATGATGCGTTGGCTGATAGGGGAATGATGGCGCATGATTAATGGCCTAGCAAAAATTTTCATTTGAATAATGCTAAGTTTACAACCAAGACGTAGGTGGTTGTTAATTGGTCCCTCTCTTCCTCTCTATCCCACATGGAAAGACGAGTGATTGTAATCCTAACGTTATCCTTTTTCATTTAGGGCACAAATTTTACTATTAAAAACATAACAAAATATAATAAACTTATTATAATCCAACAAATATCGTATATTAGTACCTCATGTTATAAACTATTATAATTATTAAATAAAATTTTTGTTAATAAAATTCTTTGAGACTTCTTATTCTAAAAATTTGATAATATCTTCAGTATCAACTACATCTATAACTCTTTCAATACATGCTACCAAACAATCATTTATCATCTCACCTCTCAATTAGTTACGTAATGAAGTGTTGATAATTTTTATACTAGAAAATACAGTCCAAATTGTAATGGGTAATTGTAATGTCGACTTCAAGAGCAAATACACCAACGGAAATACACAATGCTTTTTTAACCGAACTACCTTTCTAACAAGTCCACTAGCCTCCGTAACCTCAAAAATTGGACATCACATCCAAAATTTAGTTATGAAGTTGTCGATCAAGATGCATAAACTCAATATTAGAAAAACAAATATGATATGTAAAATTTAGCAAAGAGAAACAATTTTCATTTATCATAAGCGGAGAACGAATCGTTTGGATCAAGTCAATACATACACAACACATACACAACACCAAATATATATTCCCTTTATTAAAATTATTGTTCAAACTATGTATTTTTCTGGAATCAAAATCACCAGTCACTTTGCTCACTTTATAGATGACGAACCAGATCTGAGTTGGCAAACTCTTTTTGTGATCATTTTCCATAATCTCAACTAGTGACACATAAACAATATTTTCATTTTGAGCTATGTTTACAAAATTGTGATCACAAATTCTTATATTTCATTTCGTAGGTTTTATTAAGAAATAAAGGAAATTATTATTTTATAAAAATAAAGGCAAAAAAGTTGAAAGAAGGTAATTGTGGCGAACGCACCCACCGGGAATCGATCTCCTTGTTTGCCATTAAAACAAGGTTGTTTGATTGAACTTTGTATTTAATTACAAACAGAACAAAGTACAATGTAGGATTTAAATGTAATCCTAGGAGTACACTTTTTTTTGGTCTGAGAACCGTGGCGATAGAACGAGTGATAATTCTTTGAATCTGTTGACGATCTGATGACGATATTGAACTCTCTGAGAGTCTGGGTTGCTCTGAGACTGGCAACGACTTGAAGACAATTGAAACTCTTACAAGTGCTCTGGGTGCCAATGTGGTTGAAAAGTTCAGGAAGTGGGGAGCTTCGAGCTTGGAACTTCGAAAGATTGAATGAAGGAATGACCCTTCTATTATAGGCAGCAAAATGATCTGCTTATGTGCGCATATGCGATGCGTGCGTGGAGAGCTTGCACGTAGGGATGCCACGTGGCTACTTTGTTGGACGCATGGACAATGCTCCCAGGAGTTGGAGCTAAATTTGTTCGAACTGCACTGCTGAGCTGCGGAGGAGCTGACATGTAGCAGTTGTTGAGATTCGGTTGTTACTGAGGTCATGGGTGGTTGGCACCCATTCGTAGACAAAACTGACTCAATGACACATGGCGCGTGTTTATGGCTCAAAGATCTCAGATTTGGTAGGAAATGATTTGTCAGGATGCGCCTAGGATCTGGCACATGAGAAGACTTGGTCCATGACTTTTATGGGTCAAAAACAAGTATAGGCACAAGGCTTTTGAGACGCATGTAGAGCTTTGGACACATGGCTGTGGAGACGTATGCGGAGTTTTGGACACATGGCTGCAGAGGCGCATGCGGGTGATCAGTCGGCTATGTGGCGGGGCACAGCTGTAACTGACAAAAATGACTAATAATGAGGCTGACGTCGGCGGCTCTTCATTTTTTGTAGAAGCTGTCAACTGTTCAGTCTTCGGGAAGCGTGATGATGGTTCTGTCACATAGCATTAAATGCTTGACGGGTGACGAGCTTAGATGGGCGCATCTGTTTGTTCGTCACTATGCGCATCGATATGGGGTGCATGATGCTGAGGAGCGCATCCGCTACGTGGGACATATCCTTTTGTCAGCTTTGTTGAGTCTTTCGAGACTTGAATTGATGATTTTTGACTTAACTGAATTTGAGGTGGCAGATTCATCACCATTAATGCAAGTTTATTCCATTGATTTCGGGATAGTTGCGACTTTGCACATGTGTTTGATTTGCCCTAGCATAAATAGCAGTGGTGAGAGAGAGTTTGCTCGTATTTCATACGACTTCTCGACGAAGATGAACTCGACCGATCCTCCTCCTTGGCAAGGCATTGCACTGTGGGTTGTGGATCCCTTGTTCGAAGAAGCTTTGACGATGAACTCCTTCAGAAGTTTGAGATGCGCCGGGAGAGCTATGGACATAACACCTTATGTTCGAACCCCTTGTCGGCAGTGTTCTTCTACAAGATGGCATTGGGTGCCTGTTGCATCTAAAGATCGGGGTCATCGTGTCCCGACTTCCGTTATGCTGGAAGAGCCACCGGGTTCGGATTGATTGCCAACCCACGTTATTCTCAATAAGTTCTTCATTAGCCGAAGCACTCGTGCGTTGACGAGGAAGTGATTCGCTCTGATGAGGAGTGATGCACCTACGCTGAGACGTCAAAGTGATGCGTCTAGCTGAAACGTCAAAGTGATGCGCCTAGCTGTAGTTTAGGCTTTTTCTTTGTAGTAGACTTTTTGTTGTCACAAAGAGTTTGGACATTTAATAGACTTTTGATATAGAATAAAAAAATCAATCTTCATGTGCCTCTTCCACTTGCTGTCTTCTGAATGATGTGCCGACACTCTGTCTTTGAATTCTTTGGCGCATTATGTGTTGGGGCGCATGGCGTTGCGGGCGTATAGGAGTTCTGACCTTTAGATGCGCCTAAAATTCCATGCTTCTACAAGATCCCCTTCAAAGTTTTCAAAACTTTTTGCTGAGTTTTGGAATACTTTGAACCAAGAAGCATGGGCAAATAGAGGCTCTGGGCGCATACCCTATATGGACGCATTGTCGTTCCGTGTATGGCTATTGTGGTGCATTCTCTTCTCAACTAATGAAAATAAGATAACGCCTCGAATCCCAAGAGATTAATGATGATCTCTTTTAGAAGATATGCAGCCGTCAGTTTCATAAAAATTGAAGACGCTGATGTCATGCTTTTATTGGTTCACGTACATGGCTTGAGCCTATAAATAGGCGTCTGTGGAGAGAGAAAACTCCTTCTTCCTTCTTAAGAGTTTTTTTAAAAACCTTAGCTTCTTGAGAGATGGCTCCCAAGACTCCCCACAGTGGTGCTGGCCGAGGCAGAGGCAATGGTAAGAAGTCCATCGAGGCAGACGTCGAGGAGGCCCCCACTGTCGAGACGACGTACGCCGACGTGCGGTCGGGAATGATCGGTGGGTGAACTGCTTCCTTGGAAGTTTTTTGCACAGACACTTTGCTGCACACTTCAAACGATTCTGCTTAAGCGCATGGGTGTGGCTATATGAGTCTTACCCTGAGGATGCGCCTAGGCTTTTTGTGCTGACGCGCATGGACTTTGCCCTGATGATGCGCCGAAGCTTTTCTCACTGAAGCGCATGGACTTTGGTCCTGATAATGCGCCGCGGTGGAATTCAGTCAGTGCGCATAGACTTTTGTCCTAATGATACACGCAGATTTTGGTGCGTAGCTGTTTGTATGCGTCGATTCTAAGTTTGTGCACATTCTTGGGCTGAGTTCTTTTGCTAATACTTTGTCTTATTGTGCGGTAGTCTCAATGACTTTACCCTTGCTAAATGAAGTCCTTCTCGACCTCGCTCTCTGCCAGATGGGTCTAGATTTTAATGAGGAAGTAGTCAACCCGGCTAAAGCTGCGATCATGCTAGACCAGCCACCGGAGAGGATGACGCAGATTCGAGATCAGTACTACTCTTTTCTCCAAGGCATGATGGAGAGTGGCAAACTCAAATCTGCTGAATTTGACGTCGAGGTTTTCCTGAAACCTGAGTTTCTGTTTGGTGATTGCTTGACCTCCATTGAAGCGAAGGTGTTGAAGATCAGGGAAGATTGGTTCTTCAAGGAAAAGGGCCTTAATATGTATGTTCGTCAAATGGAGCGTCGGTTACCATTGACCGTCTTCCATAATCTTGCCTCGAAGAGGAGGATAAAATGGAAGCTTACCCGACTCGGGGAGGGGCAGTGGCGGAAACCATTCGGATCGATACTACGTCAAACCAGAGGGATACCTTAACCTTCTCATGGGGCGGGACTTCTTATCACTTGCGAACTTTGCGTCCTGGGAGCATGTACAATGATGTTCCCCAAACACTTTTGCCTTTGGTGCCTCGACCTTCGATAAGCGTATGCTGGCGGCCAAGATTTTATACCCGACAGAGGAGTTTCGGGTCGAGGGTTGGTGCCACTATGTGCCAAAGTGGGATGAGTTGACACTCTAGATTTTGGCAAAGTTCAAGAATAAACTCAATGAGATCGGCCTGACCTCTACTATCCGCGCTACTCAGGCAGGCATAGAGATAAATCGACACATGTTTCTTGCCCTCATGGAGCTGTACAATCCTCATACCGGAATATTTTACACGCCCGAAGGGAGCTGGGACTGGCGCTTCATGAGATGTATAAGGTCTCAAAGCTCCTTTGGGGGTCTGAACCATATGAAGTGTACTTCTCGACGAATGATGAACTCTCCGCCGTGGAAGAGAAAGACCCTGAAATGATGGCGGTCTTCAAAGAAGTAGCCACCATTATCTGAACCAACGAAGGGATAAGAAAAAGGCACAACCTTACGTAACTGCTTGGAGAGATTATGTCTTTACTCAGGACGAAAAGGATTCGTCCAAAGTTCGGTTTACTACCCCCCAGGGGCTTACGCATGCAGAGGTTCTTGCCGAGATGACCAAGCTTAGTGAGCGGAACCCGCGTGAGGATGAAAATAGAGAGACGACATACAACATCTATAGCTGCTTCTGGCATTATGTTCACAAAATGTCACTAAAGGCGGTGTTGATGGCCTATCTGATGATATGGCTTCGAGACTACTTTTCTTCGGTGGATCCGGTTCTGTGGAGAGCGTAACCAGAAACCTTATCTTGCCTGTCGTGAAGCTAGTTTTTGGTCGTCCCCTGGCTCTACTTTTCGCGATGGTGTGCAATCTGATGGGGTTTGAGGGAATTTGCATTGGATGTTGTTAACTCGAGGGAAGAAGTGATAACTTCCCTCGAGCAGAGCTGTTCTACCATTATCTGATGGGATGGTTGATAATGCATCATCGATGAGTCCTGGTACGGAGGACGGACATGTCACCGGTGATGCTTTTATCCGCCTTTACAATAGAAGGAAGTGGTTGCATACATGCATCCCTGTTTGTAGGAAGGTTTTGTCCCATCTTTAAGGGTGGGACATCTCGAAAGTCTGCCCAGTTTTCTTGGGTTTTGAAGCAGACAAAGAGCTGGAGGATTCGGGCGAAGACGCTATTTCTCTGCCATTGTGGGTATTTTGCTGGTTGTAAAGTATCGGCCTTTGCACTTGGTATTTTGGAACATGAATTATTGCTTCCTGGAGCCGTATGTACCAAGTTGTTTCGTACGCCAGTTTGGCTACACCCAGCTGATGCTGAGAAACCCAAGTACTTTTTTGGAGTTTGTAGGAAGTTTGTTAGATGGAGCCCGTGGTTGGCAGTATTACAATGCTGGGTGTACGGGAGTGCGGTTTACGACACTCGTTCGAAATGCTCGGCCACACATTTTTTTTTACTGTGAAGCTATATTGTCTGATGAATACCATGTCTCCTGGTTATGACAGGGAGACTAGTTTCATTGTTGGGACCCAGCTTGAGGCATCCGAGAGCATGCTTGTGAAGGCTCGGGCGTATCGTTCGCTAGATGTTGCAGCCCCTGTGGCAGCCCCAGCAGCACAAGCAGAGGCTCGTGGGGGGATTCTACAGCTAGTCAACTGAAGAGGCGTGCTTCGACAGATAGGTTCTGCTGAGGTCAAGAAGCCCAAGAAGTTACTGGTGTCTAAGTCAGGGGCGATCGTCGTGCCCCCAGGAAGATCGACAGAACTGCCCCCGTGGTGGTAGGTGAATTAATATCGGCTCAATACGATCTTCTTCATGTGTATTTACTTCTTCTTTATTTGCAGGGGGTAACGAAGAAGAAGACTCGATCTTCAAAGCAAGGTCGGACGGGCCTCTTGAGAAGGAGGCAGCGAGCTCATCCGATGAGCGTATTCCCCCTATTATACGGTCTTCCGTGGAGGAGGGACCAGATGATGCTGTTTAGATGGATATTCCAGCCGCCTTTGACTATACTAGAGATGATGATGCTGACGTAGTGGCATCTAGGAACATCGAACCTTCCCTGCTGACTGCTCGGGAGATGAAGCAGGGCCTTCACTGGTAGTGGGACAACCAGCCACGGGCACAGGTAAAAATATTGTTATTGAGACTCCGGAAGAGTCAGTAATACGAGGAACTCCGGGTCAAGAGGTGGATTGGGACTCGTCGTCCCCGGATGGCGTCCCAGATGAAGATATTGAGAACGCAGAGGAAGACTCCGTGATAGGCGGAAGAGAGCTGACTGGGGAGATGGCAGCTGAATCCTCTCTTGATCATGACAGGGAGGAACCGGTTTTGCGATCGGATCTTCCAACTATGCGGGGGCCAGATGTTGAGATGACTTCACTACTGCCCCACTCATATCCAGCGACGGAGGTCGAGGCGGGAGAGATGGTTCGGTTACCGATTTCTACCCCTGTCTCTGCGACAGAACTTGAAGTAGAAAAAATGCCTCGATTGCCGAATCCTACTCCTATCTCGGAGGAGAGAGAGAGAAAAGGTACCCCTGTGCCTCTACCAGGGGTGCGGAAGAGCCCACCCCAGCTGCGAGTGTTGTTTTTGAGCCTACTACTGTGGACACGCACAAAAAAGAAGAAGAAACGGTTGTCTTTTCTTTTATTGGCGCAAGGTACCACAAATCGAGTACGCCTGAGAGATCCTGCGCTGAGGATCCCCGAGTACAAAAAAGAATTCTGGAGAATGGGACGATGGAGATCGAACGACAGTTTCTCCTTTACTCCATTGACACTCCAATTACAAAGTGGAAGAAAACCTAAGAAAATTGCTAACTCTCGGCTCACTAGCAAGAAGTGCAGCAATTTGGCTCTTGAAAATGCTCTCTGTTCTGTCTGTTGAAGAGGGATGAGGCCCCCCTTTTATAGTCGTTCTTGGGCTGGAACGATTATGCGCCCACATGGAGAAACATACTGGTTCCTATGGGCGCATAGTCCTGCTTTGGGGCATAGGATGTAGGCGCATACAGGCTGCGAAATCATAGGTTGGTCATGGCGTTGACGTGGCCGCATGCTTCGGTGCACGACTACTCGTGGAGACTGACGTGGCCGTGCGCTTCGATGCACGTTTTGATCATGGCTTTGACTGAGTCAGGCTTGGGCGTATAGCCATGTCTCAGGCTATGCGCCCTCCTTTCGGGGGAGTTAGTCTTGGGCGCATAAAACTTCACTGGCTGGGCGCATGAAGTTGTACTGACTGGGCACATGAAACTTTACTGGCTGGGCGTATGAAGTTGTACTGACTGGGCGCATGGAGCTCCACTGACTGGGCGAATGGGGCTTCACTGACTTGGGCGTATGGGGCTTCACTGACTTGGGCGCATGGGGCTTCATTTGTTAAAATTTTTTCATGCTTCTACAGGACCCCCTTCAAAGTTTTCGATACTTGAACAAGTTCAAAATACTTTAAAAGAAGCATGGATCGTCTTCTCTTGATGCAATGGGCGCATAGTACGGTTCTCTCCTTTGGGTGTAGTATTTGGCCAGTCTGTTAGAGAGATACGACTGTTGAGATCTTCCTCGAAATTCGAACTGACAGATTCATCAGAGCGGAATTTGAAACGGTCCATCCTTCATGCGTCGTCCACGTCAGCAAGTGACAGTCGCATAATGTGCAGGAACCTGATCCTTTCACGTGGGCGCATAGGCCATTGTGGGCGCATACAACGCAATGGGCGCATGCAGCAAGTGGGCGCATCGGAAGTGGCCCGTCCCTATAAATAGGCCCTGAAGGAGAGAAAGTTCATTATTCCCTTCTCTTTGAATTTTTCAGAAAACTCTTCGTCTTCTTTCTTTGAGAACCATGTCTCCCAAGGTCGCCAAGATCCGCGAAGGGCAAGGAGCTGCGCCGAGTGACTCTCCTCCTGCGACAGCGTCCTCGGCAGTCCAGGACCCAATTCTGGGTGAGGTCATGCCTTAAAAAACAAAGTCTCGAGCGTTAATTTGTGGCGCTCGAACTTTTCTTCTGCCCGGGCGCTTGCGTCTAAGGCAACATACTTCTGTGAGCATCATTATGCGCCCACAGAAGTCATGTGCCAACACTGTGGTGTGCTATGCGTCCACGTGTTGTTGTGTTATGCGCCCTCTAAGCAGCGGCATATTATGCGCCCGCGCACTGTTCGTGTGTTATGCGCCCGCGTGTCTTGTTTTGGGCGCATAGGAGTCTTCAGGACTTAGTTTTTCTTGCGGATTTACTGAGTCTGACTTTCTTTCTGCTCTTGCAGTAAACATGTTTGTCCCAGAGTTTGACGGGATCCCTTTTGGCTCCGCCTATCAGGCCCTTGATACCAGTCCCATAACAGATATGCTCAGCGCAGTTCAGGCCAAGATTAGTCAAAATCAGCCCATGGAGCGGACCCTCGCTATACTTGAACATGATAAGACTTTCTTGCGGCAGATGATTAATGATGAGAAGTTTGTGCGTGAAGGGGCACGTCGCTTCAAGAAACCGTGCTTTTCGTTTGGTGATAGTATAGGTTTTGAAAATGGCGAGACCATACGTTTGAGGAACCGCATGGTGATCAGTCTGAAAGATCAGAGGATATGGCTACCGTCGATGGAACGCCAGTATCCTTTGTCTGCTTTCACTGCCTTAGTTGTGCGGCGACGGATGTAGTAGGAGCTAACTCCTGAGCTTCCCGGAATCGTCTCTGGGAGAATTCAGTTCGACTCAAGCGATCGAAGGAAGGACATTTTCAAATGTGTCCGGGGCTCTGCATCTTACTCTACGAGGGGACTGCAACCTGGTGCCGTAGTGAACGACATTCCCACTAACCTCCATCCGTATGCCGCTGACACGCTTTGCCATTTGATGATGACGGGGGGTGTATCGTATACCGCAGGGAAGATGCGGATGGAGGGCTGGCGGTACCCATCTTCATTCTGGAGCAATCTCACTAGCTGGATTCTTTCCACGCATGAAGTCGCCCTGAAGACTGCTGGCCTTTACTATGCTATTAGGGCCGCTCAATATGGTGTGAGGGTTAACTGCCAATGTTTGTCTCTTTGGCCGAGTTATATAACCTTCATACTTGTACCTTCTTCACTCCGGCTGGAGAGATGGGATTGGCTCTCCATGAAATACAAGAAGTGTCAAAGCTTCCCTGGGGTATGGAGCCCTATGAAGAGTACGTGCCTTGTAATGAAGAACTCCAGGATCTGGAGAATAAAACTCCAAAATGACTGATGTATACAAGGAATTGCTTTGTCACCTTCATATGTCATAGGATTAATAAAAAAGGAAGGACCGAGGGGGCCAATCCCCACACGAGAGCCTGGACGGGCTATGTCTTCGTTCAAGGGGAGGATTCGGCTTCCTTTTCGATCGTGAAGCCTATGACTAAGTCCGATATAGAGGCCTGGATGGCGGACTATGTGACGGCGAATATGGACAGCGATTATCCTGGGTTTTCGATTGGCCACTACTTTCGTCAAGCCAAATATCCGTTGTCGAAAAAAGCTGTGTTGGCAGCTTTCTTAATGATCTGGCTTTGTGACTGCGTAGTCCCTGGAGGTTCAGGGTCTATTGAGAGAATAAGCTGGGTTATGATACTTCCGGCTGTGAAGCTGGCGTTTGGACACCGTCTCGCGTTGCTTCCTGAGATGGTCTGTGCCACTGGATGAGGTTTACGGGACTTTGTCAGGGATGCGGTGACCCGATGGTAGGCCCCATTTCGCCTGGACCGAGCTTCCGTATCATTTCCTGATGATGTGGTTACTATTGCATTGTCCTTCCCTAATGAATGGGGCTGGTGGCGGACTCTGTGGCAGAAGACGCCTTTCTTCGTAGATTTTGTAATACAGATTAGGCAATCACCGGTGTACCTGCTTGTAGAAAGGCTTTAGGCTTTTTACAGAACTATGAGTTCTTTAGAGTATCCCCTCCGTCCGGCAGCGGTACTGCAGGATCTTAGTAGATAAAGGAGTTCATGCCACCAATTTGACTACTGGGGTATTCCACTGGCTTCAGTATTAGACCATCGCATCTGGTGCTCCAAAACATGAATCATGCCTATCTGGAGCCGTATTTGCAGAGCCGTTTCACACGACAGTTCGACTATAGTCAGCTCCGTCTCGGAAATGTCAGCCCGCATTTGAAGTCGATAGGCAGCTTGATTGACGAGGCACGTGCTTGGATGTACTACAACGCCGGGTGCGCGGGGGCGACTTTGCTCTGCCCCTGGATAAGCCAGAGACCCATTTGTGCTATGCCGCCACCAGGTTTTACTTACAGATTAATACTTTTCATCCTCAGTATGATCGTGAACATAGCTTGATATAAGGGACTCGGTTTGACCCCTTTTCCACAAAAAAGGTGCCGAAAGGCCGTAAGAAGAGAAGTATTGTTCCCACCGCGGAACCAGCCGTAGTACCGCTGCCAGAAGCTATCTTTAGAGAGCCAACAGTGTCTCCGAAGGGGGACACGAAAGACGATGATTCTTCTCATCATCCTCCTTAAAGGAGGAAGGCTTCAACCGAATTGGCCTAGGAGCCAACTTTAAAGCGAAAGAAGAAAACTGTTGCCCTGAGGAGAGCCAAGGAAGTGGGTGCTGGCTCGCCTCCCTTGAGGAGGTCCTTCCAGCAAACTGGAAGAGGAGGAACGGCATCACGGGCCATTATTATTCGGGAGGTAGATCCCTTCCTAGACTCCATAGCCGTTCCGGTCAAGCCTTTAGCAGCTTTCTCACCCTTGCGTTTGTCCTTTGCATAGGACTCCGAAGTTGCAGCTGAGGTAGGTGCCTCCTCCTCTGAGGAGGTGGAGGTGGCGACAATGTCCTCTGCTCGTCCTCAACTGTTGTATGAGGGCGGGTCTTCATCGGCCGTAAGACCTGGGCGACGGGGTGAGCAGGGCAAAAGCCCAGACCCTGATGGCGGTCAGAAGATCAGTTTCTCCTAGACATATCTGTGGGAGATATGTCTGCAATAGGAACTGCGATGAAAGAGCTGGACGAGAACCAAGTCTAATTGGCTCATCCTCCTGCGGGTACATTACCTTTGTGCCTCTCTTCGGATGAGATCTTTAGACTTCGATTTTGCGTGCTCCTCGTGAAGCTGGCCACGTCTGTGTGTTCCCTTGTAGATAAGGAGAAAGAACCCTTGTAGGGATAGTCCCCGCCATTGGAAGAGGAACTGAAGTTGTTCTCGGCTCCTCCAAATCTGCTGCTGTGGAGGGAGCTGCTAGCGAGCTGGTGCCGGCTACAGAAAGGGAGGTCAAGCAGACTGTTGAAGGGGCTGTTTCCGAGTCTGCTCCTGTTCTGGCTAAACTTGTGGAAGAAACCAGGCCCGCTCGGGGCCTTGATTATTTTTTTTGAACAGTCTGGGCCAGTTCTTGGTTTCCCTGAAACCAAGGTTGATGGCGCAGTCCAGGCTGGAGTCGAGCAAGCTGAAGGTACGAAATTACAACTTCCTTCACGTTTCCTTCATCTTCTTTGGTTACTGATTATATTGTTTTCTCTGTCAGGTTCGGCTTCTTGTCAGGCGTTCCTCTCAGAAATAGAGGAAACTTTCCAAGCCTCTTTTCCGACGACCTCCACCGAGGATGAGGAGATGGCCCAGGAAGTTGTCAGAGCTTTCTACTCCGTATTGAAAGTAAAACTTCCTGGCATCTTGAATCGGAATACCGCCTTCGGCCCTGTAAAGGCTGTTGCAGAGTGCCAAGTGGCGGCCTTCGAGAGCATAGCCGGCTATGAAGAGCGGGCCAACACTCTGAGGAAGGTCCTGAATGACCTGGAGGGTCAGGTGGCCAAGTTCTGATATATCAAACAGCGAAGCCCGACGTCAATGTTCCGTGCAGAGGACGACGCTCTGATGACGACTCTTACGGAAGAGAAGGCTACCTTCCAGGCAAGGAAGGACGCCCTCGTTCAGGAGATTGGTGAGCTGGCTGACCAATATGGCCAGTTCAATGTTGCGAGTGAGGCCCGTACTGCCTCGAAGAACAGATTGGCTGTACAAATCACTGAGAAGCACAATCATATTGCACAGATCAGGAACGAGATTGCTCAGCTGGAAGCCGACTTGAGGGCGGCGACCTCTGAAAATGAGGAATACTTGTCTCAAGCTGCCATGACTGCCACCACTTCTGCAAATTAAACGAACAGCTGGCGAAGTTGGAGGGGGAACATCAGAGTCTGATCCTCTTTAAAGACGAAGCCACTCGTCAAGAAGAAGCACGGCGCCGAGCTGTGAAGTCTGAGCTGAGAGATTGCAGCTCTGAGGGACTTCATTAATCGCCTGTGCATTCCGTAGATTTTATAACTCTCTTTTTTTGGCCGTTCACGGCTCTTGTACCTTTTTTTCCGTCTTTTGATAGACGCTTACGTATAAAATAAAGAATTTGTCGAAAATTAATGTGGTTTTGTGAAACATCGATGCTAGAGGTAATGTGGACGTAGCAAGGATATTTCTGGTGGGTATTCCACTGGAGAATTTTTGATGTGGACCTGTTATCCGTTTTATACTCGAATGATTCGAATATAGATAATAAGTTGAACGAAGCTGCTAGTAGAGATAATATGGACGTAATAGCAGAGGATGTTCTATATCTGACCAGAGGTAATATGGACGTGGAACGATATATAGCATTAGAAGGAAGTGGATAATTCAGAGGTAATAGGGACGTGATTATCCTTGATGAATGCTTTGCTCAGAGGTTATGTGGACGTAGCAAAACATAATCATTTCACTGGGGAAATAATTATCGGAAAACAATTTAGAGGTAATATGGACGTGACTTGTTTTCGTCAAACCGAGTTTGGACAGAGTCAAACGGGAATGATTCCACTGGGGAAATATTTAGAGGACCTATTATCCAGGGCATATTAAAGACTCTTGAAATACGGATAATAGTTAGATAGTTTTTTTTTGAATCATATAAACATCGCACTGTACATTTACATGACTGAACACATGTGAACAAAAAGGTTACACATAGTATTTTTCAGGAACTTGCCGTTGATAGGCATCATAAGCAAGTCACCATCAGGCTTGGTTAGCCGGTACGCACCGTTGGAATACACCGATTCTATGACGAAAGGATCTTTCCATTTAGGCTGGAATTTCCTTTTGTTTTGTGCGTCATGACCATCGGTCTTCTCACTGCTAAGACCAGATCACCGACTTGGAAGATCCTTTCCTTCACTTTTTTATTGAAGGCTCTGGAAAGGCGTGCTTGGTATAGCTCAATGCGCTGCTGAGCTAGCAAGCATTTTTCGTCTAGCACTTCGAGCTCCTGGAGTCGCAGACGATAGCTTTCTTCAGTAGTTAGCTCGCTGGCTAAGGCTACTCGAAGAGAAGGAATCTGGATTTCTAGGGAAAGAACTGCTTTGCTCCCATAAACCAGAGAAAATAGCGTACTGCCTGTTGGAGTCCGGACCGTTGTACGATAAGCCCATAGACATTCACCGAGCTTCTCGTTCCAATCGTGCTTGTTTGAAGACACGAACTTCTTGAGAAGTTTTATGATGGTTTTGTTGAAGGCTTCTGCTAGCCCGTTAGCCGCTGGGTTGTAGGCAGTAGAGGCTATGTTCTGGATTCGATTCTTATCGCAGAATCGATAGAACGCATGGCTTGTAAACTGTGGACCATTATCATAGATGATCCTGCGGGATAGGCCGAAGCGGTAGATGACGTGATGTTTGGTAAAACTGATCACGTTTGACGTCTTTACTTCGGTGAGCGGTATAGCTTCCGCCTATTTGGAGAAGTAATCGGTTATGGCTAGGATGAACCGATGTCCTTTGGAGGATGGCGGACTGATTGGTCCTATGACGTCCATGCCCTAGGCTTCAAATGGCCAAGATGCTGCCGTCGGGTGTAGAAACTCCGAAGGTTGATGAATAAAATCGGCATGGAACTGACATGATCTGCACTTTTTTGCATATTCAACAGCATCTGCTATCATTGAGGGCTAGTAATAACCCATTCTTTTGAGGGATCTTATAATTTGGGGCCTGGTGATGTGCACCACAAACTCCATCGTGTGCCTCCCGGAGTGCATGTTTGGCTTCTGTGTCTGATAAGCATCGTAACAGTAGCCCGTCGTAAGAACGTCGGTACAACATCTTGGTAGCTGTGTCGTAGTAAAATCTGAGTGATCGCCTTTGGATGGATACTGCTCCTTGGTCCTTCTCCTCGGAGAGGATTCCATAGACAGCATAGTCGAAGGGAAATCTTCAGTTGACATTGTCGTTTATTTTTGCTACATACTGTGATGAATATGCAAGGCTGTGAAACATTTTTCACACAGAACAGTTCTCGACCAGATACTGTGATCGACTGCTGAGTATTGGTTGGAACGGTCAATGAGGCAACGAGACCGGCTAGAGCATCTGCTTCTATATTCTGTAGTCGAGGCACGTGCTCGATGAAAATCCAGCGAAAGTGGACGCCAGCTCGATTGTTGCTCTGTGGTAGGGGATGAGATCTTCATGATGAACTTCATAATCCCCTCGGACCTGACTAACTATTAGCTTGGAATCACCGTAAGCTTCTAGATAGTCAACTCCCAGTTGCTTCACCAGTTGTAGGTCGATTAATAACGCATTATATTCGGCCACATTGTTGGTGCATGGTTCCACGAGAGAATATGTACGGTGTATGACCAGATGATCAGGTGACACGAGCACGACACCTACTCCAGCCACGATATTTCCTTTGGGCCCTGTTCTTGATGCGCCGTCAAAGAACATTCGCCAAATAGGGATTTCTTCAGTTGCAGTATTAGACTCCACCACTTTATCGGGGATTTTGTCGTAGAGTTTGGACGACTCCGGCACCGGATGAGCAGCCAGGAAATCAGCTAATGCTTGGCTTTTTACTGCCTTCTGAGGAACGAAGATCATATCATATGGAGTCAACAGCATTGCCCATGTAGCTAAACGGGAATTGAGAGAACCCAGTTTAGTCATGAGTATTCTGAGAGGATTGACTTTAGATATGATGTGGATAGTCTGTCCAGACACGTAGTGGCGTGTTGGATGGCAAATACTAGTGCAAGACATTCCTTCTCCACAGGTGTGTATCTGTGCTCGGTACCCACCATTGTGCAGCTGAGGTAGTTGCCTGTTCATGGCCGCCTTCATTCTTTTGAGCTAATAGGACGCCAAGGAATGGTCCATAGCGCGGACATAGTAAGAAGGGCTTCCCCATTATTGGAGCTACCAATACTGGAGGGCTTGTAAGATACTTAATATCGTCGAATGCGCGTTGACATTGTTCAGTCCAGACGAAAGATATGCCTTTCTTTATGAGCTGGGTGAACGATTGACACCTTCCAGAGAGTTTTGAAATGAATCGTCTGATGTAGGCTAGCCTTCCTAGTAGTCTGTGTATCTCTTTGAGGTTTCTCGGAGGATGCATGTCGAGGATAGCCTTCACTTTCTCCAGGTCCAGATGTATACCCTTTGAAGTGATGACGAAACCAAGAAACTTGCCACTGGAGACTTCCAGAAAAGACTTGGTTGGATTCATTGAGTTGGTGTGCACGCATTAGTTCGAACACCGTTCTCAAGTCTTGGAGGTAGTTGCCCTTGAGACGACTTTTGACTGCGATATCGTCTACGTAGCACTCCACAGTTTTGTGCAAATGATCGCAAAAAATTGTGTTCATGGCTCGCTGGTATGTTGCCCCTGCATTCTTTAATCCGAAGAACATCATCGTATAGCAGTATACCCCAACGGTGTTCGAAAAGATGTGTGCTTCTCGTCGTCGGGGAACATCTTGATTTGGTTGTAGCCTGAGAACCCATCCATGAAGGACATCCGCTCGAAGCCGCAAGTATTGTCGATCATTACATCAGTGATCGGTAGAGGGAACTCGTCCTTCGGGCATGCAGAGTTCAAATCACGGTAGTCTAAACAGACTCGAACTCTACCGTTCTTTTTTATGACTGGGACAATATTGGCAATCCAGTTTGGGTGTGTTCTTCGCGAATGAACCCACTGGCGGCTTCTTGACTTCATTCTCGATGGCTTCCATGACGTCTAGTCGAAATCTTCGTTGTTGCTGCTTCACCGGATTAGCTTTAGACGAAATGTTTAGGCGGTGCATGGCGACTTTAGGGTCCAAGCCCGGCATGTCTTTATAGCTCCATGCGAAGACGTCGATGTATTCTCTTATAAGTTTATAAGAGATTGGCATTCTTCGTCAGATAGAATTTTACTGATGAAGATTGGTTTGAAAGATGCTTCTCTCCTAGATTGACTTGGATGACTTCGTCTTCGGTAGGTGGTTCACGTTGTTCGAAGCGCAGCTCCCACCTGGTGTCCATCTTTTGAGCCTATTGTTCGAGTTCGATTGATTGGTCATCGTCTGCAATTTGGTCGACGAAAACCATGTTGACGGACAGAGTTGCTTTGAACATGTCGTCGATGCTGGAGTCTGAGTCCCAGGGAGGAATCAGAAGAATGAAAACAACGATCTGCTTCATCATCTGATCTTTCGGGAGTTGTTGGAGGAGAGACATAGCCCAAACCAACACCGCTTCGTTGATAGTAGTTCTCGGGTCTGCCGGGAGTAGCAAAGTGTCGTATTGGCAACCATCGTCCTCGGCCATAATTTAGCCCTTCGTCGCTTTTGATGTCATATCCCATATTCTGGATGATATTCTTGGCCTGCCAACTATATCGAAAAGTTGTATTTTCCAGAGTCATAGTCAGCTTCTGTCTTGTGTTTGGGAGAAGTAGAGTCTAGAACAAACTTTTCTCGCCAATTATACGACCGAAGATGATTAGCTCTTCATCTTTCTTTCTGGCTGGAACGATGAAGTAGAGGATATCTTCAGGGTAAAATTTTTCTCGCAGGTGAGGTGTTGTGACCGGCATACAGAGGTATGGTCCTATGCCGTTCTCTAGAGCGTCATATCTCTATGTAGTGGTTTACAGATTGATAGACATCGGAGTAATTCAAAGATAAACCTTTACTAAGGAAATACGCAAGTTCATCTTCAGGGATAACATCATCCGCTGAAGATACATTATTATGAGTATTAATATACTCATTGAGAGGATCATCATCTGGAAGAGGAGCCACAGTCTTGGCCGAGTTCACCAAGTAGGGTAATTCTTCAGGATTGGGAGGACAGGCATTAGTAGGTTCCTTCCGGAGTGTCTTGCTGAGAGTGATGGTCAATGGTTTGACCTTGTTAGGGTTCTTATTTTTCATCCAGATTGTGAGAGGCTTCGGAGTACTTTTTGGAGTAGTACGTCCTTTGACTCGGACAATCAGGGGACCATCATTGGGGGATGGACTAGCTTCAGCTTCATTGTCAGCTTCATTGCCGTCATCCTTGGGGGGGCTGAGATTGGTAAAGTACCGAATCTCCAAAGTAAGCTTCGATGCCCTTGAAAGGATTGACATCGGCAAACTTCATCTTTACGACACCATCATGTTGACGTACTTGAAGCACTGGGGAAGTATGGAAGGAACGATCATGTTCTCGTGTATCCATAGACGTTCCAACAAGACATTGTAGGATACGTTGGCATCGATCACATAGCAGGAAACCTCCGTTCGGAGATCACCGATCTGGCATTTGAGACGGATCTTGCCCAGCGGATGGCTTTTACAGCATTGAAAGCCATGATGGTTGTGTTGCGGATAGCTTGTGCAGAGGGATTCCCAGAATTTGAAGCAAACTTCTAGGAGATGCTGAAGGAGGATCCTAGATCGATGTGCATGTGGTCCACCTTGATCGCCCCGATATACCCTGTATAGTACAGGAGTCTATCATGACGATTATTTTTTAGTACCATGTCCTCCTGTGAGAAGGTGCTGTTGGGTACCACTTCCATAGTACTGTGGCAGTAGGGACAGGAGGCAGGATCTTCAGCGGGGGCTTTGACTACGGCGAGGTAAGAGTCGGCATGTAGTAAGCCTCATTTAAGGCCTTCCGCGTTTCTTTGGAGAGTCGTAATAGATCGAACAGAGACAACCTGGCAGGTGTATTGGCTAGCTGAGCCAGTATGCAAAGTTGTAGGGCCGATCCATGCCTTCGGAAGCTGGCGCCTTTAGAGATTTGTCAAACCGCGTCTCCTTTTTCTTAGATTTTATCCGTGGTTTGAGGCTTGGACGGTCGGCTTCTGAGCTTGTGGGGCAGCAGGAGCTTGAGGAGGTATTGCTTCTTCTTGTGTGGATCGTACGTCCGAAGATAAGTCTTCTCTGACCATGTCTCGCCAGATAGAACCTCGTAGGGGGAGGATACCATATGGCATGATTATATTTCTTGCCTCTTCTTGCTTTGGGAGGTGCTACCCCCTACGTCACTTCTTGGACAAGGTCTGGGTGGACCCACATGATCTCACCACGTTCAGTCGTGAGTGGCACCAAGGCTGAGTTGCGAGCTGGTGGTAGGGACGACTTCCATTATCGCCTTGAGGATCGGGACCACGCCGTCTGGACCTCTGTAGGAGGAAAGTTGCCAAACGGAAGAGAGATCATGTTAGCAGATACGACTTATCTTCAGCTTCGAGGTTGATCACTTGGCTGTCGATAAGCTGTTGTATCTTCTTCTTCAGGAAGATACAGTCCTTGGTGGAGTAATGTACGTACTGATGATAGAGACAGTACTTGGGATCATTGAGTTGGCTCGCCTCTGCAGGACATCGTGGTGGAGGAATGTCAGCTTATTATCCTTCGTCAATGTGTGGAAGATGGTAATGACATCTTCTTGGTCAAAGGAGAAGGTCTCCTTAGGCTTGTCGAAAGCGCCCTAAGAATTCGAAGTTCCTTTGGTTGTGTCGACTTTCAGACTTCTTTCCCTTTACCCCACGAACAGGGATAGTTTGAGGGTACTTGCCCTTGTCTTCGAATTTGGGTATCTTCAACCCCAGTACCTCCAAGTTAGGAACGTCATTTTCAGCAGCATCAGCAGCCCCAATGAAAGCGGGCCATTTATCGTACTTATGTATACCAGACAAAACTTTTACTGTAGGAAGGAAGTTATGTCGACAAGTATCCATAAGTTCTGAGTCTGGTATGCCGAAGGGCATCTTCAGTGCTAGCCGCCTGAAGCGTTCTATGAAGGCGATGACAGACTCGGTCCTCCTTTGCTTGGTCTCGATGAGTGGACTACTAACATACATGCCACTATCGTTAAAACTGTTGAGGAACAACCTCTCCAAGTCTTTGAATGAATTGATACACCCGTTAGGATACTGCAAAA
>JANAVB010013594.1:7392818-7502012 GCA_029216955.1 Iris pallida | reverse complement strand
GTGGCGGCAGTAAGCTGTGTCAATCAGTAGTAACTCAAGCACAACATTCTAATACGGGAAATTAAAAATTTTCATAACTCAAACACAATGCTGGAACAACTTAAGTTGTACTAAGGTTTGTAGTTTTAAATGCAATGCTAACTAGGCTACTAAGTAGTCGGCTAAGGTGCCTCCTGGTTGAGTTCAGCTATCTCCTCAGAATTCAGTTCGGATCCGTAGTAGGTACTAAAAGTAAGCTCCTCATCATCGCAATCACCTAAAAATGTTGGTCTCTAATCAGGAGGGGAACAAGAACATACATATCCATTCCAGCATTTTATGAATAATTAACAAGACAAAAAGCAATTTTATAATAATTTATTTTCTAATAATATAAAGAAGCAGTGATGCAATAATCTCTGACAATAAAAAATGATGTAATCTACCTAGCAATAGTGTTTTGAGCGTGTAACATCATGTGGCGGCTGGGGAGGGAGGCAGTATGTGTTCTAGTGAACACGGTCCGGCTTCAGTCAAGTGGGTTGGACTTCCGCTATCCACAGTGCGGCAGTAGGGGGCTTTGACCACAGGTGTAACACTACTCCCCAATCCCAAGTCAATGAGTCAGTCAAGTAATCAGTTGGGTCCGAGTAGGATCCCGTGGATCAAGTGTCGATACAATGATTCTACGATGCAATGATTTTAATTATTAACTAAAACACAAGTTTGAATACATATGAACTTGCCTTGGTTTTTCGATACTGTAGGTGACGACAGAAAATATTCAGACTAAGTCCCGAACTGAAAACCTACATTAACGAAATATAACTTAGTTGCCAATCTACGGTTGCTACAATTCTAATTAATTAACTAATTAATAATATGATATCGTCTAGACTCTAATTCGCCAATAATTAACAAAATAATCATTTAGTCATAACATATTTTTAGAGGAGTAAAGCTACAATTATTAATACTTATAACTACGTATAATATTGGCAAAACGTTTTTTTTCTAGTAAACTACTACTTTTATAAATAATGAGGAAAATACTATATATTATTTTAGTAAATAATAAACGGTTTTTCGTAAACTAATATTCCGTCTAGATTTACTTGTATATATCCGGAAAATACTTGAATTTAATCATATTTTATTTCCATAATTTAGCTATAGTATTTTTAATAGATTTTTAATATAGAAAAATCATTTTAATAGTTATAGTATTATGAGAATTATTTATTTAGAAATATCTAATATCTTTAGAAATATATTGAGGGTAGTATTAACTACTACTACTAAAACAATATTCTAAGTTATTTATTTATAACATGAAAGTTACTAATTAACTATAATAATAATAGTAAATAGGTAGAACCTATACAAAATATTCTTCTTGGTAATAAAACTTATTTTGAAACCAAATATGTTTTATATACATAAATTTTAACGACAACATCTATATATATTATATATATTATATATATATATATATATGTGTGTGTGTGTGTGTGTGTGTGTGTGTGTGTGTAAAAAATATATATATATATGTTTTGGAAAAAAAAAAAAATATAATATATATATATATGTTTTGGAAAGGTAATTAATTTATTAAAAAACTCGGAAATCATACACTTAGTTGGTGCTCTTTGGCACCCTCATACATGATACATCATGCTCGATGTTGAGGACCAATCCTCTAATCGAGTTGTATTATATTCAAAACTCGAGCGTTTCGCTCTCTCCAGACGTGCCAGACAGCTGCTGCCAGTCTAATTCTAGCTTCAGTGTACCACTCTAGCCCTCTGTGCTTGCCAGACTTGACGAAGCGAACCACATCCTCGTATCCCACATCACTTGGGAGACTAACTCCTAACTTCAACTCTTGCATCTGCAGAATTTCTCTGGCTACCGCGCACCCAAAGAAAAGGGCTGGCTGTCTCGGCCTGCTGCCAGCATAAAACGCAACTATTATTCAGGTTAAGGATGCCAAACCTGTCAAGCCTATCCTTAGTGAAGACGACCTTGCGTTAACTTGTATAGGCAAAGTTGAAACTTGCGAGCAGCTTACTTGCACCAGACGACATCTGCAAACTCCCATTTATTCCCTATGTCCCGCTGAGAATAGGCCGTCCGAGTACAGAAGTTACCCGTGGGCGACTCCTTCCAGCCCCATGTGTCCGCCCGAAGTGAAGGATCGACGGGACATGGGGAATAAGAGGCCGCAATATGGCCTCGTAGCGGTGACCCCTGATCGCCCAAGAAGAGCCTTCGAGCAAGCAAGCAACCGTCGTCTCCCTATAGGCTTCTGTGTCAACATGGTTCCCGACCCGCTTCAGGAGACTCTCGTGCAAAAGCCAGGGGTCGAGCCATAAATCTGTGCTCCTTTCGTCCTTCATGATTCGTACTAATTTAGTACATCTCAGCTCTGAACATCAAGATATGCTTGAAAGGAATTGATTCATGTTATTAGTTTGATAAGTCCAGAAATTGTCCGCTTTAAGATATCGGCTCCGTAATCAAGCCGCCCACATAGAGTCGTATTGGAGGAAGCGCCAAACTAGTTTCCAGCCTGCAATTTTGCGCATGGTACGTAGGAGCGGAGTCCGACTCCTCCTCCCCGTCCCTCGGTCTGCAAAGATCCTGCCATGAAATGGTATATACCATGTCTCCAAACAAAGTCAGCACATATCCTCTCCATCTTGTCAATCGTAGAGAGCGGAGCAGGGTAGACTGTAACCAGAAGCTTGCAAGGGACTGAATAACCGTGCGAACCAACTCAAGTTTGCCTCCAAAAGACAGATTTTTAGCTTGCCAACCCTCCAATCGCTTACTCACAAAATCAACAATGCTGTGGCACTCCTCAGCTCGGGCATAATTGATGGATAGCGGGACTCCAAGATACCGAACTGGTAAGTCTCCTATGGAAATTCCAAAATGGCAGCCTTCTCTTCCTTTGTGAGCACCTACTGCTAAAGTACACGGTGCTTGTTTTTATTCAACCGCAAGCCCGTCATCCTCCCAAACTCCTCCAGGATATCGGCTAATGCTGTAAGCCCTGACCTGGTCGGTCTCACGAATATAACAGATCGTCAGCATATGTGAGGTGCGTCACATGAGGCTGAACCTGATGAAACAAAGGGATCAACCGTTCCTGACAACTGGCCAAGTCCATAAGGCACGTAAAATATTCTATAATAATAGAGAAGAGATAAGGGAAAAGGGGACATCCCTGTCGAAGCCCTCGAGAGCTGGTGATAAACCCATGCGGTTGACCTCGGACAAGCACAGAAAACGTGGTCATCGTGATGCACTCGTGACACACAGGCGATCCAAGCCTGGTCAAACCCCATAGCCGCCATGATGTGACAGAGAAAAGCTCTATTGACTGTGTCGTAAGCCTTTCTCAGGTCTAATTTGATACAAGCTCGATCCGAACCCGGCCTATTGAACTCTCGAACCAGTTCATGACCCAATAAACTATGTTCCGCGATAGACCTTCCTTTAATGAAAGTCGCCTGGTTATTAGAGATCAGCTCCGATATTACCACCTCCATACGCTTACACATAAAATGTGTGATGATCTTGTACAAATAGTTGCAACAAGCTATTGGCCTGTAATCGTCAAGAGAAGTGGCTCCCTCCTTCTTAGGAATGAGGGTGAGGAGGAAGTGTGATTCATCTTCCGGAGTAACCTGCCATGCTGAAGAAAATCATTGATCATTGCTGTAAAAGGAACTTTGAGAACCTGCCAGTGCAACTTGAAAATTTTGCTATTAAAACCATCGGGCCCAGGCGCCTTATTAGGATCGGCTGTATTTACAATAGCCGATATCTCCTCCTCAGAAGCCGGTGATAGCAGCATCTTATTCCCGCGCTTGTGACCAATTTCTTGCAAATAATGTTAGGAAAGGAAGTAGCATAATCGCTCTGATTGTATAAAGAGGTGTAGAAACTTACAGCTTCTACGGCAATGTCTTGTATTGTCGAAATATCCTCACCGTTAGCACCGATCAGCCGATTGATGTTGTTCTTGGATTGCCGCGCCTTGACTACGTCGAAAAAAAATTTCGTACATTTGTCGCCGTCCCGCAGCCAATTACATTTAGCCCGCTGAGCCATTTGAATCTCTTCGATGGTTCGTAACGCGCCCACCTCTCGGATGAGCTCGCGCTCGCGCGAGGCCAAGTCAATATTGAGGATATCGGCCTGAAGTTGGCCTTGAAGTTCCCGCAACAGATTCTTTTTAGTCCCCAGGTCGGTCTTCTCCTGTCGCCGGCTCCATCCCCGCAGAGCCTCCTTGGCCGCTCTAAGCCGGCCGACCAAGGCAAATTGAATGTTCCCGAGGACGGGCGTCGCCAAGGCTGCCTGGACGGTGGCCTCATATCCAGCCTTCATGAACCACGCGTTATTGTAACGGAACGGCGTGTTCCTCCTGGTATGTCCTCCACCATCTTGATCCGCAGCGGCGTGTGATCACTGGTTCCAGCGGCGAGACCTTCGGAGACCACGTGAGGGAATATGTCGAACCAGCAATTGTTCCCCAAGCCTCTGTCGAGTTGACAAGCAACTCGCTTGATGGCAGACTTGTTGTTCCAGGTCCACATGTGGCCAGCACGTTCAAGGCCCCGCAGACCCGAAACAAGCATACACTCGGAACTCTTCCATAGTCTTGTCCGGGACTTTCCTCCCTCCAACTTTTTCGTAAGAAAACAGGACGGCGTTGAAGTCGCCAATAGCCAACATAGGGAGATTGCCGTTAGCCTCGGCAAAGCTGCTCAAGTTGCGGATATCCCGCCATAGGTGCCGCCGCTGTATACGGTCATTATGACCGTACACGACACATAGGAGGAAATGCAGCCCACCTGTATTCGTCAGCACCACCGCAATGACCTGCTCAGATATGAGGGCCACTTGGCCTGACCAAGTGCGCTTGTCCCATCTCAACCAAATTCTAGCCATATCACATAAATGCAAGTTGTGAACCTGCTCCCAGTTTGCAGACGTTCGTCTAGTCAACATAGCAGCAGTCTTGATCTTAGTTTCAAGTAAGGCTGAAATCCAGCATTGTTCTTTGCGTAACACATCAGAGATCTCCCTCCAACGTCCTATTGAGCAGGCTCCTCAGACGTTCCACACGATTAGAGACATCTATTCGACCGATAGATCCCCGTGAATAGCACATTCTGCACCGCCATAGGGAGCTGGTGGTGGGGTAGACTGCTCTTCTTGAGTTCCTTCTCCTTGATGGTTCCCTGCACCCATTAGGGCTAGCCACGCCGGGTTATCTTTGACTAGGGCTGTTCATCCGCCGTTGTCGAAGGCGAAGGTCGATCGATGTCTTCCCTTGTATCGCTCGCATGTCGCTTCCGGCTATATGTGGACTTCTGACTTGGCTTCGGAATTAATTTTGCCTTGGCTCCCTTCGCTTTCCTCTTGGGTGCAGCAATGATCGTGCCCGAACTCCCCTCTCCAGATTGGAATAGCGAAACCTCCTGATTCCTTTGTAGTATTGTCAAGCAGCCAGGAGAGATGGACACCTCCCTGGCAATGCTCAGAGACCCGGAGGAGCTACCCGCCTGTGCCATCTCTTATACGTTGTCCAGGCCCGGCAAAACCAGGGCAAGTTCGAAACCCTTGTTGGTGTTTACCCCGTCTTTCTCGCCACAAATATCCATCCCCGTGTTGTGTGTAGCAGTCGCGCCATCCTCCGTGATAGGATTGGAAGCACTGTCGTGGACAGGGCCATCTGGTGAAGCCGGGGTCACGTTGGCTTCTCCACACTGGCTACAATTCTGGGTGAGGTGACCAAACATTGACACACATGACATGTCGGAGGAACCCACTCGTACTCGACAGATTGCGTGCCAATCTCTCCTGATGGTAACTCATATTGGATCTGTCACGACCCGCACCCAGTGTAAGGGAACGAGAAGTAACGAACGCCCAGCCTACGCCGCAGTGTCGGCACGCGGTAGAACGTTGTCCTGAGTCACAATATCTAACACAGTCTAGAATAAGCTCCGAATGGAGAGTAAATAATAAGTAACTCAATCACAATACTAAGATGGAATAGAAGAAAGAATCTTAAGAGAGTCACAGATAAAAGTCTAGGTGTAAACACCAGAATAAATCTCAAGTACAACTCATAAAGTCTCAAATAGAAAGACAATAAAATACTAAGTCTCAGCTAGACTATAGGCAAGTCCTCAGCGACTGTGGGATCCTCCTGAGGGTCCACGTCGCCAGTGTCATCTAAGCCAATGCCATAATAGGTAGGACAGTACTCCTCATCAATACCTGTAAAATTTTTAACATGTCCAGTCAGGACGGAACGAGCACATATCTCTCACAATAGTTCATAGCAGGAATGGACATATAAAGCAAGCTATAGAAAACTATACATGAATTGCTGTAAAGGAAATCAACATGAGAGAGAGAGGACTATAAAATGAGATATAATATGATAATAGAGAATATAACCTTCTACGTGAATCAGAGCATGAATTGGTTATGTAAACGGTCTGGGTTGCACATGGATACAGCTATGGAGTGCACATGGATAACAACTGCTGGGGATAATGATCACATAACCAACTACACTCCTCCTGCCCCAATCAATATACAAGGATCAATGCATGTTATGTTATTGCACATGGATAACAACTACTGTATACATGGAGCTCATATGGTCATGAGTGTACATGAATAACATATGAGTGCACATGGATAAATATGAATACATGCAGTACATGATGGCCATGATAAAGTACATGAACATGACATACTCGATGTATCCGAGAGGAAAACATCGCATGAAAAGATCCAGAGGGTACTAATCCGTGTGAACATCGTGTCAGCATCAAGTATACTAGTCTATAACAAGAGAACTATCCAAAGAAGTATGAAAAGATCATAGAATGTACTCGCCTGGCAAATCGAACTGCTGATGATAAGGTGTAACTAAACTGGGTCAATGTAAACATATTTAAAATACACACAGGTCACAACCAAGTCCACAATATCAAAAGAAATAGCTACAATGCAAGACTACATGCTTCTAGGTCCATTTTGGTCAAAGTCAACCCTCGGTCAACACTGATCAAACCTGGTCAACGCTGGTCAAACCTGGTCAAACCTGGGTCAACTAATCCGTCTACTAATTTCTAGGTCATACACAAAATTCTAGGTCATTTGGAGTTCGTTTGAGTTGAATTGGATCAAGTTTGACCCAAAGTTGACTTTTGTCAATTTGGTCAACTTGTCGGCCAATTCGACTAAACTAAGCTCGAAATGACGAACCAAATCTGTCCTAGGGCTCCTATAGTCATAAACACAACTACAATCTAATCTAAGAGAATTAACAAGCAAATATATATATATATTATATATATATATATAATATATATATATATTATATACATATAGGTATATACACATGGTATATACAATACAAACAAAACCCAAATCTAACAAAATGGTGTGTGCGTGTGTACACACTGGTGCTTACTGAAATAAGGGTCAAATCTGAGATTAAAAACATTCAAACATAATCATGGTATTACCCAAATTACTATACTATTATATACATCTATATAAAGTAAGAAAACTACACACACACACACACACCACACACAACACACACACACACCACACATATATATATATATATATATATATATACAAAAGCTCAAATGGAAAGATACGCAATGATGCGTGATACTTAAAAGTCTAAAATCTGGAATAATTCCCCTCGACCCATTCTCCACGTATATGTGTTAGGAATGGGTTTCAACGGGGTTATACATATACATATATATATTATATTATATATATAATATATTATATATATATATTATATATATATATATATATAGTTAAATATAAGCATAAAGCTATATATAGAAAGCACATATACTCATAAATGATGGAAAATTGTGAAACAAAGGCAAAAGTTGGTTCTCACATATTTGAAATATCATAAGTCCTGTAAACTCAGGATTTAGAAGCTAAAACGCTGGAAATCAAAATATCACATATCAACTAAAAATCGAAATTAAAGAAAACGATCCAATTTCACCCGACGACCCAAAATCCAAAATACACCTAACGAACCCGCGAAACTCGGCATACACGTTGGTCTCGACCCACGTGATGCGTTCGTATACTCTCGGGTTCGAAAACGTGTCTGTGTCGTGTCCACAGAACGTGTATCGAAATTTCCCGATACCGCATGGTACGCGTGCGTTCTCGCTCGTTTGAGCGCCGCACAGCAACGAAATGCCACGTGCTTGTGCACATAGCTGGGGGAGGGTCCTGGGGTAGGTCTTGGACCCGACGACACGGCGACACGCTGCCCGAAATAGCGCACACAGACCCACGCACCCGTGCGGCCTGCTGCGCGTGCGCGCCCGCGCGCCCTCATGCGCGTGGTGCCGGCCTCGCTGCTCCCTCGTCGGGCCACGCCGTGACTTGGGGTTCGTCCTACAGGTCGTCTAGGTCTAGGTAAACCTGTTCCGAGTCCTGGAACGGGTCTTTGCTGTGTCGTGTGCGCGCACGAAGTCCGTTTCCGCAACAAAAATGAAAGTCTGAATGCACAGTGGCTGAGCGGTGCACGCGCGATATCTCCGCGCTCGCTCAACGAACAGTCGTGAAATTTTACGAGCATGAGGACAGAGGTTGCCCCCACGTTCTCACAAATGTTCACGCAAAAATACGCTCTGTGCATCGCGCAATCACACGCGGACAGCAGGGCACGCACGGCCTCGTGCATGGGATCCGTGCACGTGCGTCCGTTGCCCGAAACGCCGCTGAAACGATATCAAACCCAAATCCGTCTTCACGAAAGTTTATCAAAATCATATTATCTAAACATCCATGAAGTCGGAAACAAAAAACAACAACTTTCTATCCTAAGCGGCATTTCATCGAACACGTGCCGTAAGGGACCGACACGTGTCCGATACCTCCATCAAACGGAGTCGAAATCCCACCAAATTTCGTGGGCAAGGCTAGGGCACCTATAGATGCAAAAATGAAGAAAAAACTAGATTTGCATTTGTAGATTAGGGTTATACCTATTGAGTGTCAAAACTCAATGATCGGGGCTCCTCGGTTGTCGTGTCGGTCGATTTCCCTCCAGTAAAGCCCTCCGTCTCCACTCCAGAAATGCTCCAGCAGATCCTCCTCTCCTCGACGAGCGCAACAGAGTTCGTTTGGGAAGAAACGGACTCCGGATGAAGAAAATAGGTGTTTTGGAGAGATGGATCTTTAGGATTTCTTGGTGGAGGCTCACAATTTCACAAATGATGAAAAGAGGGGTGCTGCTGTGTTGGGCGGCCAAGGGGGGTTCTCTAGGGTTAGGGTTTCACTTGGGCCATCTCTTCTCAATTAGAAATGGGCTCAAGTCAAAAAGCTTAAAGGCCTACATGCAAAAAGGCTAAATAAATCAATAAAAGCCTTAAAAATAAACTAATGCCTAAAATAAATTCTAAAAAAAAATAACAATTCTAATGCATGGTTAGGCCCCTATACATGTCCACTAAGGTTAAACCAGTTGCTAGCACAACACAAGTCAACTTATCTAGCAAATCACAGAAAGGCCAAAATGGCTAAAAATTAATTAATCACTCTAAAATTTAACTAATAAAATCTAAATTAATTATAATGAAAATAAATCTAATTCTAATATAGCATTAAGGTTCTAGATCATGGTTGGCTAAGGTCAAACCACTTATACTACCAAGTCACCAGTCTGCAACCAATCAAAACACACTGCAAGCAATCCAATTAATAAATAGATAAAATTCAAATAAAAATCAATAAAAATTGAAATAATAACAATTACTAAAATACCCTTGAAATTGAAAAGTGAGTGTGACAAATCTACCCTCCTTAAAATAATTTCGACCTCGAAATTAAGATGATCCTACTCCTTTTAGGTCAAATCCCCAACAATCATGGTCTTAAGAAAACCTATCTAAATCATGCAGTTGGAAATATATCATACATGATTATGGAAGGTAATCAGTCTGGGTTCTCATCTAGCCACTATAGTCATACTTGATCAAAAGTAGTCATAAGGTATCAAACATACAAACATATGGTAGGGTACAGTAATCATCAAGATAGGATAAGGTATGGGTCAAGAACTCACCTCTACTAGGTCTGGTAGCTAGAACTCTCTCCCGGAGGTAGGCCTCGACTAGGGGCAAGTATAGTAGGACAGTCTCGTATTGTGTACAGTTGACCCACAAAATAGGCATAATCCTAGTCTCTTCCTACAGTCCTTCCATACGTGCCCAAGCTTCTTACAGAAAGCACAGGTAGGCACTCGCTCAATTGGCCTCTGTTGGACAGGAATCTGAACTGGATAGGCTGGTCTAGGTTGAAAGCCTGGGTACTCCTGGGGCTTTGGGTATAAACTGCTCCTCGCTCTCTTGGGACTAGGCTCCTCCCTCGAATGCATGTAATCCCACAACAGTTGAAAACTGAGACTTTGATCTCTCATAAGCTCAGCCTGAAGTCTCTGTACCTGCACATCCTGAAGGAGTCTGTAAATATGAGCTCCATCAGGAATGACATGGGGTACCACTCCAGGAGGGGAGGCAAAGGAAGGCCCTCAGTCTCCGGCTGAACTGCAGTCCTCTCCTGAAGGATAGGAGATGGGGGAAAATTCTCCGATGAGGCTACTAACACCTCCTGAGCAATAGAAGGGGAAAGTACAATCTCGATCATCCGAAATTACAGATGTGCACTGGGGACAGACTCTGGTCATGGGTACCATTCTGGAAAAGATAAGGAAAAATAATAAATCAGGGCTGTAAGGCAGTCTATCATCCTATATGAAAACTGGTGATTATAAAAAAACAACTGGAATTATCTATCGGGTTACTATTCTAAAGATGATCAAAACGAAAATTTAAAGCACGACTATCAATAACACTGAAATCCAAGCACACTATATATCTATAAGAAATTTTAGTCTCGATATGATCTAAGTTGATCAAATCTAGGATGAATCGACGTTTGGGCAAGATGGAGAACGAGGTCTTTAAAGTCTAGGCACGAATATCCAGAACTTGAAATCCATGTCACAATTGAATTAATTCAATTGAATAAGGTTCCAAACATTGGATTAAGGGAATGACCAAGTCGACTGGTCGCGATCAAGGGTTTAGAATTCAACACTATTGAAATCCTAAAGGATACTGCGAGGATATAGAAATAAGTCAATATCCTCCTTTTGATAAGGAAGCTAAACGTGATACCCTGGGTTGACCTATTAAGTACAGTGCCTTGTCTTTCTGAAATATGTGAAAGACAAAAGCAAAAAGAGTTCAAAGACGATACTATTGAGTACAATAAGTGGTTCATAGACGACGAAAATAGTTCAAGGAGAACTTCCAAACTGTCGTGGATGAGACATATGCCCTAGAGTCTCATCCACGTAGAGTAATATATGAAAACGAACCAAAGTGCACTAGGTTGATAGACCATCATACACCGGTTCTGATTAGACAATATGTTAGTGGGTCGACCCAATAAAATATGTCATGATCAAGCTCGAAAAAGAGATAAGCTTGCAAAACTAAGGCTAATTAAAAACATAAGGTAGTCAAAATATAAGTAAGGGAGGTAATGATGAAGGAGAAAAAAAATAGTCCAAGATCATTAACTAAGCTGGTCAAGCAATCAGGATAGGGTACAAGGTTAAACATTTAAGGAAACAAGAAGAACACCATCACATGTCGGGTCGAAAGAATTGAGTCATGGTTGGATCTCGAATTTAAGTCATAAAGTAATTTAGTATCATGGTAAGGGTTCAAGAGGTGACAACTAATACAAGAATAAAGGAAATCAAGTTGAAGCATGAAATAAATTTAATTAAGAATCCAGTGAAATAATTTAGGGACACAGTTCTAAAGGCGAATACTGTTAAGGAACGATCAAATACAAACGGTTAGAAAGTCACAATAAAAGATCTAGATTTGAGGGAAGGTTGAGTAAGTGAAGATTGAGATACAGTCCCATAGTTTGGCAGACGACTAACAACACTAGAGTATATACTACTATCATAGTCATGAGTGATATGGCAATTAGTGTGGAACACTTCTATCTCATTAAGGTTACCTTGATGGCCTACCATTGCATTCCTTTAAAAGAAATTTCAAAATAACTACCTCAATTGTATTCACTCTAAGCCATCCAATCTAATCACGACTAACATTTAAATCCTTTTCATAAATCTCATAATAACTTTTATCACATTACTACTAACCTTTCCAAAATTTAATATTTCAATCCAACTTTAAACTCCAGAGTTAATGAATCATGAATCCATAAAATTCTATATCACTTCATAACTAAAAAAAACTCCCTATTGTCTCAAATAATCCTCAAAATAGACACTTAGCTTATCACGGCAATCTAACGTTACAACTCAGAATTTTAACGCACTTATCAACCATAATTCTCTTTCTAAGTCATTGAAACATAATCACTACTTCGTAAACCAAAATCTAAATAGATTTTTAAATCTTCAATCAATTGACACGATTCCAAATTTGAGATTTTTTTCTTCCAAAAAAATCGTTTTCATATCTTCCCAATCTTTTAAACCAAATTTTAATATCATTGCTTCCACTTAAATTGAAATTCATAAACATATACATCGCAACTTGTACGACTCAATTTAATAGTTCATACTGCCACCCCTTTTTTTTATCATTATCAAACCAATCTATATACGTTCAAAGGTATAATCATAATCCAATAATTCATGAATCACATCAATTCCTGAAATCGATTTATATAGATTCTAACTATTTTCTCCAGTATCAAAATATAATTTTATAATCCTCTGGTGATTACTACTTAGAATCTTCAAGATAGATTTCCTTGGTAATATCCCAACTTACAAACTACTAATCATTAAATCATCCTTTTAGAAAAATGCCCTTATAACTTAGTCAAAGTCTCCGTGTATTCCAATTCCTTAATGTAATCCTTCTAGCCATGTATTTGACCAATGAGTATATAGCAGTGTAGCCATCTTCCTAACCATTATTAAACACAAGAAAGTAAGGGTATTGGTGAAAAGAGTTCAAACAAGATGCAAGAATCAAGGGAGGAAGGTGGATTAAAGTAAAGGAAAGGGAATCTAATCGAAGCTCACAATGAGATTCTCAAGGGTCGTCCCAGGAATCTCTCAGGAAATTCTAATAGTGATTGAGTATCCTCTCATTCTAACACCTTACTTCCTATACTCTATAGCAGGCTCGTAGTAATACAATTAATTTGTCGTACACCACGACATCGCACTAATGCGAATCTGGTCCTGCATGGACCGGAGGGATGAAATCGTGTCTCCTTAACTATCTTAAAGACAGATCGAATAAGGAATCAATTACTGAAAAAGAAGCAAAATTATCAAAGGAGGACAGTTGTTTTCAAAAGGAGACAATTACAGCAAGAATTGATAAGAGTTTTCCTAATGTGATTGAGTACATTAACTTATATCTTATATCCAACTGCAGGCTGTAATGATACTCTAGTTCGAGTACCATTACGAATCACACTAGTTGTGATTGGACCTGCATGGGCCACCACTAAAAACGTGTCACGACCCCACCCAGTGTGGGCACGAGAAGTAACGAACGCCCAGCCTACGCCGCAGTATCGGCGGTAGAACGCTGCCCTGAGTCACAATATCTATCACAGTCTAGAATAAGCTCCGAATGGAGAGTAAATAATAAGTAACTCAATCACAATACTAAGATGGAATAGAAGAAAGAATCTCAAGAGAGTCACAGATAAAAGTCTAGGTGTAAACCACCAGAATAAATCTCAAGTACAACTCATAAAGTCTCAAATAGAAAGACAATAAAATACTAAGTCTCAGCTAGACTATAGGCAAGTCCTCAGCGACTGTGGGATCCTCCTGAGGGTCCACGTCGCCAGTGTCATCTAAGCCAATGCCATAATAGGTAGGACAGTACTCCTCATCAATACCTGTAAATTTTCAACATGCCCAGTCAGGACGGAACGAGCACATATCTCTCACAACAGTTCATAGCAGGAATAGACATATAAAGCAAGCTATAGAAAACTATATGAATCGTTGTAAAGGAAATCAATAAGAGAGAGAGAGAGAGAGACTATAAAATGGGATATAATATGATAATAGAGAAATATAACCTTCTACGTGAATCAAAACATGAATTGGTTATGTAAATGGTCTGGGTTGCACATGGATACAGCTATGGAGTGCACATGGATAACAACTACTGGAGATATTGATCACATAACCAACTACACTCCCCCTGCCCCAATCAATACACAAGGATCAATGCATGTTATGTTATTGCACATGGATAACAACTACTGTATACATAAAGCTCATATGGTCATGAGTGTACATGAATAACATATGAGTGCACATGGATAAATATGAATACATGGAGTACATGATGGCCATGATAAAGTACATGAATATGACATACTCGATGTATCGAGAGGATAACATCGCATGAAAAGATCCAGAGGGTACTAATCCGTGTGAACATCGTGTCAGCATCAAGTATACTAGTCTATAACAAGAGAACATATCCAAAGAAGTATGAAAAGATCAGAGAATGTACTCGCTTGGCAAATCGAACTGCTGATGATGAGGTGTAACTAAACTAGGGCAATGTAAACCTATTTAAAATACACACAGGTCACAACCAAGTCCATAATATAAAAAGAAATAGCTATGCAAGACTACATGCTTCTAGGTCCATTTTGGTCAAAGTCAACCCTCGATCAACTTTGGTCAAACCTGATCAACGTTGGTCAAACATGGTCAAACCTGGGTCAACTAGTCCGTCTACTAATTTGTAGGTCATATACAAAATCTTGGTCATTTGGAGTTCGTTTGAGTTGAATTGGATCAAGTTTGACCCAAGTTGACTTTTGTCAATTTGGTCAACTTGTCGGCGAATTCGACTAAACTAAGCTCGAAATGACGAACCAAATCTGTCCTAGGGCTCCTATAGTCATAAACACAACTACAATCTAATCTAAGAGAATTAACAAGCAAATATATTATATATATATTATATATATATATATATATAATATATTTATATATATATATATATATATATATATACTATAGGTATATACACACATGTGTATATACAAAAAAAAAAGTATATACAATACAAACAGAACCCAAATCTAACAAAATGGTGTGTGCGTGTGTACGCACTGGTGCATACTGAAATAAGGGACAAATCTGAGATTAAAAACATTCAAACATAATCATGGTATTACCTAAATTACTATACTATTATATACATCTATATAAAGTAAGAAACAATTACATATACATAATGGAAAGATACGCAATGATGCGTGATACTTAAAAAGTCTAAATCTGGAATAATTCCCCCTCGACCCATTCTCCACGTATATGTGTTAGGAATGGGTTTCTACGGGGTTATACTATATATATAGTTAAATATATCCATAAAGCTATATATAGAATGCACATATACTCATAAATGATGGAAAATTGTGAAACAAAGCCAAAAGTTGGTTCTCACATATTGAAATCATATAAGTCCTGTAAACTCAGACTTTAGAAGCTAAAATGCTGGAAATCAAAATATCACATATCAACTAAAAATCGAAATTAAAGAAAACGATCCAATTTCACCCAACGACCCAAAATCCAAATACACCAAACGAACCCACGAAACTCGGCAGACACGTTGGTCTCGACCCACGTGATGCATTCGTATACTCTCGGGTTCGAAAACGTGTCCGTGTCATGTCCACAGAACGCGTATCGGAATTTCCCGATACCGCGTGGTACGCGTGCGTTCTCGCTCGTTTGAGCGCCGCACACGCAACGAAACGCCACGTGCTTGTGCACATAGCTGGGGGGGTCCTGGGGTAGGTCTAGGACACGACGACACGGTGACACGCTGCCCGAAACAGCACACGCAGACCCACGCACCCGTGCGCCCTCGTGCGCGTGGTGCCGGCCTCGCTGCTCCCTCGTCGGGCCACGCCGCGACTTGGGGTTCGTCCTACGGGTCGTCTAGGTCTAGTTAAACCTGTTCCGAGTCCTGGAACGGGTCTTCGCTGCGTCGTGTGCGCGCACGAAGTCCGTTTCCGCGACAAAAATGAAGGTCTGAATGCACAGTGGCTGAGCGGTGCACGCGCGATATCTCCGCGCTCGCTCAATGAACAGTCGTGAAATTTACGAGCATGAGGGCAGAGGTTTCCCTCACGTGCTTACAAATTTTCACGCAAAAATACGCGATGTGCATCACGCAATCACACGCGGACAGCAGGGCACGCACGGCCTCGTGCAAGGGATCCGTGCACGTGCGTCCGTTGTCCGAAACGCCGCTGAAACGATGTCAGACCCAAATCCGTCTTCACGAAAGTTTATCAAAATCATATTATCTAAACATCCATGAAGCCAGAAACGAAAATAACAACTTTCTATCCTAAGCGGCATTTCGTCGAACACGTGCCGTAAGGGACCGACACGTGTCCGATACCTCCGTCAAATGGAGTCGAAATCCCACCAAATTTCGTTGGCAAGGCTAGGGCACCTATATGGATGCAATAATGAAGAAAAAACCATATTTGCAATGGTAGATTAGGGTTTTACCTATTGAGTGTCAAAACTCAATGATCGAGGCTCCTCGGTTGTCGTGTCGGCCGATTTCCCTCCAGCAAAGCCCTCCGTCTCCACTCCAGAAATGCTCCAGCAGATCCTCCTCTCCTCGACGAGCACAACGGAGTTCGTTTGGAAAGAAACGGACTCCGGATGAAGAAAATAGGTGTTTTGGAGAGATGGATCTTTTAGGGTTTCTTGGTGGAGGCTCACAATTTCATAAATGATGAAAAGAGGAGGGATGCTGCTGTGTTGGGCAGCCAAGGGGGGTTCTCTAGGGTTAGGGTTTCACTTGGGCCATCTCTTCTCAATTAGAAATGGGCCCAAGTCAAAAAGCTTAAAGGCCTACATGCAAAAAGGCTAAATAAATCAATAAAAGCCTTAAAAATAAACTAATGACTAAAATAATTCTAAAAATAAAATAACAATTCTAATGCATGGTTAGGCCCCTATACATGTCCACTAAGTTTAAACCAGTTGCTAGCACAACACAAGTCAACTTATCTAGCAAATCACAGAAAGGCCAAAATGGCTAAAAATCAATTAATCACTCTAAAATTTAACTAATAAAATCTAAATTAATTATAATGATAATAAATCTAATTCTATTATAGCATTAAGGTTCTAGATCATGGTTGGCGAAGGTCAAACCACATATACTACCAAGTCACCAGTTTGCAACCAATCAAACACACTGCAAGCAATCCAATTAATAAATAGATAAAAATTCAAATAAAAATCAATAAAAATTGAAATAATAACAATTACTAAAATACCCTTGAAATTAAAAAGTGAGTGTGACAGGATCACTCTTGGTAAGTCCTTCTTGCATACTGCAATCGTGATCTTGATACAGTCGCCTCATCCTCTTTAATTGGTCTTCCGATAAGGCTGGTGAGCTTCATGAGCATAGACGAACTCCAGTATGCAATAGGGAGACCAGGGAGACGGACCCATACTGGCAACGTGTGGAGAAGTTCTTTCTCGCATTTGAATCCGGTGTGCCACTCCTTGATGATGATAAGTCGTCCGTCAAATGTCCAAGGACCCCTTGTATGATACGGTCTACATCTTCCCTGATTCCGAACCTGACGTAGAAGAACCCGTCTTCTCTGGCGAAAAACTCCATACTACCTTTGGGCGCCATACCCTAGCCGCATAGGCGCGTATATGTTCGTAAAATGATTTATTCTCCAATACATATAGGGAAATGGTATTTTGCCAGAACTCCGCCATCTCAGCAATATCTTCCTCGCTGAATAGAGCCCTCTCCCCACCTTCTACCCCGCTTCGGGGCCACATAATTCATCGGGTGGTTGATCTTATCCCCCTTTCCACGACAGAGATCAGCCCAGGACCGGCCTGCCGTATAGCCGTCCTGGTCCTTGGAAGGATCCGCCATAGCCGATCCCTGTGGGAGTTCAGTCGACAACCGCTTCTGGTGATCGGAGCAAACGGCCGTTGGAGGCGGGACGCTCGCTATGTGTCCCCCCGTCCGCTCCTGGGGTTGTACTCCCCCACCGCGTCGCGGCATGGAAGCCTCCAAGTTGGGAGCCCTGAACGCCTGGTATCGCCGCCTCTCTGTCTTTCATTAAAACGACTCTGTTCCTCAGACGCACGGCCAGGAAACCATCAACCCCTACCTTGCTCGTATCCTCTGGTGTTCAGAGGGGCTGTTGGCCTTCGTGGTCATCTTCCCCGCCTCATAACCGCCGTCCACCCCCCGTCTATCTCTCGGGGAAGGTCGCCAGCCTCTCCAGCGGCAGTTGCCGGACGTCCAGGCGCATTGCCGAGCTTCACGCCGCACTCGTTGCCGTATTGTTCGCCGCTCGAAGGATCAAGGGGGAGCCCTAACCCTAGATTACGCATCTCTTCTTATATATATATATATATATATATATAATCTAACTAAAAAATATATATATAATCTAACTAAAATCAATTCTACTAACAGAACATGTTATCCTCTCAATATAACCAAAGTTCTACCAAGTCCAGAATAATCAACCCAACGTCCAATGAAACAAAAACCACAGAACATACTTCACAAATTTTCCCGAGTCCGAAAATCGGACTACAAACGAAAATCCAACAGAACACTCAACACGACCAATTGGCTAGAGCCAATCTTCACAGAACAATACCCGTCCGAAATCGGACTAACGAGTTTCCACACAGCAACATAAATATCGAATTCCGTAGGGGATCGAGACAGAAACTTTATCGGCTACTACGGGGAGGGACGAACTACTCTGTTAGGAATTATACCGAAAGTTAATAACGGAATCCGAAGGGTGGCCTCGGACTCGGATCGACTCCGCAGAGCGTCGTCAGTGACTCGAGGAGTCTCGGAAGTGCGTCCGGACAACGGCGAACGGCAACGATGCAAGGGCGGTCGCGCGGAGGGCGCACGGCTGGCCGATGGACGCACGTCGGTCAGAGGTAGGCCGCGGGGAGGCTCCAATGCGGGGCTGGCTGCGGAGGTGCCGCGATCAGGGGTCGACCGCGAGGAGGCACCAGCGCGGGGCTGGCCGTGGAGGCACCGGCGAGGGTTGGGCGTCGGCTGTTGCGGAGGTTGGGCACCGTCGAGGGGTGCAGGACAGGGGGTCGGCCGAGAAGGTGAGGGTGCAGGGTCGACCAGAAGGGCCGCGGAGATGATCGGGGTGGTGGGTTTGGATGGGAGGAAGGAGGAGAGGGTTCTATGGTTTGAGGAAAGGAAATGGGGGATGATGATGGGGTGTTGTTGGTGTCTGAGAGAAAAAGAGAGTGAGAGGGGGGTTTGTAGTTGGGAGAGGTGAGAGAGATAGATGGTGAGGTTGTGGTGGTGAGAGATTTAGGGAGAGGAATTAGGAAGATAGTGAGAGAACGTGGTGGAGAGGGAGAGCTGGTATGTGGGGTTGGGTTTTACAAGCTTTTCTCCTTAGAAAAATTTGTCCTCAAAATTTAAATGTAGAGATAGGGTTTAGTCAAGTCTCAACAAGCAAGGACATTACTCCCTTAACTGCCTCAAACGAAACTACGTTAGCTGCCCCATGGCTAACCTACAATGGAGATATCTTATTCAATTCATGCACTCTCTTCAAAATAACATTCTTTCCTCCTTAGAAACACAGTCACTGTCCCCAATTGTGGATTTCTGCTTCTATTTTCGAATTATGAATTACCGAAGGAATTGTGCAAAATTAATCATTTTATCATTGCTTACGAAGCATATATAATATTTTTGTAATATTTTTTTGCCTCATTCGTATTGCTATTCGATTAGATATTTTCATATCTTGTCTCTGTATAATTCCTTCCCTAAGTGGTAATCCTTAATTATCATGATGAACAGTCATTGTCGAAACTATTCCATACTCATACACGTTCTTGCTTGTCGTAGTTTCCCTCTCTCTGCCAATATCCTATCTTTGAAAAACTTAACATTGCTATAATATCCAAGAATTGAAAAGGACAAATTAAATAATAGTTACATTGATTTGGCAAAATTACAGTCATAGGCTTGTCACTAATCCATACAAGAATGATGTTACTGAAAATATGATATCGCCTCCAATAATCATGAGTATCTTCACCTATCAACATATATCTAAGGATTCATATCAAAATTATATTCTTCCAAACCTTAACATTGGTATATATTTGACAAGTCCTATCCCAATAATTCTTATCTACCTTTTCCCTAAAATTGAAATCCTCAAAGTTTTCAAAAATTGTATTGTAAGGAAAACATGACATTATGAAAGACATCTGCCATAATAAGAGTGTAACTAAGGATTCATTTCACATCATCAGAGAATTATAGGATGATTTTCCTAAACTTCTTCTAAAGTTATCCGGTTACAACTTCACAACGAATCACCTAGTGCTACTAACAACTGTAGATTCTCTACGCACTAGTTCTCAAAGTCTTGGTCCTTGGTGTTGGGCAGTCTCCAACTGCTTCATCTTCTTCTACAGCCCTTGAAATGGGGTCTAACTATAATATATGGTTGTTTGAAATGATAAATGTGCTAAGAAAGTTCAAACTCAGTAATGTTATTAATGATTTGCAATCTGAAATGCTAATGACACTATTGGGATAATGAATTTGATAAAATAGATGAAAGGACCAAGTATAAGAATAATAGTTTGATCCGAGAAGTCAATGATTGTTTGAAAGTGATACAAAACTGATAGTGATCATATTTTAACATAATACCATAATGTTTAAGGACATATACCTCGCTAGTGCATATACATCTAGCTGCAGTAAGCCTTTGGCTTTATGACTCAGATTAAAATGTAAGGGGTCTAGGACGTAGTCTAAACAATACTCAAAAACCAATGTGTACCTATAATCACTTTAACTAAAGTTTATGCTCCTCTAGTGTGCATCTGGTTGTAGTAAACTTACAATTTTCGTGAATTGGGTAAATGGCTACAGTGCACGTCTGTAATGCCATGATAGTTTGTTGAATACTCTTTCAACTAAATCCATAAGATTTTTAAAGGGTAAATGTGTCAACAAAATATTATCATGATGAAGGTAACTTTTTACTTAGGGTCAAATATAGGAATGTCACATTCAAAGCAAAGATGTCTGTAGAAATTATAAAGTTAGATGGTTTTTAAATGGATAAAGATCATACTAATGTGAATACACTAGTAGTTGCAAGGATTCTGGGTTGATTAAGTCAAATAGGGTAAAGGGTATGTTTGACAAGTCAAAATAAAGGCATCACCATTTGATCAAGGTATTCTGATAATGAAATCTGATTTAGGAAAGTAGAAGGAATGGATTAACGCTTAGTGATTGGTATTAATGGCATGCATGGACTCTAAGACAATTGGGAGGGTAACTATAGCCTCAACTTCCAACTAATCCTATAATTTATACAACAATATTATTAAGAATATAATGACAAACACAACTTATAAGTATTGGCCTAATCTGGGAAGGTTTCTAGTTAATCAAAATCGAGTAAGTCCTTTATCAACATTCTCTGAAATGGAAGGAAGATAAGATAAGTAATTAACAAACATAAGCAAGGTAACCTACGAAACTATAAGCAAGCAAAAATAGATTATATAAATAGATAAATTCGGTCCTATGTTGCGACGGGTTGGAAAGTCTAAGTGTGCTAATTGTTTCTAGAGTCTGTTCTCCAAAAGTCATTCTTAAGTCTAAAGTCAGAATACAGGACTGCATGTTTGTCTAGACTAAGTTGACTAGACCAATTTGCAGAACTGGACCTGCATGGGCCATCACTGGAAACATGTCATGATCCGATCCTAAGATTATGGGTCCATTCGGATCATGCCCAGCCTGCACCGTTGTGAGACGACAACAGTAAGCTGTATCAATCAGTAGTAACTCAAGCAAAACATTCTAAATACGAAAAATTAAAAACTTTTATTTTATAACTCAAACACAATGTCGGAACAACTTAAGTTGTACTAAGGTTTACAGCTTTAAATACAATGCTGACTAGGCTAGTCGGCTCAGGTGCCTCATAGTTGAGTTCAGCTATCTCCTCAGGATTCAGTTCGGATCCGTAGTAGGTACTAAAAGTAAGCTTCTCATCATCACAATCACCTAAAAATGTTGGTCTCCAGTCAGGAGGGGAACAAGAACATACATATCCATTCCATCATTTTAATGAATAACTAAAAAAGACAAGAAACAATTTTATAACATAATTTATTTTCTAATAATAATAAAGAAGCAGTGATGCGATAAATCTCTGAAAATAAAAATGATGCAATCTAATTAGCAATAATGTTTTGAGCGTGTAACATGTTAGCCCAATGATTGCATCATATTTTTGAATATGGTTAATATGTTAAGTTTAGCATTTCATTATCACTATCTTCATACTATCGCTATAGCATTTCTACTTATACTTATATCTTTGGTGATATGTGCCTATTGGTTTACATATTAGTGATATGAGCTTATCTATCTTAAATTTAATCGGGTTGCCAAAATCAAAACTATGTTTTTGATTGTGGTCATTCAATTAAGTTTAATCATTATGATATCACTAACATTTATGCTATCACCTTAGCACTTATACTTAAACTCAGCATTGTCCTAAAGTGCATTAATCTTATCATACTTGCTACTATGTATATTGCTTTGTTCGTCTAACATGTACATGCAGAAAAGCAATAAGCAAGATCAATATGGACATATGCAATGAAGAAATTATGGTAGGCCAAAGACGACAGATCCCACAAGATTTCTCTGAACCACCCGACGACATCTCTGGAGCCACGCACCCGGGGGTTCCGTTGCCTGGTCAGCGGACGGAGGTCGAGGGGGCAGAGCCCCTCGTCGGGGGTTCTGGGGCGAAGCCCCCGAAAGGTATTCAGTTTTCGCAAACTGGATATCTTTGGACAGCTGCCGCCAAGAGAAAAAGCCAGCACCTATCAAAGGAAGAAGCCAAGCCATGCCATCATCATTTCAAGACTCTGAAGAAGCCTGCACCTGCCTAAGTTTATCTGGAGTCTGTAATGAGTCTTAGGAATTATTGTAAACACAAGAAATGGATGGCAAAATCGAAAGCTAGGGCAGAAATAAGCCCAGGATCATTTTTGGAGGAAACCGACATACCGACGGTATACCGGTGTATACCGACGGTATACCGGTTTTTGTTCACAGAAAGTTTCTGTTTACAAAACCGGCATACCGTCGGCATACCGGTCCATACCGACGGTATACCGCTTCCGAAATATTGAAATTCCAACGGTCGAATTTCCAGCCATTAATGATCCTAACGGCTATATTTCTAGCCGTTGCAATCCCAGACCGGTATACCAACGGTATGCCGGATCATACCGGCGGTATGCCGGTTCGTGGACTGAAAAGTTGTCTTGAGCTCTTTTCAATGCTTTGGTTATAAATAGCCTTGAACCCCTTCATTCAAGGTTGATGCTTTGAGCCTAAAAATTTCTAAACCACCAAAGCCTATCCACAAACAACTCTACAAAGCTTTCATTTGCCATCCTCAAATTGTGTTAGAGTTATTGAGTTGAAAAGAAAGATCTTCATCCTATTGTAAGGAGATCAAAACCTATTGTGAAAGGTTGAAGTTGGAGAGTCTTCGTATCCAAACTCTCGGTTGAAGTTGGAGAGTCTTCGTATCCAAACTCTCGGTTGAAGTTGGCGAGTTCTTCGGATCCAAACTCGTGTTGAAGTTGGTGAGTTCTTCGGATCCAAACTCGTGTGTAACTATTTTCTCAAATAGTGGATTAAAGCCGGAGAGAGTTCCGGGACTGGAGTGCCTCTTGGGAGGATACCAGGATACATCGTGTGTCGGTATTGTTATTGCTTCTTCTCTTGCACTTATAATTTTAAATTGTCCATTAGCTTGTGCTAAGTGCTTGATTAGTTAGCTTGACCCTATTCACCCCCCTCTAGGGTTCCTACATAACATCCTGTGGCCGACTGGGGAGGGAGGCAGTATGTGTTCTAGTGAACACGGTCCGGCTTCAGCCCAAGTGGATTGGGCTTCCGCTATCCACAGTGAGGCAGTACGGGGCTTTGATCACATGTGTTAACACTACTCCCTAATCCCGAGTCGATGAGTCAGTCAAGCAATCAGTTGGGTCCGAATGGGATCCCGTGGATCGAGTGTCGATACAATGATTTTACGATGCAATGATTTTAATTATTAACTAAAACACAAGTTTGAATACATATGAACTTGCCATGTTTTTTTCGATGCTGTAGGTGACAACAGAAAATATTCAGACTAAGTCCCGGAACTGAAAACCTTCATTAACGAAATATAACTTAGTTGCCAATCTACGGTTGCTACAATTCTAATTAATTAACTAATTAATAATACGATATCGTCTAGACTCTAAATCTGCCAATAATTAACAAAATAATCAATTAGTTATAACATATTTTTAGAGGAGTAAAGCTACAATTAATAATACTTATAACTACGTATAATATTTGGCAAAAACGTTTTTCAAGTAAAACTACAACTTTTATAAATAATGCGAAAATACTATATATTATTTATTAGTAAATAATAAACGGTTTTTCGTAAACTAATATTTCGTCTAGATTTACTTATATAATATCCAAAAAATACTTGAATTTAATCATATTTTATTTCCATAATTTAGCTATAGTATTTTAATAGATATTTTAAATAATAAGAAAAACAATTTTAATAGTTATAATATTACGAGAATCATTTATTTAGAAATATCTAATATTTTTAGAAATATAATTGAGGGTAATAATAAACTACTACTAAAAATAATATTCTAAGTAATTTATTCATAACGTGAAAGTTACTAATTTAACTATAATAAATAATAGTAAATAGGTAGAACCTATACAAAATATTCTTCTTGGTAATAAAACTCATTTTGAAACCAAATAACGTTTTATATACATAAAATTTAACGACAACATAATAAATATATATATATAATCTGACTAAAATCAATTCTACTAACAGAACGTGATCTCCTCTTAATATAACCAAAGTTCTACCAAGTCCAGAATAATCGACCCAACGTCCAATGAAACAAAAACCATAGAACATACTTCACAAATTTTCCCGAGTCTAAAAATCGGACTACTAACCAAAATCCAACAAAACACTCAACACAACCAATTGGCTAGAGCCAATCTTCACAGAACAATACCCATCCAAAATTGGACAAACGAGTATCCACACAACAACATAAACATTGAATCCCGTAGGGGATCGAGACCGAAACGTCATCGACTACTACGGGAAGGGACGAACTACTCTATTAGAAATTATACCAAAAGTTGATGACGAAATCCGAAGGGTGGCCTTGGACTCGGATCGACCCGCAGAGCGTCGTCAGCGACTCGAGGAGTCTCGAAAGTGCATCCGGACAGCGGCGAACGGCAGCGACGCAAGGGCGGTCGCACGGAGGGCGCACGACTGGCCGATGGACGCATGACGGTCGGAGGTCGGCCGCGGGGAGGCTCCAGCACTGGGTTGGTCGCGGATCGGGCATGGGCTGGCCGCTGAGGCGACACGGTCGGGGTCGGCCGCGGGGAGGCTCCAGTGCGGGGCTGGCCGCAGAGGCGCCTTGGAGGTTGGGCACTGGCGGTCGCAGAGGTCGGGCACTGTCGAGAGGTGCGAGACAGGTGGTCGGCCGAGAAGGCGAGGGTGCGGGGTCGACCGGAAGGGCCGCGGAGATGATCGGGGTGGTGTGTTCGAATGAGAGGAAGGAGGAGAGGGTTTTATGGTTTGAGGAAAGGAAAGGGGGGATGATGATGGGGTGTTGTTGGTGTGTGAGAGGGAAAGAGAGTGAGAGGGGAGTTTGTAGTTGGGAGAGGTGTGTGAGAGAGAGAGAGATAGTGAGGTTGTGGGGGTGAGAGATTTGGGGAGAGGAATTAGGGAGAGAGTGGAAGAATGTGGGGGAGAGGGAGAGATGGTACGAGGGGTTGGGTTTTACACTTACCCATTCCCGTGATCTTCTCATTCTCTTACTCTTTTTCCATCTGGCTTATTAACCCATCTTTCCACTTTATCACTTTCGTATTCTGATTCATAAATATGAATAAGTTGACCATCAGGGTTTACTTGATTTGAGGGTTAAAAGAGGTAAGTTAGAAAAAATAAAAATCATGCTTGGTTTGAGAATGGTGGTTTAGGAGGAGGTTATAGAGGGTTAAGTGAGGGTTTGTTTATCCTTCTTTTTCTATTTTTCAACCCCAAATCAGATGGTTAACAAAGGTGATTGAGGGTTTTGTTTAAAAATTCATAAATACCCTTTATTTGTTTTATAAAATATAGTGACTTTTTTTTCTTTTCTTTTTATGCCTTTAACATGTTGCTCCGTAGCTTCCTCATTTTAAAACATATTTTGACAAGTTGTAATTAAAATTCCAATCTAATTTAATTTTATGACATATGTAATAAGGATATTTTGGTAACTATTATATTTTTATTAATTCTTTTCTCACTCAAAATCTCAAATCCAAGCAAAAGTAATGAAACACACTTTACTTAATTCTCCCTCAAATCAAAACATGGTTATATGTATTGATTCTACTCTTCCTCATTTAATCCCATTAACCCTGCTTCTTCTTCTTTTTTCCCCTCAATCCAACGTACCCTCAGAGCTCAACACCTAAGAGAGCAGTCATCTAGGTGGTTGTCTTTTATTTGTATGTACATCTTTCTAGATTTCTTGTACAACTGGTGTAGTCTGTCTAGTAAGCTACATCTCCAGAGCTACAAGGGGGAGTTCAACATGATAGATGTTTTGGAAACTATACCTCCATTGCTACATATCTTTATTCTGTACATTGACACCTTGAGTTAGTTATGGTGTTTCATAGATACAATTGAGGTACAAAGTCACTAGGTCAAAATTTCATTTGCGAGTTGGAGTTTCCTAAACCAAGTTCAAATGAGGGCACTTGTTAGGTTTTAACTATATGGTCTTTCCTTAATATGTTTGGTTATTAGGCTTGTATTTTCATTTTTCATGAAGACGATATATATTTAACTTCTATGCTCAGACTATGGAGAGAGAAGAGAGATTAGTTTAAAAAATAGAGACTTCCCATTAAAAAGTAGTGAGAACTCTCTTTGTTGGTGATCACAGTCGACAAATGGAAATGGTTAAAATTGTGTCTAGACCCAAATCCATTCTATAGTGATTAGAAATAAAATATGTTTCGAAAAATAATTCTTAGAAGACTATTTTCACTATGTCCTGAAATTAGTTATAATATATATTGGAATTCTTCTTTCTAAATACTTTTCTTTATAGTTTTGAATAAGTTAGATAGATCACTTAATATTTAGATCACTTAAAATGTTATATATATATTGGAATTCATAATTTATAATGGAAGTCCCGTGCATAACGCCATACATCTAAAAAAAAGGTTTTGAATAAGTTAAATAGACCACTTAATATTTATCTTTTTTTCTTCATTAATGATTTGATATAGCAAATTAAAAGATGCATCCAAAATTGCATATATTGTGATAAAAAATGTTAAGTTTACAATCAAATGAGTTAAAATCTATTTACAACCGCCTACGTGGTGGTGGTGGTCTCCCCCCCCCCCCCCACACACACACACATGAAAGGAGAGTACCCGAACCACTACGTAGGTGGTTGTCTAATCCATTTGATTGTAATTCTAACAATGATCGCTGTGATCATATCAAATCATCCAAATCATGCACTTTGTATTTTTCATTAATTTTTGTATCTTTCTTTTTAGTGGAATCTAACCTTATTTAATGACTCAATCATGAATAGTAGAACAACCGATGTTTTGAGAAGTTAATGCATGCATGCCTTCCCTCTTCCAAATTTATTCGTCTCTTTTCTTTTGTGTTCCGAATTCGAGTGCAACTACAAGTTGGGTTGCACTATATGGTATGAGAACCTATGCTCAAAGCTTCTATTCAAGCTAGATTTGATAGAGGCCCGTCAAGAAGCACGTGAGCCTGAGGATGGGGAGATCCTTAAAGCCTTGGTGCCTCCAAACATGTAGGAACATTGTATGGAATGGAGAATGAAGAGCTACAAAAATTGATTAAAATACTTACAAATGAACTTGTGGGTGTTCGTGATTTAAAGTCATAAAACAAACTATCGGTGCATGTATTGAAGGATAATTCTTTTTATGAGCAATGTCAAATGATACCGATTCGTAAAAATCTGTTCTGTGATAGCATCAAGGATCTACCTAAATACCAAGGAAGCGTAATCATACTGGAAGACTTCGTCGATTGACCCCACACCATGGAGCACAAAAGGATGTGCCTAAACCTATCCAACACCTATGGTTAGCCTATTTATGATGACAATGATGAACCCTACATATGATAGCTATGGTGAGCCTTATAATGAGTACAAAGAAGAAGAATGTCATGACCCGCTCCCACTTCGGACTTACAAGTATATGCGTGTGCCTGCATATATACATGTACTAGGTAACTCCTACTAAGAGTCCCAGGCACATGTTTTAAGCTATTTATACCTCAAGTACCATGACCATCTAGAGTAACATATCAAGTCCACAATTAAAACATTATTCACTCACAGAACGAACTATAGGTCATATTATGAGTCAAAACATCCAAAATATAACAAATGGCCTAAGAGTTTCAAAACAAAAGTCCACAAACACTACAAAAAAATACATGTTTATAAGTACTTCAACCATATCCATTGTCAATCCATCGCTAAACAATAATAGCGACGATCTAGTGATGGAAAATGGTTGCCAAGAATCCAATGTCGCTATCGAAAAGGTGTCGCCGTGTAGTCGCCTGGTCTGACTGACAACCGATGACTTGGCAATAAAGTAGAGACAATTTGACATCTGTTGGGCGATACCATACTACAAGCGACGAACTGAAGACTATCCAGGGGACAACAGTTTAAAAGCAATAATCATCGATATACTAGCAACAAACTTTCGATCTGTGCAACATAGTGACGGACCGTTGACGCACTAGCGATAGAGGGGCGATGGATGTATGTTTTTGATACATGGGTTTCATATCTAATACTTAGTAACCGACGGAAATAAATATCACCTAGTAGTCGCCTGTGTGTCCCCTGCTCTTTGTTGTTCGTCGCTAGTGCGTCAACGGTCCGTCGCTATGTTGCACATATTTGAAATAAGAATTTGGCAGATCCTTTTACTAAAAGTCTACCGAGAGAAGTTGTAAAAGGAACATCCAAAAAATGGGGCTAAAACCTCTTATAAAAATTACCAACAATGGTAACCCAACCTTGACTAAAAACCAATTAGTACAAGGTTCAATGAGTAAAAACAAGTTTTTTAATTGATTGATATTAAAGAAACCAGAATTTAAATGGAGGGAGCAAGACTAGAACACACAAAAATTACGTTGTTCGGCAATGCCTACATCCACGGAAGAAGAGGAAAGCTTTTCGTTAATTTTATCACTCTTGGAATACAAGGAGAGAGAGCCTAAATATATAGGCAAGTTCGAGCTCCTAAACTATTGGTTATTTGTAACCAAATAAGTTATAATAAGATGGAAGTCGGTTGAAACAAATCAGTTGCAACAAGATGCACTATATCCTCTTCTCCAAACCCCCCCTCAAGTTGGTGCAAAAATCTCAATTGATCCCAACTTGGTCAAAATAGCTTGAAGCCGATCTGTTGTCAAACCCTTGGTAAAGATATCGACTAACTGATCTTTGCTTTTTGTGTAGGGTGTACAGATAGTATTCTCTTCCACCTTCTTACGGTCAAAGTGGCAATCAACCTCTATATGTTTGGTCGTCTCATTGAACACAGGATTATATGCAATGTGAATGGCCGATTGGTTATCACAGTACTTCTTCATGGGTAAAGAGGGTTTAAATCCCAAATCACATAATAGTGCATGAATCCAAACCAATTCACTTGATGTGGAGGCCATCGACCGATATTCAGCTTCTGTACTGGAGTATGTAGCGATATATTATTTTTTTACTTTTCTACGTTACAAGATTTTCACCAACAAAAGTACAAAATTCGGTGGTAGAGCGTCTATTTGTCTGACTACCATCCCAGTATGCATCTGTGTATCCTTCAACATCGATGTATCCATTTTTCCTCATCCAAATTCTTCGACCTGGAGACCCCTTTAAGTACTGGAGAACTCTATTTGCTACCTGCATATGTTTGTCACATGGTTTATGCATAAAACGACTGATCAAACTTACAGCATAAGAGATACCAGGTCTAGTAGTAGTAAGATAAATTAGTCTCCCTAGTAGACGTTGGAACTGCCCAATATCCAGTAAAGGTGTACCTTCGAAATTTAACTTAATAGAGGTATCCACAGGTGTTGGAACTACTTTAGCCCCAAGTTTTCCAGTTTCCTTTAGCAAATACAGGTAGTTCTTATGTTGGTTAAGAAATAAACCTTTATGTGAGTAGGCAATCTCCATACCTAGGAAATATTTTAGGCTTCCCAAGTCCTTTACAGCAAATCGCTACTGCAGATAAGATTTGAGTTCCTTGATCTCTTCCTTATTGTACCCTGTAATGATAAGATCATCAACATATATACAAGTACAATTGTTACACGACTCTCCTTCTTTTTAACAAATAATGAGGAATCATTGACACTTCTTTTGAAACCATTCGTTACAAGAGCTGAACTGAGCTTGGCATACCATGCCCTTGGTGATTGTTTTAGGCCATACAAGGCCTTTTGTATTTTATAGGACATGCCTGGTTGGGCCTCACATGGGTGTCCTAGAGGCAACTTCATGTAAACTTCTTCTACTAAATCACCATGTAAAAATATATTTTTAATATCCATTTGATACAATTTCTATTCACAATTTACAACTACGGATAATAAAACTCGAATAGTGCTCATTTTTACAATAGGTGCTATGGTCTCCTTATAGTCTATTCCATAAGTTTGTGTAAATCCCTTAGCCACGAACCTAGATTTATGCTTTTCTACTGATCCAAGAATAGGAACAGTAGTTCTATTAGCTATTGACACCGTTTCTTTGTCCCGTGAAATAAAATGTAAAAGGGAACTAATATCATTTGTCATATTATCCGTAGCACTAGAGTCAATAATCCAATCGGATGACTGAAATAAAGAGGAAGTGAGATCATGGAGATTACCTATCATCAGATAGGTAGACGGCTCGAAGCAAGATTCAACATTACTAAATTTTTGAAGTAGCTTGGTCAGTTCTCCAACCAAACTTTTATCTTTAGATCCAAGTGTAGTAGTGTTATTAGCCACAGATGTAGTGGCATTGTTAGCCACACATTGTCTCGGATCTTTTGTGGGTCTAAGATGTGGATGCAAGTCCCAACATCGATCCTTTGTATGATAGGGTTTATGGCAATATTCACATAGTCGTTGTGAGGAGCCAACCACTTCGTTATTTGAACATTTTTTAGCTTTAGATTGCCTACCACTAATGCACTTGATTCTGGTTTGAATTTTTTTTTGTCTCACCACCTATTACCGACCGACGAGTTTTTTTCCTTCTGGATGATAGAGAAAATTGCGCTGTGAGATGGAACTTCGGCACCAAGAAGTATTTGTCCACGTAGGGCCTCATATTTTGGTTTAAGACTTGCGAGGACCTGAAAAACTTTGTCTTGCTCTACGTGTTGCTGAAGAACTTTGAGATCAGTAGTAGGAGGATGATAAATATTAAGTTCATCCCACATACCTTTCAATTTTTCGAGATACTCAGTGAACGAGGTCTCCTCTTGTTTACATCTAGCAATTTGTTGTTGAAGTTGAAAGATCCGGGCATCATTCTCTTGGTGGCCATAGAGATCTTTGATAGAATCCCAAAGATATTTAGCTATATCTGAAAAGCAAAAAATTTCAAATTTTTTGGCTTCCATTGAATTAATAAGCCATGACATGACTTGATGATCATGAGTTTGCCATTCTTTGAACTTAGGATCATCCTTTTTTTGAGCCTTCGTTGTTCCTGTGATGTGCCCCAATCTCGATCTTCCACTTAGGGCGAGGTATGTTGCATGAGACCATAGAACATAGTTGAGGCCATTCAAGAGGACGGAGGTAAGCTTGATGTTGGACCCTCCATGCTCATCGAATTCAGCCATCCGTATTCTACGAAGTGAGAAGAGACAAGGGGAAAAGGATCCCAATCACATATACATAATACAGATCTTCGGCCTAACCATCGACCTTGTTCATATATAAAAAATTAAGAAAACATGCTCTGATACCATAAAGAAACAAGAATTTAAATAGAGGAAGCAAGACTAGAACACACCAAAATTACGTGGTTCGGTAATGCCTACATCCACGGGAGAAGAAAGCTTTTCATTAATTTTATCACTCTTGGAATACAAGGAGAGAAAAGCTATATATATATATATATATATATATATATATATATATATATATATATATATATATATATATATATATGCAAGTTTTGGCTCCTAAACTATTGGTCAATTGTAACCAAATAAGTTATAACAAGATGGGAGTCGGTTGTAACAAATCAGTTGGAACAAGTTGCACTCTATCCTCTTCTCTAACAGATATACACTGATTGACAAATATAGCTCCATTTGATTGTAACAGAATCAGTGTGAGAACTACGATGACCTGGGTAAGATTTTCTCTTAATAAAGTTAAATAAATACCTGAGTAGTGGGGGTATATAACTTCACCTATGTTAATGTGGGAGTGGTGTCGCTCCTCACGCGAGTTTAAAGGTTTACTCTTTGGATAATTCATGTAAACAATAAATTAGTACATGGCCATAAAAGTGCTAAAACGATGTTTGGAATTGATGTAATCGGGGTGTTGTAATATGTATGATAGCTCCAATTTTACTATAGAGAGTAATTGGTTCAAAGCTAAGGCTATCAATAACTTTAACAAAACTTTGATGTATTTGTACTAACTGAATGTTTAAGTTATAAACACCTTCATGTATTCATTATAAAATTATGTTATGTTGTGTTTGACATACTCAGTGATTATACAATCAAAGTGGGGAATTGAAAATAAAAGTTTAATTTTAGAGATTGTTGAGGATTTAAGTTTGACTGTACCAAAACAAACTTCTTATTTCATATTTATTAAGTTTGAACGAATCTTCAGATTCATTAGGTTGAATGAATTGTCAGATTCGTGGAATGTTGGTTGTGACTGTTCAAAGGAGTAACGACTTTTCGTTCAGATTTGTTCGCTTCATATTCATTCTGACTATTGGAAGAGGTATACCAGTTGATGGAGAACAACTTAGATTTTCGATTATTTTGGATTTTTTTAGTTTGTTTATTAGGATAAATCAAAATAAAAAGAATTTTATCTTTTGAGTTGGTTGGGGTTGGTTAGGGATTGACTTATATTATGGATAAGAACTTAGAGATTAGTTTATCTTCTTTTGGTTATTTTTATCTTAAATAGTTTGTTCATAAGTTATGGATCGAAGAATTAAGAATGAGAAATCTATTTTGAGTTATATGATGCGATGTCAAAACCTTAAAGTAGATCTCTCTATTAACGTTGCTTCTCTGTTTTCGATGTTGACATTTTCAACATAGCTTCTCTACTTTCGACGTTGACGTTTTCAACGCTGCTTCTATACTTTCAATGTTGGCGTCTTCAATGGTAATCATAGTTATTTTGCATTTCTGTTATATTTTTTGAGAAAAATTTATACTAGTTGTAGTTCACTTTTCAATTAAAGCTTCCGCACCCAAATCTTCTCAAATACCTAATTTGATACTAATAATTTATTTTGGATTTCTTTATTTTGTTTGTTAGGATAAATCAAAATAAAGGAAATTTATCTCTTGATTTGGTTGGGGTTGGTTAGGGATTGACTTATCTTAAGGATAAGAAATTATGTATTTAGTTAATCTTCTTTTGATTGTTTTGTAGCTTATAGATTGTTTGTAATTTCGTACGACATGGGTCGAAGAATTGAGAATGCAAAATCTATTTTAAATTTATATGGTACGATGCCAAAACTTTAAAGTGGATATCTCTATAAATGTTGCTTCTCCGCTTTCGACGTTAACGTCTTCAACATAGCTTCTCCGCTTTCGATGTTGACATTTTCAACGCTGCTTCTTCGCTTTCGACCTAACGTCTTTAATGGTAATCATAGTATTATTTTGCATTTCTATATTATTTTTAAGACAAATTTATAATAGTTTTTGTTCACTCTTCAATTAAAGCTTTCGCACTCAAATCTTCTCACATCCCTAATTTATACTAATAATTTATTTTTGGGTTTTCGTCTCACGTCACCAGTTCATGAAAAGGTATGAAAATTTCTATCAATACCCCCAAAGTATACCCAAGTCTCTAACGTCACCAGAATCACAAGAATAATAGAAAATTACTACTATTCAACAGTTTCAAGAAGAAGATATTCAGATTTGCTGTCTGCATATTTTACTCAAGGCTTTATTGTATCCTGGAGGAGTATCTGTCTGAACCCGACAACAAACTCTTTCCCAGTGGGGGCGAATAACTATCTGAAGAAAGTGTCGACATATAGATACGTCCTTAAAGACATTTTTGTCTTATCTCATCTCATCGTGTGAGATCATATTGCTGCTCAATAGGGGTGTCCGGGCCACGGGAATATGATAGGATGATGCGTTGGCTGATAGGGGAATGATGGCGCATGATTAATGGCCTAGCAAAAATTTTCATTTGAATAATGCTAAGTTTACAACCAAGACGTAGGTGGTTGTTAATTGGTCCCTCTCTTCCTCTCTATCCCACATGGAAAGACGAGTGATTGTAATCCTAACGTTATCCTTTTTCATTTAGGGCACAAATTTTACTATTAAAAACATAACAAAATATAATAAACTTATTATAATCCAACAAATATCGTATATTAGTACCTCATGTTATAAACTATTATAATTATTAAATAAAATTTTTGTTAATAAAATTCTTTGAGACTTCTTATTCTAAAAATTTTGATAATATCTTCAGTATCAACTACATCTATAACTCTCTTTCAATACATGCTACCAAACAATCATTTATCATCTCACCTCTCAATTAGTTACGTAATGAAGTGTTGATAATTTTTATACTAGAAAATACAGTCCAAATTGTAATGGGTAATTGTAATGTCGACTTCAAGAGCAAATACACCAACGGAAATACACAATGCTTTTTTAACCGAACTACCTTTCTAACAAGTCCACTAGCCTCCGTAACCTCAAAAATTGGACATCACATCCAAAATTTAGTTATGAAGTTGTCGATCAAGATGCATAAACTCAATATTAGAAAAACAAATATGATATGTAAAATTTAGCAAAGAGAAACAATTTTCATTTATCATAAGCGGAGAACGAATCGTTTGGATCAAGTCAATACATACACAACACATACACAACACCAAATATATATTCCCTTTATTAAAATTATTGTTCAAACTATGTATTTTTCTGGAATCAAAATCACCAGTCACTTTGCTCACTTTATAGATGACGAACCAGATCTGAGTTGGCAAACTCTTTTTGTGATCATTTTCCATAATCTCAACTAGTGACACATAAACAATATTTTCATTTTGAGCTATGTTTACAAAATTGTGATCACAAATTCTTATATTTCATTTCGTAGGTTTTATTAAGAAATAAAGGAAATTATTATTTTATAAAAATAAAGGCAAAAAAGTTGAAAGAAGGTAATTGTGGCGAACGCACCCACCGGGAATCGATCTCCTTGTTTGCCATTAAAACAAGGTTGTTTGATTGAACTTTGTATTTAATTACAAACAGAACAAAGTACAATGTAGGATTTAAATGTAATCCTAGGAGTACACTTTTTTTTGGTCTGAGAACCGTGGCGATAGAACGAGTGATAATTCTTTGAATCTGTTGACGATCTGATGACGATATTGAACTCTGAGAGTCTGGGTTGCTCTGAGACTGGCAACGACTTGAAGACAATTGAAACTCTTACAAGTGCTCTGGGTGCCAATGTGGTTGAAAAGTTCAGGAAGTGGGGAGCTTCGAGCTTGGAACTTCGAAAGATTGAATGAAGGAATGACCCTTCTATTTATAGGCAGCAAAATGATCTGCTTATGTGCGCATATGCGATGCGTGCGTGGAGAGCTTGCACGTAGGGATGCCACGTGGCTACTTTGTTGGACGCATGGACAATGCTCCCAGGAGTTGGAGCTAAATTTGTTCGAACTGCACTGCTGAGCTGCGGAGGAGCTGACATGTAGCAGTTGTTGAGATTCGGTTGTTACTGAGGTCATGGGTGGTTGGCACCCATTCGTAGACAAAACTGACTCAATGACACATGGCGCGTGTTTATGGCTCAAAGATCTCAGATTTGGTAGGAATGATTTGTCAGGATGCGCCTAGGATCTGGCACATGAGAAGACTTGGTCCATGACTTTTATGGGTCAAAAACAAGTATAGGCACAAGGCTTTTGAGACGCATGTAGAGCTTTGGACACATGGCTGTGGAGACGTATGCGGAGTTTTGGACACATGGCTGCAGAGGCGCATGCGGGTGATCAGTCGGCTATGTGGCGGGGCACAGCTGTAACTGACAAAAATGACTAATAATGAGGCTGACGTCGGCGGCTCTTCATTTTTTGTAGAAGCTGTCAACTGTTCAGTCTTCGGGAAGCGTGATGATGGTTCTGTCACATAGCATTAAATGCTTGACGGGTGACGAGCTTAGATGGGCGCATCTGTTTGTTCGTCACTATGCGCATCGATATGGGGTGCATGATGCTGAGGAGCGCATCCGCTACGTGGGACATATCCTTTTGTCAGCTTTGTTGAGTCTTTCGAGACTTGAATTGATGATTTTTGACTTAACTGAATTTGAGGTGGCAGATTCATCAGCATTAATGCAAGTTTATTCCATTGATTTCGGGATAGTTGCGACTTTGCACATGTGTTTGATTTGCCCTAGCATATAAATAGCAGTGGTGAGAGAGAGTTTGCTCGTATTTCATACGACTTCTCGACGAAGATGAACTCGACCGATCCTCCTCCTTGGCAAGGCATTGCACTGTGGGTTGTGGATCCCTTGTTCGAAGAAGCTTTGACGATGAACTCCTTCAGAAGTTTGAGATGCGCCGGGAGAGCTATGGACATAACACCTTATGTTCGAACCCCTTGTCGGCAGTGTTCTTCTACAAGATGGCATTGGGTGCCTGTTGCATCTAAAGATCGGGGTCATCGTGTCCCGACTTCCGTTATGCTGGAAGAGCCACCGGGTTCGGATTGATTGCCAACCCACGTTATTCTCAATAAGTTCTTCATTAGCCGAAGCACTCGTGCGTTGACGAGGAAGTGATTCGCTCTGATGAGGAGTGATGCACCTACGCTGAGACGTCAAAGTGATGCGTCTAGCTGAAACGTCAAAGTGATGCGCCTAGCTGTAGTTTAGGCTTTTTCTTTGTAGTAGACTTTTTGTTGTCACAAAGAGTTTGGACATTTAATAGACTTTTGATATAGAATAAAAAAATCAATCTTCATGTGCCTCTTCCACTTGCTGTCTTCTGAATGATGTGCCGACACTCTGTCTTTGAATTCTTTGGCGCATTATGTGTTGGGGCGCATGGCGTTGCGGGCGTATAGGAGTTCTGACCTTTAGATGCGCCTAAAATTCCATGCTTCTACAAGATCCCCTTCAAAGTTTTCAAAACTTTTTGCTGAGTTTTGGAATACTTTGAACCAAGAAGCATGGGCAAATAGAGGCTCTGGGCGCATACCCTATATGGACGCATTGTCGTTCCGTGTATGGCTATTGTGGTGCATTCTCTTCTCAACTAATGAAAATAAGATAACGCCTCGAATCCCAAGAGATTAATGATGATCTCTTTTAGAAGATATGCAGCCGTCAGTTTCATAAAAATTGAAGACGCTGATGTCATGCTTTTATTGGTTCACGTACATGGCTTGAGCCTATAAATAGGCGTCTGTGGAGAGAGAAAACTCCTTCTTCCTTCTTAAGAGTTTTTTTAAAAACCTTAGCTTCTTGAGAGATGGCTCCCAAGACTCCCCACAGTGGTGCTGGCCGAGGCAGAGGCAATGGTAAGAAGTCCATCGAGGCAGACGTCGAGGAGGCCCCCACTGTCGAGACGACGTACGCCGACGTGCGGTCGGGAATGATCGGTGGGTGAACTGCTTCCTTGGAAGTTTTTTGCACAGACACTTTGCTGCACTTCAAACGATTCTGCTTAAGCGCATGGGTGTGGCTATATGAGTCTTACCCTGAGGATGCGCCTAGGCTTTTTGTGCTGACGCGCATGGACTTTGCCCTGATGATGCGCCGAAGCTTTTCTCACTGAAGCGCATGGACTTTGGTCCTGATAATGCGCCGCGGTGGAATTCAGTCAGTGCGCATAGACTTTTGTCCTAATGATACACGCAGATTTTGGTGCGTAGCTGTTTGTATGCGTCGATTCTAAGTTTGTGCACATTCTTGGGCTGAGTTCTTTTGCTAATACTTTGTCTTATTGTGCGGTAGTCTCAATGACTTTACCCTTGCTAAATGAAGTCCTTCTCGACCTCGCTCTCTGCCAGATGGGTCTAGATTTTAATGAGGAAGTAGTCAACCCGGCTAAAGCTGCGATCATGCTAGACCAGCCACCGGAGAGGATGACGCAGATTCGAGATCAGTACTACTCTTTTCTCCAAGGCATGATGGAGAGTGGCAAACTCAAATCTGCTGAATTTGACGTCGAGGTTTTCCTGAAACCTGAGTTTCTGTTTGGTGATTGCTTGACCTCCATTGAAGCGAAGGTGTTGAAGATCAGGGAAGATTGGTTCTTCAAGGAAAAGGGCCTTAATATGTATGTTCGTCAAATGGAGCGTCGGTTACCATTGACCGTCTTCCATAATCTTGCCTCGAAGAGGAGGATAAAATGGAAGCTTACCCGACTCGGGGAGGGGCAGTGGCGGAAACCATTCGGATCGATACTACGTCAAACCAGAGGGATACCTTAACCTTCTCATGGGGCGGGACTTCTTATCACTTGCGAACTTTGCGTCCTGGGAGCATGTACAATGATGTTCCCCAAACACTTTTGCCTTTGGTGCCTCGACCTTCGATAAGCGTATGCTGGCGGCCAAGATTTTATACCCGACAGAGGAGTTTCGGGTCGAGGGTTGGTGCCACTATGTGCCAAAGTGGGATGAGTTGACACTCTAGATTTTGGCAAAGTTCAAGAATAAACTCAATGAGATCGGCCTGACCTCTACTATCCGCGCTACTCAGGCAGGCATAGAGATAAATCGACACATGTTTCTTGCCCTCATGGAGCTGTACAATCCTCATACCGGAATATTTTACACGCCCGAAGGGAGCTGGGACTGGCGCTTCATGAGATGTATAAGGTCTCAAAGCTCCTTTGGGGGTCTGAACCATATGAAGTGTACTTCTCGACGAATGATGAACTCTCCGCCGTGGAAGAGAAAGACCCTGAAATGATGGCGGTCTTCAAAGAAGTAGTGAGCCACCATTATCTGAACCAACGAAGGGATAAGAAAAAGGCACAACCTTACGTAACTGCTTGGAGAGATTATGTCTTTACTCAGGACGAAAAGGATTCGTCCAAAGTTCGGTTTACTACCCCCCAGGGGCTTACGCATGCAGAGGTTCTTGCCGAGATGACCAAGCTTAGTGAGCGGAACCCGCGTGAGGATGAAAATAGAGAGACGACATACAACATCTATAGCTGCTTCTGGCATTAGTTCACAAAATGTCACTAAAGGCGGTGTTGATGGCCTATCTGATGATATGGCTTCGAGACTACTTTTCTTCGGTGGATCCGGTTCTGTGGAGAGCGTAACCAGAAACCTTATCTTGCCTGTCGTGAAGCTAGTTTTTGGTCGTCCCCTGGCTCTACTTTTCGCGATGGTGTGCAATCTGATACGGGGTTTGAGGGAATTTGCATTGGATGTTGTTAACTCGAGGGGAAGAAGTGATAACTTCCCTCGAGCAGATGTTCTACCATTATCTGATGGGATGGTTGATAATGCATCATCGATGAGTCCTGGTACGGAGGACGGACATGTCACCGGTGATGCTTTTATCCGCCTTTACAATAGAAGGAAGTGGTTGCATACATGCATCCCTGTTTGTAGGAAGGTTTTGTCCCATCTTTAAGGGTGGGACATCTCGAAAGTCTGCCCAGTTTTCTTGGGTTTTGAAGCAGCAAAGAGCTGGAGGATTCGGGCGAAGACGCTATTTCTCTGCCATTGTGGGTATTTTGCTGGTTGTAAAGTATCCGGCCTTTGCACTTGGTATTTTGGAACATGAATTATTGCTTCCTGGAGCCGTATGTACCAAGTTGTTTCGTACGCCAGTTTGGCTACACCCAGCTGATGCTGAGAAACCCAAGTACTTTTTTGGAGTTTGTAGGAAGTTTGTTAGATGGAGCCCGTGGTTGGCAGTATTACAATGCTGGGTGTACGGGAGTGCGGTTTACGACACTCGTTCGAAATGCTCGGCCACACATTTTTTTTTACTGTGAAGCTATATTGTCTGATGAATACCATGTCTCCTGGTTATGACAGGGAGACTAGTTTCATTGTTGGGACCCAGCTTGAGGCATCCGAGAGCATGCTTGTGAAGGCTCGGGCGTATCGTTCGCTAGATGTTGCAGCCCCTGTGGCAGCCCCAGCAGCACAAGCAGGGCTCGTGGGGGGATTCTACAGCTAGTCAACTGAAGAGGCGTGCTTCGACAGATATAGGTTCTGCTGAGGTCAAGAAGCCCAAGAAGTTACTGGTGTCTAAGTCAGGGGCGATCGTCGTGCCCCCAGGAAGATCGACAGAACTGCCCCCGTGGTGGTAGGTGAATTAATATCGGCTCAATACGATCTCTCTTCATGTGTATTTACTTCTTCTTTATTTGCAGGGGGTAACGAAGAAGAAGACTCGATCTTCAAAGCAAGGTCCGGACGGGCCTCTTGAGAAGGAGGCAGCGAGCTCATCCGATGAGCGTATTCCCCCTATTATACGGTCTTCCGTGGAGGAGGGACCAGATGATGCTGTTTAGATGGATATTCCAGCCGCCTTTGACTATACTAGAGATGATGATGCTGACGTAGTGGCATCTAGGAACATCGAACCTTCCCTGCTGACTGCTCGGGAGATGAAGCAGGGCCTTCACTGGTAGTGGGACAACCAGCCACGGGCACAGGTAAAAATATTGTTATTGAGACTCCGGAAGAGTCAGTAATACGAGGAACTCCGGGTCAAGAGGTGGATTGGGACTCGTCGTCCCCGGATGGCGTCCCAGATGAAGATATTGAGAACGCAGAGGAAGACTCCGTGATAGGCGGAAGAGAGCTGACTGGGGAGATGGCAGCTGAATCCTCTCTTGATCATGACAGGGAGGAACCGGTTTTGCGATCGGATCTTCCAACTATGCGGGGGCCAGATGTTGAGATGACTTCACTACTGAGCCCCACTCATATCCCAGCGACGGAGGTCGAGGCGGGAGAGATGGTTCGGTTACCGATTTCTACCCCTGTCTCTGCGACAGAACTTGAAGTAGAAAAAATGCCTCGATTGCCGAATCCTACTCCTATCTCGGAGGAGAGAGAGAGAAAAGGTACCCCTGTGCCTCTACCAGGGGTGGAGCGGAAGAGCCCACCCCAGCTGCGAGTGTTGTTTTTGAGCCTACTACTGTGGACACGCACAAAAAAGAAGAAGAAACGGTTGTCTTTCTTTTATTGGCGCAAGGTACCACAAATCGAGTACGCCTGAGAGATCCTGCGCTGAGGATCCCCGAGTACAAAAAAGAATTCTGGAGAATGGGACGATGGAGATCGAACGACAGTTTCTCCTTACTCCATTGACACTCCAATTACAAAGTGGAAGAAAACCTAAGAAAATTGCTAACTCTCGGCTCACTAGCAAGAAGTGCAGCAATTTGGCTCTTGAAAATGCTCTCTGTTCTGTCTGTTGAAGAGGGATGAGGCCCCCCTTTTATAGTCGTTCTTGGGCTGGAACGATGTTATGCGCCCACATGGAGAAACATACTGGTTCCTATATGGGCGCATAGTCCTGCTTTGGGCGCATAGGATGTAGGCGCATACAGGCTGCGAAATCATAGGTTGGTCATGGCGTTGACGTGGCCGCATGCTTCGGTGCACGACTACTCGTGGAGACTGACGTGGCCGTGCGCTTCGATGCACGTTTTGATCATGGCTTTGACTGAGTCAGGCTTGGGCGTATAGCCATGTCTCAGGCTATGCGCCCTCCTTTCGGGGGAGTTAGTCTTGGGCGCATAAAACTTCACTGGCTGGGCGCATGAAGTTGTACTGACTGGGCACATGAAACTTTACTGGCTGGGCGTATGAAGTTGTACTGACTGGGCGCATGGAGCTCCACTGACTGGGCGAATGGGGCTTCACTGACTTGGGCGTATGGGGCTTCACTGACTTGGGCGCATGGGGCTTCATTTGTTAAAATTTTTTCATGCTTCTACAGGACCCCCTTCAAAGTTTTCGATACTTGAACAAGTTCAAAATACTTTAAAAGAAGCATGGATCGTCTTCTCTTGATGCAATGGGCGCATAGTACGGTTCTCTCCTTTGGGTGCATAGTATTTGGCCAGTCTGTTAGAGAGATACGACTGTTGAGATCTTCCTCGAAATTCGAACTGACAGATTCATCAGAGCGGAATTTGAAACGGTCCATCCTTCATGCGTCGTCCACGTCAGCAAGTGACAGTCGCATAATGTGCAGGAACCTGATCCTTTCACGTGGGCGCATAGGCCATTGTGGGCGCATACAACGCAATGGGCGCATGCAGCAAGTGGGCGCATCGGAAGTGGCCCGTCCCTATAAATAGGCCCTGAAGGAGAGAGAAAGTTCATTATTCCCTTCTCTTTGAATTTTTCAGAAAACTCTTCGTCTTCTTTCTTTGAGAACCATGTCTCCCAAGGTCGCCAAGATCCGCGAAGGGCAAGGAGCTGCGCCGAGTGACTCTCCTCCTGCGACAGCGTCCTCGGCAGTCCAGGACCCAATTCTGGGTGAGGTCATGCCTTAAAAACAAAGTCTCGAGCGTTAATTTGTGGCGCTCGAACTTTTCTTCTGCCCGGGCGCTTGCGTCTAAGGCAACATACTTCTGTGAGCATCATTATGCGCCCACAGAAGTCATGTGCCAACACTGTGGTGTGCTATGCGTCCACGTGTTGTTGTGTTATGCGCCCTCTAAGCAGCGGCATATTATGCGCCCGCGCACTGTTCGTGTGTTATGCGCCCGCGTGTCTTGTTTTGGGCGCATAGGAGTCTTCAGGACTTAGTTTTTCTTGCGGATTTACTGAGTCTGACTTTCTTTCTGCTCTTGCAGTAAACATGTTTGTCCCAGAGTTTGACGGGATCCCTTTTGGCTCCGCCTATCAGGCCCTTGATACCAGTCCCATAACAGATATGCTCAGCGCAGTTCAGGCCAAGATTAGTCAAAATCAGCCCATGGAGCGGACCCTCGCTATACTTGAACATGATAAGACTTTCTTGCGGCAGATGATTAATGATGAGAAGTTTGTGCGTGAAGGGGCACGTCGCTTCAAGAAACCGTGCTTTTCGTTTGGTGATAGTATAGGTTTTGAAAATGGCGAGACCATACGTTTGAGGAACCGCATGGTGATCAGTCTGAAAGATCAGAGGATATGGCTACCGTCGATGGAACGCCAGTATCCTTTGTCTGCTTTCACTGCCTTAGTTGTGCGGCGACGGATGTAGTAGGAGCTAACTCCTGAGCTTCCCGGAATCGTCTCTGGGAGAATTCAGTTCGACTCAAGCGATCGAAGGAAGGACATTTTCAAATGTGTCCGGGGCTCTGCATCTTACTCTACGAGGGGACTGCAACCTGGTGCCGTAGTGAACGACATTCCCACTAACCTCCATCCGTATGCCGCTGACACGCTTTGCCATTTGATGATGACGGGGGGTGTATCGTATACCGCAGGGAAGATGCGGATGGAGGGCTGGCGGTACCCATCTTCATTCTGGAGCAATCTCACTAGCTGGATTCTTTCCACGCATGAAGTCGCCCTGAAGACTGCTGGCCTTTACTATGCTATTAGGGCCGCTCAATATGGTGTGAGGGTTAACTGTCCAATGTTTGTCTCTTTGGCCGAGTTATATAACCTTCATACTTGTACCTTCTTCACTCCGGCTGGAGAGATGGGATTGGCTCTCCATGAAATACAAGAAGTGTCAAAGCTTCCCTGGGGTATGGAGCCCTATGAAGAGTACGTGCCTTGTAATGAAGAACTCCAGGATCTGGAGAATAAAAACTCCAAAATGACTGATGTATACAAGGAATTGCTTTGTCACCTTCTTATATGTCATAGGATTAATAAAAAAGGAAGGACCGAGGGGGCCAATCCCCACACGAGAGCCTGGACGGGCTATGTCTTCGTTCAAGGGGAGGATTCGGCTTCCTTTTCGATCGTGAAGCCTATGACTAAGTCCGATATAGAGGCCTGGATGGCGGACTATGTGACGGCGAATACTGTGGACAGCGATTATCCTGGGTTTTCGATTGGCCACTACTTTCGTCAAGCCAAATATCCGTTGTCGAAAAAAGCTGTGTTGGCAGCTTTCTTAATGATCTGGCTTTGTGACTGCGTAGTCCCTGGAGGTTCAGGGTCTATTGAGAGAATAAGCTGGGTTATGATACTTCCGGCTGTGAAGCTGGCGTTTGGACACCGTCTCGCGTTGCTTCCTGAGATGGTCTGTGCCACTGGATGAGGTTTACGGGACTTTGTCAGGGATGCGGTGACTCCCGATGGTAGGCCCCATTTCGCCTGGACCGAGCTTCCGTATCATTTCCTGATGATGTGGTTACTATTGCATTGTCCTTCCCTAATGAATGATGGGCTGGTGGCGGACTCTGTGGCAGAAGACGCCTTTCTTCGTAGATTTTGTAATACAGATTAGGCAATCACCGGTGTACCTGCTTGTAGAAAGGCTTTAGGCTTTTTACAGAACTATGAGTTCTTTAGAGTATCCCCTCCGTCCGGCAGCGGTACTGCAGGATCTTAGTAGATAAAGGAGTTCATGCCACCAATTTGACTACTGGGGTATTCCACTGGCTTCAGTATATTAGACCATCGCATCTGGTGCTCCAAAACATGAATCATGCCTATCTGGAGCCGTATTTGCAGAGCCGTTTCACACGACAGTTCGACTATAGTCAGCTCCGTCTCGGAAATGTCAGCCCGCATTTGAAGTCGATAGGCAGCTTGATTGACGAGGCACGTGCTTGGATGTACTACAACGCCGGGTGCGCGGGGGCGACTTTGCTCTGCCCCTGGATAAGCCAGAGACCCATTTGTGCTATGCCGCCACCAGGTTTTACTTACAGATTAATACTTTTCATCCTCAGTATGATCGTGAACATAGCTTGATATAAGGGACTCGGTTTGACCCCTTTTCCACAAAAAAGGTGCCGAAAGGCCGTAAGAAGAGAAGTATTGTTCCCACCGCGGAACCAGCCGTAGTACCGCTGCCAGAAGCTATCTTTAGAGAGCCAACAGTGTCTCCGAAGGGGGACACGAAAGACGATGATTCTTCTCATCTCAATCCTCCTTAAAGGAGGAAGGCTTCAACCGAATTGGCCTAGGAGCCAACTTTAAAGCGAAAGAAGAAAACTGTTGCCCTGAGGAGAGCCAAGGAAGTGGGTGCTGGCTCGCCTCCCTTGAGGAGGTCCTTCCAGCAAACTGGAAGAGGAGGAACGGCATCACGGGCCATTATTATTCGGGAGGTAGATCCCTTCCTAGACTCCATAGCCGTTCCGGTCAAGCCTTTAGCAGCTTTCTCACCCTTGCGTTTGTCCTTTGCATAGGACTCCGAAGTTGCAGCTGAGGTAGGTGCCTCCTCCTCTGAGGAGGTGGAGGTGGCGACAATGTCCTCTGCTCGTCCTCAACTGTTGTATGAGGGCGGGTCTTCATCGGCCGTAAGACCTGGGCGACGGGGTGAGCAGGGCAAAAGCCCAGACCCTGATGGCGGTCAGAAGATCAGTTTCTCCTAGACATATCTGTGGGAGATATGTCTGCAATAGGAACTGCGATGAAAGAGCTGGACGAGAACCAAGTCTAATTGGCTCATCCTCCTGCGGGTACATTACCTTTGTGCCTCTCTTCGGATGAGATCTTTAGACTTCGATTTTGCGTGCTCCTCGTGAAGCTGGCCACGTCTGTGTGTTCCCTTGTAGATAAGGAGAAAGAACCCCTTGTAGGGATAGTCCCCGCCATTGGAAGAGGAACTGAAGTTGTTCTCGGCTCCTCCAAATCTGCTGCTGTGGAGGGAGCTGCTAGCGAGCTGGTGCCGGCTACAGAAAGGGAGGTCAAGCAGACTGTTGAAGGGGCTGTTTCCGAGTCTGCTCCTGTTCTGGCTAAACTTGTGGAAGAAACCAGGCCCGCTCGGGGCCTTGACATTATTTTTTTTGAACAGTCTGGGCCAGTTCTTGGTTTCCCTGAAACCAAGGTTGATGGCGCAGTCCAGGCTGGAGTCGAGCAAGCTGAAGGTACGAAATTACAACTTCCTTCACGTTTCCTTCATCTTCTTTGGTTACTGATTTATATTGTTTTCTCTGTCAGGTTCGGCTTCTTGTCAGGCGTTCCTCTCAGAAATAGAGGAAACTTTCCAAGCCTCTTTTCCGACGACCTCCACCGAGGATGAGGAGATGGCCCAGGAAGTTGTCAGAGCTTTCTACTCCGTATTGAAAGTAAAACTTCCTGGCATCTTGAATCGGAATACCGCCTTCGGCCCTGTAAAGGCTGTTGCAGAGTGCCAAGTGGCGGCCTTCGAGAGCATAGCCGGCTATGAAGAGCGGGCCAACACTCTGAGGAAGGTCCTGAATGACCTGGAGGGTCAGGTGGCCAAGTTCTGATATATCAAACAGCGAAGCCCGACGTCAATGTTCCGTGCAGAGGACGACGCTCTGATGACGACTCTTACGGAAGAGAAGGCTACCTTCCAGGCAAGGAAGGACGCCCTCGTTCAGGAGATTGGTGAGCTGGCTGACCAATATGGCCAGTTCAATGTTGCGAGTGAGGCCCGTACTGCCTCGAAGAACAGATTGGCTGTACAAATCACTGAGAAGCACAATCATATTGCACAGATCAGGAACGAGATTGCTCAGCTGGAAGCCGACTTGAGGGCGGCGACCTCTGAAAATGAGGAATACTTGTCTCAAGCTGCCATGACTGCCACCACTTCTGCAAAATTAAACGAACAGCTGGCGAAGTTGGAGGGGGAACATCAGAGTCTGATCCTCTTTAAAGACGAAGCCACTCGTCAAGAAGAAGCACGGCGCCGAGCTGCTGTGAAGTCTGAGGCCGAGATTGCAGCTCTGAGGGACTTCATTAATCGCCTGTGCATTCCGTAGATTTTATAACTCTCTTTTTTTTGGCCGTTCACGGCTCTTGTACCTTTTTTTCCCGTCTTTTGATAGACGCTTACGTATAAAATAAAGAATCTTGTCGAAAATTAATGTGGTTTTGTGAAACATCGATGCTAGAGGTAATGTGGACGTAGCAAGGATATTTCTGGTGGGTATTCCACTGGAGAATTTTTGATGTGGACCTGTTATCCGTTTTATACTCGAATGATTCGAATATAGATAATAAGTTGAACGAAGCTGCTAGTAGAGATAATATGGACGTAATAGCAGAGGATGTTCTATATCTGACCAGAGGTAATATGGACGTGGAACGATATATAGCATTAGAAGGAAGTGGATAATTCAGAGGTAATAGGGACGTGATTATCCTTGATGAATGCTTTGCTCAGAGGTTATGTGGACGTAGCAAAACATAATCATTTCACTGGGGAAATAATTATCGGAAAACAATTTAGAGGTAATATGGACGTGACTTGTTTTCGTCAAACCGAGTTTGGACAGAGTCAAACGGGAATGATTCCACTGGGGAAATATTTAGAGGACCTATTATCCAGGGCATATTAAAGACTCTTGAAATACGGATAATAGTTAGATAGTTTTTTTTTGAATCATATAAACATCGCACTGTACATTTACATGACTGAACACATGTGAACAAAAAGGTTACACATAGTATTTTTCAGGAACTTGCCGTTGATAGGCATCATAAGCAAGTCACCATCAGGCTTGGTTAGCCGGTACGCACCGTTGGAATACACCGATTCTATGACGAAAGGATCTTTCCATTTAGGCTGGAATTTTCCTTTTGTTTTGTGCGTCATGACCATCGGTCTTCTCACTGCTAAGACCAGATCACCGACTTGGAAGATCCTTTCCTTCACTTTTTTATTGAAGGCTCTGGAAAGGCGTGCTTGGTATAGCTCAATGCGCTGCTGAGCTAGCAAGCATTTTTCGTCTAGCACTTCGAGCTCCTGGAGTCGCAGACGATAGCTTTCTTCAGTAGTTAGCTCGCTGGCTAAGGCTACTCGAAGAGAAGGAATCTGGATTTCTAGGGAAAGAACTGCTTTGCTCCCATAAACCAGAGAAAATAGCGTACTGCCTGTTGGAGTCCGGACCGTTGTACGATAAGCCCATAGACATTCACCGAGCTTCTCGTTCCAATCGTGCTTGTTTGAAGACACGAACTTCTTGAGAAGTTTTATGATGGTTTTGTTGAAGGCTTCTGCTAGCCCGTTAGCCGCTGGGTTGTAGGCAGTAGAGGCTATGTTCTGGATTCGATTCTTATCGCAGAATCGATAGAACGCATGGCTTGTAAACTGTGGACCATTATCATAGATGATCCTGCGGGATAGGCCGAAGCGGTAGATGACGTGATGTTTGGTAAAACTGATCACGTTTGACGTCTTTACTTCGGTGAGCGGTATAGCTTCCGCCTATTTGGAGAAGTAATCGGTTATGGCTAGGATGAACCGATGTCCTTTGGAGGATGGCGGACTGATTGGTCCTATGACGTCCATGCCCTAGGCTTCAAATGGCCAAGATGCTGCCGTCGGGTGTAGAAACTCCGAAGGTTGATGAATAAAATCGGCATGGAACTGACATGATCTGCACTTTTTTGCATATTCAACAGCATCTGCTATCATTGAGGGCTAGTAATAACCCATTCTTTTGAGGGATCTTATAATTTGGGGCCTGGTGATGTGCACCACAAACTCCATCGTGTGCCTCCCGGAGTGCATGTTTGGCTTCTGTGTCTGATAAGCATCGTAACAGTAGCCCGTCGTAAGAACGTCGGTACAACATCTTGGTAGCTGTGTCGTAGTAAAATCTGAGTGATCGCCTTTGGATGGATACTGCTTCCTTCGGGTCCTCGGAGAGGATTCCATAGACAGCATAGTCTATGAAGGGAAATCTTCAGTCTTGACATTGTCGTTTATTTTTGCTACATAACTGTGATGAATATGCAAGGCTGTGAAACATTTTTCACACAGAACAGTTCTCGACCAGATACTGTGATCGACTGCTGAGTATTGGTTGGAACGGTCAATGAGGCAACGAGACCGGCTAGAGCATCTGCTTCTATATTCTGTAGTCGAGGCACGTGCTCGATGAAAAATCCAGCGAAAGTGGACGCCAGCTCGATTGTTGCTCTGTGGTAGGGGATGAGATCTTCATGATGAACTTCATAATCCCCTCGGACCTGACTAACTATTAGCTTGGAATCACCGTAAGCTTCTAGATAGTCAACTCCCAGTTGCTTCACCAGTTGTAGGTCGATTAATAACGCATTATATTCGGCCACATTGTTGGTGCATGGTTCCACGAGAGAATATGTACGGTGTATGACCAGATGATCAGGTGACACGAGCACGACACCTACTCCAGCCACGATATTTCCTTTGGGCCCTGTTCTTGATGCGCCGTCAAAGAACATTCGCCAAATAGGGATTTCTTCAGTTGCAGTATTAGACTCCACCACTTTATCGGGGATTTTGTCGTAGAGTTTGGACGACTCCGGCACCGGATGAGCAGCCAGGAAATCAGCTAATGCTTGGCTTTTTACTGCCTTCTGAGGAACGAAGATCATATCATATGGAGTCAACAGCATTGCCCATGTAGCTAAACGGGAATTGAGAGAACCCAGTTTAGTCATGAGTATTCTGAGAGGATTGACTTTAGATATGATGTGGATAGTCTGTCCAGACACGTAGTGGCGTGTCTTTTGGATGGCAAATACTAGTGCAAGACATTCCTTCTCCACAGGTGTGTATCTGTGCTCGGTACCCACCATTGTGCAGCTGAGGTAGTAGATTGCCTGTTCATGGCCGCCTTCATTCTTTTGAGCTAATAGGACGCCAAGAGAATGGTCCATAGCGCGGACATATAGTAAGAAGGGCTTCCCCATTATTGGAGCTACCAATACTGGAGGGCTTGTAAGATACGCCTTAATATCGTCGAATGCGCGTTGACATTGTTCAGTCCAGACGAAAGATATGCCTTTCTTTATGAGCTGGGTGAACGATTGACACCTTCCAGAGAGTTTTGAAATGAATCGTCTGATGTAGGCTAGCCTTCCTAGTAGTCTGTGTATCTCTTTGAGGTTTCTCGGAGGATGCATGTCGAGGATAGCCTTCACTTTCTCCAGGTCCAGATGTATACCCTTTGAAGTGATGACGAAACCAAGAAACTTGCCACTGGAGACTTCCAGAAAAGACTTGGTTGGATTCATCTTGAGTTGGTGTGCACGCATTAGTTCGAACACCGTTCTCAAGTCTTGGAGGTAGTTGCCCTTGAGACGACTTTTGACTGCGATATCGTCTACGTAGCACTCCACAGTTTTGTGCAAATGATCGCAAAAAATTGTGTTCATGGCTCGCTGGTATGTTGCCCCTGCATTCTTTAATCCGAAGAACATCATCGTATAGCAGTATACCCCAACGGTGTTCGAAAAGATGTGTGCTTCTCGTCGTCGGGGAACATCTTGATTTGGTTGTAGCCTGAGAACCCATCCATGAAGGACATCCGCTCGAAGCCGCAAGTATTGTCGATCATTACATCAGTGATCGGTAGAGGGAACTCGTCCTTCGGGCATGCAGAGTTCAAATCACGGTAGTCTAAACAGACTCGAACTCTACCGTTCTTTTTTATGACTGGGACAATATTGGCAATCCAGTTTGGGTGTTGTTCTTCGCGAATGAACCCACTGGCAATGGGCTTCTTGACTTCATTCTCGATGGCTTCCATGACGTCTAGTCGAAATCTTCGTTGTTGCTGCTTCACCGGATTAGCTTTAGACGAAATGTTTAGGCGGTGCATGGCGACTTTAGGGTCCAAGCCCGGCATGTCTTTATAGCTCCATGCGAAGACGTCGATGTATTCTCTTATAAGTTATATAAGAGATTGGCATTCTTCGTCAGATAGAATTTTACTGATGAAGATTGGTTTGAAAGATGCTTCATCTCCTAGATTGACTTGGATGACTTCGTCTTCGGTAGGTGGTTCACGTTGTTCGAAGCGCAGCTCCCACCTGGTGTCCATCTTTTGAGCCTATTGTTCGAGTTCGATTGATTGGTCATCGTCTGCAATTTGGTCGACGAAAACCATGTTGACGGACAGAGTTGCTTTGAACATGTCGTCGATGCTGGAGTCTGAGTCCCAGAGGGAGGAATCAGAAGAATGAAAACAACGATCTGCTTCATCATCTGATCTTTCGGGAGTTGTTGGAGGAGAGACATAGCCCAAACCAACACCGCTTCGTTGATAGTAGTTCTCGGGTCTGCCGGGAGTAGCAAAGTGTCGTATTGGCAACCATCGTCCTCGGCCATAATTTAGCCCTTCGTCGCTTTTGATGTCATATCCCATATTCTGGATGATATTCTTGGCCTGCCAACTATATCGAAAAAGTTGTATTTTTCCAGAGTCATAGTCAGCTTCTGTCTTGTGTTTGGGAGAAGTAGAGTCTAGAACAAACTTTTTCTCGCCAATTATACGACCGAAGATGATTAGCTCTTCATCTTTCTTTCTGGCTGGAACGATGAAGTAGAGGATATCTTCAGGGTAAAATTTTTCTCGCAGGTGAGGTGTTGTGACCGGCATACAGAGGTATGGTCCTATGCCGTTCTCTAGAGCGTATATCATATCTATGTAGTGGTTTACAGATTGATAGACATCGGAGTAATTCAAAGATAAACCTTTACTAAGGAAATACGCAAGTTCATCTTCAGGGATAACATCATCCGCTGAAGATACATTATTATGAGTATTAATATACTCATTGAGAGGATCATCATCTGGAAGAGGAGCCACAGTCTTGGCCGAGTTCACCAAGTAGGGTAATTCTTCAGGATTGGGAGGACAGGCATTAGTAGGTTCCTTCCGGAGTGTCTTGCTGAGAGTGATGGTCAATGGTTTGACCTTGTTAGGGTTCTTATTTTTCATCCAGATTGTGAGAGGCTTCGGAGTACTTTTTGGAGTAGTACGTCCTTTGACTCGGACAATCAGGGGACCATCATTGGGGGATGGACTAGCTTCAGCTTCATTGTCAGCTTCATTGCCGTCATCCTTGGGGGGGCTGAGATTGGTAAAGTACCGAATCTCCAAAGTAAGCTTCGATGCCCTTGAAAGGATTGACATCGGCAAACTTCATCTTTACGACACCATCACTGTTGACGTACTTGAAGCACTGGGGAAGTATGGAAGGAACGATCATGTTCTCGTGTATCCATAGACGTTCCAACAAGACATTGTAGGATACGTTGGCATCGATCACATAGCAGGAAACCTCCGTTCGGAGATCACCGATCTGGCATTTGAGACGGATCTTGCCCAGCGGATGGCTTTTACCAGCATTGAAAGCCATGATGGTTGTGTTGGTTGCGGATAGCTTGTGCAGAGGGATTCCCAGAATTTGAAGCAAACTTCTAGGAATGATGCTGAAGGAGGATCCTAGATCGATGTGCATGTGGTCCACCTTGATCGCCCCGATATACCCTGTATAGTACAGGAGTCTATCATGACGATTATTTTTTAGTACCATGTCCTCCTGTGAGAAGGTGCTGTTGGGTACCACTTCCATAGTACTGTGGCAGTAGGGACAGGAGGCAGGATCTTCAGCGGGGGCTTTGACTACGGCGAGGTAAGAGTCGGCATGTAGTAAAGCCTCATTTAAGGCCTTCCGCGTTTCTTTGGAGAGTCGTAATAGATCGAACAGAGACAACCTGGCAGGTGTATTGGCTAGCTGAGCCAGTATGTCAAAGTTGTAGGGCCGATCCATGCCTTCGGAAGCTGGCGCCTTTAGAGATTTGTCAAACCGCGTCTCCTTTTTCTTAGATTTATCCGTGGTTTGAGGCTTGGACGGGTCGGCTTCTGAGCTTGTGGGGGCAGCAGGAGCTTGAGGAGGTATTGCTTCTTCTTGTGTGGGATCGTACGTCCGAAGATAAGTCTTCTCTGACCATGTCTCGCCAGATAGAACCTCGTAGATGGGGGAGGATACCATATGGCATGACTTATATTTCTTGCCTCTTCTTGCTTTGGGAGGTGCTACCCCCTACGTCACTTCTTGGACAAGGTCTGGGTGGACCCACATGATCTCACCACGTTCAGTCGTGAGTGGCACCAAGGCTGAGTTGCGAGCTGGTGGTAGGTTGACGACTTCCATTATCGCCTTGAGGATCGGGACCACGCCGTCTGGGACCTCTGTAGGAGGAAAGTTGCCAAACGGAAGAGAGATCATGTTAGCAGATACGACCTTATCTTCAGCTTCGAGGTTGATCACTTGGCTGTCGATAAGCTGTTGTATCTTCTTCTTCAGGAAGATACAGTCCTTGGTGGAGTAATGTACGTACTGATGATAGAGACAGTACTTGGGATCATTGAGTTGGCTCGCCTCTGCAGGACATCGTGGTGGAGGTAATGTCAGCTTATTATCCTTCGTCAATGTGTGGAAGATGGTAATGACATCTTCTTGGTCAAAGGAGAAGGTCTCCTTAGGCTTGTCGAAAGCGCCCTAAGAATTCGAAGTTCCTTTGGTTGTGTCGACTTTCAGAACTTCTTTCCCTTTACCCCCACGAACAGGGATAGTTTGAGGGTACTTGCCCTTGTCTTCGAATTTGGGTATCTTCAACCCCAGTACCTCCAAGTTAGGAACGTCATTTTCAGCAGCATCAGCAGCCCCAATGAAAGCGGGCCATTTATCGTACTTATGTATACCAAGACAAAACTTTACTGTAGGAAGGAAGTTATGTCGACAAGTATCCATAAGTTCTGAGTCTGGTATGCCGAAGGGCATCTTCAGTGCTAGCCGCCTGAAGCGTTCTATGAAGGCGATGACAGACTCGGTCCTCCTTTGCTTGGTCTCGATGAGAGTGGACATACTAACATACATGCCACTATCGTAAAACCTGTTGAGGAACAACCTCTCCAAGTCTTTGAATGAATTGATACACCCGTTAGGCAGACTGCAAAACCATTCGAAGGCTACCCCCTACAAGGTGGTAATAAACCACTTCGACAGGAACGGATCGTCTCTAGGCAAGTACAGAGTCTGCGTGTTGAAGTACGTCTTGTGCTGACGAGGAGAAGTCAAACCGTCAAATGAGTTTAGCGTCAGCGGCTTGTAGTTGGGAGGGCAAGTAGCGTTCTCCCACTCAGGAGGATACAGTTGAGATATCCCCATCTTCTGAAGCTCATCTTTGTACGAGATGGTGTCGAGGCGAGCGACCAGGGAATCAATTGCATCCTGTTGATTGAGCAGGTGTTGGAAAATGGCTGCTGAACGGTTGTCAGGCATTGTTGGCGAAGGACCACCCCCGACATTTACAAGATTTGGAGGAGGCACAACGGAATGGTACTCCTTTTGTACTAAAAAAGGGTTGTTGCTGTGAGACGGACTAGCGTGAGCCGAGACATTTTGTTGAGGTGGAGGAACAGCCCCAGCAGCTTGAACCGCCATGATACTGGTAAGCATATCGGTGATCTTGGCGAATGCTGTTTCAAGACCCTCTAGCCGTTTGCTGGTCTGGTCGCTAGATTCTTCAGGTCTTTCTCCGTCCGTCATGTATGTAGATAACATACGAGGATGAATAGAGGAAACAGTACAATTGGTGCTGATACTGTCTGTCTCTGAGTGGGCAAGTTCTTTGTCTTCAGGTAGAGGAGATAGATAGTCGTCATCGGACTCGGAGAGATTATCGTCCTCTGGAAGGCTACCCCCAGTGTAGGGGTCATCTGCTTCAGACCCTGAGGGAATACTACCCCCAGCTTGGGAATCTTCGTCGTCCATACGGAATCTTGCCTTTGATCGAGTGCCCATATAAACTCCTTCGGATGTGACAGCCTGTTGGCCATCTGTTGGTAGACTTCTCCTTCTTCTTCTCGCAGAGCTAAGAGAAAAAGTTGGGTTCATAGTCCACCATCTTTGATTGGGGCTTCCGTAAGGGGGACCCCAGGAAGCCATGTTGGATGAAACACATAGTGGCTTCTCGTCGTCAGAGAAGTGCAGCCGCCAAAACACAGACTTTCTCTGAGGTACTCTTGTTACTTTAGAGCAACAACAGTTGATAACAATACTGGTGCACGGAAGTGTACTATGAATTGTTATGTTCTCCCTCGTTTTATTCTATGATTTATCATGTCGCGCAAGTCAGCGGAAGGGAGTTTTGTCTTACAACCCATGTTGCATGCATCACCGAGCTTTGCATGCGGGTTCGTAAGGGGAGTAGGCACATCCAGACTTAGTTCATGTGCAGGGGCAACCCCCACACCTAAGTTCTGTGATGTTCTTGAAGACAGCCCCGTGATATACGCGTTGGGGCCTGTCTTTTTGCTGTGGGCGCATAGGCCTTGGAGGCTGGGTTTGGGCGCATGCTCTTTGACAGCATGTTTGAGTCGCCTTGATGTGGGCGCATAGTATGGATCCAGAGAGCCTGGGCACATAGCCTTGGGCGCTGACTCTGAGTGCTCAGCATGCTGAAGATAGAAGTGTTCTGGTTGGGGCTATGCGCCCAAGCACTCCCTTCGACCCATGGATTTGGGCGTATGCTTGGTAGAGCAGCGCTGTTTTCTCCCAGTTTTGTCTCCCTCGTTCGTGAGCCTCACCGGGTTTGGCCAGAGTGTCGCACATCCCGATTCTTGGCATCGTAGTATTTTTCTCTGCCAAGTCTCGAGTGTTGAACACTCTGTTGTTGGTTGTGGAGGAAAGAACTCACTGGGCTAGTAGAGCCCGGAATGGTGTGAGCCTTCTCCGTTTGGGGGACTTCTGTGGCAGAGTCATGCGCCCATGTGACAGAGTCCTCTAGCTGCATATCCGCTATGACACTAGCAGGATATGTGCAGCGAGCCTTTGAAAGCCAAGTCTTGCGAGACTTGTTTGGCTTCGCTGATTTTGAGATAGTAGAGCCATTCCTCGAGAGCATCTCTTCGAACGCCTGCTGATCGAACTTTACGATCAGCATCTTCTGAGTACTCCCCACTTTGTCGGTATCGGATTACGTCACCACCTTCTCGTCAGAGGAAAAGGTAGTCCCCAGCAGAGTCGCCATTTTTGTGGATACACACAAAAAAGAAGAAGAAAATGTTGTCTTTTCTTTTATTGGCGCAAGACACCACAAATCGAGTACGCCTGAGAGATCCTGTACTGAGGATCCCCGAGTACAAAAAAGAATTCTGGGGAATAAGACGATAGAGATCGAACGACAGTTGCTCCTTTACTCCGTTGACACTCCAATTACAAAAGTGGAAGAAAACCTAAGAAAATTGCTAACTCTCGGCTCACTGGCAAGAAGTGCAGCAATTTGGCTTTTGAAAATGCTCTCCGTTCTGTCTGTTGAAGAGGGATGAGGCCCCCCTTTATAGTCGTTCTTGGGCTGGAACGATGTTATACGCCCACATGGGGAAACACGCTGGTTCCAATGTGGGCGCATAGTCCTACTTTGGGCGCATAGGATGTAGGCGCATATAGGCTGCGAAATCGTGGGTTGGTCGTAGCGTTGACGTGTCCGCATGCTTCGGTGCACGACTGCTCGTGGAGACTGACGTGGTCGTGCGCTTTGGTACACGTTTTGATCGTGGCTTTGACTGAGTCAGGCTTGGGCGCATAGCCATGTCTCAGGCTATGCGCCCTCCTTTCGGGGGAGTTAGTCTTGGGCGCATGAAACTTCACTGGCTGGGCGCATGAAGTTGTACTGACTGGGCACATGAAACTTTACTGGCTGGGCGCATGAAGTTGTACTGACTGGGCGCATGGAGCTCCACTGACTGGGCGCATGGGGCTTCACTGACTTGGGCGCATGGGGCTTCATTTGCTGAAAATTTTTCATGCTTCTACAGCTACAGCAGGTGTTGATGTTGGTGGACCTTCTGGAGTGGGTCCTGATAAGGATAAGGCCCCTATGGTGGAGGAGGCTCATTCTACCCAGCCTACTTGGGGGACTATGACGGCTTATTCGAGGGATTTGGCTACAACAGTTCTGGGCGTTGTTGTTGTTTTCCAAGAGATGGAGACTGGTTATGTTGAGACTACAGGATCGGGGTCATCTTAGGAGGATTTGAGTCCTTTGTCAGGCCAAGATATGACACCCTCCTCAGATTTGGCTACCTTTCCAGTTCATACGGGGATCCCGATGGCTCCTCCCATGACGCCTCAAGTATTAGCCGATGTAGACAAATATGTGAAGTATATCGTCGAAGCTGTGTACAAGATGCTGGGGAGAGGGGTGTCTGCTGTATTGGAAGAAGGCGGAAGCTTCTCGGCTGCGAAGGCAATGGCGATCCTGCACATCGAGTTGATCCGATCTCACCAAGGTCATAACCATATGACAGAGATCTTGGAGGCTTCTATTGCTGTGCTCGATCATCATCTCACTAAGCTTCGGAACATTCGGAGGAATGGTCTTTCCGCTTTAATAGAGGAAGAGAAGGGCAAGTTGGTGGTCGAGGTTGAGTCGACCTATATGGACACCATGGCTATCTGGGAACAAGAGCTTGCTGATGATGAGGCCAGGGAGCAGAGTTAACTTCGTCTATGGAAGAGAAGGCCAATCTGCGGGAATCTCTGAGCGCTAGCATGGTGGATGTTGATACCAAAAATTGCCTTCTTTAGGAGCAGCAGGCTCATCTCCTGGCAAACTCTGGACGAGTGCAGGCCGAACACGTCATGCTTACGAAAGAAGCGGCAAAGTTTACCCGTCATGTAGCCCTCTTATTCCGTCAGAAGAAGGAATTGGATGACAAACATGCGGCTGACATCGCCTCTGAGGCTAGGGAAGTAATGCATCGTGAAGCTGAGCGTCGGGTCTTAGCGAGTATGGAGACCAGAGCCGAATCTTTGAAGTGCCGCATTGATGAGCTGTCTACCGACCCTTAGTTTCTTCATTTCTGCTTTTTGTTTTGAGATGCAAATGTCTCTTTTTGTGTCTTTTCTATGCAAGATGTAGTCCTTTACTTTATCGGATGAAGAAATAAAGAACTTTTGCTTTGTTCAACTTTTGTGATGAACTTGATTTTTGTGGACCTATTATCTTTTACGCACCTTGGTTTCTAGGTACAGATAATAAGTTGAGAGAGGGAACCAGCATATTTACTCAGAGGCAACATAGACGTGGTAAATACGGGGTTAATGGTAGAATTTTCCTACTCAGTTATATCCTCTACCTTTGTATTACAACGGAAAATCGAATCACAAACCTTGATTAAGAATTTGAACATTCTTATGGGAAATGGAGTAGTAAAGGTTAGCCACGTTTGTAAAGCATGTCCAGTCAAACTAGGATGGGGAGCATTTCGGGTAAGATTACTAGTTTTTCCAATGAATAACTATGATATAGTATTGGGGATGGATTGGTTGATGAAAACATTAGCCAATATAGACTGTGGTCAAGGTAGGATTTCATTTCAACTCCCCAATAAGGAAACATATGAATTTAATCGAAACCAGAAAGAATTTGATGCTGGAGAATTGGAAAAACTTGAACTACCAATTCGAGAAAGATTCCAAGAATTGGAGGAAGAACAATTTCTAAGGGTTGTAGAAGATTTTAAAGATGTATTTCCACAAGAATTACCCGAATTACCGCCAGATAGGGCAGTAGAATTTTCCATTAATTTGGTACCCAGAGCAGCTCCTATAGCTAAGAAAATATATCCAATGAACAAAGAAGAATGTCAGAGCTGAATAAAGAAATCAAGGAGTTATTGTCAAAGGGATTCATTCAACCAAGTGCCTCACCATGGGGTGCACCATTTTTATTTGTGAAGAAGAAGGATGGAACCCTACGATTAGTAATTGACTATAGGGAATTAAATAAAGTCACAATCAAGAATAAATATCCCTTGCCCAAAATTGATGAACTATTTGACCAGCTAGGAGAAGCAAAAGTATTCTCGAAGATTGATTTGAGATATGGGTATCATCAAGTGAAAGTGAGGAAGGAAGATGTTCAGAAGACATCATTTAGAACTCGCTATGGGCATTACGAATTCATAGTTATGCCATTCGGGTTAAAAAATGCTCCTGCCATATTTATGGATCTGATGAATAGAATATTTTATCAATACTTGGATAAATTTATGATTGTGTTCATTGATGATATATTAATCTACTCAAAGAATGAAAAAGAACATGAAGAACATTTGAGAATAGTACTCCAAACCTTACGACAAGAGAAGTTGTATGGAAAGTTAAGCAATTGTGAATTCTGGTTGGACAAAATTTCCTTACTGGGTGATATAGTAAGCGGAGAAGGGATATTGGTGGATCCTAAGAAAATAGAAGCTGTCAAATCTTGGCCTACTCCTAAGAATGTAGCAGAAATTCGAAGCTTTCTTGGTCTAGCCGGATATTATAGAAGGTTTGTGGAAAATTTTTCAAGAATTGTGGAGCCACTTACTCGATTGACCCAAAAAAATAAAAAGTTTAACTGGACTGATAAGTATCAAGTAGCTTTTGAGGAACTAAAGGAAAGACTCATCACGGCTCCAGTATTAGCCTTACCATCTGGATTAGGAGGCTATGAGATCTATAGTGATGCTTCAGGAAAAGGATTAGGCTGTGTATTAATGCAACATGGAAGGGTTATTGCTTATGCTTCTCGCCAACTGAAGACTCATAAAAGAAATTACCTAACTCATGATCTGGAATTGGCAGCTGTGGTCTTTGCATTAAAATTATGGAGACATTACTTATATAGTGAACAAATCAAGATATATACAGATCATAAAAGTTTGAAGTATGTGTTTACTCAAAAAGAGTTAAACATGAGACAACGGAGGTGGTTAGAGTTGCTTAAGGACTTTGATATGGAGTTGGAGTATCATCCGGGAAAGGCAAACAAAGTAGCCGATGCCTTAAGTAGAAGACCCGCGACTTTCTTTATGAATATACCTAAAAAATATTGGAAGATCTGAGAAAGATGGGGATTGAAGTAATATGTCCTGGAATCTGGGAAAACTTACAAATACAATCACCCCTAATTGAAAGAATTAAAGAGGCGCAAAGGGATAATATGAAACTACAAGGACTATAGAGCAAGACTGAGACAGGAACACAAACTGGATTAATTAAGCATCCCGATGGATCTCTGAGGTTTGGAAATCGTTTATGTGTGCCATATGGAGAACTCAGGACTGAGATAATGTCGGAAGCACATAACTCACAGTACTCCATTCATTCTGGGAGTACGAAGATGTATAAGGATCTGAAGCAGAATTTTTTGTAGCATGGAATGAAATAGAAAATAGCCAAATTTGTGCCCAAATGCTTGGTATGTCAATAAGTAAAGGCCGAACATCAATGGACCGTCGGAGTTTTGAATCCCCTACCTGTACCTGAATGGAAATGGGAACTTATTACAATAGATTTTGTATCCGGACTTCCAAAAACCAGAAAGGGTAATAATGCCATCTGGATAATTGTGGACATGCTTACAAAATCTCAAAGGTTCTTACCATTTTGGGTCGATCAACCTACCGAGCTCTTAGCAGATATATACATGAAGAATATTGTTAGTCAATATGGGGTACCGGTGAGTATCATCTCAGATAGAGATACTCGGTTTACTTCTAAAATTTGGAAAAGCCTGCAAGATAGTCTCGGTACTCGCCTGAAGTTCAGTACATCATACCATCCACAAACAGATGGTCAGTCAAAAAGGATGATTCAAATCCTCGAAGATATGTTGAGATCATATACCTTAGACTTCGGAGGATCCTGAGATGACCATTTGCATTTAATTGAGTTCTCCTATAACAACAGCTATCAGGCTAGCATTAAAATAGCACCATTTGAATCCTTGTATGGAAGGAAGTGTCGGTCACCAACATGTTGGAGTGACGTGGGAGAACGTCAACTCTTGGGCCCAGAGCTAGTTACACAAACTGTAGACAAGGTCAAGGCAATTCGAAGTCATCTCCAAGCAGCACAAGACCGATATAAAATGTGGGCCGATAAGCATCGAAGAAACTTGGATTTCAAGGCTGGTGATCATGTGTTTTTAAAGATTTTGCCAACTCGAAGAACGATCAGATTTGGAACAAGAGGAAAGCTAAGTCCGAGATATATAGGCCATTTGATATTCTGGAACGAGTAGGAGATGTATCCTACCGACTGGCTTTACCACCCTCTGTAGAAGGAGTTCATGATGTCTTCCATGTATCCTAACTTCAGAAATATGTGCCAGATCCCAGTCATATCTTAGATCATTCTGAACTCACAGTGGGTCCAACATTGCACGTGAAATAGAAGCCAGTGGAGATTCAAGATCGAAGACAGAAGATTCTTAAAAATAAGACTATTTCATTGGTTCGGGTATCTTGGAACAAGGACTCACCTGGAGAATCCACTTAGGAAAGAGAAGAAGAGATGCGACAACAATATCCCTACCTATTCAATGATCAAGGTAACTATTAGTTGTTGCTATTTCAACTTTCTTACTTCTTACAAATTCCGAGGAAGAAATTTCTTTTAAGGAGGATAGAATGTTATGACCTAATCAATTTTTTTCTAATAATTATACTAATAACAAATGATAATAATGATAATAAATATTTTCTTTTATTTTTATATTTTTTATTTTTTAAACTTGCATGAAAAACCCTTAAACAAATTTTGAAATTGCATATTAGGATGGACACCTCACATGGCTAGGTGTAAGTTATTAGAATAGGTGGCATTTTGCCATAACACATGGCTTAAAGCATGGAGAGAAGCCTCCAACTAAAGCCACCTCACCCTTCCTTCTCCATTATATACATTTTCTCTCTCTCTCTCTCTCTCTCTCTCTCTCTCTCTCTCTCTCTCTCTCTCTCTCTTTCTCTCCATCTCTTTCTTCTTCCTCCTTATTTCCTCCTCTCCCTCTCCTCCTTTTGCTGTTGCTGCTACTGCTTCTACTACCGCTGATGTTGTTTCTGCTGTAGGTGCTGCTACTGTCGGCCCCGCCAGCCACCCGCCGCCGGCCACACCACCACCACCACCTTCTTCTCCTTCATCCTTTATCCTTTTTCCCCCAAAATCAAGGTATAGCCCTCTCATCTTTTCCCTAAATTACTTCTCATCAATTTTAGGTTAAAATTTATGCTAAACCAAGTTCAATTTCTTACAAGAGTGTGGAATCCAGAAATTGGATGGGATCAAATTTAGGATTGCTTAAGCCAAGGCAAGTCCTCTCCCTCTTTCCCTCTTGGAAATTGGTTTTCATACTTGTCATATATATATATATATATATATATATATATATATATATATATATATAATTTAGTTTCTAATTCTGAAATTTGTGAAAATTCATGATAAGTTCAACTTTATAAAAATGTAATATGGGTATAAGCATAAAAATTTGGATAATGAGCCACTTGTGGACACAATTATGTATGTGTATATGACTTGGACACAATGGTTAGGACACAACACAAAATGGACACTTTGAATTATAAATTTGTGTGATCATATATATATATATATATATATATATATATATATATATATATATATATATATATATATATATATGTGTGTGTGTGTGTGTGGATACAACCCTTGGAATAATTATGTATGCATGAAACCTACATATATGTATACATATATATACACCTATATACACTTGACATATATGTGGATACAAAAAAAAAATTTATGAACTTACAAGATCATGGACACCTATAAGTCTTGACAACCTAGAAATTCAACCTATACACTTTAAAGAAAATCAATATATATGGATTTTATATTTCTTTGCATGGTTTGTGTATACATGTGTTAGTTTGGATATGTTGGAATGAATAAATGGCAATTTAACATGTTATTTCAAATCTGTCCATATTGAAATTATATTCAATTATCATGTGCTATCATGATTAATTAGTTAAAATAGATGTTTATAGGCACCTATATGTTAGCATAACCTTATATCTATAAATTTTCAATATTAAACCTCCTCTTGCATTTTCAAGAAGTGAAATTATGGTACGTAATAAACTTGAGTTGAATTTGGCATTTGGATTTACCTTGTAGGAGAATAACATCATGCCAAGGTTGCAAGGTTTATAAAATTATTTTGCGTACGGTATTGGAAATAAGATTTTGTTATCATTATGCTACTAACAAGTTTTATTTTGAAACTTGGATAGTGTTTAGCACAAACCCCAAGGAAATTGCTTAATCTGCTTAATTGCTTGCTAAGGTAAGAAAGCCTAAATTTTAACTACACTTTATTATATATCATCATTGCGTGGTTCCGGTGTTGAGAGTTGCTCCACCGAAGGGGTCGACGTACCCAGGAGATATATATCTTATGCGTGGTTCCGATGTTGAGAGTTGCTTCACCGAAGGGGTTGGCGTACCCTATTATTGTTATATTTTATCTATTGAAAAATTTCGGAGTCAATAAATACAAAGGAGACTCTGCCGAAATTTTCAATAATTTTGGGAGTTAGCCAAATTTTGAAAGTTTCAGGATTAGGAAAACCTAATAGAATAATCTAAGTTATATCCAGTTTTCTAGTCAACTAGATACTACCATATAGCGTGTTGTCTTTGACACACGAGATGGTAAAATCTGTTGAAGAACGATTCCTTGCCAATGATTTTTACCATATGGCGTGTTGTTCCGACACATGAGATGGTAATAAATTGGATACTCTCCTGCCAACAAGAGATTACCATATGGCGTATTATCCTTGACATACAAGATGGTAATTGAGTTGGAACCTAATATTAGACCTTGGAGTCGTTAGACTATTGTTCGTGTTTGTAGATGCGTCATAGGGTGGGAGAGAACAACTGGATCACATATATCGAAATTCCTACAATATAATAACACCAGTAAAAGCTGATCAGTAGTCCCGCATCTGTAAGGCCTTACGATGTCGGGGGTGAGACCTAGCTCACCAACAGAGATCAGTCCAGTAAATTTCGAAAATAAAACAAAATTTAAAAGTTAATGCATACAAGTTCCCACAAGATATGGGGGGTCGGATCTAAGGTACCGTACCCAATCCAGACACCACCTGGTCCCTAGTAAATAGGATTATTGTCGAGAAAATAGAGAATTATTGTGATCCACATGTGTTCTCTAAAAATTTTCATAACCATGAGGAATAGTGTTTGTGATTTTATTGTAGTTAGGTCTTGTGTGATAACTTGTTGGATTTGGATTATATAGCACTTCTAAATGTATTAAAATAATGGTATTAAGTTACAATTCTTATACTCCTTAAGTTCTTCTGAATTATATTTTTCACTTCTTACCGCCTTTGACCCGAGGACTTGCTTGTCGTTTCTAAGCGACCTAGTATTTGTTTACTAGGGGAAGATGAGAACCTGGAAGTGACGATGCCTCTGTACGATGAAGATGGAGGAGAATGAACATTGGGTAGCTTGAACGGAAATGTCGACAAGATGGTTTTGTTGTTGAAATATGTAAATTAAATGTTTTGATGGAACTTGTAGTCAAGTTGTATAAAATGATGTAAAGCTTATGTATAAAAGATCTAGAATGTAATATATTTCCTGTACCTTATCCTAGCTTTTACAGGCGACAATCGCTATCTTAATATTTGAATGTTGTGTTTGTGTGTAGCCTGGAGATGTGTCAATGCACCTGGTTTCCACTATTTGGGAACGGGGCATGACAGGTAATATGGACGTGATAGGAATGAACTCGGTGAGGATACAAAGAACAACTCAGAGGTGATATGGACGTGGATGTTCAATATTTACGGTGTAACAATGCAGGAGTTGTTAGATGGGATGTTTACTCAGAGGTAATATGGACGTAGTAAACATAGCATTTAGCGTCATCTTACGGAATGTAAGTTTTAGCTTTGTGGGGGTGTAGAGAAACAACTCAGAGGTGATATGGACATGGATGTTTTCTACTGGGAAGAGAGTGTATTAGAGCGACTAAACTCCAGAAGCATGTCATTATCAAGGGGGATGAACTCGGTTGGTCAAGCTCATAGGTTCTCCTGCTGGGGAGACAGAAGTACATGTTGAGAAATTTTAAGAATAGTACTTCTTTAGGAACTTGCCGTTGATTGGCATCATGAACAAGTCCCTATTTGGTTTTGCGAGCTGGTAAGCCCCATTAGAGTACACCGTCTCTATGATGAAGGAGCTTCCCATTTGGGTTCGAACTTTTCTGGTGTGTTGTGAGTCATCACCATTGGTCTTCTGATTGATAGAACAAGGTCGCCCACTTGGAAAGTCCTTTATTTGACCTTTTTGTTGAAAGCCTGTGAAATTCGAGCTTGGTAGAGCTCGATGCGCTGTTGAGCCAAGAGGCATTTTCGTTCAGTGCCTCCAATTCTTGCAGATGGCGTCGCTGATTGTCTTTCTCTGTCAATTGACTTGTAATAGCCACTCGTAACGAGGGGACCTGGATTTCCAGAGGCATCACTGTTTTACTCCCATAGACCAGGGAGAATAGTATATTGCCCGTTAGAGTCTGTACTGTTGTGCGGTAGGCCCAAAGGCGTTCGCCTAGCTTCTCATCCCAGTCGCATTTACTGGTTGACACGACCTTTTAGAGTAGCTTGATAATGATTTTATTGAAAGCTTCGGCCAATCCATTTGTTGGTAGATTGTAAGCGGTTGACGCCACGTTCTGAATACGATTCTTGTCATAGAATCTGCTGAACACTTGGCTTATGAATTGCGGACCATTATCGTGGATGATCCTCCGGGGTACCCCGAAATGGTAGATGACGTAATATTTGATGAAGCTGATCACCTTCGAACTATTCACCTCAGTCAGCGGTACTGCTTCCGCCCATGTAGAGAAGTAGTCGATGATTGCCAGGATAAAGCGATAACCTCTGGATATTGGAGGGGTAATTGTTCCCATTATGTCCATACCCCAGGCTTCGAATGGCCAGGAGGCAACCATAGGGTGTAGAGGCTCCAAAGGTCAATGGATGAAGTCAGCGTGGAGCTGATAAACATGGCACTTCTTCACATACTCAGTAGCGTCGGCCATCATAGTGGGCCAGTAATAGCCCATACGTCAGAGTCAGTCCTAAAGCTTAGGACCGGGTTGATGAGCTCCGCATGTCCCATCATGGATTTCTCGAAGAGCTTCGGTTGCTTTCTCGTTTGATAAACATCAGAGAAGAAGCCAGTCATAGGAGCGATGGTACAACATTTTGGTAGCTGTATTGTAGTAGAATCGGAGAGAGCACCTTTTGACAGAGACTGCTTCGTTCGGGTCGTCTGGAAGGATTCCATGGGCTGTGAAGTCGATGAATAGAAACTGCCAGTCTCTGATGCTGACACTAGCGTTTACAGGCAGGACATGGTTCAAAGACATGGAAAGATTGTTTCTAGGGCACGCTAGATCCGGGCCCACCACTGTAATGAAGTGTTGAGTCCCGATAGGTACCGCAAATGAGGCCGCGAGGCCACCCAGGACATCGGCCTCCAGGTTTTGTAGCTGAGGTACGTGTTCTATGAGGAACTCAATAAAGGTTGAGATGATGTCCAAGGCTGTTTTGTGATAAGGGACCAAGTCTTCGTGGCAGACTTCATATTGTCTTCGGACCTGGTTGACGACGAGTTTCGAGTCGCCATAAGACTCGAGGTATTCAACCCTCAGCTGTCTTCCTAACTGGAGTCCTATGATGAGGGCATTATATTCTGCCACGTTGTTGGAGCATGGTTCTATGAGGGAATAAGCATACTGGATGACCAGCTTGTCGGGAAAGATCAAGACTACCTCCACTCCTGTGATGATCTGACCCTTGGGGCCTGTTCTTGAAGTGCTGTCGAAGAACATCTGCCAGGTGGAGTTTTCTTCGGCCATGTTGGACTCTAGCACCTCATTTGGAACGTCTTCATAGAGTTTGGACGACTCCGGAATAGGGTGTGCAGCTAAGAAGTTGGCCAATGCTTGGCCCTTGACAGCTTTTTGTGGGATAAATACCATATCATATGGTGTCAATAGTATTGCCCATGTAGCTAATCGAGAGTTTAGTACTCCTGGCTTTGTCATGAGGACCCTGAGTGGATTGACTCAGAAAATAACATGGATCGTCTATCCTGAGACATAATGACGAGTCTTCTGTGTTTGCCTTTGATCGTCGTAGAACAGAACAATTTTATGGGAGGACTGAACTTGACTCACAATTACAAACTCGCTTGTACAAAAGAGAGCCTAGGAACAAAACCTAGGAAAAGCAATCTAAGTACAATTGTTTAGTTTTGATTCTGGGGGGTGACGGTAGAGGCTCGGGAAAGTGTTATCAACTCTGCCTTATTCCTTGGTCGATCGAACGCAACCTCGGCTCAGGTGAAGAAATGCTCTCTGAAGACACGAAGGGAAGAGTCTACTTCTGAATTTTATGTGCTCTCCTTTGTGTCTGTCTCTATCTCTGTATCCTCCTTGCAAGGGAATAACACCTTGTTATTTATTGGAATTCATAAGGAATGGGATGTACAACCACGTGGCAAATTTTGGGCCACATAGTTGTAACTGTGCCTCGAGACTCGGATTATAGTGGACAGCTGGGGGTTGGTTGAGATTGATCATGATCTGTTTGTTGCAGTAAATCTGAACTGTTAAGACTTGGTCAATCTCTGCCACGTGTCTCAACTACTATTTTATGGCGAGCCGCATGAAGGATGTATCCCGGCTGAGCAGCATGAGAGACTGTCTCATAACTGAGCCGCATGATGAGTGTCTCATGACCGAGCCGCATGAAGGACGCCTCATAACCGAGCAACATGGAGGAATGTCTCATGACCGAGCCTCATGAAGGACGTCTCATGACCGAGCCGCATGAAGGAATATCTCATGACCGAGCCTCATGAAGGACATCTCATGACCGAGCCGCATGAAGGAATGTCTCATGACCGAGCCGCATAAGGAGTATCTCACAGGCGATCCGCATGAAGAGTCTTATAGCTGAGCCGCAGAAGGAGTGTCTAATAAGCGATCCGCATGAAGAGTTTTACGGCTGAGCCACATAAAGAGCCTCCTTTGGTTCGTGAACTGTGCCGGAAGTCATTATGATTTTTTCGCCTTTTCAGGAGCACGTCATGTCTTATCTTCGTGTCAGAGCTGTCATGTTTGTCAGAGTTGTCACCTTTGTGTCAGAGTAATTATGGCCAGCTACATAAGGAGACATTTATTGCTTGAATAATTTCGAACCGAATAAGGCTCTCCGTTGCTCTTGGGCCGCATGAAGATTTCTGTGTTTTGAGCCGCATGAGGCTCCATGTTGATTTCGAGCCGCATAGAAAATTTCTTTCTTTTCTATGCTTCTACAAGACCCCCTTCAAAGTTTTCAATTTGTAAATTTGAAATACTTTGAATAAGAAGCATGGGTATGTCCACATAAGCTCTTCATGCCGCATAGGCTTCTCTGACCGCATACTAGTTTCGTGCCATGTGGGCATCCCATCACTTCGGCATTAAATGTTTGCTTTGATGATTTAGAGCCATTTTTTGGATAGAATCCCAAGAGTCGACTTTATCCTTCGGCCAGCACGAAATCCGAAGCAGCGTCTATCGTTCTACACGCCTTTGCCAGCATATAAATACGAGAAATTTGAGGAGAGAGGTTCTTTCTTTCTTCTTTCAAACTTTCTATCGCCTTAGTCGCTGTTTCTTCTCTTCTCTCGATCAACCATGGTTCCCAAAGCTTCTTCCAGCACTGCAGCGAAGGGCAAAGGGCTTGCTTCCTCGTCGAATACGGCAAGCTCGATCCACCCCGACGTTCATCCTTCTATTAGTGGTAAGAGCGATGAAAAGAAACTACAATAATCCAAACCCTAAATACAATGGCTATGTCGCATATTTTATGCGCGGGCCCTTCTCTGCTGTGCTTCGGCATAGTTGATGCTCTTTTTGTCTTCACTGAACTGCTCAAGTTCTGTGTGATGAATCTGCATGAGCTGTGCCATATGGGCCGCATGAAAGCTTCATGACTGAGCCGCATGGAGTATGTTTTATGTCTGAGTCGCATGAGAGATGTCTCATGACTGAGCCGTACGAGAGATACTACATGACTGAGCCGCATGAGAGATGTCTCATGACCGAGCCGCATGAGAGATGCTTCATGACTGAGCCGCATGAGAGATGTCTCATGACCGAGCCGCATGAGAGATGTCTTATGACCGAGCCGCATGAGAGATGCTTCATGACTGAGCTGCATGAGAGATGTCTCATGACCGCATAAGCACTTTATGGGATGGGCCGCATGAACGCCCACCTAACAGAGCCGCATGAGCTCGGAAAGCATTAAGTGGTTCTCTCTGACTATCTTCTGACTTCTTTCTTCTTTCCTTTTCAGTGAAGCTGCCGATCAATCCCTCGGGGGAGCTCTTGGTAGGTCAGGCTCAATTTGCCTTGGGTGTGAGGTTCGACCAGGTGGTCGAACATGTGTCAGCCCAATTTACTAAAAATCAATCTGAGGACAGGCTGAGGATCATCAGAAACCAATCCTTCTTCTACCTCTTGGGCAATGATGAACTCGGGGAAATTAGAGGGCACGCATCTGAAACCCGCGTTCTTCTTTGGGATGCTTTAACTGTCTCGAACTTCAGCGTTCTAGATTTATCTGAAAGTTGGAGTTTTTCTTCCAACGGGATGACGATTCATATTCCTCAGATGGAACGTCATTTTCCGCTGTCCTGGTTTAATATGCTGCCAATTGACAGAAAAATGGTGGACTCCCTAACTCCAAGCTAGCAGGGGATCTTCGTGGGTGATATTCATTACAACAAAACATCGAGGTCGACAGTCGCGAGCAAGATACCGGTCAGCCGCTCTGTGATCGGGTTGGCTCCGGGCAGTTTCATAAACGTGCAGGGTCCCAATTTTAGGTTATCCCAAGCTGATACTTTTATGAACCAGATTGCTCAAAAGGGGTCCTACCCTACTGGTCGGCTGTCACTGTTGAACTGGATGAACCCCACCCCTTCATGGATCAATTTGACATTATGGATCTTGCGGACATATCGGGAACTCCTGTACGAGATTGGTCTTTATCATGCCATATGGGGCACTTGTTATGGTCTGTCCATAGACAAGAAGCTGTTCATGGATCTTGTCGAGATGTATAACCATCGCACGGGGACCTTTTTCACACCTGGAGGAGAAATGGGACTCGTTCTTCATGAGATGCATGAAGTCTCCAAGCTACCCTGGGGAGATGAAGTTTTTGAGGCGTATACCCCTACAAATGAAGAATTTAAGGAATTGGAGCGGCAGTTTTTGGGATTTGTGGCTGTTTACCAGGAATTATTATGTCACCATAGCACGTGCCAACAAATGTCGAAGAAGAAGAATGATAGCTCAGAAGGGAACCTTCCTCACACCACGACCTGGCTCAGCTACCTGTTTGAACTAGGTGCCTCAGGCCGGGTTTCCCCTCGTAGTCCTCGAATCCGGAAGGAGGTGTACAATCAGGTGTTGAGTGCAAAGAGGGTTAAAACTGCGGGTGATAGATTCGGGAGTCAATCTGACACCTTTAGTCACTTTTATCAATATACCTAGAGGATGTCTGATAACGCCTTCTTAGCGGGATTTCTGATGCTGTGGCTGCGAAATTGTGTAGTTTCAGGGGGGGGCTGGTGCTATTGAGAGAATCAGCCGTAACCTGATCCTTTCCGCTGTGAAGCTAGTCTTTGGAGACAGGCTAGGTCTACTCCCCGCCATGGTATGCAGCATTTATCGTAGCCTCTGTACTTTCTCGCCCAAAGTCATTGCTCGCGATACGACGAAGGATTTTGAACGAGTCGAGCTGCCCTATCATTATCTGATGGGGTGGCTGTTAATGCATTGCCCGACTTTGATGAGGCCTGGCCCAGAGGGCGACGTGACCGTTGATGATGCCTTCATATACCAGTACCGCCGTATGCCCTGGGAGTACACTACCATGCCAGCCTGTCGGATGACGCTGGCGCGAGTGGACAGATACTCCTTCTTCGTGTCTGTTCCTCCTTTTATCGACGACGAAGTAAGAGGCATACATCTTGATGGTACTATGCCTCCCCATTTCTTGTCCGAGAAGATGCTCTGCTGGTTGCAGAACATCCGCCCTGCACATCTGGTGTATTGTAATCGTAACTCCGTCTTTTTGGAGCCTTACTTACCCAGTCGATTCTCTCAGCAATTTTGGTATAGTCAAATGTTCTTGGACAACCCCAGCTCATGTCTGGGTTTCGAGGGTAGTGTTCTAGACGACATCCAGGCTTGGCATTATTATAGCGCGGTTCATACCCGTGCCAGCTTCTCCGTACCCGATGCTAGAGAGTCGGGACATATTTTGTACATGGCGGCCCTGTACCATGTCATGGTAAATAAGCCCCTAGTGATTTTGACCCCAGTACCAGCTTTATTACTGGTACTGGTTTGGAGGAGAAGACCAAGAAGGGGAAGACAGTTGAAGTGTCTGACTCGGAGTCTATCAACGTGGACGAAAAGGACGACCCTGATAACCTGCTTCCTCCTGCAGACGATTCGGTGGCAGATCTGCCCCCTGCTGTGCCTAGTCCTTCGCGTAAACGAGGCAGGTATGAGTCCTCTGTCGTCGGCAGAACTCGCTCCCAAAAATGGGTCGCGGTCAAGCCTCGCGGGCCGAGCACTAGGGAGAGAAGTGATGACGTCGAAGCCGTTTCAGAGGTGAATCGAGTTACGACCACCCTTTTTAGTTCTTCTTTTCTGAAATATAATATGATTATTTTTTTTCTTTGTAGGCGTCAGGAGAAGTGAACTCCCCGGGGCCGGCTATCGCCTCTTAGGTCGACCCTGTTATAGACACCTTAATTGGTGCTATGACTGCCGAGCTTCCTTCCACCACGGCCATCCTGGCGACGGCTGAGATTCCTCCTACTGCCGACCTATCAGCCAGGGACGATGTGGGCTTTACTGAACTAGTCCCCGAGGTTGCTGAACCTCAGCCGGTTGATACCAACCCAATTGTATCCATTTTTGGAGCGGCTGGGGCAGAGGAAGCAACTGCAAGTGGCTCAGGTGCCGCCGTAGAAGAGGATATGGTGGCCGGGAGTGAGCCTCAGCCTCAGCGGCCCTCCCCTGGTAAGCTATGTCATGTCTTGACTAGTGAGGAGGTTCATTCGCTCTATCTTCATATCCTTCGGGTTAAGTTGATCGATGGTTGTTCTGGACATACATGTCCTGCTCCTTCACTGTAGACAATGGACATCATCCCGGAAGAAGTTACCAGGGTGGATCCAGTGGAAGGAAGTACGCCTTTTCCTCCTCCAGCTCATCTCGAGGGACCTCTTGCTGGGTCGAGTTCAGGAGGACAAGTAGTGGGACTGCCAGGGTGGAGAGAAATGGTCCCTGCACCCTCCTCGGTTAATGTGGCTTTATCATCGGAGGTCGATCTTTCTTCACTGCCAAGTCTTCGAATCCTTCGGGCTGTAGAGGAGGAGATGACTGCTGTTCAGGCTTCTTATCGCTCGGAACTTGCATCCCTAGTGATAGGGGCATCAAGTTCTGGTACATCTTCTTCGCAACTATCTTCAACTCTCTCGGCTACTCTTCCTTTAACACCGTCCTCTTCGAAAGTTCTGGACGAATCGTCGAAGGACATGATTGATAGTTTTTACCGCCATTTGAAACGAGGGGTCGAAGCTGCCCTGGAAAGAGAGACATCTTTTATACTGGCTCGTCAATGTGCCCGCAGTCAAATTGAACTTCTCAGAACACTCCCAGGCGGCGTAGGGATGGTCGACCTCTTGGAGCCCAAATTGGTAGAAGCTGATAAGCTCGTGGCTCAACTTCTGTCACCCCCAGTTTTCAGAAACAGGGGTATTTTTGTCATTTTACATTTTTGAATATTTTAAAATTTATTTTATTATTTATGATATTATTTTGGGGTTAAAATTTATTTTATTATTTATGATATTGTTTTGGGGTTATTCAGTCGGGTTCGAATTTCAACTCAATCCGACTTGAAACGGGGACCCGGGAGTAGTTTGACTCTAGTGGAACCCACACACTAGTTAAGCATGGCCCACATGATATTAATTTTAGTCCACATGATAGAAATATTTTAGTTAGAGGTTAGACTAATTATTATGGATAAGGTTAGTGTGATTAGAGACTTTAGAATGACTAATTTAGCCCCAACCAATTAGCCCTTTCCTAATACTCATAGAATAGGTTAGTGGGGGCATTTTGGACCTTACCATAATAGGACAAATAGCTCCATATAGCCAGCCACTTTGGGAGAGGATAGGCTCAAGTTCATTTCATTATTCTCATCCACACTCTCTCTCTTGTTCTTCCCCAAATTCCTAGAGAGCAATCCCTAGCAATTTCTCCACCAAATCCTTCCATTTCGCCACCAATCTTCTTCTTTCCTTCTCCATTCTAGCCAAGGAGGAAGATACCCAAGTTTGGGAGGATTCGGAGCTCGTTCGTGTCCTTTTGGAATCTCTACGTGTCGGTGTCGCTCCGGGAAGGCTTTTCTTCGATTCGATCTACCGGGAGGTATAAATCCCTTCTCCTTTTCATTTCCTCATGCATATAGGTCTATTTTGAACCCATAGGAATGACCCCCATGGTTGTATCTTCATTTGTGTCCATTTCGTGTCCATTTGGAGGTCATAGGAGTGTCCTTTGTGTTGTGGTTGTATCCATGTGGGAAACCCCAAATTGGACACACTATGTGTTGTTGTTATGTATGAATGAATTATTACATGTTTAATCTCATATTTTTGTATTGGAGATGTGTTCTATAGTGTCTCATATATATATATATATATTAGTGTAGAGAGTGAGTTCTTGATATATTATGTTATATACTTGTGTTCTTTGTCTCAAACTACCCAAATCCGTCATGATTTTTATCCACGTTTTAATTTCAGCCCTAACTTAAAAATGTCATAACTTCTAGCTCAAAGCTCGGTTTAATCTCCTGTTTTTTTTAAAAGAAGCGTATTGAAGTTAGCTTTCCAAAAACATATATTAATAGGCCTAATTCTTTCTGTAACTTTCTGGAGAATTATTTGAGTGTCAGCTGTACGAAAGACAAACGCGTTCTCGGTGTTTTCCGCGATTCCGGGAGTTTCCGAAAACGAAAACGCGATCCGTTTGAAGTTTCGGAAAGCTAACACATAGATCTATAACATACTTTAATCCTAGATTTTAATTCATGCTGAGATGGTACAGTACTGATTATTAGTAGGAGTTACTATTCGGCATATGCATTTTGTGCACCCTTGTGTGTAATATAATGTTCTATTTGATTTTAACCCATGTTAATGTCTATACATTATGTAATTAAATAGAGAATGCAAGCATGAGTAAATGTTTAAATAAATGATGTATGAGGTGTAAGTATCCTATCTAATGTAAGCATGTATAATATGGCTTGTAATGAATATGTAGGTTCCATAGTATGTAATGTATGGTGCATATAGTAGTGCAAGAGAATAAATGAATGATGAATGAATGCAAGCATGAATGTAATGTAATAACAGATGTAATGTATGCAATATACAAGTTAATGAGATGTAATGTTCTATGTTAACACAAATCCTATATTACCTCATGTACCCCTTACACTATGTAGACACTATCACACTTGACACTTTGTTCACTTACACTTTGACACTCTTTGATATGTATACACTATATGCCCATTTAACCTCACTTGTCCCTTTGCCATGTTCACATACACACACATAGCCTCTTAAATAAGTATTTATGAATACAGTTAACTTAGCTATGTATGTATATTATTATATGTTAGCATATTGTGTTGTAATATATAAGTTTATATAACCATTTGAAATGCCATGATTATAGACCTAATGTTGAATACCAATATATGCATGTGTATATATGTGTAGACATATATAGTTTAAAGTAATAGATTACCTAGTGTATATCCAATGTGAATTCTTGCCTATTTGAGTATTGAATAATTGCATGCTATATAGAGTTGGGTGTATGTTGGCTTGTATAGCCTTGTATTGATGTGTGCTTGCTAGGATAGTCTTGGTTAGGCCTAGTAAGACTTGCTGGGTTAGGACATGGCCTAGTTTGACCTAGATTCATGTAGAATGCATTGTAGTGCTTTATATTACCCTTCTGGACATGTTATGACTTGTGCTGTTCTAATTAGGAGCCAGACACCTCTCCTCGGACAGTATCTTTACCTTGGACATTCAGATATCAGGCGAGTACATTCTCTGATCGTTTCATACATGTCACGAATTATATTCTCGCTCTAGATTACTTTTATTTGATGCTGTCACGTTATCATCACGGATTGGTACTATATGGATCTCTTCTTGGGATGTTATCCCCTTAGCGGCGCATCGGATACTTTATGACATGTGTTTCATGTACATCATGTATTCCTTGCTTCTGCATTATTCATGTACACTCATGTTCTCTCATGTTCTTACATGTACGTTCATGTACTCTCATGTTCTTTCATGTACGCTCATGTTTCCTCATGTGTTTCTTGTATAACCAAAATCATGTCCGTAACGTAACTTGAATAGATCCTTGTGTATTGATTGTGGGTAGGGGTAGTATAAATGGTCATGTGATTTACCCATCATGTACACTCTGTTACTTTTCATGTTCATCATGTACAACCTAAGCCAATTACATGCCATCTCGTACTCTAAATCACTAGTCACTTACAGTTCTTACTTATCACGTATATATTTCCAGTTATCAAATATCTCTCATGTTTTCATGTACATCTTCTTACAGCTTCATGTATCTTATTCTATTGCCTGCTTTATATTTCCTGACATGATATGAACTGCATGAGATGTATTGTGCTCGCTCCTGTCCTGACTGGACCTGTTGATAAATTTTACAGATAGCCTAGGATTGCCTGCTAGCCTAGAGGAGACACATTAGAGGTTGTTTAGATAGTTATTTTATTTTGTCTGGAGTTGTATTTACTTGTGGATTACTGTATTTGAGTTTTGAGATGTATTTCTGGGATTATATATCTTAGACACTTAGACTTCTATCTCCTGTATCTCTTTTGGATTTCATGTTTATCTATCTTTATCATTCTACCTTAGATTGTGATTGAGTTGTACCTCTGTGTTGGCCTCGTTATGGAGAGTATTCATATTATGCTAGTTATAGTTCATGACCTAGAACAGCGTTCTACCGCCAACACTGCGACGTAGGCTGGGCGTTGTTACGTACTCGTACCCTCACGTGGGTGCGGGTCGTGACAACTTCAAGGGCTACGGCAACTTGATATGTCTTTGGCCATAGATCAGGAGCGCGCCTTCCTTACAACAGCCACGGAGAAGGTAAAGATGGTACTGAATACGTCCAAGCCTGCTCTAGTGAGGACCTTCAAGATCTGTCTCTGAAGTAAGATCAACTAAGCCGTAGAGGAGAGGACTATTTAGCTCGGGAAAAAGTGCTTCTCGTATGATAGCCGAAACCAACGAACAGATCCTCCAACTTTAGATAAAGTTGGCTTCTTTGGAATCTGAGGTCCAGGCCTCACGCAGAGATAAGGAGTTAATCTACAGGGAAACCGACCAGGTCACCCGAACCTCTGCTGCCTTGGAGTGTGCGCTGAAGAAATTTGTAGACCATTGGCAGGCTCATGCGCATATAGAGGATGCAGAAAAGTTGACTCAAGAGGCCGAGCGCCGGGCCACACTGAGGATTGAGCGGTCGAGAACTAAGCTAAAGGACCGGCTGTGTATCGCCGAACCATAATCGCTTTTTTCTCTCTTTTATTATTATGTCTCTCCTTTAAAACAGGGACGTGGTCCCAGGAAAATGTAGCACTTTTGACTTTAAATCAATGAGTATGTTTACCTCATCCTTTATTTGTGGTATCTGTTGTGTTTGTACAGTATCTTTGGTGTAATGGTACCCCCACTAGGGGACTTTCTGTTGACCTATTACCCTTGGCATACCTTTGTTTTAGGTATGGATAATAAGTTCGATAGAGAGACCCAGCATATTTACTTGAACATGGTAAACATGAGGTTTGATGATAGAACCTTCCTACTCAGAGGTACCGAGGACCTGGTAGGGGTGGGCTCAATGTAGATACATAGAACAACTCATGGTAAGGTGGACATGGAAGTTCTTGGTATTGGGCGAAAGAATGCTATGGAACAACTGGGCTCCAGAGGCATGTGTTGGTGGGAAAGAGATGCATGTACTAGAGGACCTAATACAGCATTTGTGGTCAGCTGCGGACATTTGTGGTCAACTGTGGACATTTGTGGGCCTATTACCCTTGGCGTACCCTGGTTTTGGGTACGGATAATAAGTCGAGAGAAAACCAACATACTTACTCAGAGGTAATGAGGACGTGGTAAATATGGGGGTTTTACAACGGAGTCTTCCTACTCAGAGGTGATGAGGACGTGGTAGGAGTGGACTCAACGAAGGATACATAGAAAAACTCAGAGTAATATGGACATGGAAGTTCTAGGTATGGGGTGATTTGTTTGTGATGTAAGAGAAACAACTCAGAGGTGGAATCGACATGTTTGTTTCGGGAATTTTGTGGACCTGTTACCCTTTTTTATGTATTGAAAGCGGGTAACGGATTCTGAGGAAAATGCTTTTTAGGGAGGAAGTTTGAGGTATGATCATACATGACTTGCTGTCCGGAAGATGCGATATGAATTTGGGTAACCAGAGTGTAGGTTCAGCGGTACTTAATGGTACATAACCCAACAATCCAGTTGATTCGGAGGGTGTCGTTTAGACATAATATTTCTTCAGGAACTTGCCGTTGATGGACATCATGAGCAAGTCTCATTTTGCTTTACGAGACGTTATGCACCATTGGAGAATATAACCTCGATGATAAATGGGCCGTCCCACTTGGGTTGGAACTAGCCGGCGGTTTTATGAGTCATAACCATCGGCCTACGAACTGCCAATACGAGATCGCCTATTTGGAATGTTCTCAGTTTGACCTTTTTGTTGAAGGCTCAGAGATGCTTGCTTGATAAAGCTCGATTCGTTGTTGAGCTAGCAGGCGCTTCTCATCTAAGGCCTCCAATTCTTGTAGTCGACGACGGTAATTATCATCCGACGTTAGTCGGTAAGTGAGGGCGACGCGGAGCGAGGGGATTTGAGTTTCCAATGGGAGAACTGCCTCACTTCCGTATACCAAAGAGAATAGTGTATTCCCAGTGGCTGTCCGGACTGTAGTACGGTACGCCCATAAGCATTTGCCAAGCTTTTCATTCCAGTCGCGTTTGTTTGAGGACACGAACTTCTTGAGAAGCTTGATTATGGTTTTGTTGAAAGCTTCAGCCAGACCATTAGCCGCCGGGTTGTATGGTGTTGAAGCAACATTCTAAATTCGATGCTTGTCGCAAAATCGATAGAAGGCATGGTTTACAAACTGCGAACCATTGTCGTGGACGATTCTTGAAGTAGTCCAAAGCGATAAATGACGTGATGCTTGACAAAGTTGATCAGTTTGATGTCTTTACTTCTGCAAGTGGAACAACTTTCATTTGGAGAAGTAGTCCGTAATTGCGAGTATAAAGCGGTGTCCTCTGGATGAAGGCAGGGTGATTGGATAATGATATCCATTCCCATGCCTCAATTGGCCAGGATGCCACCGTCGGATGTAGGAATTGAATGGTTGGTGTATGAAATCCGCATGGACCTGACAAGCTTTATATTTTCTTGCATAGTCTATCGCATCTGCTACCATCGTAGGCCAGTAATAGCCCATCCGGCGAAGGCGATCTTATAATTTCGGGCCAGTTTGATGGGCCCCGTAAACACCATCATGAGCTTCACGTACGGCTTCTTTGGCTTCCGTATTTGACAAACAGGGCAATAATCCATCATAGGATCGCCGATACCATCGTGTTTGCCATTGATCGTCGTAGAACAGAACAATTTTATGGAAGGACTAAACTTGACTCACAATTACAAACTCGCTTGTAAAAATAGAGCATAGGAAAAAACCTAGGAAAAACAATCTAAGTACAATTGTTTAGTTTTGATTCTGGAGGGTGAGGGTAGAGGCTCGAGAAAGTGCTATCAACTCTGCCTTACTCCTTGTACGATCGAACGCAACCTCGGCTCAGGTGAAGAAATGCTCTCTGAAGACACGAAGGGAAGAGTCTGCTTCTGAATTTTATGTGCTCTCCTATGCGTTGTCCTATCTCTGTATCCTCCTTGCAAGGGAATAGCACCTTGTTATTTATAGGAATTCATAAGGAATGGGATGTACAGCCACGTAGCAAATTTTGGGCCACATAGTTGTAACTGTGCCTCGAGACTCGGATTATAGTGGACAGGGGGTTGGTTGAGATTGAATGATCTGTTTGTTCCATAAATCTGAACTGTTAAGACTTGGTCAATCTCTGCCACGTGTCTCAACTACTATTTTGTGGCGAGCCGCATGAAGGATGTATCCCGGCTGAGCCACATGAGGGACTGTCTCATAACCGAGCCGCATGATAAGTGTCTCATGACCGAGCCGTATGAAGGACGTCTCATAACCGAGCCACATGAAGGAATGTCTCATGATCGAGCCGCATGAAGGACGTCTCATGACCGAGCCGCATGAAGGAATGTCTCATGACCGAGCCGCATAAAGGACGTCTCATGACTGAGCCGCATGAAGGAATGTCTCATGACCGAGCCACATAAGGAGTATCTCACAGGAGATCCGCATGAAGAGTCTTAAGCTGAGCCGCAGAAGGAGTGTCTCATAAGCGATCCGCATGAAGAGTTTTACGGCTGAGCCGCATGAAGAGCCTCCTTTGGTTCGTGAACTGTACCGGATGTCATTATGATTTTCTCGTCTTTTCAGGAGCACGTCATGCCTTATCTTCGTGTCAGAGCTGTCATCTTTGTCAGAGCTGTCACCTTTGTGTCAGAGTAATTATGGCCAGCTACATAAGGAGACATTTATTGCTTAGAATGATTTCGAACCGCATAAGGCTCCCGTTGCTCTTGGGCTGCATGAAGATTTCTGTGTTTTGAGCCGCATGAGGCTTCATGTTGATTTCGAGCCGTATAGAAAATCCCCTTCTTTCTATGCTTCTATATTCTGGATGGCAAATACCAGAGCTAGACATCCTTTCTCGACGGGGTTGTACAGATGTTTTGCCCCGATCATTGTCCTGCTCAGGTAGTAGATAGCTTGCTCGTAGCCCGAATCATTGTTCTGGGCTAACAGAGCACCGAGGGAATGATCCATTATGCGGACATAGAGCAGAAAGGGTTTGGCTACGACCGGTGCTACCAGGACCGAGGACATATGAGATAGGCCTTGATGTCGTCAAATGCCTTCTGACATTCTTTCGTCCAGACGTTGGAAACCCCCTTCTTCATGAGTTTGGTAAAGGGTTGGCATTTTCGGAGGGATTAGCGATACACCTTCGGATATATGCGAGACGTCCTTGTAGCCCTCGGAGTTCTCTAAAGTTCTTCGACGGGTCCATGTCAAGGATGGCTTTGGTCTTCTCGGGGTCAACATGGATGCCTTTTGCAGTGATGATGAAGCCTAGGAATTTGCCGCTGGAAACCCCGAAAAAGGATTTAGCGGAGTTCATTTTGAGCTGGTGCGCCCGCATAAGATCGAAGGCCGTTCTCACATCTTGTAAGTGACCACTTCGTAGACGGCTTTTGACGACGATATCATCAACGTAGCATTCGACTGTCTTACAGAGGTGTTGGTGGAAGATGGTGCTCATAGCTTATTGGTACGTGGCACCCGCATTCTTCAAGCTAAAGGGGATCACTGTGTAACAGTAAACCCCCTTTGGAGTCCGGAATGACGTATGTTTCTCATCCTCGGGAACATCTTGATCTGGTTGTAGCCCGAATATTCGTCCATGAAGGACATTCATTCAAAGCCGCATGAATTTTCGATCATTACGTCGGTAATTGGGGGTGGGAACTCGTCTTTCGGGCAGGCAGAGTTGAGGTCCCGGAAGTCAATGTAGACTCGGATCTTCCGTTCTTTTTAGTAACGAAAACGTCATTAGCTACCCAATCTGGGTATTATTCCTCACGAATAAACCTATTGTCTAACAGCTTATCTACTTCTTTGTCAATAGCGTCCATGATGTTAGGACGAAGCGTCGCTGTTGTTGCTTAACAGGCTTAGCATTGGGTTAGATGTTAAGCTTGTGCATTGCGATTTGTGGATTTAAACCTGGCGTGTCTTCATAACTCCAGACGAAGACGTCGATGTATTATTTGACAAGTTGAATCAAGGATTCCCGACCTTCTCCTGCCAAGCTTTTGCAGATGAAGATGGGTTTAGATGAGGAATCATCCCCTAGGTGATCTGTTCGACTTTATCTTCAGTAGGTGGTTCTCGTAGTTCGAAACGAGATTCCCACTGTGCACCTAGGCGTTGATCCCAGGGTTCTTCTTCGAAGAACTCTACTGCTTGGTCATCGTCTTTTCTTCTGAAGGATGTGGATGTCATGTTGACGGACAATACTTTCTTGAAGAATGGACCCATACTGGTGTCGGAGTCCCAAGTTGAAGCTTCAGATGAGTGAGAGTGTGTAACCTTTTTAGTTTCTGAACTCTCTGGAGTTGTCGGAGTGTGATGTAGCCTACTCCCCTTGAGTGCGATGGTAATAGTCTTGTGGCTTCCCTTTTGGAACTGGGAGCGTAAAGGAAGACGTCAGCCTTTGCCATAGTTTAGACCCTCACCGCTTTTCAAGTCATACCCTATTTTGAATAAGGTACTTTGCTTGATTAGTGTACCGATATACTTGCATTCTACCAGTGTCGGGTTCTGGCTCGATTGGAGAGAGGTCTTGATGACGCTCGAATTTGCCGAAGATGTTAGGTTTTCGTTCTAGTTCCAGGACGGAACTATTAACAGACTCCTTGGTATAGGACGACTCAATTTACATGATTGACAGTCGTTATTTGTGTTTGCAACGACTGAAAGGCATTATCTAGATTATACATGGCATTCCAATGTAAAAAACTAGAATAATTCAAAGACAGCCTTTTAATGAAAAAATATGGGATCTTGTCCCAGGGAATTACATCATCGAGAGATGGGACATCAATATTGGTAGATATGTACTCTCCCGGTTCTCTGTCAGTGAGCACCGGAGTAGCCTTGGGCGATTCGGAAGAGTTCATCGGAAGTTTGACCCGTACTGGCTCTTGAGCCTGTGCTGAAAGAGATGCTGGGGCCTTTCCTCGTAGCTTGACAGTGAGGAGAGCCGACATTTGGGGAGGTCTCCCCTTAAGTCATACTTTGAGAGGTGTCTCAGCTGGCGCCTCGAAGAGTGGTGCTTTCTTGCGCAGTTTTACAAGAGGAGCCGACACTTGGGGGTCTTCCTTTGAGTCGTATCTTCAAAGGGACTTCAGTTGTTGTTTCAGCTGGGGGGCAGGGGCCCTCCCGCGTAGCTTGACACGATAGGGGCCGGTGGCTGGAGAGGTTTCCCCTTGAGTCGTACCTTTAGAGGGGCACTGGTCATATTTCTACTTCAGTGTCGACCTCTGTTTCATCGTCTGCATTGTTGGCTCCATCGTCCAGATGAATTGATTTATATAGATCGGAGTCGGTGAAAAAGGCCTCAATCCCTCTGAAGGGATCAACATCAGCAAACTCCGTCTGACTATGCCGTTGGTGGACACATATTTCATGCATCGTGGAGAGTAGATGGCACCACCATGTATTCGTGTATCCATGGACGCCCCTGATGGAACTGGGGATTCCCAGGACCCTTCCTTTGGTGTGCGTATTGATCGATAGAAAGTTAAACAGATCTAATACGTGTTCTAACCCTTCATAGGCGGAAACTAGGGTTCACGAATTATACCTGCGGCGGAAAGGAGACAAGTAATTCCTGGCAATCTCGAGCGGACGACCCCAAGATCTTCTGCACGTATTCCTTCCTCGAGTTGGACGTCGTGTGGGCGACGATCTCCCAACCTTTTCTTCTCCTTGGCAGCACTCTCTTTCTCTCCTTACGTGAATCACGAATTTAGAGAAAATTTCAGATTTCTGATCAGTAATCTGGCGGCCAGAGAATAGAGGATATATATAGGCTACGGCAGGGACCATGGAAAAATTAGGGTTGGGCCTCCTAACGGATCTGGATATCCCGTGTTCAGCCCGAACACACAATCCAGGCCCATTAACAATAGCTCGGTCCACTAATGAGCTATTGTTGCACTACCTCCCTAATCCCAAATTATGTTTGTGGGCTCCTTTTATTATATGCTCGTTTGGCTCCCCATGTTAAGATATCGTATGTCCGTCGATCAAATTAAGTTACTGACAACTATATTGATTCGACATCTTTTATCCTTAAGTAGTACCGCTCAACTTTATTTGTCATGTGGATATAATCCACCTGCAGGGTTTACATGACAATCCTTATGAGCTCCTTAAGAGGACATCATCAACCCGATGTATCGGGACATGGATTCCATTTATAATCAACAGCCCATCATACAATGTTATTACCCAATTCATAGAGGTTGTTGATCCATAATGAACCTCACTCTTTTATGAGTCAAAGTAATGCACACTGCATATACATGTCTGTTATTATATCCGGATTAAGAGTACAAGCATCCATAATAACAGAGGTGTTTGTTCTCTTATGTAGTCAGTACAAAGAGAACAACCTCAAGTGGTCCTGTTCAATACACACAAAGTGTACTAGTGTAAACCTATAGTCAAGATAGACTAATACCAGATTACACTACAACCTATCCAATAGATTGTCCAAGTCCATCTAGGTTGTGAACTATTTATATACTCCATAGGAAACTGATAATATGATCTTCTGTGTGACACCACACACCATATTATCTACAATATAGAATATCAGACATTTGCATTAACACTTGCAACAAATACAATATGCAAACATTTGCCCATATGATTCTCATTCAAAATTTAAGGAAATAAGGTTACTACAAAAGTGATGCTTTTAGTATATAACCCTAACAGCCCCAACAGGATGTTGTAATTAACGTCCGCGTCCACAACATAGCAAGTCACCTCTGTCTGGAGATCACTAATATGATATTTCAGGAAGATTTTTCCCAGCGTTTCACTCTTGCTAGCGTTAAAGCCATTGATTGTAGTATGGGATGCCGTCAGATGATGCATCAGCATCCCTAATGTCCTGGAGTAAAGTCCGGGGGATAATGCTAAGAGAAGACCCAGGGCAATCTGAATTCGATATACCTTGATGGCACTGACATACCTTGTGTAATACAATGGCCTGTTGTGTCAGTTGTTTTTAGTAGCATGTCTTGTTGAGTGAAGGTGATGTTGGAGATGATTTCCCCTATGCTGTGGCAGTGTAGACATGTTGTTTGATCTTCTTCAGGCTGCTTGAACTGACTGATGAAAGACTCAGCATCCTTCAGCGCTTCACATAGAGCCTCTCGAGTATCTTTGGATAGTCGGAGGAGCTCAAATAGGGATAGCCGAGATGGATACTAGCGAGCTGTGCCAATATGTCAAAGTTATCGAGTTTAGCCAACCCCACAGCATTGTCTTTACATAGAGGCCTGTTGAAACGAGCCTCTTTCTGGCTTTGTTTATCGACTACTAGAGGTTGGGATGGACCCTTCCCTTGGGTAGCTGTAGTGGTGACAGGAGGCATCACTTCAATCAGAGTCTCCTCTTGCGGAGCGTTCTGCTGTGAATGCATCTGAACATGAAGAGATTCCTCAGGAGGAAGCGACTATATGGCAAGAGTTGGTTTTCTTGCCTCTGGTTTTGGAGGTAGGATGTACCCCCGGTTGAGTCAATTCTAGAGCTAGATCTGGGTGGACCCATATAACCTCTCCCCGGGACGTCATAAGTGGTATTAGTCCACTCACATTGTCACGAGTTGGTGGAAGGTTGATTACTTCCATTGCCGCCTTTGAGTTAGGGACGATGCCATTCTGAGCTTCAGTAGGTAGCAAGGTGCCAAACTTGAGGGACACGATGTTGGCCGAGACTGTCTTCTCTTCATAATCAAGCGAGAGGACGTTCACATTGATCATGCGTTATATGTAGTTCTTCAAGACATATCAGTCTCGAATCGGATGGCCGACGAACCGATGGTAGTAACAGTACCTCGGGTCGCCTACCCTGTCAACCTCGTTGGGATGCTTTGGATCGGGCAACTTGATTTTGTTGCTTTACTTTGGCATTTCGAAGAGTCGTAGGGTATCTTCGTCATTGAAGGAGTATACCTCCTTCAGTTTTGGTGCGGGCGGTGGTTTTGAGTAGGCCCTTGTGTACTTTTTGAGGCATTGACAGTCAATGCCTGCTTTCCCTTCGGCACGTGCCCGTTGCTGTCGTTGGCGGCACGCTTCCCCTTGTTATCGAACAGGGAAGCTGACCCCCAGAAGCTGAGCATCGTGTGCCTTCTTCTCGGTGCATTCGGCACTGATGATTAGCAAAATCCAATCTAGAGGCTGGACAGAGTCGAACTAGAGTTTGGCTGCTGGCGTCATGTTCATGTAGCAGGAATCGATCAGTATATGATCTGGTATTCCCAGAGGTAACCTTAAGCATGCCAGCTGGAAGCACTCGATGAAAGCTCGAACGGTCTTTTTTCTTTCTGGACCACTTCTATTAGGGATGCCATTGTCATATCTTTTCCTCCGTTATAGAATCGGTCGAAAAACAGATGCATTAAGTCATCGAAGGAGGATATGCAGTTGTCAGGGAGACTATAGTACCAGTCATAGGCGACTCCCTTCAACGCCCCGATGAACAAACGTGTAAGCAAGGCGTCTTCCTTCGGGAGTCCCACCACATAGTGGAAGTAGGTCATGTCACGCCCCGCTCCCGTAGGAGCGATCGTCCTCACTAAGGCGTGATGCCGCACGAGCCTAGGTTGCGCTCGTGCAAGGCAGGTTCCATAACGGCCGATTTTGGCGGCTGCGATGGGGTCGTCGCACAGAAGTCCCAAGCAGAGACATTGAATAATAGCAGCAAAATTTGAAGCGAAACATAAGTCATTGCAAAACACTCTTTTATTGATATTGAAACAAAGGTTACAATGGGGCACAAGGCCAAGATTACAAGTCTCTCAAGCTCAAAGAATTCAACCGTGGCCCGTACCTTAAAATACTATATCCGTGCCATCGTGTCTTAGACCAACTTGAAACTCTATGTGACACCACCGCCCAAGTCATACTCTATATGACGGGCTTACGATCGTGAGACTATGTGGTTATACCCAGCCGTTGAACTCATAGGACCGTGCTTGCTACTACTCCTGATAGCTTAACATAACTTGCCTAACTTACTCTGCAACAACTTGACGAGCAAAGGCTGCGTCAAGCTTTGCGTCGTAGGAACGTGCGGTGCACGCGTTCGACTTTGAACAACCAAGTTATTTGGGGTGCCTAGACTTATGCCACAAGTCGTGCAATACAACTTAACCCGTCGGCGAGCAGAGGCTATGCCACGCCTTTGGCAAAGAGACCGTGCATGCTTTATGAAGCATTTATGCGGGCGACGCCTATGAATTTGGCTAAGTCTTAGCTTGTGGCGAATACCAACTTTTCCTTCTCCCAAGCCACGGGACGAAGGACCGAGTGTCGTTTTCAAAGCACACCGTGCACCAACTCTAAGCCGACCATTGGACCTTTCCATATTCTAACTCAATTCGACCCGTCGGGATTATTCCTTTTAGCTATGTGGAATCGTCTCTTTTATTATCAAGCCTACTTGTGCAAGTTGAAAACATACGATTTATTATGTGAAGGCTAAGATGAGGCAAGTTCACCGAAACTACCCCACTTGAGCGAGCGGTCGTCTCGACCGAGCGGTTCTTCGAGTAGCCGTTGCAAGGCTAAGTCTGCACGCCGTTGGCATTTCGATTCCTTCGATTGACTGAGCGGGACGGGGCACTACATCATACACCACTCAGAAAAAGTTTCGTCCTCGATACTAACTGAGTACTTACTCATTGACTTATCATTTCTACTCAACATTCAAGAACTCTCGCACACACTACGCCTATGCATTTTCTCAATCCGAGCCACGCTCGCACTACCCTCAATCTTTTCTTCAAAACTCACGATCTCAAAATCCTCGACACTTTTCCGTTCCTCTAGTCTCACTTGATTCAACGTATCACTTAGTTGGATCGTACACATATTCTAGGCGTCCCCAAAATACATACATTTCAGCCGAGCCTCGTGATAAAGAAACCGCCATCACCACTCGAGTCAGATCGTGCACATATTCGGGCGTCCCTGATATACGTGCATGTCAACCGAGACTCGCGAGTGGTGCCTCCACAAATCCTACCACTTCGCACTCGGACGTCTGCCTAACCGCTAGGCTATGTCTTTCCGTCAGTATTGGAATCATAGTTCCCAAACAACAATATCAACACTGACCCTATCATAAGGTCAAACCAAGTTGATAGTACGGAGTTTTTTTACGCAAGCTCGCATCACTCCGATTTCTAAACTTCGAGCATAGATTTCCTACACACATCCTGACATTCGTCGCACGGGGTCTGAGTCATTCAGCAAAGCCATCCTACGATAACTCAAGTTTCAACCAATTCTACGACATATCAATATCACTCAATTCAATAAGTCATCTTGTATAGATCCTTTCAAACACGTTCGATATAGTTCGCTTATCAATCCTTCTAAATTCAAGCACGCTATGACGCAATTTGTCGCTAACAAAAATTTCACATTCCACATTTCCTAAGTCATCTATTCCAATTCACGTAATCGATCATGAGGTCGTCTAGCTTAACAATACGTTGGGCCCCGATCTCACGCGATTCTGATTTTCCACGGTGGCATGAATCCCCAGGCACGCTCCCGCGGGATAATCATCCTCATCGGAACGTAACTCTTGTTTTGTGTCTAGACTAATTCATTCTTGATGCGCGGATTGGACCTACTCAATCCTCAAGTTTATTTCATTCATCAATCGTAAGTCCTAACATCCCTAAATTTTCTTTCGCATTAAACCAACAAGTCGAGACAATCAACGTTGCCGCGTCCTGATTTTTCGAGTTCGATCATTCCAGCGACATGAATCACCATGTCAACGCTCACGCGGAACGATCGCCCCAAATCCGATGCGACGCATGTGCGAGGCTATAGTTGCGCTCGTGCAAGGCAAGAATATCGATGTTGTGGTTATCCGCGTAACCCTCAAGACACTTCTATTTTCATCCAACATTCCTCTCAATCAAATTCCTAAGTATTGCATCCAACCAAACAATAACACTTGCACGATCGTCATTCGTCGAGTCAGAGTACTCCCGAGTTATCGCATATCGATCTTTGATACGCCTCAATACCATCGACGATATGCGTAACCTGACGATCTTCCTTTGCAACCAATTTTGAGTCGTGCGAATGATGCCATCATTCGACTGGATAATCTCCTCGATATTCAATTCAAGTTCGATCATTATCCCTCGAATCATTCACAACATCAAATTCCTCAAACCCAAATTCGCGTATTCGTTCATCCCTTCTATCTTAAGTCATCGACCAACGTATTTCTTCAATTCGCATCAATCCTTTGCTAACCCAAATCATCGAACAAATTCAATCCAATCCTTAGAGTCATTGCGTAACTTCAAAATTCAACTTTTCATGCACGCTATCTATCTATCGTGCTAACTTTTCATATACGATCCGTATCAATTTCTTCGATCAAGTCATCCGTTCGCTACACCTTAACTTTTTTCTCGATTCGATTTCATCTACTCGCTCATTTTCGGGTTTCATACTTGCGTAATCCTCAATCCCGTGCACGTTTCGTGCGTGTCATTTCTAATTTGTTCGAATCCACTTATTAAACTTCATGACAACAACTCACTCAATCTAAGGCTTTGCATATTGTAGGTCCTAAAAATCAAGTTGCACCCATCAACAAAGCCATAAAAATCAAAGTGTGCATCCTTCAAATGAACTGCGCAGAAGACAGATTGCGCATCAACTCGATTGCGCAAACTGAACTGCGCAGCAAGCCAAGTACGTTAGCTGACGTGGCAACGTCATCATTACCTGACAGAATCAGATCTTCTGACAGCTGACAGTTCGAAGAAAGAGGAAACTGTTCGTTTCTCGTACAGCACAGCGCTCGAGGACAGCTGTACAGCCAGCGCAGTTCAATCCAGCGCAATCCAAATCCAGCGCAATCTGAAGCCAGCGCAGTTCATGTGGCGCACTCCATCAAGACAACTGACAACTTACACGTGGCATTCATGCCATCAATTGCTCACTACGTGGTAACTGTCTGTACACGATCATGCGTATTTCAATCAAATAATATCATGTGTCCAATACAGTTGGCCCATGATCAAATAACTGCCAGCGCAGTCTGATATCTGCGCAGTCCAATGCATGCGCAATCCATCCTGCGCAATTCAGAATAACGAAAAATTAGTTATTTCCAGAACTCTATAAATAGAGTTTCAAGTCCTTCCTAGGGGGGATCATATAGAGATCAGAAATTCAGAATCAAGATCAGAGAGTTCAGGAGTTCTTGCCCAAGTGCTACTGCATTCTTCAGAGGCTTTTGCCTTCAAATTTCAGAGGCTATCGTCTTCAAAGTTCACATCGTCCAAGGGATAAAACGATCGTCATTCAGATCGGATTCCTACAGTTGTACTTTCCCAGAATTCTATTGTAATCTCTTTACAAAGTTTGTGAAATAAAGATCAACTTTTGTTCTTGCAAACAAAATGGTGACTCTACTGGGGACGACTTTCTCCTCCGACGAGGAAGTGACAACTCAATGTGACGTTGCGTCTGTCGGGAAGACGTAGAAGACGCTGGTTGTGAAGGTCAACCAGATGGCCTACGAAGCCATGATCAACTCCAGGACCACCCCTCGCACTGCAACAACTTCTGCCACGAGCAAAGTTGGCCCAGTGTGGGTCCCCAAGACTGTTGCGCAGTCTGCTGCCTCTGCTAAGACTGCTGCGCAGTCTAAAGCCTCTGCTACCAAGACTGTTGCACAGTCTGCTGCACAGTCTGTAGTCTCTGCCAAGACTGCTACACAGTCTAAGATTTTGTTGCCAAGACTGTTGCGCAGTCTGCTCCTCTTGCCAGTGCACAGGCTATTTCATATGCTACTCTGTCAAAGTGTAAGACTCCTCTTCCATTGGCGCAGTTGGTTAGAACTCTTCCTGCGCAGTCATTATTCCAACAACCAGAGTGTATCCCAAACACTCTGTGGCCAGAACTCCTGATGCGCAAACCATAGTGTCTGTGGCTAGAACCAAAAGGCCATCTGCCAAAACTCCTTGTGCGCAATCAGCCAGTGCACCTATTGTCAAAGCTCCCCTAACGCAAGCTGCGCCAGCGCAGTCCAAGAGAGACAACCCTTTGGCTAATCTCTCTTCTTCTCACAGCAAGGGGAAAAACTGCTCCTCTTTCCAAACACCCTGTTGCTCCAGCGCAATCCACTGGGGGTAGTCTGTTGACTGTCCCTCTTCCACCTCAGAAGAAAGGAAAAGGCCCGTTGGTCTTTTCTCAAACTTCCTCGTCCCACGACTTGGAAGACAACAGAGGGAAACGTTCTTTAGCTAACCCTTCTTCACAAAACAAAAGAAAAGGCCCTTTGGTCTTTTCTCAGTCTTCTCGGGTTTTTAACTCGGAAGATCAATCTGAATGTGCCTCGGCACCAGTCAGTACAAGAACTCTCAAACAAGAGTTCTTCTCTCCATGCCAAAAGAACTTGTACTGATCAAAGAGGTATTCTGCCTACTCCGGTAGCAGAATTCCAGGATCTCCCAACTCTCAAGATATTCCGTTCAAAGCAGGGCAAATTACTGGTGTCTCAGACAGAAGCCCCTGGGGGTGAATTTGCTGATCTTCGGGATTATGTCAATAGACTTCGTTCTACGTCAACTTGGCGAAACGCAAGCAGCCAATGCCGAAGACGAACCGACATCAAAGGCAAACTTCCAGGATGGAAAATCCTGACACCTATGCCAATGAAGTGAGTACTTCCCTGTACACTCAAGGGACAAAACATCTGAAGAACCGGAACCATGTTCCGAATATTGTTAAAGAACATATCCCTCAAACTTTCTCTCGTCCCGTTGTTCCTGATCTCCGAGAATATCTCAAGCAAAAGCGGGACAATATCTCTACACCACCAGTTCCACCACTTGAACACCATTGTAACCACAAGGTTGTCATCAAGTGCTGTTGTAAGACAACAAAGCGATCTGTCTTCGATCGCCTGAACTTTACAAATTCTGAACCGATGTCGGAAGACGAAGACGAAGTATTGTATGCTTCTGTCAATATGGCCTCTCGAGACACTGGGGGTAGAAAATGCTCTAAGCACGGCAAACCTCGCCGACCCAGCTAGCGGTATTTAGATTTACTCCAAGAATCTTCTGAAGGAGTATTTCGACATACCCGATCCCGAAGCCGAGATACAATCGGTCAAAGGAATCTTCTCCAAGATCCTTCCGATCATCTCCCTCTTTCTCACTCAGGAGATTCTTTCTCTGATTATGATGCATAAAGTAAAATTTTTGAACAGACAGTGTCCTCTACTGTGCCTAGAGAAGTGACAGCTTATGTTGTCACTGAAGACCCAGACGCTTCTAGTTCGGCTAATCAAGAACAACGAATAGCTGCACTAGAAGACAAGTTGAAGACCATGGCTGAAATGGTCGCCAGTATGCATTCTATCATCGTGGCTCAACATACAGTGCCACCAACTGTACCTACTGCAAATCCTGAAGTCACAGCATCGTCGGTGCCTGCCAATGCAGGGCTGGGGGTAGTATCTCCTCAATTACCTCCTGTACAAATTCAATCCACACCCAGTCAGTCAGGGGCTGGGGGTAGCTCTTACCACGCTGTTCCTCCTCCTAACACTCTGATTCAGCCTACTCCTTCTTCATCATTGGAGGATGCTAATGAAGCTGTCAAACTCTTGCGCACTCAATTGAGGACTTCAAAGACACTACTAAAATCTGTCAAATCAGCGACGCCTCAAGACGTCGCTAAATAGGAAAAATACGTCGCTAATTTCGATTAGCGACGTATGCACGTAGTCGCGATTAACCTAGTCGCTAAACAAGAAAACGTCGCAATACGTCGCTATTGCGAGGAGCTTTAGCGACGCGGACACGTCGCTAATTCAGCGACTGCCAGCGACGTAAAACGTCATCTTTTACCGACGTATTCTAGCGACGTTGAGCGACTTTACATGCATCGATACTGACCTGGCTTGAGAGCCATATAGCGACGTTCTGCAACTTTTCTACGTCGCTACAGTACTGACGTTTAGTGACGATCAGCGACGGTATTCATTATAGTTAGCGACGTTGGGGTACTTACTTAGCGACATTATTTTCATCGCTGAATGTCGCTGATCATCGCTGAACGTCGCTAATATTGAAAAAAAAAAAATACAGCATTTGCAGCATCCCCTGCAGCATTTGCAGCATCCCCTGCAGCATTTCTTACAGCAACAACGGTGTGTATCACGAACACAGTATCAACAACACAGATACACAATCACGAACACGTTTGAAACACAATCTCATCAATCAACACAGATATATGAAAATTTGTAACAACAATGTCAAACATAATGGTCCACAACTTAATTGCCAAGTATGGGAACGAATGGCTCAGAACACAACCTAAAATTTATTCTAGCATACATTAGTGTGAATCATCTAAGTTCTGTACATATGGTGTAGTATATGTTCTTATCGTATGTAGTATCTGAAGAATGTAACAGAATCAAGATGAACTCACATAATGTAATACTAAGACATCATCTACTACTATATAAGATATAGTGATAGGTTGTCGTATCATCATTGCCGAGGGATGAGGGTCGGAGGATAGTCAACTTTATCTACGACTACATAGTTTCTGCCTCACCAGTCGAATGGCTGCAGGGACTATGTCCAGATCACCATGTCGTACCGTAGATTAATGCAAATGGAGCTGGATCTAAAATACAGAAACCAAAATATGATATCCACCTCAAGTGAGTCGGGGGAGAAGAACTTTTCCACCCTCTCCCTCTCTCACGCTATCAATGTCACAACTTTTCCACCTCAAGTTCTGATCAAGCATTTTCCTTCTCCTCTCCTCCACCATGGCTCTGAACCCATCTGCTCCTCCCTACTTCCCTTTTTCTTATTTGACTCTCTCAGCCACATATGATATCCAGCTCAAGTGTAGAGTCGGGGGAAAGAAGTGGACAGGAAGAGGAGGGGGAAGCAGCACAGCCGGCGGCATGACCCGGAGGAAGTACAGAGGTTTTCTTCAACATACGTAGGAGAACTGTAAGGATATATCTTTTCACAACATATCACCTTGTCAAAGACCCTTAATGTGACATCCATGTTACCGCGGTGTCGGAAGACTAACATGTCATAATTTTCTAAGCCGTGTGTTTTGACATAATCCTCCAACCGGATTTCAGTTCTATATAATAATGCAAGATTACTACATAGGAGGAAAGAGTTGGAAGGATTATGTCAAAACACACGGCTAAGAAAATTATGACATGTTAGTCTTCCGACACCGCGGTAACATAGTTGTCACATTAAGGGTCTTTGACAAGATGACATATTATGAAAAGATATATCCTTATAGTTCTCCTGCGGATTTGAAGAAAACATCTGTACTTCCTCCGGGTCATGCCGCCGGCTGTGCTGTTTCCCCCTCCTCTTCCTGTCCACTTCTTCTCCCCCGACTCTACACTTGAGCTGGATATCATATGTGGCTGAGAGAGTCAAATAAGAAGAAGGGAAGTAGGGAGGAGCAGATGGGTCCAGAGCCATGGTGGAGGAGAGGAGAAGGAAGATGCTTGATCAGAACGGATGGCTCAGAACACAACCCAAAATTCATTCTAGCATATATTAGTGTGAATCATCTATGTTCTGTACATATGGTGTAGTATATGTTCTTATCGAATCTAGTATGTAGTATCTGAAGAATATAACAGAATCAAGATGAACTCACATAATGTAATACTAAAACGTCATCTACTACTATATAAGATATAGTGATAGGTTATCGTATCATCATTGCCGAGGAGGAGCCACTTCCCCCGGCTCTACAGAATCAATGCCATCCAAGGAAGGCAAAACTGAATCAGCATTGTCTTCCGGATCGTCCTCATCAAGGCATAACGGGCTGTTCAGCGTGCCCAGCTTCTTCAACTTCTCGCTGGCTGCAGAGTCGAAATGGGAACGGGTCCTCTTTGCCGGCCCGGAGCTCTGACTCGCACTCGTCGCCTCGCTACCGGTTTTCTCCTCCTCTGACGCGGGTCATAAGAAAAGAAATTTTGTACCTCTTCTTCACATAAACATCATTGTCGCCTTGTACTCGAGCCTCCTCGTCTGTGACGCTATCCAACTTCTCGGTGCCTACATTGTCACTCGAATCTACCCTTCGACTCGTATCGTCCTCTTATTCGCCTGTCTTTTCGCTCCCTGTCTTGCAATCATGCTATCACCGCCGACTCATTCGACTCCTTCTCGAGTCTTCCTCCTCCTTCTCGGAGTCATCGGAGAAGGAGTCAAATGAGACGGCGGTGATAGCAGATGATTGCAAGACAGGGAGCGAAAAGACAGGCGAAGAAGAAGACGATACGAGTCGAAGGAGAAATTCGAGTGACAATGTAGGCACCGAGAAGTTGGATAGCATCACAGACGAGGAGGCTCGCGAGTACAAGGCGGCAATGATGTTTATGTGAAGAAGAGGTACGAAATTTCTTTTCTTATGACTCGCGTCAGAGGAGGAGAGAAAACCGGTAGCGAGACGACGAGTGCGAGTCAGAGCTCCGGGCCGGCAAAGAGGACCCGTTCCCATTTCGACTCTGCAGCCAGCGAGAAGTTGAAAAACTGGGCACGCTGAGCAGCCCGTTATGCCTTGATGAGGACGATCCGGAAGACAATGCTGATTCAGTTTTGCCTTCCTCGGATGGCATTGATTCTGTAGATCCGGGTATAAAGAGGAAGAGATTGGGAGTAGAGTGGACCCGGAGGGAAATGAGAGATTGGAAGCTGGGTCAATATCCAAGAAGCGAAAGAGAGTCGAGGATTCTGATTTTGATGGCATAGAGGAAGAGGTTCGCGACATAACGAGAGGGACAAGGAAGGGGGCAGATGAAGGATGGCTCAGAACACAACCCAAAATTCATTCTAGCATACATTAGTATGAATCATCTATGTTCTGTACATATGGTGTAGTATATGTTCTTATCGTATCTAGTATCTGAAGGATATAACAGAATCAAGATGAACTCATAATGTAATACTAAAACATCATATACTACTATATAAGATATAGTGATAGGTTGTCGTATCATCATTGCCGAGGGATGAGGGTCGGAGGATAGTCAACTTTATCTACGGCTACATAGTTTCTGCCTCGCCAGTCGAATGGCTGCAGGGACCATGTCGTACCGTAGATTAATGCAAATGGAGCTGGAGCCAAAATACAGAAACCAAAATACAAATACAGAATCAAATCCCTGGTTTCGCCGAAAATACAAAACACAGTTCTAATTAGTATGTATTTTAAGTATGAGAACGGATGGCTCAGAAACCCAACCGGAGAGGATACTCTGCAGATCCATCTGAGTAGGACGTATACTCTGAGAGATCACCTTTACAAGAATGATATCAGTAGTGGAATTGAGTGTGTATGTCCTACTCAGATGGGTCTCTCACCGTTACTATTTTTTCTGAAAGCATCGTGGATGTGCTCCGTCAACATATTCTTGCTCCGAGCCAAAACTTTGCCCCGGAGCTCAAGTGGACATCCTTCGTGTAGAGCTCGAGTGAGAGGTTCCTGACAGCATGGTGGTCTCCTTTGTCAAAGTATCCGTGCTCGTCCCACAACCAATGTGATGAGCACGGATACTTTGACAAAGGAGACCACCATGCTGTCAGGAACCTCTCACTCGAGCTCTACACGAAAGATGTCCACTTGAGCTCCGGGGTAAAGTTTTGGCTCGAAGCAAGAATCTGTTGACGGAACACATCCACCATGCTGTCAGAAAAAATAGTAACGGTGAGAGACCCATCTGAGTAGGACGTACACACTCAATCCCACTACTGATATCATACTTGTAAAGGTGATCTCTCAGAGTATACGTCCTACTCAGATGGATCTCTTAGAGTATCCCTTTGGTTGGTTGTCGTATCATCATTGCCGAGGGATGAGGGTCGTAGTACCAATACAATCCAGAGATTGACACAGTACTAATTCATATATATGTAGTCCAATACAAATAGTCTAATAAAAAACAACCCAATACAAAAAGTCCAATAGAAATAATACTAATAGCTAATGAGAACCACGCTGCTCACGCAAACGCTCAGTGATACGATCACGCAACCACCTCGAAAAAGCGAGATCTTTGGCGTGAGGAGAGATGTCGTCCCTTGTAAGTGTTGCACGAATAGAACTCCCGGTCTCACTAGCTACCGGTGTTGGATGAATAGAACTCCCGGTCTCACTAGCAACCGGTGCCACTTCCTCTTAACTGTAGGAGGAGCCACCTCAGCATTCACTGTTTTCCTCAAACGACGTGCCGCTCCTCGGGTCATGGGTGCCATCTGGTAAGATCGATATTCACAAATAATATAATTGTAACATAAGCAAGTAACTAAAGGAACCATCATGTAATTTGAGTACATTTTGAAAGCAGATAAAGTACAATAAATTCGATTTTTTGCCAAGTAGCAGAACGGATGGCTCAGAACACAACCCAAGATTCATTCTAGCATACATTAGTGTGAATCATCTATGTTCTGTACATATGGTGTAGTATGTTCTTATCGTATGTAGTATCTGAAGAATGTAACAGAATCAAGATGAATTCACATAATGTAATACTAAGACATCATCTACTACTATATAAGATATAGTGATAGGTTGTCGTATCATCATTGCCGAGGGATGAGGGTCGGAGGACAGTCAACTTTATCTACGGCTACATATTTTCTGCCTCGCCAGTCGAATGGCTGCAGGGACTATGTCCTGATCACGATGTCTACCGTAGATTTAGGATTTAAAATATGGTATTCAGGTCAACTTAATTCAGTCAAAGGGTACTGAATAGAAAGTCTAATTATTCATATTTCAGTAATGTCAGTGAGCTAAATCATACTCAACTGTCGAGAATACTTAGGAGAAAACTCATTCACAGGATTAGTATCCATCCTTCGTGACATAGCTGAAATTTTATAGGGCTCGATAATAATTATTAGTCAATTTATTCATCATTTCAAAACCCTGAAAATGCCCAAAAAACTCCCAGTATCAGTAAATAGGGCTCGAACCCTAAATTAGAATTCGAATCCAAGCAAAACATCAAATTGACAGTTGATATGCCCAAAAAAACTCCAGTATCAGTATATAGGTGTCACATGTGAGTGTCGTGTCCACACAGTGGGACACGACGTGTCTAAACCAACAAAATAGGGGTCACACGAACTAGAAGCGAGTCCACGCTCTCGTGTCCCCCGCAGCGAGTCCACTGTCAGTCTCGTGTCCCCCGCAGCGAGTCCACGCTCTCGTGGACACGAACTAGAGCGAGAGAGAGAGCTAGAAGACGAGGAGAAACTGGGGAGGAGCTACCTGAGGAGGAGGAGAGAAGAGGAGCTACCTGAGGAGGAGGAGGAGAAGGAGGAGGCCGGAGGAGGGAGATCGCCGGAGGAGCGCCGCGGAGGAGGCGGCCGGAGGAGGGAAATCGTCGGAGGAGCGTCGCGGAGGAGGAGCAAAAAATTGGGGGGAAAATTGTGAATGATCGAAAAGGAAACCCTCGCTGGCTATATGAAACGATTAGCGACGTCCTTATAGGACGTCGCTAAACGTCGCTGATATATAATAAACGGCGACGTTGCTTAAAATGCGTCGCTACACGTCGCTATATTAGCGACGGGTACCGACGAACTTGAGACGAAGGTTCCATTTAACAAATTGTAGCCGCTAGACGTCGCTATTAGTCGCTGTTGGCGACAAACAACGACGTCTTATATAAACGTCGCTAAAACTCCTAAATTTAGCGACGTACTTTCTTGGAGTCGCTAAATACGTCGCTAATATGACTTATTTTGGTAGTGAGAGAAAGACAACTTACAGAGACTGGGAATCAAGCAACCCTATCCAGTTGAATGGAAGGAAGTCCCGTTTCCTCTCAAGTACAAAATCCCAACAATCTCCTGTTTGATGGCAGTACTTCTCGAGCCAGTTCATTAACCACTTTGAGGTAATGACTGTCCAACTTCAGCCAAATGATCTTCTTACCAGGGTATTCGTCGGCTGTTTAGCCGGTGTGGCATACGATTGGTACAGAAGCTTGCCTGATGGCTGTATCACTTCTTTTTCGGGTCTCAAACAAATCTTCTTGGAACGATTCTATGAGGGAATCAACGACATGACCATGTCAGCCCTTAATAAAATCAAACAAAGACATAATGAAACCGCTGAGAGTTTCATTGAAAGGTTCCGCCGAGAAGCCTTGAAGATGCCTCCTGGAACTCCGGCCGCTGTCACGATAGATACTTGTAAGGCAAATCTTTTGCCTATTATCAGCATGTGGACGGGGTCAACTCAGTTCCAAGACTGGCCGTCATTCATTGTCAATGCTAAAGCAGCAGAGGTTAGTGCTGACAAGTTCAAGCAGTTAGGGGTACACATGTCTAACCCCGACCGGGATGAACATCAGACATCAAATAGCGGTAATCGCCAGAACAACCGCAAGAATAAAGAGACTTTGAACATCAACTTGAAGAGCAAAGAGTCTCTGGCTGTCAATGTGGCTCCTCCCACGTCTACTTCTACTCCTTCTGCCCCTCCACCAAGGGAACCTCGTCCGAAAGTAGAGTACTCTTTTGACGAGAACGACACCGTGAGCATCTTTGATTGCTTGATCAAAAGCAATAAGCTCCAACTCCCAGACCCGAAGAAGCCGATGAGGTCGGTAAGACTGATCATCCGAAATATTGTGTCTATCACAGGTTCATTGGGCATCCCACTCGAGCATGTTATGTGCTCAAAGGCAAGATTCAAGAGTTAGTCAATGCTGGTGTTGTCACTCTGCAGCAAGATGAGAAGACAGTTACCGCGAACATGGTCTCAGTACAGTTCGGTAACTTCCCTCCACAGATGATACAGCATGGTGTCATTCCTATCCCCAAGGCCACTCTTGAGATCGAGAATCTCCCTCCTCCGCGAAGTGAAGGTCTCGTCCCCTTATCTCTTGATAATGGCAAGATTATGTGGATTCATCATGATCTTGCTTCAGAATTCGAATTTCCCTCTTCCTCCAAGAAGAAAGATCGCTCCAAGGGGAAGACAAAGACTTGCAACATGGTGTCTTTTGACCCCATAATTGAAGAAGAAATCTTGCTGGGCACCAGGTCAGGGAAAGCCTATCTACGGGAAGCTTCCGAAGCTCAGGAAAACCCTACTTCTTCTTCTAAGCCTGCTCATATACATCCTGTTTCCACTGAGGATATTCCTTCGGCATCCTCACCGATTGTAGTACCTATTCCCCCCAAACCAACGACAGCCGACAAAAGCAAACAATAAGTCCGCTTCGACAAGCCTTTGAAGAAATCATCTCCTCAGGACTTGAGAAGCCATACAACTTTGATATCTTGGCTCAACTAGCCAATACACCGGCTAGGCTGTCAATTTTTGAGCTCTTACGCCTTTCTAAAGAGACTCGAGAAAGTCTAAGTGAAGCTCTGATGCAAGCAGAAACCTGTTTAACTCTTCTCAAGAAGCCAGAAGCAGAGCCTGTCTCTTGCCTTCATTGTCACAGTGTGTTGGAATTAATTCCAAATATTACCTTCACACAGGATGATATGCTGTTGGAAGACAATAGGCATGACCGTCCTCTTACTATACAGGATATGTCGACTCGATGAAAGTCGATCGTATTCTGATAGATCCAGGGTCAGCGCTCAATATCATGCCGAAGACAATGCTGGACGCACTGAAGATCCCGGTCCATAGTCTTTCTGGCACGATCACCACCATCTTGGGGTTCAATCAAGGAAGAAGTGAGCCTCTGGGCAAGATTCGCCTAAAACTCAAATAGGCAATCTTCGCACGAAGGTGACCTTCTACATCATAGACAACCATGGTTGCTCTTACAATGCTCTATTGGGGAGGCCATTCTTGTATGAACACAACATTGTTCCTTCGACTCTCCACAATGTTTCAAATATGTTGATGACAATGGAGAGGTTCAAAAGGAGGTGGCGGATCTCTATCCGTTCAAGGTGTGTGAAGCATACTGTAATGACGCTCGTATGTATAAAGAGGAGTTCATGAAGGTGGTATTGGCTCTGGACACTGAAGAAGAACAGGAAGCAGTGCCCAAAGACACCCTCATCATACCTGTTAAAGGGCGTGTTTCTCGTCCTCAGTCCTCCAAACTACTGGCTATTCACTTGCCAGTCCAGAAGCAACCAACTGATTGTGATCAAGATCGAAGGGAGCTCACCTCTTCTGAGCCACTTGTTATTGACTTACGTCATAACAAGGATAAAAGGCAGTCATCTCTTCTAAGCCACTTATTATTGATTTATCTCACAACAAGGACAAAAGGGAGCTCACCTCTTTTGAGCCACTTATTATCGACCTCCGTCGTAACAAGTCCAATCCTCCTCCACGTTCTTCTTCTCCCCCTCTTGTAATCAATCTGACCAAGCCTGCTAAGGCTAAAGGTCCTGTTGTAAATACAGATGTACAAATCAATGAAAAAGCATCTACTTTCCAGTATACTGATGTCATTTATCATGCTAAGTGCTATTTGGATATGTTAGATAGCTTTCAGTCATTTACAATGTGAGTTGTACAGTCTCTTCAAACAGAAGTCTTATTAACACCCAGATGATTCATACTCTGTTGTCCCTTCTCGAAAGAAAGGCGAGAGTCCAATACTTTTTAGTAAAGGACCAGAACAAAAATTCAGCTATACGGATGATAGCAAAAGTAACGATACAGGACATCTCCAACTTCGTCGTTACAGTCAACAATCAAAAGACATCATCCGAAAGATAGGTTATGACTTCAAGAATGGCCTCAACTATGGTAAGGGTAGACGAACTCCTATCCGTACGGCTGTTCCGAAAGGAAAGTCCGAGATGTACTACAGCAGAACCAAAAGAGGTCTCGGGTATGCTTACCTCCGGTATTATCCCCAGCAGTTTTCGAATCTGATAGCGAGGCGCGCTCTAATTCTTTTGATTCCAGATCATGGGATTCTGATACCAGCGTTGGTCAAGTTCATCGGCTGATCGTATCATCTAACATGGTCTCCATCGAACTTCCAGAAGGATATGACGAGGATATTGAAGAAAGTCCTGAAACAGATCCTTGGGTTCAACGAATGGATACCCAATGGGAACTCCGATTCGAACAAAGAGAACCTCCTACTGAAGATCAATTGGTGCAAATCGATGTAGGAGAAAGTGGGTCGCCTCGTCCAATATTCATCAGCAAAAATCTTCCAGAGGCAGATAAGCAAGAATTAATTCTTCTTATTCGAGAATACATTGATGTTTTCGCCTGAATTATGAAGACATGCCAGGTTTAGATCCCAAATTGCTACTCACAAATTGAATATCTTGCCTAATGCAAAGCCAGTCAAACAAAAACAAAGGCGATTCAAGCCAGAAATGATGGACGCGATCGATGATGAAGTCAAGAAGCTCATCGCTTGTGGTTTTATTCGAAAGAACAACATCCCGATTGGGTGGCCAACGTTGTTCCAGTCCTGAAGAAATCCGATAAAGTTCAAGTTTGCATCGACTTTCGGGATCTTAATGAAGCCTGTCCAAAAGATGAATTTCCTCTCCCTATCACGGACGTCATGATTGACAATACCTGCGGGTTCGAGCGAATATCCTTCATGGATGGATTCTCTGGGTACAATCAGATTCGGATGAATCCTGAATATGAAAAACATACCTCTTTCCGCACCTCGCGGAGTCTATTGCTACACAGTGATGCCATTTGGTCTCAAGAACGCTGGCGCAACTTACCAACGGGCTATGAGTACCATCTTTCGAGATCATCTTCGCAAGACAGTGAATGCTATGTTGACGAAATGCCGTCAAAAGTCGTAAAGGAAGATCATATCCAAGATTTGAGAACAATCTTCAATCTCATGCGCCAACATCAACTCAAAATGAATCCCACCAAGTCATTCTTGGGTGTCTCTAGGGCAAATTTCTCGGCTTCGTCATTACCTCTAAGGGTATACACGTGGATCCCGAGAAGATCAAAGCCATTCAAGAGATGCGTCCTCCACGCAACCTAAAAGAGCTACGAGGATTCCAAGGTCGACTTGCGTACATCAGGAGGTTCATTTCGAATCTGTCTAGATGCTGCAGACATTTACTCAGCTAATGAAGAAGGGTGTATCTTTCATTTGGACTGAAGAATGTCAACAAGCATTCGAAGATATAAACGATATCTCATGAATCTACCAGTCTTGGTGCCACCAATCTCAGGCATACCATTCTTAATGTATGTCCGTGCATGGACCATTCATTGGGTGCTTTACTTGCCCAAAAGAACAAAGAAGGCCATGACCAGGCCATCTATTATCTCAGTCGTACTATAATTGGTGCCGAGCGTTATAGTTCGGTCGAAAAAGAATGCCTAGCTCTTATGTTTGCTGTTCAGAAGACTCGGCATTACATCATTGGACAAACTATTCATGTCATATCCCGAGTCAATCCTCTTCGGTACTGATGAAGAAGCCTAGCACACTCAATTCTCGGCTAGCTACATGGGCCATTCTGCTAGCCCAATATGACATGGCATATGTCCCTCAAAAGTCTGTCAAAGGTCAAGCGCTGGCGGACTTCTTAGCGGCTCATCCTGTTCCAGAAACATCCAAACTCTATGATGAAATTCCAGACGAGACATTAGAATCAAATATGATCTCTGAAGAATTTCCTACTTGGCGTCTATTCTTTGACGGTGCATCCAGGATCAGACCAAATGGTGCCATTGTAGCAGGAGTCAGGGTTGTTCTTGTTTCTCCAGACGGATCAACTATCCAAAGAGCCTACTCTCTAGATGAACCTTGTTCCAATAACGTAGCAGAGTACAATGCTCTACTCATCGGCCTTCAGTTAGCCAAACAACTGGATGTGAATATCTTGAAGTCTATGGCGACTCTAAGCTGGTTGTTAGTCAGGTTAGAGGGACCTATGAAGTTCGTCATCAAGATCTAGTACCTTATCATGAAGCGGCAATCAACATGGCTACGTCATTCAAAGCCTTCTTCATCGACTATGTTCACCGAGCTTGCAATACTGAGGCAGATGCTTTGGCTAATCTTGCAGCAGTCCTAGCCATCCCTATCAAAAGACAGCAGGTGGTGGTTATCTCTAACCGGGAATTGTTCTGCATCGAGAACAATCGTAATATTGAATTCAGTAACTTTACTGAAGCCATGTTATCGATGAGGATTGGAGAGCTTCTTTCATCGACTTCGTAGTTCATGACATACTCCATGAAGACCCTAAAGAGGCTACGAGTATTCGCCGACGGTCTCTCGATTCTATTACAATCAGACTACCAAGACTCTTTATCGACGGACTTACGACGGTCTTCTCTTACGCTGTCTTGCCGGTGATGAAGCGAAGCAAGTATTACGCGAAGCTCATGATGGCGTCTGCGGAGCACATCAACCCGGTCCTAAGCTACAGGATCGCATCTGACGAATGGGTTATTACTGGCCCTCTATGGTATCAGATGCCATCGAATATGCAAGGAAATGTCGAGCTTGTCAAATCTATGCAGATTTCATCCATCAACCGTCATAATTCCTTCATCCGACTGCCGCTTCTTGGCCTTTCGAAGCTTGGGGCATGGACATTATAGGTCCCATCAACCCTCCTTTCTTCTAGAGGACATCGGTTCATACTAGCGATAACAGACTACTTCTCCAAGTGGGCTGAAGCTATACCTCTGGCTGAAGTCAAAACCAGCAGTGTTATCAACTTCGTCAAACACCATGTCATCTATAGATTTGGTGTACCTCGAAGGATCATCCATGACAACGGACCACAGTTAATTAGTCAAAAGTTCACAAGGTTCTGTGACGATCATCGAATTAACAATGTTGCTTCTACAGCCTACAATCCTGCTGCTAATGGCTTGGTCGAAGCCTTCAACAAGATCATCATCAAGCTCCTTAAGAAGTTTGTATCTACTAACAAACGAAACTGGAGCAAAAAGCTTGGAGAATGTCTTTGGGCCTACCGTACTACGGTCCGCAACCCTACAGGTTGTACCCCTTTCTCTTTGGTGTACGGCTGTGAAGCTGTTCTACCCCTGGAACTTCAAATCCCATTCTTAAGGATCGCCATCGCCAACGAGCTCACTACAGAGAACAATGATCTCCTTCGACTTTAAGAACTGGAGGCGCTCGACGAGAAGCGGCTATTGGCTCAACAGTATATTGAGTTATATCAAGCCTGAATCTCGAAGACTTTCAACCGCAAAGTTAAAGTCAGAGCTTTTCAGAAAGGAGAGCTCGTTCTAACGGTCAGACGTCCTATGACTATGACTCACATGAGCAAAGGCAAATTCGATGCAAAGTGGGAAGGGCCTTACGTTGTGAGCAAAGTCTTCTCAAATGGAGCCTATCAACTCTCAGAGTTGGACGGTCGAGTTGCTATGATGCCTATCAATGGCAAATTCCTTAAGAAGTATTATGTATAGATATAAAAAGATTGCTTGTAAATCATCAGACAAGTTCATAAATAAAATTTAATTTTATTTCATCATGATGATAGTACATGATATCAAGGAAGATCACTATCATCCTTCTCAACATTGGGACGCGGGCCACTGCCGTCCTTATCAAAAATATAGTCGACAAAAGAACCGAGAACATCCTTGCTCGAACCCACCAGGAACTTGCAAGCAGCCATCCTCATGGCCTCTTCCTCTTCAGTCTTCCCTGGTTCAAGCAGGAAGTCCAGGATATCCCTTGGCGGCTTTGGTGCAGACGAACTTCGCCTGCCTCCGTCTGTTTTGCTGGACCGGTTCGGCAGGACGTTCTTCAGTGCACGCTTCAACCTTCGGGGTGATCTCAGCCTTCTTGGATGCATCTCCAGACGACATCTTTATGTTGAAAAGTAGAAGTGATCATTCCTTCTAGATTTCTGTTCTATTTATAGGCAGAGATTCTTGGAACAACGAAACGACACGTTCTTCCATTCATTCATTACATCCATCAGACGGTTCACCGTTCATCACATCCATCAGACGGTTCACCCGTTCATCACATTCATCAGACGGTTCACCCGTTCATCACATTCATCAGACGGTTCACCCGTTCATCACATTTATCTGACGGTTCACCCGTTCATTACATTCATCTGACGGTTTACCCGATCATTCCATACATCCGATGGTTCATCCGTTCATTCATTCATCTGACGCTTCACCGTTCATTCAATTCATTTGACGGTTTATCCGTTCATTTCGTTCATACATTTTGACGATTCATTTTCGTTCATTCATCCATTTATCCATATCAGCAACTTGTCATCTTTGATTAAGTTGTCTACTGAAATAATGATATTCGACAAATTATATTCTGCCATGTCCATATTACCTCTGAGCAGATATAATAAATATAATTATTTTCTAAAAATCAAGAAATATATCATGTCCTGTACCTCTGAATATATTTTCTATCGCTATTATTTGTATCTGAATAAGATATGCAATAAATAATAGAGCCACCAAAAAATGTCTTTTATTGATCAAAAATTGAAAGACATTACAAAGATACATATCACAAGAAAAAAAGATACAAAGAGTCTTTCTATTCTGCCGACGGGGTCATCAAGTTGGTCATCTGCTGCTTTAAAATTCGCAGTCGCTCCTCACGAGAGTCCATCACTCGCCTCCTAGCCTCCTCCATCCCAGACTTATCATCAAAGGTTGGCAAGGTTACCATTTTGCGAGTGATTTCAGCTTGATGAGTTGTGACATACTCATCTCCTTCTTGAGTCAGAACACCCAGTTGTTGAACTGCAGCCTGATGTTGGGTGGCCTCATCTTCCAGAGCAAGTTGAACAAGAGTTAACTCTTCCTGAAGACGGGTAGATTCGCTTGCAGCTCAGCAACTCTCCTTTCCTTCTCTTCAGCAACAGATGCCACTGTTTCCACTTGGGAGTTATACTCAGCAGACTTGGTAGTGAAAGTATCCAAGAGAACTTGGAAATTAACTTTCTCAACCGCAGCCTCTTAAGACATCTTTTCAAATTCGGCCTGCACCAAGGGTTCCACCTTCCCCCTGTTAAGTTCTTTGTAGATCCTCACCGATTCCTCCAGCTCATCTAATATATGATCAAAAAAGTAGCCTGAGCTTCGTCGCCTTGACTGCGGATGGCATTAACCAAATAAGAGGTTGGACCTCTAACTGTAGAGAAACCAGCCTCTTATTTCTCTATCACCCTATCTATTAAAGGTCCCAACGAATCAAAGAAAAAGTTGGTGAAGGAGCTAATGACAAAACGGTTAGTCGCCAGAGCACCAGGAGTAGCAGCTACTCCCGTCGACGATGAAGCAGCGGGACGTTCAGCTTCTCGCACTTGAGTGGAGGGCTCTTTAAACAAGGGAGCTAAGGTAGAGCTGGTTGCTCCTCCGGTTGTTCCTCTGCAAAAAATTAAATATTATCATTTTGTCTGTCATTTGCAACTGTAAAAAAGGATCAAAAGTAAAGGCAATCATCTTACCATGACTAGGTCCAGTGACGATTCTGTCATCAGCTGACACAGGTTCCAACTAGCAGAAGTAGCTTCAGACATTACTGCCTGGCTACTCCGCCTCAGAGCCACCTGTCAAATGACGACTGCTGCTAGCTATCATCGTTACAGGCACTATATCCATGCACACTAGAGGAGCTGGGAAAGATTCAAGTTCTGCATGGTTATAAATAGAGATGTTAGCCATTTAATCTATAATAAGAAAATTGATAATATCATTCAATACCTTTGGGATCAACGGTAGTAGTTTCCTCAGGTGCTACTTCCTCACCCACGTCTTTTCTGGAGACACATGCACATCCTCATATTCCGAATTCAGTGTGTCATCAACCGCTTCTGGGGATATATGGTCATCAATGTCCTCTTCTGGATTTACAGTATCATCAACAGCTTCTTGATGTATCTTCATTACTTATACTATCTTCTGTACTTTCTCGCTGGCAGTTGCGGCAGCCTGATCGACATCATCTTGCAGGCCGAAGTCGCAATCATTTAAAGCATCAATCATTAACGATCTTCTTCTTCACGGAGTGTTTTGGTGTAACAGGAAGCTGGGTAATTTCCACCGCAAGAGAAGGAGATCGCAAAACTTCATGATCCCTCTTCAGCTTCATCCCTCTACTCAGCTTCACCTCTGCTCAACCTCGTCCCTCTGTTCTGGACTAGGAATTTCCTGCCTAGGCTCGGGGCAGGTGTAGGGGATGACATGGTGATTCCAGCAACACACTAGCCACCACCGAGGACAAGATTTGTCTCGGAGGAGTGACCACTCTCTTTCTTCTTCTGGAGGCCAGTTTTTCTATGTAGAGGTCTCTCTGGACTCTCTACGTCTACCACATCGACCTATTTTTGAAGAAGGTCGGTGTAGTCGCTTCTTCTCTCTGGGTCGACTCGGCCAGTTGTCGAGATTGTGACCTGGTGGTGACCTTCTCTGATGGATCTAGGATAAGCTTCTTCTTTGCAACAGGAGAAGAAGGTTCGTCAATCCTCCTCTTCCTCTCCTTGGCTAGACTTGACAACTTTCAAGAAAATTCGCAGTGGTTCGTTGACCTCCTCAGGGAAGTTAGCTTCCCTTGAGGCTTCCAACGGGTCATCCACCGGCTTATGCTCCTCGTCTTTCCTGGAGCTGATATAACTGTTGCTCCCTTCTTCAAACGCGTTGCTGTCACGAAGCTATCTACAAGGTTGAAGTTCTCGGCGAACGTATTCGCTGATGTGTAAAAAGCGAATATGTGTATAACATTCGGGACGTGATCGCTCTTGGTCGGCATCGAGAACCTTGCTCTTGTGTCTCGAGCGTTATAATAAGCCCAAGCTCTAGCGCCATCGATCAAATAACCTTATCCTTGCAGGCACGTTATGGCGTTACCCACGTGGAATTGGTCATAGCCGAATTGCCGCGCAAAACGGCTGGGAAGATAAGGTTCCAAGTAACATTCCTCTTCAAATCTGTAAACCAAATGTGATGGCCGGATCGTCTTCAGCCACTCAAATACTGCACGACCTAGAGGCTGCCTCCCAAGATCAACCAGATTTGTTGACATATGTTCATAGCCGGTTGGAGGGGAAACACAGTAGAAATTCACCCCTTCCGATATTCAGAGCCCGTCTGCAATCTTTCAGACTCGTGTATATTTACCTCGGAAGAATCTCCACAGATAGCTACCGCCGACTGCCCCCATATCAGGGTTCTTAATGACGGATGATGCAGAAGCAACCATCCGAACAAATAGGTATAGGGCAGCTCCAGCCGAGGGAAGTTCCCCTTCTCGCCCTTCCATTTGAGCATCGATTCAACATAAAAACGAAGACCAGCGTTTACTCTGCAGGTCATCGCTGATAGCAGATCCATCCGGTAGCCAAAGACTAACCGGACAGCAGCAAAGAGTACGCCGCGATGGAAGTGATCGACGGCACTGGCTCCGGAAACTACGAATCG
>JANAVB010013594.1:7252018-7392805 GCA_029216955.1 Iris pallida | reverse complement strand
CATTCAAATCGGATTCCTACAGTTGTAATTTTCCGAATTCTATTGTAATCTCTTTACAAGTTGTGAAATAAAGATCAACTTTTGTTTTTACAAACACATATGTGCGACGCTTGCTGATAGACTCATCGACACCCGAATCCTCAATCGATCGATCGACATCCCTGAGGCTATCGCATACACCACTCAGGGATGAAGTCATTTAAACAATCCTCAACTATCATTCGAATCAAAATCGCTTCTTCAAATTTTCGTTCGAACCATTCCTCAATTTCCATGCACGCTCATCTATATCGCATCGACGTTACGCGTTCGATAGCACCCTATCGATAATCACCCATTCATCAATCAGGTCTAACTCATTCTCGTCCGACCAATTCGAATCCCACACTCGACTTTTTTAAGGTCGACACAATCCTTGGTGTATATGCCCAGCCCGCTTAGCCAACCGCTTACGCAACCCATCCTTTGTTTTATCAAAACTGTCTACGATATTTTGCAAATAGTTAGACTTATTGTATGGACATCCCGTGGGATATTTGAGAGAGAGCGTACCACGATATCAATTTACGGAAGCACAATAATTCAGAGTTTGCGAAAAAACGGAGTTAAAGAATTAATCTATAGTCCAAAGGATGTAAGCCAGGCTCTGATACCATATGTCATGTCACGCTCCCATAGGAGCGATCGTCCTCGCTAAGGCGTGATGCCGCACGAGCCTAGATTGTACTCGTGCAAGGCAGGCTCCATAACGGCCGATTTCCACGGCTGCGACGGGGTCGTCGCACAGAAGTCCCAAGCAGAGACATTGAATAGCAGCAAAATTTGAAGCGAAACAAGTCATTACAAAACACTCTTTTATTGATATTGAAACAAAAGGTTACAATAGGGCACAAGGCCAAGACAAGTCTCTCAAGCTCACTCAAGCTCACATTATAAGTCACTCAGCTCTCTCTCATCTCTCAATACATGTCTTGAACCAGCGGATGCTTCGGAAGGCGACGTCCATACATTAGTCCTGCATAAGTCTTGAATACATGCGACCGCACGCTTCGAGTCGCTAAGGAACTCTGTGCCGCGATGCATCCAAGCGAGCTCCGCGCTACGAGCTTCTACCTGTGCCTGCACATGAAACTATGTGGTGTCAGTACTCAACTGTACTGGTGGAATGAGCTCCTCGCCTACCCATATAAAACAAACACGTTAAATTACTTTGTGTGTAACATAGTCCCTTTATGATTGTCTTTCTACTCTTTCCTTAGGATCGGTTTTAGGACAGACGCCTTGGCCTATTTTGTGTCTCAAGACCATTTCGTGCTTGCAATGCATCAACTCAACAACGTTAACCTATCAAGTCGTGCTTGCCTTACGGCTTAAAACCAGAGATGCAACTACGCGATAAGACTCTATTCCCGTGTGATCGTACTATAAGTCCTTGTTGAGGCCGTGCCTCGCAACTCAATGAGACTCAATCATATCGCCGCCTTGCGGCCCTTGCCGCCCTACGGCCCTTTGCTACTAAATCATCAACTAACCCAATCAAGACTTGTGGGTTAAGTGTCACTCGATCGACTTTGCTTGCGGCCTTTCCTGACTTAGACTCAAGATAACTCACATCCAAACTATGCAATTTATGCCGACAATATAAGACTCGATGTCACATCTCGTGTCGAAGCACGTCGCCTACGTTGCAACCAAATCTTAGGCCCAACATTTTGTGTTCCAACTATACTCACACATTCAACTCAACTTCCTTGATATACTACACTCAATACTCGACTCAATCCAAAGGCATACACGCGGATCACCGTCCATGCCGACTCATCTATATAAACTAGTCACTAGCGCCCAGCTATAATGGACTCCCTTTGAGCTTTTGATTAGATGGACGCTCATTGCCAGCGCGAGTAGCTAGCTCCGCTGCAAGTCCCCGCTAACCCGTGCGGTCATCCCACAGCTACGAATGTCTCTATCGCAACGGTTCCCATGGGCCGCCTGGGTCGCCGTTCGAGAAATAGTTTATTTTACCTTGTACAAGTTGTCCAATGACCATGCAAGACTCGACTCGAACTGACGTCTCACACAGTCAATCTACTTCTAGTGTTACCATCTCTTTCAGGGCTAAGTTTCAATACTTCTCACATCTGAGACCTTGCCTCGACGACCCAGTCGCGAGCATTCTTCTTTCTTGCCTCAACAACCCAGTCGTGAGCATTCTTCTTTCTTGCCTCAACGACCCAGTCGTGAGCATTCTTCTTTCTTGCCCTTTATTTCACTCAACTCAAGAACAACTATTTAAAAACTTTCCAAACTCAAAGAATTCAACCGTGGCCCGTGCCTTAAAACACTAAGTCCGTGCCATCGTGTCTTAGACCAACTTGAAACTCTATGTGACACCACCGCCCAAGTCATACTCTACATGACGGGCCTTACGATCGTGAGACTATGTGGTTATACCCAGCCGTTGAACTCATAGGACCGTGCTTGCTACTACTCCTGATAGCTTAACATAACTTGCCTAACTTACTCTGCAATAACTTGACGAGCAAAGGCTGCGTTAAGCTTTGCATCATGGGAACGTGTCGTACACGCATTCGACTTTGAACAAGCAAGTTATTTGGGGTGCCTAAACTTATGCCACAAGCCGTGCAATACAACTTAACCGTCGGCGAGCAGAGTCTATGCCACGCCTTGGGCAAAGAGACCGTACATGCTTTATGAAGCATTTATGCGGGCGACGCCTATGAATTTGGATAACTCTTAGCTTGTGGCGAATACCAACTTTTCCTTCTCCCAAGCCATGGGACGAAGGACCGAGTATCGTTTTCAAAGCACGCCGTGCACCAACTCTAAGCCGACCATTGGACCTTTCCATATTCTAACTCAATTCGACCCATCGGGATTATTCCCTTTAGTTATGTGGATTCGTCTCTTTTATTATCAAGCCTACTTGTGCAAGTTAAAAACATGCGATTATTATGTGAAGGCTAAGATGAGGCAAGTTCACCAAAACTATCCCACCTGAGCGAACGGTCGTCTCGACCGAGCGGTGTCTTCGAGCAGCCATTGCAAGGCTAAGTCTGAACCCGTTGGCGTTTCGATTCCTCTGATTGACTGAGCGGGACGGAGCACTACAGGTCAGATACCGACGGAGAGACTCTTTCCCGCCAAATGGTGTTAATGTTTGCGGTTTATATTTGGGGGGATAAATCACTTTGTTCCATTCGGGATAAGCTTGCCGATTCGAGCTTCTGGCATTCCTCCTGTTTATTTCGTACTTTAAAACGATCACACAAGTCTCTTACCATCTCAACCAACTCCTCTGTAGAGCTAGGAGCAGGTGAGCGGGGTAAACTGTGAAGCTTGGCCTCCGAAAGAGATGATGTCCGAGGGGTAGTATGGTGATGTTCCGAAGATACCCGTTGAGGGGGTATACTACTCTCCGTTGGCCCCAGGATTAGGACTGGAAGATGCAGGTGCCCTTTGAGTAGTCAGAGTATTCCGTATCTCAACACCATTTGGGTCAAGGTTTGCATGGTGGAGAAGAGGGTTTTAAGGCCGTCTTCCAAGGTGTTCATGTGTCGTACAAGATCCGGAGCTGAAGCTTCGATTTCTTCTTCATCGCCACCCCTGCCATGTAGACGGGCATGACATGGGCAGAAGTGGATGGATCGGTCGACGCTTCACTTTAAGCCTCGCTTACTTGTGGAAAGGTTGGCCTAACAGCTTCTTCTTCCGACACTTCGTACTGGCTGCCCCCAGCTACATCAGTGTCAGTTCCTTGGTGAATACCCTCATCTTCGAACGAGGGGTTGTTGTGGATAGTCGGGGTCTGATCACCCCAGCTTGTATCATTGCCGAAGCTTGCCTTCTCAACCAAGTATTCTGGAACACCCTGATTGGCGAGTCTACTGCTTTGCTTTTATTCGATCGACTTTTTGATGGACCAGCCGAAGTCGAAGAGTTGATGGTTTTTCTTCTGATGCATGGGAGTTAGAGACGACACGACACGAGGCGACCGGAGGTACTATCTCGTCGTCGATTGGCATTCTTTTTTCATGACGATGTCAGATAGGTGCAGCGGGTTGCAATCGCTGGAATATGGATCGCCTTGGTGGTGCAGTCGTTATTTTGCAACAGCAGCAATTGATGGTGACCATAGCACAAGTATGCCCCGAGGGGCACATTATGCACGGAGGTCATTTCCCCCGACCTACGCCTGTGAGTGATCACATTGCGTAGGTCGTGTGGGGAGTGTTTCACATTCGCACCCATTCCGAGCACATGGTAGGGCCAAGCGCTGGGATGGTAATGTGAATGCTGAGCCCCCTGATCTGGTTCCAATGCATGAGATGCGCCTAGATCGTTGGTGGGAGAACAACATGTAAGGCGACTTGAAACCACTTTATGCGCACAGCCAACGAGGGCGCATGGGCTCGAAGTCGCAAGATTTGCCCTACCTATCTTAGTTTCATGCGCAGGAGATACGCCCAAGTGGGAAGGGGACTTTGAGAGTCGACTCGTTGCTGGTGCAAAAGCACCCGAATCAACTCTGTACAACTTACCATCAACCGCACGCATGACTTTAGTGTACATTTTTGGTTCGCTGCTGGCATAGCACATTTGAGGCGCATAGCCCATGCTGCCTTGGATTTCTTCGTACTAGCCCGTAAAGGCGCGTAGTACTCAGAATCCAATTCATCTTCGCCGTGATAGCGAGTGATTCTGTCGAAGACAGATGTTTTCTCCTACGCATCAAAGCTCATGCGCGGGAGGTTGGCTGCGCCCTTGTTCCATCGGCTCATCTTCTTCGACTGAAAAGAAGATGGTTGGGAGCTGCAGTCAACGCTGCGCTTCCCTGGCAATGCGCTGCGCTAGTGGCAATGTTTTGCATGCTGAGAACGTTAGCAGAAAGGGGGACGACGACAGCGCATCCCCTTCAGTAGGGTACCCGGCATATCACCTTTGCACGCCAGACTTGACGGGTCTTCTTCGGTTTGGTAGCCGCTTCGAAGGTCTCGTGCTGCCTTCAAAGATGAACTCCTCGTATGTATTAATTGAGGCATACCACAAGCATCTTGTCGGAGCTGCCGAGCTTGTTGTCTTTAGACTGCGACACGACCTTCTTGTTGGAGGAAAAAGTGGACCCCGGCAGAGTCGCTAGCTTGTTTGCTATTAAAACAAGGTTGTTTGATTGAACTTTGTATTTAATTACAAACAGAATAGAGTATATGTAGGATTTAAATGTAATCCTAGGAGTTAACTTTTGTTTTTTTTGTCTGGGAACTGTGGCGATGGAGTGAGTGGTTGACTCTGTTGATGATCTAACGATGATCTTGAACTCCCTGAGAGTCTATGTCACGACCCGATCCCAAATTATTGGGTCGAACCGGATCATGCCCAGCCTGCTTCGTTGTGAGACAGCGGCAGTAAACTGTTCTATATACAGTTATTCACAACAACATCTATACATTTGTCACAACTCGAATATACGAAAATTTAAAAACTTTTATTCAACAATTGAAAAGTACAACTGGAAATGAAAGAACTGAAATAAAGTGCTGAATTCAAATTGACAAACTCCAATACAATAAAACTAGAAAACTGGAAAACAACTAGCTAGGCGGTCGGCTCATCGGCCTCAGGTTCTGCGTCCTCCAAGGGAGACTCTGGCAACACTATATGGTACAATACCGGGTCATAGTAGCTATTGTACAATAGCTCAACATCCTTAATGTTACCTAAAAATGTTGGTCTCCAGTCAGGAGGGAGCAAGTACGAATATGTATCTCACATTTCAAGTAATAATAGAAAAGTGTAGGCTAAACAGTTGAAACAATATTTTCCAGCAATTTAACAATTTAAAACAATGTGATTTGAATGTGTAAACGTCTATGACCGGCTTGGGTTGTACATAGCATCCTAGCGATGCGATACGACTTATCCCTGTGTGTAAGAGGGGTAAGCTTGCACAATAATGCAATATAAGGGGTATTGGCCATAAACGTTACACTATTCCACCAATCCCCACAATCAATATCAATCAATATTTGAACCCTAGGAGAGGGTTCCGTGTAGCAATGTGGTTTAAATACAACTTGACAATTACTAAATAAAATATAAGAAAACATAACCGTAACTTGCCTCTGTTGATTGACTGGATCGGGAAAGTCGGTACCGAGGAAAGTCAAGTACGTCTCCGAGATCCTACAGTTGAGAACCTTGACTTAGAACCATAATGAAATTATTCTAGTGTGCTTGCAATCTCTAGAAGCAGACCATAGTCATGTTTTAAGTTATTAATTAATCTACCGAAAATTGTCTAACGTCGAAATCTACGTTCGTTATCATTTTAATTGAATAAATCGGTTATGATTAATTGGAAAAAATAGCAATTACCGGTTAATTTGGCAAAACTTTGTATTTTAATATATATATATATATATATATATATATATATATATATATATTTTTTATATATATATATATATATATATATATATATATATATATATATATATATATATATAATATATATATATATAATATATCTAGGCTTTTTCTTTAAATGAGAAAACATGTTAATTGCTAAATTACTAGATTATTTATTATGAGAAAACTTAATAATTTTCTTATAAAATATATCTTTTATATTCTACGCGTTTAACGGCGAAATCAACATTCCAGAAAAATAAAAAAAGCTACGCTACACAATACAGGGTCACAGAGAAATAAAGAAAAATTGGACTTATGCCCTTACAAATTATTTACATAAATTAAATAATCCTAAGGCGAGCTCTGAGTGCCGCGAACGGTCCAAACAGTAGCCGAGGCCCTACACCATAAATACTAAAAGCAGTACCAATTCTAAAATAAATTATAATTAAATTAAAAATTAAGAGTCTCAAACTTGGTCGTGCAATCTCATGTTGCTGGCTTACGCCTCAACGTACAGAAAACCCTGTAGCCTTTGCGTTTTGCCGAAGCTCATTCGACCGATGCGGTCGTCGCCTAACAGGGTATACAACTCACAAAAATCCACGTTTAAAACCAACAAAAATTTGTAAATCATTTTCAAGGACCGGATTTGAAAAAGATTTTTGTTTTACCAATTTACTAAATTTAATTAAATACTTTTATTTTGAAAATCTTTCCGAAAATTTCGGCAGCACCTCCTCTGTAACTGGGACAACCCAATCCTGGGAGGATGCCAATCCGCAACACAAATAAATATCCCAAACCAGGGATCACTAATTACCAACCCAAAAATGAATATCCAACCCAAAATAATAATCCACGGCCAAAAATAGAGCATACGAATTAAGTTAGAAAAAACCACAGAACCTATCCGAAAATAATCACTAACCCACAGGATATAAACATTAGCCAAACAAGCTAATTAGAACCAAACCACAGAACCAATTTCGAAAATAATCACTAACCCACAGGATATAAACATTAGCCAAGCAAGCTAATTAGAACCAAACCACAGAACCAATTCCGAACCGAACTCGGAAGAAGTATCCCCAAGCGCAACTAGTGAAACCGATCCCCGCGTCGGGGTCGGGACCGCGTCATCACAGACTATCTATGGGAGGGACACGGGGACACGAAGTTATACCTCAAATGCTCGACTAGAGCTCTCAGATGAAAATATTAGAAGAAAGAAATCCGCGGACAGCGGGAAATGGCTCGAAAAAGCGCTGCGGAACTCGGGGCAGTGCTGGGGCGGAGCCGACAGGGCTCGTGGTCATGCCAGGAAGGCGCTGGCCGCTGCACGGGGATCGGGAGTCGCCGGGGGCAGATCTGGCCGACGGGACAGCACTGGCCGGACGGGCACGGCCGGCGGGGGCGCTGGCCGGACGGGAACGGGGTCGCCGGGGTGCTGGGATCCGATGCACGGGAGCCGCGCGGGGCGGACGAGGCAGGGGCGGCCTCGGGAACAGCGCGGAGGGACGGGATGCGCCGGAGGGACGCCGGCGGGAGGCAGGGCGCCGGGAGGCGGGCGCGTGGGCGGCATGGGGCGGGGTTGGCCGGAGCTGGCCGGACGGGTGGAGGGTCGGGCTGGACTCGACGGAGGAGGGCGCGGGGCATGGGTCGGGGCTCTGGAGAGGGGAAGAGATGGGGAAGGGTTTGAGAGAGAGTGAGAGGAAATGAAATGAGATTGAGAGAATGGGGGAAAGGAGCTGGGAGTGGTTTTAAGAAGGAGGGGTATGGAGAGAAAGAAGGGGGATAGAGAGAGTGGGTGGAGTGAAGGGAAAGGAGGAGAAGAAGGAATAGGTCGTGGAAGCCAGGTATTCGAAAGGTTTAGTTAGAATTATTTTTTTAAAAAAAATATATATATAACCAGAAATTAAAGGAAGGAATAAGGACGGGTTCGGAAAACGGGATCTATCCGGACTCGGGGTCGAACCCCGGACACAGGATCGGGACAGAGCCACAATAAAAAATCCAAATAATTAATTTTTAAAAATAATATTTTCCTGATCCGACTAATAATAATAATAATAATAATATAATAATAATATAATAATAATAATAATGCTAGCTAATAACTCTAAGACTATGATAGTGCAACCAAAATTGATGTTCAAACCAAAAGTACAATAATTCCATTAATCCAATAATCAAGAATGCGGGTTTTACAGTCTAGGTTACTCTGGGACTGGCAACGACTTGAAGACGATTGAAACTCTTGCAAGTGCTCTGGGTGCCAATGTGGTTGAAAAGTTCAGGAAGTGTGGAGCTTCGAGCTTGGAACTTGGAGAGATTGAATGAAGGAATGATCCTTCTATTTATAGGAAGCAATATGATCTGCTTATGCACACATATGCGATGCGTGCGTGGCGAGCTTGCACGTAGGTATGCCACGTGGTTGACTTTGTTGGGCGCATGGACGATGCGCCCAGGAGTTTGAGCTGAATCTGTTCGAACTGCACTGCTGAGCTGCGGAGGAGCTAACACATGGCAGTTGTTGAGATTTGGTTATTGCTGAGATCTTGGATGGTTGGCACCTATTCGTAAGCAGAATTGAGTCAATGACACATGGCACGTGTTCATGGCTCAAAGATCTCGATTTGGTGGAGAATGATCTGTCAGGATGCGCCTAGGATCTAGCGCATGAGAAGACTTGGTCCATGACTTTTAGGGGTCAAAAACAAGTCTGGACGCATGGCTTTTGAGGCGCATGGAGAGCTTTGGGCGCATGGATGTGGAGACGCATGCGAAGTTTTGGGCGCATGATTGCGGAGGTGCATGCGGGTGATCAGTCGGCCACGTGGTGGGGCACAACTGTAACCGACAAAAAAAAAGTAATTATGAGGCTGACGTCCGTGGCTCTTCGTTTTTTGTAAAATCTCAACTGCTCAGTCTTTGGGAAGCGTAATGATGGTTCTGTCACATAGCATTAAATGCTTGATGGGTGACGAGCATCCGCTACGTGGCGCATCTCCTTTTATCAGCTTTGTCGAGTCTTTCGAGACTTGAATTGATGATTTTTGACTTAGCTGAATTTGAGGTGGCAGATTCATCACCATTAATACAAGTTCATTGCACTAATTTTGGGATAGTTGCCACTTGGCACATGGGTTTGATTTGCCCTAGCTTATAAATAGCAGCGGTGAGAAGAGTTTGTCGTATTTCACACGACTTCTCGACAAAGATGAACTCGACCGATCCTCCTCCTTGGCAAGACGTTGCACTGTGGGTTATGGATCTCCTTGTTTGAAGAAGCTTTGACGATGAACTCCTTCAGAAGACTGAGAGGTGCCGGTTGATCTATGGACATAACAGCTTATGTTCGAACCCCTTGTCAGCAGTGTTCTTCTATAAGATGGCGTTGGGTTCCTGTTGCATCCAAAGATCGGGGTCGTCGTGCCCCGACTTCCGTTATGCTGGATGAGCCACCGGGTTCGGATTGATTGCCAACCCACGTTCTGCTCAATAAGTGCTTAATTAGGCGAAGCACTTTGCATTGAAGAGGAAGTGATTCGCTCTGATGAGGAGGAGTGATGCGCCTACGCTGAGACGTCGGAGTGATGCGCCTAGATGAAACGTCAAAGTGATGCGCCTAGCTGTAGTTTATTCTTTTTCTTTATAGTAGACTTTTTGTTGTCACAAAGAGTTTGGACATGTAATAGACTTTTGATATGGAATAAAAAATCAATCTTTATGTGCCTCTTCTACTTGTTGTCTTCTGAATGATGTGCCGACACTCTGTCTTTGAATTCTTTAGCGCATGATGTGTTGGGGTGCATGGCGTTTTGGGGCGCATAGGAGTTTTGACTCCTTTTTATTTTTCATTTCTTTTTAAAAATCTTGATTCGGTTGCCTGGTCTTCCGTAGACCTGTTCTCACGTAATCCCGTTATGGGATTCATGGGAGATCGCGAGATATTATCCTGGACATGATCGATGGTCCAGATATATGTTTAAAAAAACAGTTTATCTGTTTTGATATAACAAACCTTTCTCTCTCTCGTTTGAAAACCAGCTCGCACAGAAGAGAAAAACAACCATAACCTTTCTCCTCCGTCCAACTTCTCCTTCGGGAAAAGGCTGTGATCATTCGTGGATTCACCACCGGGTGCACGGTGTTGTGGATCGAACAGATTCGTTGTATCTCGGAAGATTGCGTAGAACTCGTTGCACTATTCGTGGGGACAAAATTTTATTCTAAGGACAGCGTTGTAACGCGCCTCGGATCAATACTTTTAGTTCCTGTTTTTAATTTTTAATTCTTCTGGTGTTAGGAATTTGACAAAGTTGTTCCGTTTCGTATGTTAAATGGTTCGACGTCCCCTTAAAAATAGACAAAGCAACTGCTGATTTCTCAAGGCCAAGTGTGACATGCCGCTTTCGGCCCGAGTTCGCATTAACCTTCAAGGGAAGCGCAGCTACTGGCAAGCCTGTGTCTTTGAAGACCGCCTTAGTACTGCGATGGGTGTAGACATCTCGGCCATCCTGTCTTGGCGTGCAAAAGGATTCCTAAGATCCTGCCAAGACCGAGGATCGACGAAAAAGGAAAGCAAGTCCATGGGATACCAGAGCAAAACATCTTGGCCTCCACACAGGAGAATGAAGCTGCAGGGGATAGAAATACTCGGAAGTCACTTACGACAATTGACGCTAATGCAGCTCCACTTCCTCCAAAGCTCCAGCAATCACAGAGACGACTAATAACACTCAGTGAACTCCTACTTCAGGGGCTTGCCCTTCCACTGGAACCACCCCGCACCCCCCAATCCCCCCCAATTACGAATATATAGACCCCAACAACATCAAAGCGAGTAATTTGGAACAAGCCTCGATGCCCTCTAAACCCAGCAAGGAAGGGGACCTCAAGTCCAGGGTCCGTTCTTCTCTTGGCCTCGCTCAGAGTAGGGGGAGCAGTAGAGCTCGGGTCTTGAATCGTAGGAAAGGCTTAGCAACTCTCGGCATAGCGCTCACCCACGCACTAGTGATGCCAGCACCTATGTTAGCTCGGGAGAGTATTTCTGCAACGGAGGTTTCCACTCTGTCTGAGGGGCCCTGCTAGAGGCAGGTTGCCAGCAGCCCCCCATGCTGCCCCAGGATTGTTGGACAGTTTTCCTGAGTCGTCTCCAATGACTGGGATGAGGAGCTTCCCTCCGATAATCCCTCGCAGAGGGGGCCGATTATCCTAGGGTCAGTGAGGCGAGGGTCTCCACTGTGGCGGTGGAAGAACAGTCGTCTTCTGTTGGGCAGGAGGCCAAGGGCATTACCCCGTGGAGGCTATTATTAAAGCTCCGGCCAGTAAAAAGCTGGCAAAAAGATAAGCGATCACCCCAAGTCACATAAGCAAGCAGCAGAACGACGCAGGAGTACCAGATCTTGCTCTAAGGCTACTCCCAACTCCTCACCCTTCCTCTTAATGTTTAAGATCCTTTTTGGAATCTTCTTGGGATTGCTAATCATTGCACCATTCAGAGACTCGAAGCATTGTGTAGAATGCACAAAATTGATATCATCGGCATCATTGAACCTAAGATGCCCTGCGAGCATCTCAGTAAATTCCAAATGAAACTGGGTTTCCCTTATGGGCTCGACAACAAGAAAGGCATTTGGGTTTTGGCAAAGTCGATAATTGATTTGGTTGATTCATTTGATCAGGAGTTAACCTGTTGTTTTGTTCCACCAGGACTTCAGAAGAAGTTATTTGTCACTGTAGTGCATGGTTATAACGACAAAGCCGGAAGAGCGTTCCTCTGGGACAGGTTTTTGTCACTTAACCAGAATATGTTGACTGCCCTTGGGCGATCGGAGAAGATTTCAATGCCATCACCAATACTGAAGAGAAGCGGGGAGGGGAGGGGGTGGGGTGGGGTGGGGAGGCCACTGGATCCTATATCGATTATGGAATTCTCAGCTTTCATTGTAGCGGCTATGCTTACCACTCTCCCGACAGAGGGAAGCATCTTCACTTGATGCAACAATAGAGAAGGTGAAAACAAGCAATTTTCTTGGCTCGACAGGGTGTTGATTAATTATCAGTGGCTAAGCAACACACATTCGTCGGCAGTGAACCACCTCAACTGTCTGGAATCCGATCACTCTCCCCTCCTCTAGGTGACCTAAGTTTTCACACCTTTGGTAACTAAAAGGTTTAGTTTTTTTTGTGTTTGTGGGTGCAACACACATATTTTAGCAAGGTGGCCCAACATGCGTGGGGCTTGGTTGATCATACAGACCCGATGATCAGGTTGGTTTTCATATTGAAAGTGACCAAGAAGGCTTTGGCTAGGTGGAGTTGATTGTCATTTGTGGACATTTTCCAGTAAGTTATAAGCGCGGAGCTGAAACTTGAGCTAGCTGAGGCGAGCTTCAAACTGGACGATAACAAGGAGAACAAAAAAGACGTGCATGAGGCGCAAGCCGAGTTGAAGAGTCTCACGGTCGAAGATGAATTTTGGAAGCAAAAGGCTCGTATCTGTTGGGAAAGAAACGTGGAAACCTTTCCCCAAACCGAGAGTACCTGCGAGAGGACCGAGCAATACAACGCACGAACCAAAACAACCACACAAAAACAGTCCACGCAGACACAGAGAATTTTTGACGTGGAAACCCTTGCGGGAAAAACCACGGGACGATCGGAGTCCAACCCTGAGAAGCCTCCACTAATGGAATAGAAAATTACACCCTCTACAAACTCCTCCATCCAAATCGATCCCCACAACACTCAGAGATAAGAACAATGATCACAAGGCTACGAAGAACGAGAACGACGAGTAGAGATTACCCGAAACACGATCTCCTTCGAAAAACGACCTTCGATCCTCCGTCTTCTTCTCCGAAGTTGCAATGGCACTCTTGCCTCCTTCTCTCTCGAACTTTTTGTGTTGTCCAATACTTGCGATTATGAATTAGGGTTGAGAAAACTCAATATAACCCCCAATCCCGCAACCAACCTGGACCGTTGGATTAGATCCAATGATGAAAACTCATCCTAAAATCCGCTTCAGCCCCCGACGACACAGAGTTCGGCCAGAACTCTGTGTCAAGCATCCAGAACCTCACCCCACAGTACTGGAGTGGCCAGACCGAGTTCGGCCCGAACTCGCCATGGGACCGAGTTCGGCCCGAACTCGGATCCCCTGTTCCAGAATCTCCCCCTGGGCAGCAACAGCAGCAGCGACTCTACGTCGCCCACTTCCCGAGCTTCTTCGACACCGAACGGCGCTCGTCGCACTCCGGGGTCTTCTCCACATAGTTGGGAACCCCACCCACTCCAACAAATCTCCCCCTTCACAACTATGGGAGGACGTCGTCATCCCGACGATCTGCCTGCAGTACTCAAACTTCCCCCTTGGTAGAATCTTCGTAAACATCAGCTCCGTTGTCGTCTGTATGCACCTTCTCAAGCTCCGCGTCCTTCTTCTCAACCACATCCCGTATCCAATGATACCGGGTCTCGATGTGCTTGGACCGGCTATGAAACGTCTGATTCTTCACAAGGTGGATAGCACTCTGACTGTCGCAAAGCAAAGTATACTGCTCTTGCTTCAGTCCCATTTCCTGCAACAGCTTCTTCATCCATAACAGCTCCTTGCAAGCCTCCGTCGCCGCAATGTATTCCGCCTCCGTCGTCGACAAGGCAACACACTTCTGCAACCGCGACTGCCACGACACTGCTCCTCCCGCAAACATCATCACGTAGCCCGAAGTCGATCGCCTCGTGTCTACATCTCCAGCCATATCAGCGTCGGTATACCCGACCAGCTTCGGCTCTCACCACCAAAGAAAGTCTCCAACCGGCAGTGCCCTGAAGGTATCGTAGAATCCACTTAACCGCACTCCAGTGTACCCTTCCAGGATTTGAAAGATACCTGCTAACCGTACCAACTGCGTGAGCAATATCTGGCCTCGTACACACCATAGCATACATCAGGCTTCCCACAGCTGAAGCATATGGAACCCGCTCCATATCTTCCTTTTCGTCCTCGTAGATGGACACTGCTCCTCAGTGAACTTAAAGTGAGCCGCGAGGGGGAACTCACTTTCTTCGACCCTCCATCCCGAACGCTGAAGTACCCAATGAATGTACTTCTTTTGGGACAAGTGTAGCAGCTTGGACTCTCCTCTCGGCTGATCTCCATCCCAAGAATAGTCTTCGCTGCGCCCAAATCCTTCATAGAGAAGGCCGCGCCCAGTTGGCGCTTCAACTCCGCTATCCTAGTGGCATTCCGACCCACTAATAGCATATCATCCACATAGAGCAGTAAAATGATGAAATCATCCTCGGCAAAATACCTCACAAATGCACAATGGTCCGACGTCGTCCGTGCATAACCATGCTCCCCCATAAACGACTCGAACTTTCTGTACCACTGCCTCGGAGCCTGCTTCAGACCATACAAGCTCTTCCTCAACCGGCAGACCAAATGTGACTTGCCCTTCTCACAGAATCCCTCCGGCTGCTCCATGTACAACTCCTCCTCAAGATCACCGTGGAGGAACGCCGTCTTCACGTCCATCTGCTCGACCTCCAAGTCGAAACTGGCTGCTAATGCTAGCACCACCCGAATAGACGAATGCTTGACGACAGGCGAAAAGATTTCATCATAATCCGCCTTTCCGCTGACCGTAGCCCTTGACTACCAGCCTCGCTTTGTATCGAGGGCGAGTAGCATCATCCGTCTGCTTCACTCTGAACACCCATCGATTCTTCAAAGCCTTCTTGCCCTTTGGCAACCGCACCAGATCATAAGTAGAATTGGTGTGCAAGGAACTCATCTCCTCCTGCATAGCCACCATCCACTCCTGCCTGTGTTCGTCTTCCATAGCCTCTGCGAAACTTTCGGGCTCTCCCCCGTCAGTCAGTAGCACATACTCATCCGGCGAGTATCTCGTAGATGGTCGACGATCCCTGTTGCTCCTTCTCAGTGGAGCCACTGGTGCTGGCTGTATACCGACAGCCTCCTCCCTTCAGGAACTACCTCTCCGGCATGCTCATCCTCCTGAGGGACACCCTGACCACCATCAGCAGGCTGATGATCAAGGTTGGGAGCAACTCCATGTACCGGCTCCCCATAACTGGATCCTCCGCGATGTCTTCTGGAAACTGCTCGAAGCGAAATGACTCTAACTCAGGCAATTCCTCAGCCTCAGAAGGCGTCTCGGAATCCTGAGTGTTGGTCATGGTCTGATCCTCGACGAACACCACGTCCCTGCTTCTGTAGAGCTTTCCTTCCACTGGGTCGTAGAGTCTATAGCCAAACTCATCCCGACCGTAGCCGACAAAGACGCATCGCCTCGTCTTCGGCTCAAGTTTGGTCCTCTCGTCCTTCGGTACATGCACGAAGGCCTTACAACCAAACGCCCGCAGGTGACTGTATGACGGCTCTTTGCCGTACCATACTTTATCAGGCACATCACCCTGCAAAGGAGCACTAGGAGACAAATTAAAATATAAGCAGCTGTGAGAAGAGCCTCACCCCAATAACTGCCCGGCAAGTTTGCTTCTGACAGCAAACACCGCACCCTCTCCATCAGTGTCCTGTTCATGCGCTCCGCTACACCATTGAGCTGAGGTGTCTTTGGCGGAGTCTTCTGGTGTCGTATCCCTTGCTCTCTGCAATACGCATCAAAGGGACCGATGTATTCGCCGCCATTGTCGGACCGAACACACAACAACTTCTTGCCCGTCTCCCTTTCAACGGAGGCCTGAAACTCCTTGAAAGTAGGCAGCACCTGATCCTTGGTCTTTAAGGCATAGACCCAAACCTTCCTGGAACAGTCATCAATAAAAGTCACAAAGTAAGAAGCACCACCAAGAGTTTTTACCTTCATAGGACCGCAGACATCCGAGTGAATCAACTCGAGCAACGCCGGCTTCCTCGAACTTGGGTGACTCTGGAAAGACACCCTATTTTGCTTCCCAGCCAAACAGTGCGTGCATTTCTCCAACTTTGTAGACTTGAGCCCCGGAATCACCTTCCTGTTCACCAAGTAGCTCATCCCCTTCTCGCTGATATGGCCGAGCCGCCTGTGCCACAACTCGGTAGACGCATCACTGACTGCGTTCACCTCCTGTGCCCCCTGTGCGCTCCCCTCCATATAGTAGAGACCGGACTTCTTGCTTCCTCTGGCAATCACCAACGAACCTCTGGAAAGCTTCCACTGACTATTCCCGAAGAGACTGAAGAATCCCTCGTCATCCAACCTTCCAACCGACACCAGGTTGAAACGGATATCAGGGACGTGACGAACATCCTTGAGAACAAGAACCGCACCCGTCTTCGTTCTCAAATGCACATCTCCAATGGCAACCGCCTTCGACACATCTCCGTTGCCCATCTTCAACACGCCACAGTCGCCTGTCGTGTAAGTGGCAAACAGTGTCCTATTGTGAGATACATGTGCTGAAGCCCCTGAGTCCACCAGCCAAGAATTGTCATCGCAGGCGAGGTTAGTAATGACCTCATCACCTACGACGATCACATCGCCTCCATGCGTCGAGGCCGCCGCTGTAGTGTTCTCTTCTTGCTTCCCCTTGTCGCCCTTCTTCTCCTTCTTCCAAACGAAACAATTCCGCTTGATATGGCCCTTCTTACCGCAATGGTAACACTCTGAGTCCTCGTACCGACCTTTGGACTTCCCCCTGCTCTTGTCTCTGCCACCACCTGGACCCCTGCTTTTGCCCCTTCCGCGGCTCTCTGAAACCAATGCCTCTGAGTGGTGGGATGTGGATGAAGTGCCCTGAGAACGTCTCCGCATCTCTTCATTCAACACCCCGCTCTTGGCAAACTCCAGACTGACCACGCCCTCTGGAGCAGAAGCGATCATAGATACTCGTACGGTCTCCCACGAGTCTGGCAAGGTACACAGCAGCCACAGTCCCTGAACTTCGTCGTCGAACTTGACTCCCATAGAAGATAACTGGTCAACCACGCCCTGAAAATCACTCAAGTGATCCGTAATAGACGCCCCATCCTTGTACCGCAGACCCATCATCGTTCGGATCAGGAACAACTTGTTTACCCCGGTCTTCTTCGCATACAAGGATTCCAGCTTATCCCATAACGTCTTCGCGTGCTCAATATTGGCAACGTGATTGTACACGTTCTCATCAACAAACTGCCGTATGTACCCACACACCTGTATGTGCTCGAACTTCCAGTCCTCCTCGGATTTATCACTGGGCCTCTCGGATGCAAACACAGGTAGATGCAGCTTCTTGACAAATAGCAAATCCTTCATCTTGCTCCGCCAATAATGATAGTTTGTGCCATTAAGGTTCACCATGCGCACCGGCTTCGCGTCCATCTCTCCTCTCTGGTTCCTCTGTCAACTCCTGACACCCTTTGAACCCAAAGCTCTGATACCACTCTGTTGGGAAAGAAACGCGAAAACCTTTCCCCAAACCGGAGAGTACCTGCGAGAGGACCGAGCAATACAACGCACGAACCAAAACAACCACACAAAAACAGTCCACGCAGACACAGAGAATTTTTGACGTGGAAACCCTTGCGGGAAAAAACCACGGGACGATCGGAGTCCAACCCTGAGAAGCCTCCACTAATGGAATAGAAGAATTACACCCTCTACAAACTCCTCCGATCCAAATCGGATCCCCACAACACTCAGAGATAAGAACAATGATCACAAGGCTACGAAGAACGAGAACGACGAGTAGAGATTACCCGAAACACGATCTCCTTCGAAAAACGACCTTCGATCCTCCGTCTTCTTCTCCGAAGTTGCAATGGCACTCTTGCCTCCTTCTCTCTCGAACTTTTTGTGTTGTCCAATACTTGCGATTATGAATTAGGGTTGAGAAAACTCAATATAACTCCCCAATCCCGCAACCAACCTGGACCGTTGGATTAGATCCAATGATGAAAACTCATCCTAAAATCCGCTTCAGCCCCCGACGACACAGAGTTCGGCCAGAACTCTGTGTCAAGCATCCAGAACCTCACCCCACAGTACTGGAGTGGCCAGACCGAGTTCGGCCCGAACTCGCCATGGGACCGAGTTCGGCCCGAACTCGGATCCCCTGTTCCAGAATCTCCCCCTGGGCAGCAACAGCAGCAGCGACTCTACGTCGCCCACTTCCCGAGCTTCTTCGACACACGAACGGCGCTCGTCGCACTCCGGGGTCTTCTCCACATAGGTTGGGAACCCCACCCACTCCAACAGTATCAAATGGGATCTGAAGGGCGACAAAACTCCAAATTCTTCCACTCCGTGTGACCAACAAACTTAAGAAACTTTTTATTGATATCAGAGGAGAGGGCAATCTTCTGACTGTGTAGGAAGAGATTAAAGTGGAAGCTTTGTCGTTCTTTGAGAAGCTTATGGCCAAGGGTAGAGTGGAGAAAAATGAAAGTTGTATCAACGTCATTCCCAAATTCATTACTGACTCGGAGAACAATGAGCTGATGGTGATCCCATCGTAGGAAGAGATCTGCTGGACCATTCAGGAAATGGACGACAACATAGGCGCCGGGTCGGATGGCTTTATCGGCCTCTTCTACTCTCACTATTGAGATTCATTGGGGAGGATGTCGCGGCGCTTTTCCAGGGAGCTCATATTCCTAAAGCTATTTCCTGTTATTGCCGGGGCACAATTTTTCGATGGAAAACAGAGAATATGAAACAATTGTAAAAACAATGTTCCAACGCAACACTTCTAGGAAGGTTGCGCAAGGATAACGAAGATCTAAAAAGATATCGTTATGATATTACGAGAATCTAAAAAGATTTCGTAATCACAGCAATCAGATCATAGTACTTCTAAAAAGAAGATACAATCAGAGTTACTGGCAGCAACGAAGAAGGTGACTGGCGAAAGATGGAAGAACGCCTGCTGGGGTGAATGATCACCGTTGCTCAAAGCTTTATTCGTCCTACACGAACAGCTTCCAGGAACCAGCAAGTTCGTCGGAGAACTTGGAACACTACTGCTCTTCTGACTCCTCGGATGGACACGATCTCCTGTGCAAAAAGCAATGCTGGTGCGGCGTCTTTTCTCTCTCTCTCGAAGGCTGCAGATCAGAATTGTGTTAAAGAACACGTCTGAAAATCTCTGTTTACTTGTGCTAAAGAACACTTCGTAAACTTTCTGGTGGCTTCTCTTTCTGTTCTGTTCTGTTCTATATCCTGTGAGAGAGGAGGAGGAGGCCTTATATAAGCCCCTGCAACAACTGCCCGGTTAGCACAATGTTAGGGACGTGGTAGTAACCACCCCGAACATGGAGCAACCGCTCAGAACATGCAATGACACGTTCTGCTGGAAGTTGTGCCACCAGCGTAATTTACACTTTACGCACACAGCCCCTTTTACGCACACTACGCACACTGCGTACGCTGCGCACACTGCGCACTCTACGCACGCTGCGTACGCTGCGCACACTACGCGTACTGGGCGTACTGGGCTGCGTAACTGGGCCAGCGTAACTGAGCTCGCGTAACGGGCCGCGCAACTTGGTCGCGCAAGTGGCTCGCGCAACGAGCGCACTATGCGCCTAGCGACGATGCTGGCGTGCTAAGTGCAAAGTGCGCCAACAAAATGCCACATTACGTCTCATGAGCCCTTGAGCCCGAGTCCGAGCCCGAGTCCGAGTCCGAGTTCGAGTCCGAGTCCGAGTCGCTAGCTCCTATGGAAATAAATTTTCCAAGAGCAAAAAGCATGAATGCTTTAATTGTTGATTTTAGCCTTTTTCTCATTAGAAAAATAATCCCACATGGCAAACCCATGTGCACCTCCACACCACATGTGCATCTCCAATAATAGCAAAGCTAATATATAGAGATACAAACCATTTGTTTTTTTCGATGTGGGACTAAACCTTTCTAAAGGAAAAACCAAAAACCCAACAATCCCCCACATATCTCTATATATGGATATAAGTGTTCCCCACAGTAACTGTCCATCATGCATTAGGAGAGATGTCGCTTACGACTTGAATCTTCCCGCATGGGTCAAAAATCAAACTATAATACAAGAATGGACTAAGCCTTGAATTCTGCATCATAGCTGAAATTCTTTCCACTCACATAATGTAGTTACATGTGCTTCTGGCTACACATTAAAGGCGCTGTGCCAGCCTGGTTTCAGTGTATAATTTTGGGTGTCTACAAGTTTACCCTCAAGAGACGGCCTGATATCTCTGTCATACACTATAGGTGAGTTCATTATAAAGAGACATGGCATGAAGCGCTTTGCGCTTCCCTTGCGGTGCTACGCCGCTATGACATGGCTTAAAGCCGAGGCCTTACCCCGTACCGGGAACCTCATCGTAGTGTCATACTACAGTAGCATGAGGCAACCGCCTCGTTGTAGTGCCAAACTATCCAGCATGAAGCCTTAGGCTCCCTTGCGGTGTTACGCCGCAACGACATGGCTTGCAAGGCCGAGGCTTTATCCCTAACCGGGTACCTCATGGTGGTGTCGTGACACTGTAACATGAGGAACTCCTCCTCTTTGTAGTGCTGACTACACCCCTCTTTATATTTAACATACAGCATTAGGCTAACTGCTTATTTGCGGTGCTACGCCGCTGTGACTTGGCTTGCAAAGCCGAGGCTTTATCCTATTCCTGGGCAGCACCCCACATATAGGAACCTCATTGTGGAGTCACCCCACTGTAGCATGGAGTTTTACTCCTTGTAGTGCTGCTCTACCGTGCTTCCTGTAAAGCACTCCAGGCATTCACTCTGCCTGAGAACTCATTAAGGCAATTAAGCCAACCTTCCCACAGGAACCGTTTTTCGCAGAAAACAATAGTAGACAACAGTGGTTTTAGGTCCGTAACCTCTCCATACCCATTAGAACATGTACCCACCGTTCCTGATATTCTTTCGATTAGTGGTCCTCCCTTGAACCAAAAGCTAGATGCCTAGTAGATAAATCTTTGAACTATTAGCATAAAACTTTATGGTAGGAATACAATAATCCAATATCAGAATGCCTTCAAGCCCATTTTACAAGCTGTGTCATTGACCAACTGGCGCTTGAGGCCCTTGGTGAACGGATCCGCCAGGTTCTCCTGACTCCGAACATCAATCACTACAATAACACCTCTCTTGATAAGATCGTGTACTGCCCTGTGCTTCAACCGCACAGTCCTCTTCTTCCCGTTGAAGAGGTCATTTGATGCCACCGTCGCAGTCGCCTGGTTGTCGCAGTATATCGGTATCGCCGGTATTTGCGCCCCAACCAATGGAAGATCATACATGAGCTCCCGAAGCCATTCTGCTTCCTCAGCTGCGGTATCTAGTGCAAAGAACTCAGATTCCATGGATGACCGCGAGAGCATAGTCTGCTTCTTCGACTTCCACGATATAGCAGCTCCACCCATTGTGAAAATGTATCCACCTGTGGACCTCTCGCTCTCCACCTCTGAGCACCAACTGGCATCACTGAAGCCTTCCACTACCGACGGATCTTCGCTGTAGTACAGTGCATATGTCTGAGTCTTCTTAAGATATCTCATAACCCGTTTCACAGCTTTCCAGTGTTCAGCACCTAGGTTGCTCGTGAAACGAATCAGCATTCCTACGGCGAAAGCTATGTCAGGCCTTGTGGCAGTAGTAGCATACATCAAACTTCCCATTACGCTTGCATACTCCAACTGCCTGATGCTTTCCCCTTAATTAGGCTTCAGCTTCAGATCACACATGTACGGCGTATCGATCCCTGGAAGATCCCGATACCCATAACGAGTGATCATTTTCTCAATATAATGAGACTGTGACAGCGCTAGTCCAGTGTCTGTCCGGATGATCTTGATCCCTAAGATCACATCAGCTTCCCCCAAGTCCTTCATACTGAACTTGCTTGAGATGAATTTCTTTGTCTCCGTGACACAGCTAATATCCGTACCTAGGATAAGCATGTCGTCCACGTACAGACAAACGATCACACCTCTTCCATCAGCGAACTTTGTGTAAACACACTTGTCCGTATCGCTGACCATGTAGCTATTTGACCTTATAACTTTGTCAAATTTCTCATGCCACATCTTGGGAGCCTGTTTAAGACCGTACAAAGATTTTACCAACTTGTAGACTTTGTCTTCAAGACCCCTGATGACAAATCCCTCTGGCTGTTGCATGTAAATCTCTTCGGTCAGCTCGCCATTTAGGAAAGCCGTATTCACATCCATCTGATGTATCACCATCTTATGTATTGCTGCGAGAGCAATCAACATTCTGATGGTGGTCATCCGGGCTACTGGAGCATACGTGTCAAAATAGTCAATCCCCTGCTTCTGAGAAAACCCCTTGGCTACCAACCTAGCCTTGAACTTGTCAATAGTTCCGTGTGCTTTCATCTTCTTCTTGAAGATCCATTTGCATCCGATGGATTTCGCTCCTTCAGGAAGATCAACAAACACCCAAGTGTTATTTGAGGTGATGGAATCAATCTCATTGTCAATCGCCTCCTTCCAGAAAATCGCGTCTCTGGTCTTCATTGCCTCATCATAGGTAAGCGGATCTGCTTCCACATGATAGGTGACAAAGTCACTTCCGAAGTCCTTCGGCCTCCTCACACGCTTAGCTGACGGCTCAGCTTGTTCTGGTTCAACCGTTGTTTCAACAACAACATCTTTTGGACTACGTTTTCATTGAAGACTTCAGTTTCTTGTGCACCCTCATTATTTTCCGGAACATCCGGAAGAACAATAACAATATTCTTGTGCCTTGCAAACTTGTCTTCAAAATATTCTGCATCGCGAGATTCAATGATATGATTTGACTCAATATCAAGAAATCTCCGAGCATCACTCTTCTCGGCATACCCCAAGAAGATCGTCTTTGTAGTCCTTGTCCCAAGCTTCTGAATCTTTAGATCTGGAAGCTTGACATACGCCAGACACCCCCACACTCGAATGACATTCAAGTTAGGTCTGACCTTGAACCAGAGTTCATGAGGAGTAACGTCTGAAGTTGCATGAGGCACTCTATTTAGAATAAAAGTGGCCGTCAATGCAGCTTCTCCCCAGTAGCACTTAGGAAGGCCAGCAGTCAACAACATTGAATTTATCATTTCTGTCAACGTCCTGTTCTTCCTCTCAGCTACTCCGTTTGATTGAGGAGAGTACGGAGCCGTAGTCTCATTGACAATTCCATGTTCCTTACAGAACGATGCAAATTCATGAGACCTGTACTCCCCACCTCGATCACTTCTTATCCTTTTGAGTTGTTGTCCAGTCTGCCGCTCAGCTTCGGCTCTGAACTCCTTGAACTTCTCGAATGCTTCGTCTTTAGCCTTCAGCAAGTAGACGAACGCATACTTTGAGAAGTCATCGATGAAGGTTATGAAATACTTCATCCCGGCCTTTGTAGAGAACTGTTTGAAGTCACAGATATCAGAGTGAACCAACTCCAGAAGATCTGTACTTCGATTAACCCGAGGAAAGGGTTTCCTTGTGATCTTCGTTTGAGCACAAACTTCATATTTCTCTACCTTACCCCCACATTTGGAGATAAGTCCTAGACTAGACATTCTGTTTATTCGTTTACAATGAACATGTCCTAGCCTAAGCAGAATGAGTGACTTCATTAATTACATTAATTACATTGGACTGATTTACAAGCTGAATCTTGAACATTCCTTCGGTATAAAAAGCTTTCCCGAAATATGTTCCCTTGATAGACATCACCATCTGGCCAGCATTGATGTCCATCCTGAGGCCTGCATTGCAGAGTAGGTCTCCCGAGACCAGGTTTTTGGCGATAGCAGGTACGTGCTTTACGCCTTGAAGCGTCAGAGACTTCCCCGAAGTCAGCTTCAACACCACCGTCCCGATACCGAGCACTTCAGCTTGTGCTTGGTTCGCCATCATAACCACTTCAGAAGTAGGTGTATAGGTGGTGAACCACTCCTTACTGGAGCAGACATGGCAGGAGGCTCCAGTGTCTACCCACCAGTCAGAGTCAGTCCTTACTGCATCAACCTGTGCAATCATAGCAACTACGTCAGTGATCATAGATACCTTACTAGGCTCTCCTTGCTCTGATTGCTTGGTCTTTGCTTTACACTCATTCTTAAAGTGGCCCTTCTTGCCACACTTGAAGCAAGGCATTTTTGACTTTGGCTTCTTTTTCTTGATAGAAGTTCCCTTGACTTTTAGATTGTCAGGGTTCTTCTTCTTGCTGTGGAAAGCCGCCTGCTTTTCCTTTGGTTCCTTGGTCTGAACCAGATTGGCGTTAGCCAATTGCTTGGACAGTGTGTCCACCTTCAGTTGAGCCCGCATCTGGTCCTCAACATAGATTTCCTGTAGGAGATCTTCAAGGGTGATCTCCAACTTCTTCCTATGCATGTTTGCATAGAACTTGCTCCACCCAGCGGGGAGCTTTGAGACAATCCCTCCAACAACAAACTTGTCGGGGAGGGGCATCACCTCGTCTTCCAGCTTCTGTCGCAGTTTCAGGAACTCCTTTACCTGCGGCAGCATAGACTTTTCGTCCTCAAAGAACCACTTGTGATATTTTTCAACCACAAATATTTTACTGCGGTTCTTGTCTTCTTCGTAGAGTTTTTCTAGAGACTCCCATATGTCTCTAGCGATATTCTTCTTAGAATAGGATTCTGCTAGGGAATCCTCCATAGCATTCAGGATAAGCAACCTGCAAATGCTATTCTCTCTTCTCCACTTGGCCTGAAGTTTAGTAGCCGCAGAGATTGCGGCAGCAGACCCAGTATCTGGAACGGTAGGTTCCTCTTCAAGAAGCACGTGATCCACGTCTCTGAGTTGAAGAGTGAGATAAACCTTCCTCTTCCAGACTTGATAATGCTCTCCATCAAACTTCTCTAACTTACAGAAGTCAGTGTTTAGGAGTGAAGCATTAATGTTTTCCATCGTAGCTATAAAGCTTTGAGATTGTTATTGCCGGGACACAATTTTTCGATGGAAAACAGAGAATATGAAACAATTGTAAAAACAATGTTCCAACGCAACACTTCTAGGAAGGTTGCGCAAGGATAACGAAGATCTAAAAAGATATCGTTATGATATTACGAGAATCTAAAAAGATTTCGTAATCACAGCAATCAGATCGTAGTACTTCTAAAAAGAAGATACAATCAGAGTTACTGGCAGCAACGAAGAAGGTGACTGGCGAAAGATGGAAGAACGCCTGCTGGGGTGAATGATCACCGTTGCTCAAAGCTTTATTCGCCCTACACGAATAGCTTCCAGGAACCAGCAAGTTCGTCGGAGAACTTGGAACACTACTGCTCTTCTGACTCCTCGGATGGACACGATCTCCCGTGCAAAAAGCAACGCTGGTGCGGCGCCTTTCCTCTCTCTCTCAAAGGCTGCAGATCAGAATTGTGTTAAAGAACACGTCTGAAAATCTCTGTTTACTTGTGCTAAAGAACACTTCGTAAACTTTCTGGTGGCTTCTCTTTCTGTTCTGTTCTGTTCTATATCCTGTGAGAGAGGAGGAGGAGGCCTTATATAAGCCCCTGCAACAACTGCCCGGTTAGCACAATGTTAGGAACGTGGTAGTAACCACCCCGAACATGAAGCAGCCGCTCAGAACATGCAATGACACGTTCTGCTGGAAGTTGTGCCACCAGCGTAATTTACACTTTACGCACACAGCCCCTTTTACGCACCCTACGCACTCTACGCACTCTACGCACACTGCGTACGCTGCGCACACTGCGCACTCTACGCACGCTGCGCACACTGTGCGTACTGGGCTGCGTACTGGGCTGCGTAACTGGGCTCGCGCAACTTAAGCGCACTATGCTGACGTGCTAAGTGCAAAGTGCGCCAATAAAACGCCACATTACGCCTCATGAGCCCTTGAGCCCAAGTCCGAGCCCGAGTCCGAGTCCGAGTCGCTAAGCCCCAACGGGACTTAGCTCCTATGGAAATAAATTTCCCAAGAGCAAAAAGCATGAATGCTTTAATTGTTGATTTTAGCCTTTTTCTCATTAGAAAAATAATTCCACATGGCAAACCCATGTGCACCTCCACACCACATGTGCATCTCCAATAATAGCAAAGCTAATATATAGAGATACAAACCATTTGTTTTTTCCAATGTGGGACTAAACATTTCTAAAGGAAAAACCAAAAACCCAACAATTCCCATACTTCGATTATCCTCATTCCGAAAGGTGACTACCCGCCTTTATTTGTGGAGTTTCATCCTATCAGCATGTGCATCTTCATTAATAAGATTTTCTCTAAAATTGTGGCCAACAGACTTGTGGCCTTCTCCTGAGGCTTATCTCTCATGAGCAAGTCTGTTTCGGCAAAGGCAAGGAAATCCTCGACAATATCATGCTCGCTCAGGAGATCATAGCTAGCATTGGGCATCACTACAGGGGAGGGAATGCTACTATCTAAGTCGATATGGAAAAGGTGTATGACAGACATGACTGACAATTCATGATTTGGGTCCTTAGGTGATTTGGCTTCTCCAAATGGATTAACCTGGTGTAGAAGCTTTGCCACTCCCCAGTTCCAAAATATATAGGACTAGGAACAAGTAGCATGCCAGCAGATGCATTCCAAAGGCAATCCCAATTTAATAGACCTATTGGAAAGCATCTTACGTTGTAAATTAGAAAGTCTCAAGTACAAGTATTTCTCTATCTCATCCACAGTAATAAACATATATTAACAAGTCCAAATAATAGTGAGTATAAAAGTGAAAGATTCAAATCATCAAGAATTCAAGTCATGTCCGGTGGAGACAAATCCATTACCAGTAGACGGGAAATAAAATAAAGACATAAATAAAATAACTAAGTCCAAGATATGCTAAGCTAAGCATCAATAACACCGTCAACCGCAATGATACCGTGGTCTGGTGCTGGCTCGTAAACTTGGTAGTCTGCTCCTAGATATACCTCATCTAAACCTGAAAAGATCACCAGGTCTTGACGGGACATAGCAAGATACATAATAACATGCCAGATGTAACAGAAAATAACATGCATGGAAGACATGAAACAGTACAAGAAAAACATATAAGAAGTGACATGTCATAGAGAAGCGTAATACTAGACATGGCTAACAAACAAGTCGAATCAATTCTATAGATTGTAGTCAAGGCAAGCACTCCCAGTCTATAGTATATCTCAATTGTAGTCCAAGGCAAGCGACTCTCAATTGATAATGGTCAAAGTAGCTAATCCTAGTATCATTCTCTTCTCCTAAATGAATACAAGATTAAGTAAAGTCAACGCTGGTCAAGTCAAGTCCAAGTAACACAGGGACACATAATCACGTCAAAACAAATCAATCGAGGTCAAGTCAATCAATGGCATAGTGACATAGTACTGAGCCATAACAATCTCAGGAAATATACAAGAACACGAAAATGTATTACGACAAATAATAAGAAAAAATATAAACAATTCTACTTGCACGTATAACAAAAAAAAATAACTATAACATGAACATGGGAAACAGGTGACCATGTAAGATAGAAAAGAAATAACAATATAGGAAATGCTTGGATCATTGTACAATTCAGCAAGGTATACTTGCATGTCGTCTAAGTTCCTGCTGAATTTGCAATACCAACCTACCAAGAATCCACATACAAATAAAAGAATTATTTTAGCATTCTAATTACACATGAGATACGTGATTTTCCTAAACAATAATTCTACATACTTCTAGGATTTCTATACCTAGTTTTATAGTTTTGACTTCCGAAATTCAATGGTAAGTCCCAAGTTAAAGGACATCCATATAAATTATGTAAAAATTATAATTTAAACATAGTATATATGGAATTTAACCTATGAATTTCAGATTTAGAATTTTGGGTATAATTTATGGTTATGTCTATTTTATGCCTACTTGTCTTGTTCGAAACTTGTCCGGAATACTACGAAACCATCGCTATGACCTATAATTATCAAATCTCATATAAAAATATATTAAAATCTGAAAGTAATATCCTATTTATATACCAATTGTAGCCCCTATTATGAGCAATTCTATGTTAGCAATTTAGGCGAAAATCTAGTCTAATGGTCCATATTTTTAGGGTTCAGTTCTATAATAAAATATCATAAAAATAATTTTGAAATATTTAATTTACAAGTAAATAAAAATCAATAAATTGAGTTTTAAGAATTACCAACAATCGCTCAAAAAATCATACCGAAAAGTCCCAAACTAGCCCTACCGTAATTCAAACTATCAACAACCTAACATAGAATTTATATGGGTGATAATATAGCAAAAATGATGACAAGATATGGATTTTAGAATAAATAGTTCTCAGATTTCAAAAGGAATTATGCCTGGGAATTTTCTCTTGCACTCTATCTCTCTCTTTCTCCCGCGATGCTGGGATTTTTCTCTCGCTAATCGCGTGCCAACGTTCCCTCCTTCATCTAGATTCAGAACTTCTTCCCTATGGCGGTGAGCTTCTTCCCTAATATTCTTAGTAGGTTAATTTTGTTAGAGTTGAGAATATGATTGGCATTTATTATATGTTTACATAGTGAAATGATTGTCTATGCTTCAATTTTGTTAGTGTTTGATTTTGTTAGGATTAATGTTATTAGGGTGTTTCTCTCTCGATCAATTTTGATAGTTTTTGATTTGGAATATTATGTTAGTTGACATACTAGGGTTTAGTTTTCAGATTTATGTATGCCTCTCTCTCCGATGGTATAATGTTTTGGCTTTTTTTTTTCTTTTCATTTTCTATAAATTTATTTTTATATTTATCAGGCTAGACACTTGGATTTTCGTAGAAATTTATTTTTATATTTTTTGGCTTTATTTTCCTTTTTATTTTCTATCGACTATCATAAATGACATTTTCCCTATATTTTGGTTGGGTTTGTTTGTTAGGACTATAAATTTTTGGTCTTGCATTGTTTAATTTTTGGAAATACGATTTGTGGCAAATGTTTGTGTTTGTTGGAAGTTGATCATGAAAAAAAAGAAATTTAACACATGTTCTCCCATTTAATTTAACTTGTGATGCTTCTATGTCATTTTGTAGGAAACTGAGGATGTCTTAGGGTGTGCATTATGTGATAATCTGTTATGTGCTTCCTAACTCAGTTTTATCTTCATATATAAAGTAAGGTCATCAATGAAGTTGACATTTCGTAGATAATCTTTTTATATTTGACTAGTGGGACATTAAGCTTGTGGTCTGCCATTGTTTAATTTTTCGGAGTTGGATCTGTAGATAATGCATGTTCAGCAACATAAGCAATATGTAGTGCAAAGTTAGATTTGTGTCGCAAAAGCATTTCTGCAACATATCTGGCTATGTCGCGTACATGTCGCTATAGCCTTGTCTGGAAAAGTCTTTAGCGACACGAAATCACACATGTCACAGAATGTAACAACTTTTAGCGACATATTATATTTATAATTAAACTAAGTTTTGACGACTAGTGTCTTGTGTGTTGCAGAAATTTGATACAGTGGCAACATAACACATGTCGCCAAAAGTCTAGTTTTTTGTTTTTTTATTATTAAAAAGTATTTCCTGCTACACAATTTGATTTCGCGGAAGCTAATGTAGCCAATATAAAAATACTTCCTGCTACACAATTTAATGTCGCAAAAAATAATTTATATTTTTAATATTAATTTATAAAAAATTATTTTTGCATAATTTTTCGACATAAATATAAAAATCTTATTTCAAAAATAACTTATAAATATTGAAATTTGTATTCGAAGAACTTGAGAACAACGAGCAACAAGTTGCCGAAATCAAAACATGATATACAATATAACTTCAAAAATCTCTTCATTAAAAAATCCAATAAAACAATATTTTAAAAACTTCAAGTAACCCATTCAAGAAGAAACATACTATATTCCACAAACGTACTATATTCTAGCTGGATAACTACAATACAAAACAAAACACATAAACAGAATGCCTTCCCAAAAATAGCCTTTAATAGATCTCATGATATGAATGTCTTCCCCCCAAAATTGACTTGTTACCTATGTGTTTGTGCAAACCAAAATTAATGGAAAAAAATTGTAAGTAGCCTAAAGAGTAGATGCTATCTAACATAATTACTGGTATGGACAAGGTACAAACATGTTGGTAATAAGGAAACATAGCATAATCATAGCATAAAGAAAGAAGCCAATAAGAAAACTAATAAAGTGATCAGCTATATGCAAAAAATAAATAAATAACCCATTAGAAATTAGACATTTTGGTGTAGTGTTATATGCAAAAAATCTACACACACACATATATACATTATCATGTATATCCATTGTAGGTTTAAGGGACTTACATGCAAAAATAAATCTACAAAAAAAAATCATATATATAATAAAAATCATGAAGCTAGCAACTTCAAAAGAAGTGCAGTAGAGAGAGAGAGAGAGAGAGACCCAAAATTAAGAAGTCAAGTCGCTGCCTAGCATCTCTCAGGTGAATCCTCCCCACATTGATCCGACGAAAGTAACACACATCTCAACAACACCGCTTGAACCTTTTCAAGTTTCTGGTTCCGTGCCATAATTTATTGTTGTATCGCGAGCTGTTCATTTTGTGCCGCAAGTTATTGTTGTTGTTGTATCACAAGCTGATTTTGTTGAGTTTCATTAAGTTCCTTAAGTGATGATAACTCGTCTCTTAGGATAATCACTTCCCCACCATTCTCCCTGCATGTGGAATTAGTATTAGAGGGCTTACGGCCCACCCCATATCCTCTCAAGTAATCTGATTTCTTCCCGGGCACTGCTACCGATATTTCTTCTTGTGATATTGGGATTGCATCCGGTTGAGAACACAGAGTTCGCAAATTTTCAAGCTCACCTTAACATTTTTAAGGAACATAAGTAATTAGGTACATTGTAAATCAAAACATAATTACTTAGTGTTAACTTATTTTTTAGTTTAAAGTAACATGCATACAACAAAACATATGGTAGACTTACATATTTCTCCTTACGCTTATGATCCAACCAATCATCTTTCTTCTTACTCAATTGAGATTCCTTAAAGAAATCTACAAAGTGAGGTATCTCCGCCTAATTTCATGAAAATAACAGTTAAATATTATATATGGATAAGTAAATGAAATATATAATAAAGTCAAGCTAGAAATTACAAAAAATGTGTCACCTTCGTGGACATTGTTGCTGCAAATGACTTTGACCACGAATAATTCCGTGGCAAACTGGAACATGCTACTTTGTTTTGTTCTGATCGTTTCTACAACATGAAACCAAAACCATGGGTAAACAGATAACCAAAATAAAAAAGGGCACAAAGTATCAATACCAAAATCAAAACAAAGGCACAAAGTATCTAATTACAAACAGATGACTCAAAATGCTCAACAAGAAACAAGAAAACGAAACAGTAAGGTGGAATGTCCAATTCGAATAAAATCAGTAGAAACTGAATTTGTCAATTAGACGAAGATACTGAAATTAAAATTTTTGATCTAATCTAGTATCAAAACGAGCAGCAAGTATTATTCATCTCTCCACCACCATAGTGTACAACCATGCTGCAGGAGCTAACTACAGGGCAGCAACAGGCAGCATTGGCTACAGTACAGGCTCTATATCTATGTGCAGAGCAGTTATGGGAAATACAAGATGTTGGGCAATAGGAGAGTGACTGCAGGTAGGAAAGCAGTGAGTAACTATAGGTAGGAAAGCAGTCAGTAGGGGCTTTGTGTGGGAGGATAGGCAAAGACTGGTAGGGGTGTCTTTGTAATGAAGTACTTGTCAAAAAAACTTACTCAAGCTTTCTGTTCTTTGAGTAACAGAGATTTCTACAGTGATTGTGTCTTTATTGATATGTTGAATACACAGGTATCTATAATAACATGATATCCTAGGTATCTATGTTGAATACATAGGTATCAGTAGGGGGCTTGTGTGAGAGTTCAGTTCTAGTGTCTAGTTTAGGGGAAATTACATAGGTATCTATAATAACATGATATCCTAGGTAATTGGGATGAATATCCTGTGTCTAGGGGATACTAGAGTATATTGTGGGTGTATGTCTATGAGTTTTGATATGGGTACAAGGTTATTTCCTATAACCTATATGTATACTAGTACCACAAGTATATAGCTATGCATGCAACCTCAATTATTGAGGATATAGCAGACCATAGCAGCTTTAGAGATTTCTCTCTCGGCTTTAACGGCGACGAAAACGTTCTTCGAGAGTTAGGGTAGACAAGTGTTTATATATATATATATATATATATATATATATATATATATATATATATATATATATATATGGGTAAAGGCTAAGGATATGTTGAATACTTGTATACATTGGTAAGGGTATATGTGCATATAGTGTAGTAGCATATGGGATATCAAGGGGGAATCATGAGTGATGAGAACAAAGAATAAAGTAACTAAACATCATATACCTTAAAAAAATTATTTGTTGTCCAAACCCGATAAATCATGTACTCCCAATTCTCTTGTGAAATGTCTTTATACGGCTTGCTTCTTGGTTAACGCCATTCTTCAACAAGCTCTTATAATGTGCATGCATGCGACTCCTCCAATCTTTGTACCTCAGTTGTCATATTTTTGTGAGGCAAATGGCCTGCCTCACCAATTCATCCTCATGATAATTTTTAATCTCAAATTTTTCCTGCAAACATATACTCAATAATATGGATTATTCATAAACAATATATAGAAATAAACCTAATTATATGAACTAGTGAATTGATCCACCAATACCCGAAATCTTAGAATAATTGACTTCTTTAGAGAGTCATCGATGTCATCCCAATACATGACGTCCAAAAGTGGTGCAGCACCAATCATCTTTCAACACCAATCTAGTTTGCAAGGGGGGTAGCATTTTCCCCAACTGGAGCTCTTTCCTTGTCGGGGATTGGCACTTGAAGCTTGCCCCTTTTTTATACCATTTTCTCTACCGCTTTACCACGTGTCTTATCTCGTGTATTTTTCTTCGATGAGCCTGCCAAGTTAATTTTTTGGATTGTTGGTAAAGATCAAGATGCATAAGAAAATACTATAATGAGATAATGAATAATCTCATGGTTGAATCCACATGGAAGAATATTTAAGTAATCATAAAACTTCAAATGGAAAATCATATTACAATATTGTTATTCAACAACTACTAACCCGAGCCTTAGATCTGTTTCATTGTGTACATGCATGATTTTTACTCGATGGGAAAGTGGGTGGGTATTTCTCAAGACGTACTCAGTAAAAGGGGGATTTAACTGTGTGTGATAACTTTTTTTTAACGAAGAATAACGATTTACTTCCACAGATAGATATAGCATAATGCAAAGGACAAAAAGAATAATAAATTATAAATTATCAAAGCTCAGAATCCGATTTAATAAAAGCGGGAACAACATTAAGTTCAGGGAAAACAAACATTTACATGTTATTATTAGTGTACAAGCAACATATATTTGTGCAGGTTACATGATTGTGCAAGACCTATATAATAAGACAAAAAAGATGTGCTCATGAGGACACTGTAGAAGTTAATATATAATGATTTTGAAATCAAGATATTTGTTAAGACCGGATAGATATGAAAAGTAAGGGCTCAGAAGATGCTATAAAATTTAATACATGTCTAACAAACTTGATCGTCTTACTTGCTCTGGACTGCCTGCTGAAGAGAAAAGAAACATCCCTGATACTACATACATCTACAATTGTGAGCTCAGATACATGTGTGTTTCCATGGGAATCATGTTTGATAGTGTATAGTTTGCTAGGGGCAGGACTAGGTTCATGGCTACCAGAACGATTTAGTGATAACAAATCATGAATTGTCTTATTGTAAATTTCCAACATTGAGGCCTACAAATAATAGAAAATTTTGGATCCATAATTCAAGTATTTACTTGTCGATCAAACAACGATTCCAATACAAATATCAGGTTACCCGAACATATAAAAAAAATGGCCTCAGATGCATGTGATTATTGTTTGTTAGGGGAAGCACTAGGCTCATGGCTACCATGTCAGATACATGTGTGTTGCCATGGGAACTATTTGATATGGAATGTGATCTGCTCAGCCCAACATATAAAAAGAAACGGCCTTGGATGCTCAAATGTTATCAGGTAATGTATGAAAATACAAGATCAAAAAAGGACAAAAACTGCAAGTACAAGATATAGAGTAGACAATAATCCATTATTCTGTAAGTTACCTGCACCACTGGATAGTGACTCTATAGGACTGGGCACATGCAATTGATTGTTATTGGAGCCTCAGTTGTGTTCTCTTCAGGTGTGGGAACAAGGCGGGATGATTTAAGAGTGGGACCATTGTGTACGACCTAAAAATACAAAATACATAGATATTAAGGCATTATTAACATAATTTAAGTAGAATATATCATTTGAGAATCATATCTTGTATATTACAATTTTCATTTGAAGATTAGAAGGCACATTATTATCATCGCTGCTGGATGAACTAAGAAAATCATCACACTGGCCCAGTCGATACTCATCACCATCTCTTTCACTCACATTTCTTTTGCTATGCTTACCAAAACTTGTTTGGGTGATCTTCTCAAATGGAGCTAATAAATTTGAAGTGTGAAGCAAACCCAAAGCATCTAATTTCCTTTGGTTCCTAGAAATATTTTCATTTCTTTGCTTCTCATATGCTGACGTCATCTGGGCTGCTTGTCCGGGTCTTAAATATACTCCGCTCTTTGGTTTTTCCATCTATGACAATAAAGAAAACTAATAATTCAACAATGTAATTCCAATTTTCATTGCATGCATTCCAAATGTGTGAAGTTGGAGGCAATTGACACATAGCAAATGTTATTTTAGACATTTCAATGCAATAATTAAGAAGCCTAAAGAGAGACTATTGCAGAAAAACCTAAAGACTAGTTCCAGTTTTATTGAGACAGAACATCAGTTGTTATTTTAGACATAACACATGTTATTTTAGACATTCTCTCACTCACATTTCAGTTCTAATTAGACATTCCAATGCAATAATAGTGTAGCAGCAACAATATAAGCTGCAATTTCAGAATTGCATTCTGCAGTAACAAATCTGTAGTAATAGTGTAGCAGCAGCAATATCAGTTACATTATGCATTCTGCAGTATCATAATGACCTTAAGCATTCTACAATAACATTGTAGTTTCAAAAATGGAAAGATTTTTGTAGTAACATTGACCTTAATGCATTCTGTAGTAACAGTGTAGCAGCAGCAGTTTCAGATGCAGTATGCATTTTGCATTTTGCAGTAGCAGAATGACCTTATTGCATTCTGTAGTAACATTGTAGTTTCAAAAATGAAAAGTTGGAAACTACGTAGTATGGACAGGAGAGAAGCTTGCAATAAACATAATGTTAAGCATGTAACTTAAAATGAGGAGTGACAGGTTAAAGAAAGGAAGTTTCTCCTTGATTAATTTAACACAATAATGTTAAGCAATATCTGTTCAGTTCGACTACAGAAACACGAATAATAACTTGAATATGGATGTGACATGTGAATTTCACTAACATTAAAACTGTACCTTATTTTTCTCTTTAGCCCCTTGAAAAAAATTAAGAAATGAGATGCATGTAACTAACATAATCTTGTTAAAAAAAGATGATCGATTATTTCATCATCAAACAACACAAACAACTAAACATGAATGTATCAGCAGCATTAGACAATCCCAACAGATGCCCTCCACTTAGCAACACATGAAAACTTCGTTTATTGACTCATCTTTAGCATTAACAATGTTCCATGAACTTAAATAAATCATACTACAAAAAGTACATTCTCTTAATAAACAGAGCAAAGTGCCAAATAATCCAAGTATCTCATACAAAAATTAAACTGCGATGAACAAAACTTACCTTCACAGTTCACAAAATGTCATCTAAATTCTAAACCATGAAAAAGATGTCAATATCAGAATCACTCTATTCAAAACTCATATTCAAAACTGAACATAAAAACAAAAATTAAACTATGATGAGCAAAACAATATTGATATTCATCTCAATCACTCTATTCAAAACTCAACATAAAAACTACATATCAAAATCTATATCGGGGTCAATATCAGAATCATAAAGCATTTGTCTGTCATCCTCATCATCCTCTCTATTATGGGCTATTGTTTCATCCTCATTATTGCTGAGATGCAAAACCATATCACTTGGAATAATCTCAGGATCAAGACTATTCCTATGATATTGAACATTAGTATCTTCAATGATAATTGGGATAATCCCAGTGCTTTTGTCTTTTTGGAATGCATAATAGGCTCTAAAATTTCAATTGATTCAAGCTCATCATCATTATCCAACTCTAGTACATCCTATGTACCCCGATGTCGAACCCGTTGCACGACTTGCCAATTTGCACATAGTCGTACATCATTAACGTAGAAGACTTGTTGTATCTGACTTGGCAGGGCAAATGGATTGTCTGAATACCATCGGTGGCTGACATCAAATGTTCGGCTACCACCTGTGTTGAACCATTCACACTGGAACAAAATAACTATATGGCCATACATATATGTCAGCTCCCAAACATTGCATAAATAGCCATAAAGTCTATGGGTTTTGTAACTACCGTTTCTGAAAAATCCGATTTTTGAATTTCTATTATTTTTCTAAGTTTTAGATGAGATTATTTTAAATAAATACTATAGTTTCAATATTCTTTTCTATTTTGAATATTTACTATGGCATTGGAGATGGCATATCATATGTGGTAGTTATATTAAGTAGTGGCATTTTAATTTCTGGAATAGGAGTTGACTAATTAGGAACCCATGAACAGGGAGTGGCAATTCTAATTGTTTAGAAGTGGAGTGGTTTATTCATATTTGAGTGGAGTGACATTCTTGTAAATACCATGACAGGATAATTAGTTTTAGTGATTTCCTAGTAGCTTTTTTAGCCTAAGGACTTTCTAGAATTAATTAGTTAGGACATGTGTTAATTAACATGTGCTCTTAATTAATTAGCATGTGCTCTTTAGTTAGTTATAACTAACTAACTAACTAACTAACTTCATAAACTACTTTCTAACCACCAAACTTGGAGCCCAAATTTCTTTCCCTATAAATACCTAACTATCATTAGTGCTAATCATTCCCAAATTGTTTGTTGGCCAAACCCTAACCATCTTCTTCGTGTCTAGCGTGTCGGCGTGTCCACATTCATTTATTAGTTCCTTATACTATTACAATTACATTTCCTTGTGTCCCCGGGTCTGACCCCGAGGACACGGACACACCGCCATTTCAATTCAAATTTCCCGCTCCCGTGTCCTGCTGTGTCCTCAACACAGGACACGACCACAGCCAACGCACTCACTTCTATGTCCTGCTGTAAGCACCTTAATTTTTAGATTTTCTTTTATATGATTTTTATGTATTAAACTATATTTTTATTTTAAATATGACTATAGATGTACTTTTCCGTAGCTTTGATTTTTGAAGCACAATAATTATTAATTTCTCAAATCTACTCCCATCATCGTATTCTAGATGAGTCTACCTTCAGTTTGATATATCATGTCCCATCCAAGCATGTTCTCTTGTGCTATGTTTTTCATGTACAATTTTAGGGGTAAAATAGTCATTTTAGTCTCTAACCGTAAAATTTGACTAGCTTTTCAAATAGCAATTAAGGCCCAAATTCGATCCAAATTATTTGACCCAATATATAGTTTTGACCCATTTTGAGCCTACTACGCACATGTTAATGGTGTGCCATTCAATTGGGTTCCCATGTGCTATTTAAACTTAAGTGACACATAAGTCGAAACTATAGACATATTAAACTCAAATCGATCACAAAAATTCCGTCGACCCAAAACTAGTCTAAGTAGGATTCGTATAGCCTATTCTATGGTGCCCTAACCTCTTAGACCTATTTCAGATTTATTTTTATAAATTAATGGCAGCCATATTTATTTAAATCTATTTTTAAATCAACTCTATAACTACTTTCCTAATTTGGACCCAATCAAATCTCTTTGAGATACACCTTTAATTTAAATCATCAAATCTCAACCAAATCCCCTCAAACCAAATCCAAATCAATCCCCACCACCTCTTTCTCACGTACACCCCTTCACTCTATCATGACCGAATATACTTTATATATTTATGCTCTAGAAACCGAGCCCCTACTATTTATTTTCTATTTTTGCAGTTTTCTTTCCACCCAACAGAAACTCATCACTCCGACCTCTTCCAACCCTCCTACCACCTTCATCTTGACCCTAGGACATCCCCATAACTCCCCGTTACCTTTTCGAGGAACCTTAGTCCCTAATTTGGTCGATACGAGGCGCGGAAGGCACCCAAAGTCGACCAAACTTGTGTTGAATTTATCACAAAAGGTTAGTTGACTTGTAAACTAGGTTTCATCTACTTTTTCTCATCTGATTCTCCTTAAACCAAACGTAAAAGTTACCCCTATGTGTCTACTTCAATCTCTGATCGTTGTATCATACAGTTCCAAGCGGTTTGTTTGTGGTGTTGATTCTACGACAAGGTATCCAAAACCAATGAGATCTATTGTGAGCTATTTTCCGCCTAAGTTCAGATTTGATCCTTCTAATATTTTTATTCAGAAACTAGGCATCGAGGGCGTTCCAACGCATATCTGTTTGTTAGGTTTTGATTTCGTTTGCTATTTTTAAAAATTCTTGACATTTGTCGTAACACCGTAAGTCCGAAAATCCTATGTTCTTTGTGTCCAAAAGTTCCAATACTTCATAAACTATACTAAACTATTTGTTGTTAAGGTTTAATGTTGAAACCCTTATTTTAACCAATTTTTGGAATTTTTACAGAATTTAATATTTTTAAATATTTATTGTTTCAGGCCTCAAAACGTATACCAAGTTTAGGAATAATATTGTAGAATCAATCCAAGTCTTGTACCAATATTTTTCTATGTATAAAATATAATATTTATTTTATAGAATATTTAAAAATATTTTCCAGAATTAAAAGTGATATTTTATGTTAATAATATATTACTTTTATAAGTAGATTTAATACTATATGTTATATTCAGTAGAGTAGTCAATATGACTAGTTTTTGTATAAATATATTATTAAGGTCTATATATGGTAAGTCCATATATAGTAAGTTATTAATATATACTATGTTCGTATTTTGGAATCTGTGCATCGAAACTGAGATCAGTCGATTCCAGTGACCTTATAGCACTGAAATTGACAAAGCGAACGTATGTTAACCTTGTGGTTGATCATCTTATCTCGATTCGAGTGTCGTAGGTTTTGTTGTATGAATTACGAGATAAAAACTTAATATTTAAACCAAGAATTTGAAATCCATCTTATTAAGGAATACTAATCATAGGCTTAGGTAATATAGGTATTACACAAGCTTTCTAGTTAGGAGTGGTTATTCATATTTGTATTTAGTAAATAGTACATATTTGTTTGTGATTTGGGGTTGATAGATATTGTACGAAGTATGATTCATTGGTTCATGGATAATTTGGGTAGACTTTGGTACTGCAGTCTCAGCTCAGATTGGACAAAACTCCAGGCAAGTATACCTTGCCAAATTGTACAGTTTATTCATGCATTTTCTATATTGCTATTGTTTTCAGTCTTACTTGATTACATGTTTCTCAAATTTATGTCTTTGTTATTTCTTTATCTTACGTGCACGTTTCTTATTTGTTCTTCCTAAGTCACTGTTTGTTTCATGTGAGTATTGTGACGATATTTGCTAGTCCTTAGTCTTCGTTCCATTGATTGACTTGACCTGTAGTCGAGATCGATTGCTAGACATTGACTTATCCCATCTTTCGATTGGAAGCGTCCTATGGCATTACGATATAGAGACTCCTTATAGACTTGTTATTCCATCTCTAAGAGGGAGCATCCCATGACGTTATGGTGTTAGAGACTTGTTATTAACCTGTTATCCAATCTCTAGGATCAGGAGTGTCCCATGGCATTACGGTAGTAGAGACTTATCTTTAGTCTCGAGATCGGGAGTGTCCCATGGCGTTACGGTATTGAGGCATCTTTATTAATTTGTTACATATTTTACTTTCCTCTCTTTCCATGCATGTTATTTACTATTATATTAAGCATATTTTTATGTATTTTGCTTTGTCCCTCTGAGGACCTGGTGATCTTTCCAAGTTATTGCTGGTTTTCTTCTAGGTATTTGTGGAGACTGCTAGAATAAAAGGATAGATTGGTGGTCGATTGTATCTCCAGGATTCGGGTATCAGTAGTGGTATTTTATCGTTCTTTCGCCTTTAATATTTTATAATAATATTTCAACTATATAGCCTAGTTTTATAAACTTTACTTTCTATTATGAGCTTGTTCAGATGATTGTATTAAGGTTTGGCCAGACTTATTACAAATTATATATTCTTGTATTTATATTCAAGTGGCACCCGTATATTATTGTTTGATCAGCATTATTGCAATGGTTTCCACTTGAGATTATTATCTGTAGATTGAGATATAGTTAACTTGTCATTTTAGACCATATCTTAGACATTTTATACGTATTCGAGCTGGGCTGGAGTCCACTTGATATATAGCTGGCATGTATACATATCCTAGTCCTACGTATTCTGGGATTGGGGCGTTACACCTGCAACCCTGGATACATTATAGACACAGAAAAGACCATCACAAATCCTAACACTAGATCAGCCCTGCCGTCGACGGCCGTGTCCAAATTCTACCGCTTCTGTGACCTCCGTCGGCCGAGCATCCTCCAGCGAGTAGCGCCACCTCTCTAAAGATTGCGGACGTTCCACCACCTTGATCCTTGCCGGTGACTGACTCGATCTGTCCAGTCATCAGCTCTTCCACCGCCATCTCCTCCGGACGAAGCCACGCCAGCCTCTTCCTCCGCCTTGTGCCTCCGATCAACCTCGCCGTCTCCACTGATTTCACCGGAGTCTCCTCGTGTGCCGTACCGAGCTCCTCGACTGGCGAGCTCTGCTTCTCGAGCCGCCAATCACCTCGAACGTCGTGCCGCTGCAAGTCCTGAGGGGTCGACACGACTATCAGTCGCCGCCACCAGCCTGCGTCCACCGCTGGGGCTGCTTCTCCTAGGGCTTCACCTCTCCGTCGCTATCGGGCCGTCCTCCACCAGATCCATGCCTCCCTATCGTTGAGCCGCCTCGAGCTCGACAACAGCCATCGGTTCGTGAGATCGAACATCCACTAGACTTCTCCGCAAACGACCGCCATCCGACACCGCTGTCAACTCTGCCACCCTCCACTCATAGCTGACCGCTAAACCACCGTCATATCTTCGTGCGTCGCCTGTGCGTGCCTTCAGATCTGGGCCTTCCTACACCGCCTCTTTAGAGATCTCGACCGGATCTCTGATTATCGCCTCTCGATAGTCCCGATCGACGTCCAACATCAGATCCGACCAAATGCCGTGCCTAGCCACCTCGATCTCCTTGTACCATCACTTCGAACCTCTCCATCATTTCCTCTAGGGCCAGTGTGATCTCTTCGGTGAGACTCTCCCTCTTCCTCCTTCTTAGTTTCTTCCTCTTCTTGTTCTTGAGATGTTTTGTCGAGTGTGAATGAGTGAGAGAGAGTGATGGGAGAGTGGTTGGAATTAGGGTTTTATTTAGGGTGGCTGTGCTAAGCTGATGGGATTTTAGGGGCATTTGGTATGCGAAATATTATATAGCCGGAAATTCTATATTCTCGGGAATCAAATTCTAAGGAATTAAATTTTCTGGAAAATTACATTCCCATGTTTGGTGACAATATAAATATTCCCGGAAAAAAAAATAAAAAAAAATAATCACGAAAAAAAATGAACAAATATAAAAAATCGGTAAAAACGACAAAAAAACGGTAAAAACAAAAAAAATGGTAAAAACGACAAAATAAAAAAAAAACGACAAAAAATCGGTTAAAATGACAAAAATGAAGTTAAAACGACAAAAATGACCAAAAGCGACAAAAAATGTATAAACGACAAAAAATAACAAAAAAAAGGGTAAAAACGACAAAATAAACCAAAACACGACAAAAACGACATAAAATCGGTAAAAAACGACAAAAAAACCAAAATGCGACAAAAACGACAAAAAAAACAAAAAAAATCGGTTAAAACGACAAAAAATCGGTTAAAAACGACAAAAAATCAATTAAAACAACAAAAAAATCGGTTAAAACGACAAAAAATAACCAAAAAGCGACAAAAACGAAAAATAATCAATAAAAACGACAAAAAAAAATAAAAAAAAATCGGTTAAAAACAACAAAAAAAGGACAAAAAAATCGGTTAAAAACAACAAAAAATCGGTTAAAACGACAAAAAATAACCAAAAAGCGACAAAAAAGGAAAAATAATCAATAAAAACGACAAAAAATAACAAAAATCGGTTAAAACACAAAAAATGACAAAAAAAAATCGTTAAAAACCGACAATATCGGTTAAAAATAACAAAAAATCGGTTAAAACGACAAAAATACCAAAAAGCGACAAAAACGACAAAAAAGGACAAAAAATCGGTTAAAACGACAAAAAATGACAAAAAAATCGTTTAAAAAACGACAAAAAAAACGATTAAAAACAACAAAAAATCGGTTAAAAAACGACAAAAAATAACAAAAAAAAGCGACAAAATGAAAAATAATCGATAAAAAACGACAAAAATGACAAAAAAAATCGTTAAAACGACAAAAAATAACCAAAAAAGCGACAAAAACGACAAAAAAATCGGTAAAAGCGACAAAAAAGTGGCCATAAAATCAGTAAAAATGACCAAAAAATTGGAAAAAAATGACAAAAAATCGGTAAAAACAACAACAAAATCTAAAAAAGACAAAAAAAAATCACTTAAAACAACAAAAATTGACAAAAAAAACGACAAAAAGGACAAAAATTGGGTAAAAACGATAAAAAATAATCAAAAAGTGACAAAAAAAGACAAAAAATGGCTAAAAAACGACAAAAAAATCGTTTAAAACGACAAAAAATTGGTAAAAAGACAAAAAAGCGATAAAAATGACAAAAAAAAATCAAAAAGTGACAAAAAAAGACAAAATGGGTAAAAACGACAAAAAGTCGCTCAAAAGACAAAAAATTGGTAAAAACGAAAAAAAATGACATAAAAGCGATAAAAACGACAAAAAAATAAAAAATGTTCAAAACTAATCAAAATTGATCAAAAAAGAAGAAAAAAATTTAGACAAATTTTTTTTTTTTTTCCGGGCAAAAAAATAATACCCACCTATTCTCAAGGGATAGAATTCCCATGTTTTGTGGGTAAACTATTTACCCGGGTATTTATAATTCCCGAGAATAAATTTTTTATAAGCCAAACAAACGTGGTAATAGATTCCCATCTTAAATTTTTTCGGGAATAAAAAAAAATACCGCGTACAACGCCCCCTTAGGGTTTTTGAGCTCGGCTGCGGTGAAGTGAGAGAGAGAGAGAGTATTGAAGATTAGGGTTTTTAGATTGAATGTTTGGCCCGGGTTTTTGAGCATTGGGTTTGCGGGCTGGAAGAATACGAAAGGAAGGGAAAAGAAAGAGAAAAAGAAATGTGTGTGTGGCTGTAAAGACTTAGGGCTAGGGTTTTGTAAAGCTTGGGTGAGTTGAGCGCGAGGAAGAGATATTATTGGTTTGGGGTTAAGTAATTAGGTTATGTCAGTATTATTCCAGATTGGTTTAGGGATTTTAGAGTTGAGTTAGCTTGTTAAAAAGAGAAGGAAGAAATGGAATATAGGCTGGATCATGGGCCCTGGTTCGGCTAAACAGAAATTATTAGGAAGTTAGTTTGGGCTGGATTTATTGGGATTGTTTGGGCTTTACTGTATTTACTATGAATTATTGATTGTTAGTTGGGCCTTACAGGAATAAAGGTTTTGGGGTTGTAATAGATTTGACTATTTGGGCCAATAGTTTATGAGAGGAGAACCTTGATTAATTCATTAGTTTTTCCTTACATATTTTGACATTGGGAGTTATGGGAATACGGGGCCGAGGTTCTTTAAGGATTTTTAGAGGAATTTTATGAATGGAACCCTGATACCTAATTTTCTATATTTATAGGTTTGGACTAAGTACCAAGTCAATATTGGACCCGAGGCAAGTACACTCCATACTTATGTTCCTCAATACATTATCATTGCAAATATTTTCTTGTCATGTCATATTTCATATTGCGATACGATTTGACATGTGATTGTGCTTCTTGATGATGATTGTGTTCCTTAGTTGTGATTCATGCTCATAGTCGTGATCGTGACTTGTTTATCGTATATTGGTCATAACTTGCCATTGTTTATTGTATATTAATCATGACTATCGTATATTGATCATGACTTATCGTTATTAATTTTTTCATATCATGGGGAGGGGAAATGCCAATTAGGTATGTGGTCACACCTAATTGATATCGTACATATCGAAAATAGCACACATACACCTCACCTATATCGTGCCGTACTGCTATCGAAAATTACCATCTTCGGATGTGCTGGATTACCCCAGCCGACCACATATTGAACACGATATTTCAATCGCACATGTTTATAGTCGTGTTTTTCTTTATCATGGTTATTCTCATAGTTGTTCGTGTTGCATGTTGTATGTTGCATTGCATGACATTGTCTCATGTCACATGACCTGGTTCATTTATTTTTCGCATTTACTTTATTGATTTATTTTGTATCATGCGACATTTGTTTGGAGGGTTGTACTTTGCTCATTTCCTAACTGGATGGTTGATAACTTAGGCCAGGGCTTGAGGACATGATTTGGATTGGATGACGACTCATGGAAGGTTCTGGAAGACTCTAAGAAGATGAGGACATACTACTTTTGATGTATCAGATGTATTAGATGTATGAGTTAATTCTTTGAGGATATGGATTGCCATATTTGTCTCCTGAGATGGAACATGTATATGTATCCAAAAGTGATAGTGGATGCTGTGATCGTGTGTTGGCTTGGTTTTGGTTTTTTTTTTTGTCTAGTGTCATAATTGAGTAAAAGATTGATCTTGAGATTAATTGATGATTATCGAGGACTAGACGGCTAACTACCGCCGATTCTGCGGCGTAGGCTGGATGTGCTCACAACCCATACCCGAACATGCTGGCGCGGGGCATGACAGGTTTTCCTTTATGAGCTCCTTCAGAGACCAAACCGCTATTTTGGCTCTTACGATGATTGTCACGGTCTCTAGTATGGAACCGAACGCTATTGCAAATGCAACCTAAATAAAGAGTTACTATTACATTTGGACCATTCGCTAACGCCTATATTTCATCAGTTGATTTTGGTAACTTTTGTGTTCGCAATTTCTACATACAAATCATATGAAAGGTTTATTAAGATATTATTAGTTGAATAGTATCTAAATACATGTTATACATCTTACATGTTTTTTTGAACAATTTTGGAATTTTTTGACGTTATATCTGAGTTATATCACCTTCACTTGAATTTTTTTAATAGCTTCTTGTGTTCCCTATTTGAATAAAGTAAACTCATAAGTAAAAATAAAAGAACAATCAAAAGGTTTAAGTAATGAATGCATGTAAGGATGTTGAAAAACATACTCTAGATACGGCTCAACCTCGTCGGTGTTGTAAAGAATAAACCACTTATCAATTTCGTATTCCTTTTGTGACATATCAGGAGCCCTTGTTAGTCGTCCAAAAGAACGAACAATTTGCGTGAATATTGTTAACCCAGGACCACGTTCACCACCATCAGCATTTTGCTCTTCTCGATTAAATATCGTCTCGATGTTGCTCAAGTACATTGAACAAAAAGTTAAGCTCTCTTTGAAAATATAAGCCTCAGCAGTTGAACCATCTGGCCGTGCTCGATTGGTTACGTACCATTTTAGGTTTCCAAGAAACCTTTGAAACAAACATCAATTACAATAATGAAAACGTGTTCAAGTTGAAATTTGCATTAACATGGTACAAATTACCTTTCAATTGGGTACATCCAATGATATTGCACTGGTCCCGCAAGGATGGCTTTACGTGGCAAATGAACTGCTAAATGTACCATCACATCGAAAAAAACTGGAGGAAATATCTTCTCTAACCTATAAAGTATTAGAACTATGCATTCTTCTAACTTCCCTAAGTCATTTTGCACCAACATCTTAGAGCACAACTCCTCGAAGAAATTACCCTAACTCGAACATTATAGTACATACATCCTTGTTAAGGTAGCCACGCATCCCGATTGGAAGAATTCGTTGTAGAAGGACATGACAATCATGGCTTTTTAAGGTTGAATTTTTTTTAATTTTCGTGGTCATACACCTTGAGATGTTTGCAGCATATCCATCAGGATATTTGATTAACTTTAAAATTCAACAAAACCCTCTCTCCTTTGGTGTCAATGTGTAAATTGCTGGGGGCTTGATGAAGAATCCATCGAGATACCTTTGTATGTGCAATTCTTTCCTTATGCCCATGTCCTCCATATTAAAATGAGCTATTGTTGTATCCTTGTTCTTCCCATCTATGATTAACAACGTTCCAAGCAAATTGTCACATATGTTCTTCTCTATGTGCATGACATCAAGGTTGTGTCGGAGCTTCCGTTTCTTAAAATACGTGAGCTCAAATGGGATGCTTTTCTTTGTCCAAATAAATTCTGCTTGGTCGGGAGGTCTCTTTTTGTTCCTATGGTTCTTTCCGAACTTGACATATGACAAGCAATCAAATTGATTTAGTATCTTTTCCATTGGTATCTCCATGGATTTTGTTTGATGCTCAACCTTACCAATAAAGGTCTTAGTGCTTCGCCAAACATGATTCTCAGGCAGGTAACATCGATGCCCCAAGTAATCAATCTTATTTCTCAAACCTTGAGATGATGCATTATCATGCCATGTGGGACAAGCCAAATAACCCTTTGTACTCCACCCAGACAAGTTACCATACACAAGAAAGTCATTTATTGTCCACATTATAGATGCATGCATTCGAAAAGTCTGTTCCCTTGATGCATCATAAGTGACTACACCACTTTTCCATAACTTGTTTAGCTTACCAATCAATGGTCGCATGTAAACATCAATATCTCTTCCAGGTGCTTGTGGACCTGGAATAAGTAAAGACATCATGAAAAATGGATCCTTTATGTACTTCCAGGGTGGTAAGTCATAGGAAATTAGTATCACAGGCCACAAACTGTATGATGTACTCATGTTTCCCAAAGGGTTAAACCCATCAGTGGTCATTCCTGGTCGTACATTTTGGATTTCCTGAGCAAAATTAGGAAAATTGTTATCAAACTCCTTGCACTGGACACTATCGGTTGGATGCCTTAATACCCCGTCATTCATGCGTTTCTCACTATACCATCTCATGTCTGTAGCTGTTTTGCTTGACATATACAATCTACGCATACTTGGTGTCAGTGGAAAGTAATGCAAGACCTTATGAGGGATCTTTTTTTTTTCATTACCATCATTCAGCCTGTATCTAGACTCCGAAGACTGGACAATTTTCTAATGCCACTTTCTCCGTTCAAAAGAGTGAACAATCATGTTGACATGCATGAATTGTCTCGAACCCCAAGCCTAAGTCATGTGAGAACTTCTTAACATCATAAATGGACTTTGGAAATAAATTACCTTCGGGTAAAAGGTCTAATAATATCCCCATCAACATGTCGAACGATTTATTCCACTTGCTCATTACCTTCACATGAAGCAACGTAATCACAAACTTCAACAAAGTATACTTATTGCACCCCGGGTACACCTCACGTTGGGAAGTCTCCAATAGTTTATCGATGTTATGCAGATCCACCCTCTGAACGGTATCATCCTCCCAATCATGGCCCATATAAGTCCCCCTACAATAGTCTTGTACTAATTCAGGAAATTCAACTTGATCATCTTCTTTCTATGACATTTCGATATCACCTTCATCGTCTGATACTTGATTTTGATATTCGGTAACAAGTTCTCCATGGTACACCCAATTCTTATAAGATAGCATCATTCCATGTGAACTAAATGATTCTTGACAACTTCCTCGGTATGCCACTTGAGGTTCATGCATTTATTACATGTACATCAGATCCTACCATTCTTACATACTTTCTTTATTGCAAATTCAACAAAAGAGTTCACCCCATCAACATACGGCTGAGTTCATCGCTTTCTAAAAAGTGTCATCCAACTCTTGTCCATATGTACAAGAAAATATAATTGTTAATAAATATGTACGAAGTTATGGACTTAAAATAGGGGTAGCCTGAACGAGTATGAAAGAGTTTGAAGCGGCTAAAAAATTATGGACACTACTTATCACCTAAAGACTAGGTTGGCACACCAATGTTGCAGAGAGATGACAAAATGATATCTGCATCTATATATTTATCGTGTCCGTATACGTATCTACATCGATACTCAAATTCTTCCATAGGCAACAACTTTTGGACTTGAAAATATTTGTATTTATATCGTATCCGCATCCGTATTTGTGCAACATAGACATTGTTCAACTACATTGGGTCTAAATTACAAATAATGATAAATCACTATTGTAAACACAAAAGATGAGTTTAAAATCTAGAGTAGTTTCCTTGTAAGGTAGGGCATATGATATCAATGGAATGGACAAAACGACACCAAATTACCAACAAAGACATAAAGAGGTAAGAAGAAAATAGAGGCACTAACCATTGATATCACCCCACACACAGTTCACTTCTCTAAATGATACTATATACAAAGGAAGCAAATAAGGTTTAGTAGTACATGATAGCTCCTCCAACTATCTACGTCAACTCAAATGGAGTTAAAGATTGAGTTCCATGTTGGATCAAATTCATATGAAAAGCTCTTTTTCTTCCCACCTCTAAACAAGACTTTCTTTGTTGGGGGTGAGATTGAATAAAGAAGAATTGCACCTACAATCGTATGCATCGACTAATAAAGTTTTCTTGCACATTGTAACAATCAACTTTATTAGAAATAAGACTACCTAGAAAGAGATGTTCAATCCAAGCTTAGATGCGGACTTTTTTTAATATGTATTCTCAACCTTTCGCACTTCCTGTAAGATTTATATAACATAAGGGTCTGCTTGGCAATTATCGGGGTAGCGGTTATGAGGTGTTTTTAGAGTACCGGATATGAGCGGTTACGAGGTGTTCGGTTTTGGATGGTTTTTAAGTAGCAGCTTTTAAACCAGTCCAATCCATGCTTGGTAATTCACTAACGAGCGGTTCTGAAAGTTTTTTACACGAATAAATTAAATAGGGAAGGGTATCGGTAGTTATAATTATATCTATTTTTGTGAGGATATAAATGGAATAAAAAAATAAAGTCGCTCAAAACCCGCCGATTTGGGGTGTTTACAAAGCCACCCAAAAATACATTACACCGATTTTGGGGGGTTTTTGAGCCGACGAAAACCAGTGCCTCAAAAAAATTAACAAGTAGGGGTTTTCATAAACGGTCGATTCAAAAACACCCCAAAACCGGTGAAAACACCATTACCAAGCAGACCCTAAAAGATTGAGAGAACATGCAATGACCACAAAATCCAACTATCAATTTATTGGTTCACCTTGCACATTATCTACAGATCCAACTCTAAAAAATTAAACAATGGAAGACCACAAGTTTAAGTTCCAGTAGTCAAATAAAACAAGATTATCTACGAAATGTCAACTTCATTGAAGACCTTTCCCTATATATGAAGGAAAAACTGACTTAGGAAGCATATAACAGATTGTCACATAATGCACACCCTAAGACATCCTTACTTTCCTACAAAATCACATAGAAGAATCACTAGTTAAATTAAATGAGCGAACATGTGTTAAATACATTTTCTTTTTCATGATCACTTCCAACAAACACAACCATTTGCCACCAATCACATTTACAAGAATTAAACAATGCAAGACCATAAATTTATAGTCCTAACAAACAAACGCAACCAAAAAATATAAGAAAATGTCATTCATGATATTCGATAAAAAAATAAAAAGAAAAATAAAGCCAAAAAATATAAAATGAATTTCTATAAAATCCAAGTGTCTAACCTGATAAAATATAAAAATATATTTATAGAAAATGAAAAGAAAAAAAAGGCAAAACATCATACCATCGCAGAGAGAGAGAGAGAGAGAGAGAGGCTTACATAAATCTAAAAACTAACCCTAGTTTGTCAACTAACATAATATTCCAAATCAAATCCTATCAAAATTGATCGAGGGAGAAAAACCCTAATAACATCAAACCCTAGCAAAATCAAACACTAACAAAATTGAAGCATAGACAATCATTTTCCTATGTAAACATATAATAAATGTAAATCATATTCTCAACCCTAACAAAATTAACCTACTAAGAATATTAGGGAAGAAGTTGCACCACCAAAGGGAAGAAGTTCCGAATCTCGATGAAGGAGGGAACGTTGGCACGCGATCAAAGGAAGAAAACTCCGAGCGTCGTAGGAGAGAGAGAGAGAGAGAGAGAGAGAAAATTCCCATGTGCGGGCGAGAGGAAACCTAGGTTCCGCACCGCAAGGAAAAAAACACAATATGCATTTGTGGGGTTTTTATTGGCAAATGTTAAAGGCCACCCCCAAATTACTAAGGGCCACCAACCTACTAAGGGCAACCATCATACACTTATATTTTTGCTAAGGGCAACCTAAAATGAATCATTTTACTAAGGGCTACAAAAAAAAAAAAAAAAACAAAAACAAAAACAAAACCCAACCCGACAGCCCCCCCTTCCCCCCTCATGGTCATTCCCCCTCCGATCGCCAAAAACATTCCCCCACCTCCTCGAAGTCTCCTCCCCCTCCGGTAGCCCCCCCTTCCTCCCTCCTCCATGAAGTCCCCTCCCCCTCCTCCACGAAGTCCCCTCCTCCACTCCCGTCCTCCTCCGACAGCCTCGAGATACTCGAAAATCCTCCCTGAGCTTCTGTCAACTTAGGGCTGCAGGCTAGGCCTGCAGTCCTCAATGCACTTAGGACTGCAGGCCAAGCCTGCAGCCACTGTAGGCTTATGGGGAAATATCAAATGAAAGATCAATGTCTGCTCTTAGAAAGGACCATTTGATTACATTTCAAAATATCAGTAAGGACCATTGGAAAGGACCATTTGATTACATTTGATTACATTTCATTAAAGATCATTTGATTACATTTCATCAAAATATCAGGAGTATTAGGTGTTGCCGTGTTGGCACTTCTTGATTTATTAATAGACGTTCATGTGACATGTTGGTCAAATTATTATCACACATAATAATACTATACCACCTTAAATAATTTGGTTGCAACGGTTTTCGTCAGGCTATCACGAACCTTTGCAAGCTGTGCACTTTGGTTTATTAGGATGACTGTAGGCCTAGCCTGCAGTCCTCAATATACTTGGGACTGCAGGCTTGTCCTGCAGTCACTGTAGCCATCCTTGGAATTAATTCAAGTTCTACTTGTTCATTCAATATAGTTACTTGAACCTCTTATAGTTGTGTCTCCTCTGGAATTAATTCAAGTAGGTTTAGTTACTTGAACCTCTTATAGTTGTGTCTCCTCTGGAATTGATTTCCTGAGATTCATGTTCTACTTGTTCATTCATTAACATATGCCAAGTTGAGAACTAAGAAAGAAAACATTAGCCATACCTATCTCAGAAAATAGGTTTAGATTCTTAGACACTTTACCATCTCCTCTGATCACATTATATTCACAGTGCTTCAAATTATTGACACTCAGAACCTAGCCGAAACAATGTGTCTATCTATATCCCACAAACCAGAAATTCACAAATATTTCATGTTACACAACAAAGAGGTGGGGACAACAACAATGGAGGAGGGGGGACCAATGGTGGAGGTGGGGACAACTATGGAGGATGTGGGGACAACAATGGAGGTGGGGATTGAGAGAAGTGGTTTAGGGATTGAGAAAAGAGGAAGAAGACAAAGGAAGAAGACAAAGGAAGAAGATGGTGGCCCTTAGTGTTTTGAAAATGGCAAACTTGTAATTTTTTAAAAAAATTTAAGTTGATGGCCCTTAGTAATTTGGGGGTGGCCTTTGACATTTGCCTTTTTATTTGAGGGTTTTGTTTGATAGCTTTTTTGGGTTATTATTCACTTCAAAATTATAAAAATGTATTCCCTACATAGGTCCATGTTGCTTAAAATAAATTATTTTTCTTTGACAACTGGATGGATGTCGCCAAACATATAATATCTTTCTGCGACATGTAGATGTCGCAATATGTAGAGAAATTTTGGCAGGACTGATTTTGTGTTTCCCTCTCGTAAATTTTATGTGGATTCTACGACATACTAAAACTCTTGTCGCCAATACATGTAAAAAATAGCTTTTTGAGACGTAACCCTATATCGCTAAAATATGTTGCTAAAAATATAATTTTTTTGTAGTGAGGTGTGTGAAGCTGTAAGCGCTTCGGATTCAAAGCTTGTGTTTTACTATTGTGACTAGTGGATTCAACTCCGGGCAAGAGTTCTCGGTCCTGGACCAGTCCTCTCATAGGAAAACTAGGATAAAATTTTTGGTGTTTGCGTTTGCTCTGTAAACTCTATTGTTTTAATACTTGTCTTATAAACACACATTTTTATTCTATTGATTATACTCTGCTTCACTTAGAATAATTTTTTGGATATATATTTTCGCTGCAACTTATTCACCCCCCTCTAGTGTCGTCTAACATTCCTATAATTGGTATCATAGCAGGTTCTCTCTCTCTAGGTATTACCAATTATTTATTCAGTTGGTATTAGAGCAGGGTCTCTTATGACCATGATTAACATTCATAAAGATTATGACAACCATTAAATTTATCCACACCAACTTTGGTGAAGAATAGCTATCAAATAAGCCACGTTTATTTGATGGCTCTGACTATAGCTTCTAGAAAGCTCATATGAACATCTATTTAAAATCTATTAGCTTTGATCTATGGTCAAATGTTACTAATGGCTTTTAAAATATTAACAAAGCAGATAAGGACCACTCTGAAGAAGAAAAGAGATTAGCAAGCAATTGATGAGAATATAAAATATTATATTTTTATCCCTTAGTGTTTACCATTTTATGTTCATTTTATGACTGAAGGTACTTATTATTCTTATATTTTGGTTTAGGATGCAATTAGGGAGACTAAGTGCAAACATGAGCTAAATAACAATTTTCAACAATTTTGACATCTTTTACCAAAATCGGCACAACTTTCTCATCTGAATGCAACTGAGGTGATTCAAAAAGATTTGGAAGCTAAGACAATGATCTACAACGTTCATATTTTGAGTTTTCCGAGATTCAGCTTGCATCATGGATGAAATCAGGCTTGAAGTTGAGTCAAAGATGTTGTGAATGAAAATAGGAACCAAAATAACTATTTCTCTACTTGTTCTATGACTTAGTTTTATTGTTTGAGAAGTTACAACTTTTAGAGGATTTGTGGGAAGATATTGTGGCCTTCAAACAAACAATTTAGAGTGTATAAAAGGGGTAGCAATCATAAAGAAAGGACAACACACAACTCTTCTTCTTTTTCTCCAACTTTTCTTTTGAATTTTTGATGAACATGTGCGGCTAAAAGTCTTATTGGTCGAAGGAAACATAAGCCTTGGATTTAATAAACTTTTGAGATCTAAATTGTTTTTATATGTTTGATTTATACATTGAATATTGAATGTTTTTCTATGCCCATTTTTATGGTTGTTTTGTTTAATTACTAGGAGGCATACTAGTTTATTATTCATTTCGATCTACAGCTAAATTAGATATCAAATCCGTAATTGTTTGATTTTTCTAATTTGTGAAGCATCCAAGATTTAATGAACTGCTTTGTTTTATTAGATCTTAGGAGAAAAACTTTTGACAAAATTAAATGCAACCACTTGTGCTTATGTTGTTTTGCTTTACCGATCTCTTGGTTCTTTAAGAAGTTGCTGGATTAAATCTTCAACGCTTGTCTTAGATTATCTAGTAATTAAAGTTAATTAGGTCACTTGTATCTAATTAACTAAGCCTAAGATAGATTGGAAGATACTTCTAACGATAAATTCAAAGTATGAGTTAATTTATGCTTGCATCAATGGTTAATTTTAAGATTCCAATGGTGAATGTTGACTGAGTCCAATAGTTGTCCCTTTAATTGATTTTAGTACTTTAATTATTTTTTTAGCTAATTTGCTTTTATTATATTCAAAACTCTCTCCCCCCATCCTTGTTCACATTGCATAAAAGTAAACTAATTGCTCCCTGTGGGATCGATCCTTACTCTCACTACTATATATAATTTTAAGAGTAATGGTTTAATTTTTGGGTGCATGCGACAACACAACCAATTTGGCATCGTTGCCTGGGAGTAATCCTAGTAATTTGTGTGCTTTTTATTCTCCTAACGAAATAATTTTCTGTTTATTAGAAAAATAAAGAAAAAAAACATGACATGATGACCAATTCTCAACAATTTGGCACTTGGTTGGATCTTCCCTCTAGGCATGTTAATAAGGTAAATGTTTCTTCTTTTGAACAAAAAAATTGCTAGTTTAACTTATCTTGTTCATGAAATGGTTGTAGGTAACATGCAAATAGCAACAGCTTGTTGAATTTGTTTAGTAGCAGGGCATCAACTGATGTATGTCCAATACTTCAAGAAGAGCCCAGTGAACAAGCGAATGCGGAATATGGTTTTCTTAGACAATCAAAAATGAATATGATTCATATTCAAACTCATACAACTTAGGGTGGAGAGAACCTGCTAATTTTAGCTGTAAGAATCCACAACTAAATCATCCCGTAAGTCAAAATTACCCAATTTACCAATAGTACAAGCAACCATACCCCCATGAACAATAATTGGGCCAAAATTCTAATTCTGGTATGTCTTTAGAAGATATTGTTAAGTCCCTTGCTACTAATATCTTGCAATTTCAACCGGTGACGAGGGCTAGAATCCAAAGTCTGAATAATCAAATGAGCCAAATGGCTACAACAATTAATAAACTGGAGGCACAAAGTTTGGAAGAATTATCTTCTCAAATAATAGAAAATCCAAAAGAAAATATAAGTATAATCATTTTGAGAAGTGGTAAAAAGATTGGCATTCTAGTCAAAGAAGCACCTATATTGTCAAACCAAGAAGAAGAGAGAAACATCGCTGCAGGCACGAACATTCCTAATGACGACGTAGTACCTAATGCACATGAAGATTTTGGACTTGATGGCAAAGATGGATTGGATGTAGCCATTAGAGAGCATCGTGAGAAAAAGAATGGAGTTAGTCTTCAGTACTTATTTACAGGAAACTGTTGCAGAGTTGAATAATTTTATAAAAAAGACAACATTCAGGTAACGTTCCTTCTATTTTATTATCAATTTCTAACGAGAGACCTTTACCCTCTGTTTTGCAGGTCCCCATTCCAGACTTGAAACCCCTGCCTATTTGCGTCAAGTGTATTATACAACGGCGCTGCTTGGGAGGCAACCCAAGGGGAGTTTGTTCTTATTCTTGCATTTTAATTTTTGTTTATTTTTTCCATTGCATTTAGCCTTGCGTTGGAGATAATGTTAGTTTTAAGTATATGAGAGAATATTTATGTTTGGTTATTTTTTAAAATGCATAGTTTTTCAAAATAAATAAATAAATAATTTTTTTTTTATAAAATGAGAGTTGTTTTCTATGGTTTTTTAATGATTATTGGTTCTGTATGTCATGAGAAAGATTTAACTAAGTTTGAAAAAAATCATAACATGATTGAATAAGTTCTCTTTTTAACTTAGACTAAATTAGTCTAGTCATTTTTCCTAAGAATGGTAGTGCTGAATTTGGTAGATAAAAGCTGATGAGAATTTGAGCCTTTAGACTGACACATCAATCTCACTATTTTCTTTGATGAGAGAGATTTTTTTGTAGATTTGTTTCTCTAGAACTTATTTTGATTCTCGTCAAGGTCACATCGACATATACATACATGAACATTATTAAGGCCCTCTTTTTTATACACTACTTAAACCAAATAGCCTATCCTGAAATTATTTTTCCTTTAGTTGAACCCCTTTGAGCTTTATTGCTTCTACTTTTGAGAACCCACATTACAAGCTTTAACCTGAAATTTGTTTTTACCCAAGCCGGAAAGCTAGTGGAGCATTATGATATGTATAGGTGTATAAGAAATAAGCGTGGGGGTATCTGAATTTCTAGTTTGGCTATATATTTTTATTTTTAAATTATTGAGTTCCATTATTGTTAATAAATGAAAAAAGAGAAAAAAAGAAGAAAAATGATGAAAAAATCAAAAAAAAATCAAAAGAAGAAGTAATAAAGAAAAGAAGTGATGGAGGAAATTACTTTTGATATCCATGTTCACAATTTATCCTAAAATTACAATAAAGGGCTATGCTGAATGATTTAAAGTCAAATTGAATAAGCTGAATGGGGTGATTGATTTTACATGTTTTGTATATTCGAGCTTAAGTTAAATCATTTTTGCTCCACTAGTTTTGATAGCTTTTGAGCTACATTCCCAAATATATCCCACCTTGATCCTAACTCCTATTACAATCCTTGAAAAGTCCTTATGATTTGTGTTATGCATTTGATTCCAGTGGTAGAGAATGAGAAGTTATGCAAGCTTATGTTTGATTATTTCTTTGGAATGAATTTGAGCGAAACACATACCCCTCAAAACACATGAGAGTTGAGTGTTTATTCCCGTGAGGGTCTACCAATTTTGTTTACTCTATCTTCAAGTAAAAATACTTACTAAGTAATGACAAGTTGTCTAAAAATATATTTTCATGATATGTTATGAGTTTTGAAGAGCTTGGTTATCCTTTATTTATGGCATTACAACCTTTATTTTTATTTGAAAAATAAATAAATTAGAGTTTTGTCCGAGGACGAACAAAAGTTAAGTGTGGGGGTACTTGATGAGAACATAAAATGCTATATTTTTATCCCTTAATGTTTATCATTTTATGCTCATTTCGTGACTAAAGGTACTTATTATTCTTATATTTTAGTTTAGGATGCAATTGGAGACACTAAGTGCAAACAGGAACTAAATAACAATTTTGACACCTTTTGTCAAAATGGACAAAACTTTCTCATCCGAAATGAAACTGAGGTGATTCAAAAAGATTTAAAAAGCTAAGACAAATATCTACAACTTTCATATTTTGAGTTTTCCGAGATTCAGTTTGCATCATGGACCAAATCAAGCTTGAAGTTGAGTCAAAGATGCTGTGAACGAAAATATAAACCAGAATAACTATTTTCCTACTTGTTCTATGACTTAGTTTTATTGTTTAAGAAGTTGTAACTTTTAGAGAATTTATGGGAAGATATTGTGGACTTCAAACAATCAATTTAGAGTGTATAAAAGGGGTAGAAATCATGAGAAAAGGACAATACACAACTCTTCTTCTTCTCCAACTTTTGTTTTGAAATTTTGATGAACATATGCAGCTCAAAGTCTTGTTGGTCGAAGAAAACGGAAGCCCTGGACTCAATAAACTTGTGAGATCTAAATTCTTTCTGTATGTTTGATTTATACTTTGAATATTGAATGTTTTCTAATGCCCACTTTTATGGTTGTTTTGTTAAATTACTAGGCCTACTAGTTTATTATTCATTTCGATCTACCGCTAAATTAGATATCAAATCCGTAATTGTTTAATTTTTCTAATTTGTGAAGCAACCAAGATTTAATGAACTGCTTTGTTTTATTAGATCATAGGAGAAAAACTTATGATAAAATTTAATGCAACCGCTTGTGCTTGTGTTGTTTTGCTTTACCGATCTCTTGGTTCTTTAAGAAATTGCTAGATTAAATCTTCAACGCTTGTCTTAGATTAATTAGTAGTTAAAGTTAACTAGATCGCTTGTATCTAATTAACTAAGCCTAAGAAAGATAGGAAGATACTTCCAACGGTAAATATTCAAAGTATGAGTTAATTTATGCTTGCATCAATGATCAATTTTAAGATTCCAATGGTGAATGTTGACTGAGACCAATAGTTGTCCCTTTAATAGATTTCAATACTTTAATTATTTTTTAGCTCTTCTTAAATTTGCTTTTATTTTTGGGTGCCTGCGACAGCCCACCAGCAATAATGCAAAGGCGATGTACATCCTCTACTATGCCCTAAGCAAAACTGAGTTCAGGCGTATCTCTATATGCAGTACCGTATATGAGATATGGGAACGACTAAAGGCAACATATGAGTAATTTGAAGAAGAATCTCGCACTACTGTACATCCCTACTCAACTGAAGCAATCATAGAAAAAGAAGTAGACACTCCATATAAGAACAATGATGACAATCCTCAACATACTACCAACTTGTGCTTCATAGTAAATAAGGAAAGCAATGAGTCATCATTTGATGATTTTTTTATGATGAACTACCAAATGCCTTTCATTATCTATTTGATGACTATAAGAAAGTTCTAGATAAATACAAGCAAGCCAGGAAAGATATCCTATCTTATACGCTTGAAATTAAAAAGCTTACTTGCATGCTAGATGACGCACAAAATACTTCTACTTCTGACAAATATGCTGAACTGTCCACACTTAAGCTTAAACTGCATGATGCTCTTGAATGCTCCGAGAAAAGTATTCAAGAAAATGCTAAACTTAAGGAGGGATTAGAATCAGAAAGAAAGAAGCATTTTATTACATTGAGATTAGTTGATACACAAACTGCTAAACACAATGATCTGATTGATAACTCTAAAAAGTTAGAGATCAGACTGGAAAAGCAGGTAATACAACCTATGAGTCAGTCTAACACTAAACACGCAACTCATCACAAAGTTCCACACAACAGATCATGTGCAAAGAAAACAAGCAAGAACAATCATGCTTTTACACAGACACGAAAGAATGTTCTATATCACACTTTTTCCAATAGTCATGTTATATGTCACTATTGCGGTTTGAAAGGCCATACATGTAACACCCAGTCCCAAAATACGTAGGACTAGGTACGTGACATGCCAGCAGTATAATAAATATGAGTAATCTGTAAATACAATTTAATCATAGACTAAATCTCATACACAAATAAAATAATAAAAGATATTATAATCAATATGAATTGTCATCTATACAAGTTGTTGGGCGGAGACAAATTCACTACCAACTATTTAAATGAGAAGTAAAATATAGAGAATGAAATAATTTGTCACAAGTAGCAAAGAATGATCCAAGAGGAAGTCATCTTTGATAGGAAGGAGGAGACCACGATCTTTGCTGAAAATTCCTGCGGATAGTCAAGAAAATACACACACATGAAAAAATCACCAGGTCCCCAGAGGGACGTAACATGATACATATAAACATACCATATGAATTGAATATAAAATATGTCGCAAGTCACAAGTAAAAGTAAAATAGCCCAAATCATGACAAGGCCCAGTATCCTATCAACTTAACGGTGGACTACCCCTATAACCAAACAAGGATAAGGGACACACTATTCCGTATTGTGACACTGTTCCATGTCATGATTGGGACGAAGTGTGACAAGACATACTAAGGTCACCTAACCATTATATTGTGTACATGCAGTTAAGAACAAATCTTCAACACATGGGCACTTTTGGTTATAATCAGGATCCGGCGTAGTCCCTACTTGGGCACCAGGGCCTAGCGCATAACGTTCCAATAACACTAGTGACTAAACTGAGAGGGTAAGCTTACCCGTATCTCCAGCGGAGCTTCCAGGTTACTAAAAGGAAAGTGCAATAGTGGCCCATACGATAAGGAACTGTTCTTCCCACCCTATGCACCTAAATAAGTCGTATCCATGACCATGTAACTCTACTAACTGTCAAGTCTCCTAATATGCATCTATTAGCAGTTAGACCTAACGCCCGTCCCATACATACCGGTGATCAGCCAACACACAAGCCTGGAGTCTATATGCTACTCACAACTCATACACATCTCGTGGCACATCTGTGTCAAAGTTTATAAAAATGTATTAAACTAGTGGTAGTCCCTTAACTCTAGGTCTATATGCAAAAGATAAGCAGTGAAAATATAACTAACATGTAAGCATCATGTATCACTGGAAGCACAGTATAGGAAACCATAAACAGTAATAGTGTTGCAACTAGAGAAACTGGAAGTAAATAAATAGTAAACCTGCAATAACTAAACAGTAAAGATGCAAATAATATAATCAGTAAATATGGCATTGTATCTTGCCTGGTAGTGGACCTGGTATGGGGAGATGATTTGACATGTCCCAATTTGTCCGCTAGTCATGGCCGATGTGAGAGGGTCCAAATTCGCGAGGAAGTAGTGATCCGTCACGATCAAGATTGACAGATAGTGAGAATTTACGGAGAAAAATATTTATACTATTTTTTAGAAAACATCTATTTATAATATTTGAAAACTAGATTTTTATTAGTAAAAATAATTTTAAGATAGTATTTAAAAATAAAAAATTGTTTTAGGATAAAAAATACTCTAAGTTTGTAAAAGTAGGATTTTAGGTAAAAATTCACTTTTTTATTAGTCATAATATTTTTAATATATATATATATAAATCTAGAAACTATTTAGGGCTCCAACTCCATTTTGTAAAGATAAAAGTTTGAGGGCCAAGAACCATATATAGCAATATTTTAAAACTCCAAAATTTAGTTTTGAAATTACATGTAGCCCAACTAAATACTATATATTTTTGTACAAGTATAATTTAGAAAATATTAATATAACTATAATAGAAATGTTTTATCTACTAATTTATAACAGTTTTAATCTTTGTAAATAATAGTGTACAGAAATAATACATACCTAATATAAAGTAGGGCCCGGCTATACACACACCCAAGACTTGCTAAGGACACCCCAATTACTAAGTATACCCCATATATATTTAATAAAACTTAAAAACATACTAAGCACACCCCACTCTTTGACAGAAATGCCCTTTCTAAGCACACCCCACTCTCCTCTCTTTCCAAACCAATAATCCTAAGTACACCCCATTCTATACAAAACAAAACACACCCCATTTCTTTCACCACTAACACCCCATTCTCTTCTCTCTCCCGAAGACCAAGCGGCCGAACCCCCCTCCCGTTCGACGACAAGGAGTCCCGTTCGACGATAAGGAGTTCGTTTCGTTACAATGGCGGGCCAATCCGAAGACCGATCCCAAGATGAACCCCAATCCCAATAATATGGTGAGTTTTTTAAATCGAACCTCCCCATTACTTCGAACTGAGTCTTTCGTTTAGGATCACTGAATTAGGGTTTCAAAAACCCGTCATTTTCTTGGACGAACTTCTTCATTTTCGTTTTTTTTTCGATTTTCGTTGTTCTGCCCGAGCCTGGTTGGTCGGGCAGAAAACCGTACGTTCGACAACACGAAGTCGGACATTTGTGCAGACGTTCGACAGACATATGTCGAACACTCACGTCATGTTCGACAGACATATGTCGAACACTCACGACTTGTTCGATCCTGCGTGATCGAACATCATGCTTCTGTTTGACCTGTATATGTCGAACAGTAAGTACTTGTTCGACCTGTAATGGTCGAACAGTATATATTTGTTTGACCAGTGTTGGTCGAACAGTTCATTTTGACTGTATAGATTGCTTAATTCTTGATATTTTATTCAATTTAGCAGGAATGACATATATCAGGAGACGACCACCTACAGCTTCTAATAGGAGACGTCGGTTAGAAGAGTTGGCAGCTGCACGTAGCAGTCGTCAAGAAGGAGCAACAGTTGCTCCGATTCAAATAAAGAGTAATTTGCTGCGAAAGAAGAGGCAGCTACACGTACTAGTCCAACAGCTGTTGCAAGTCAAATTAGCGAACAGCAACGTGCCGGAGAAGAAAAGGATGAGGAACATATTGAGGAAGAAGAGGAACAAGAGGAAGCGCATGATGAGAAAGAAGAGGAAGCACGTGCTGAGAAGATGAGGAAGCACGTGCTGAGGAAGATGAGGAAGAAGGTGTTGACAGTGATATATTGACGGGCCCTTGTCCCGGTGGACCTCAGGATCCCGACTTATCCCAAGTTTCAAGACTCATGTGGCGTTCCAGATTTGGAATGGATTGAAAGGCCTTATTGAGGTGTTGGTGCCACACGACCAAGATGGAGACATGGAAGTTTGGTCAAGGGGGTAATGAATTTAAGGAGTTGATCCATCGTTCCAAAATTCCAGACTTGAGATGGATTTCATATAAGACGCCGAACAAAAATCTAATTTGCACGTTTGTTGAGCGTTGGCAACCGAAGACCAACTCATTCCATATGCCATTCGGTGAGATAACAATTACGTTGGATGACGTATTTTGTCTTACCGGACTCCCGGTTAGTGGATTACCTGTGGTTGCACCAGAGTCGGCAAGGGGACCGGAGGACCCTAAGAAAATGATCAGTAGATTATTGGGGGGTGACAGAAAGGGAGGCAGTCGATGCTCTTCAGGGCCACAGAGGTAGCTCGGTCCGGCTGGAGTGGCTCCGTTCATGATTTAGTGGAGATGTCACTAGTAGGGATGAGAGAAAAGAAGACGTGCAGCCCGTGCATATTTATGGTTCGTGCTTGGATGCACAATATTTGCAGACAAGAGTGGCACACGTGTGGACACAAAAATTCTCAGTCTTCTGGATACGGTCAACCGCGTCAATGAGTATGCTTGGGGAGCAGCTGCTCTAGCATACTTGTATCGACAGCTTGGTTTAGCATCTCGGAGTGGGGTGCGACAAATATGTGGATATCTGACGTTACTGGAGGTAGCTATCTCTCTTTCTTATATCCATGTTTTTATGTTATTATATGCTCGATATTTATGTTTTGTTTATACGTCCGATATTTGTTTTTTTAGGCCTGGATATACGAGTATTTTTCCCTTCACAAGGCCAACCCATAATGTCAATTATAAGTTGGGCGATCCACTTGCTTTGAGGTGGGCCAATAGATCCCATTCTGCAGGAACGGTCGACCGGGTATTGGCCTTGAGGGAGGTTTTGGACAATCTACAAGTACATAGTGTGAGTATTATTACATTCTTTTACGCCATTTATTTATGTGTTCTATGTATTAGTAATTATGTTTTTTTATGATGTAGGTCAATTGGACACCCTACAATGGGATGAGGGACTCTTATCCTCGGGACAATGTCACTTTCTACAACGGATGCATACGTGCATTTGACTGTGTAGAGCCGTATCATCCCGACCGCGTGCTTCGACAATTTGGCTTACTCCAGAAGATACCTGATTTTCCTTTGATTCCAAGTATTGTCCGTCGGAGAAATACGGGCCAGAAGTACAACCTGACGTGGAATGTTTTGGGAGGCTACTTCCGATTCTGGAGCAGCCATGTACTATCAACCGAACCCCGCGGGAGAGCTGCAAACCCCGCATGGGAGTGTTCGGAGGATTATATGCATTGGTATAGGACGTTTTCACATCCTATCATCCAGGATCCGGAGAACATCTCTACCGCCGTCGGCACTACATCTACCTAGGCAGGCCCACAAGCATGGAAATAATCGAAAATGCTTTAGGGTATTTAGAGCCGGTCTACCAGCAATGGATAGAGAATGAAGAGGGTCTAGACACATCGATACTAGTCCCAGCTTTAGTCGGCGCCTATCGTGCTTTGAAGATCGCGCCTGAAGAACCACCAGAATCTTCGAAGGGGGCGTCTACTAGTAGGAGTCAAAGGCGTCGAAGATCATAGATTTATGTTAATGAACTATGTGCTCATGTTATGAACTATGTTGTGAACTCTGTTGTGAACTATGTTAATGAACTCTGTGCTTTGTTATGAACTCTGTGCTCATGTTACTGAAACCTGTAATGTCCATTCTGTGCTTATTTTGAACTATGTAAATGTACTCAGTTTATGTGAATTTTGCTCAATATCGCATATGAAGTTGTACTCAGATCTGCAATTTTTTTGCTCAAAATTGTACTGCTCGACCACTACAGGTCGAACATAATTCTTCTGTTCAGCAGTTACAGGTCGAACTATTGTACAAAACGTCCGACCTTTACTGGTCGAACAGAAGGGCGTTGTTCGACCTGTAATGGTCGAACAGTAGGGAGTTGTTCGACCAGTAATTGTCGAACATAAAGGGTTGTTCGACCTGTCATTGTCGAACAGTAGGGGGTTGTTCGACCTGTAATGGTCGAACAGAAGGGTTTTGTTCGACCTGTAATGGTCGAGCAGTGTAATTTTCAAGAGAAAATGCAGCTGAGTTCATATTTACAATTCTCGATAAAAATACAATGAACATCTCATAATACCAGTACATTATCTTCTCATAGTACAATTTCACAACACATTTAAATAACAAAACAATTTTGGGGGGAACAGTACATTGAACATCTCATAATGTTGTACATTGAACATCTCATAATGTTGTACATTGATCTTCTCATAGTAAAATTTTACAACACACATTTAAATAAGAACACACTTTTGGAGAGAACAGTACAATGAACATCTCATAATATCAATACATTGATCTTCTCATAGTACAATTTCGTAACACACGTTTAAATAACTATAGGACTAATCGTCCAAACTAATCGGATCACCATCAACTATGAGCTTTTGGAGGGAACAGTTTCACGATACTTTTCAATCCTTTGTTTATAAATTTGCCCCAACCAGCAGCACATGGAAGACGCAGATTAGACCATCTGTTGATAATGGGTGGTAGTGGTGCGTCTGAGGCCAAATTTACCTGCATACAAATAAATAAAAACACATTAATCATGCATGTGAACGATGAAATGATACAACCTCAAGCTTACATTAGAAAATAAACTTTACCACGATGAAATGATTGGTATCAACAAATGCCATGCATACAAGCCGAGGGTTGGCTGGAACTTTGTCCTCATGGGTAGAAACATAACGTTGACTTCACCGTACATGTGAAAGATGGCCATGTTGTAGGCCGACGCTGCCAAGTAGTACATATCGGGAAATGACCACCAGTACTTGCGGTCAAAAATCGATGCTACGAAGCAATTCAAAGATTCAAGTACCTGTTTTGGAGACTCCTTAATCAAGTTACATCTACCGTATATATCTCCCAAGAGTGTGATCTCTTGGATGAGGTCACTACGACTTTTGGCCAAGATTCCTCCCCAACCCTAGTACATGGGCTATGCATCGAAAACCACAATGTCCATCCCCTATTACATTTTTCGTACTCAACACATACTGATGATGTTGAGGTGGAACTTGTCCATATATGCAATATCGGTGGCATTGCGTGATGACTTCCGTCGAACATGTTGCTTTCCCCTTTGGATAGAAGTGAACATTGGTTTTGCCGAAGAAGGTCCATCGAACATTATAGTTTCCTCCAAAGGTGAACAACTATCATGAGCAGACTCAACAATTTCAAATTTGCTTGGTTCACGCTTGGTCGAATATGAAGTGCGGATTTTCATTTTACTTGGCCTACCACGAGGTCGTCTGTAGCCCACTGTTCAAGCAGTGAAGATGTCGAAGGAACTGATATCTCCCGAAGTCTTTTCAGCATTAACAACCTTTGAGAATCGGTAGCCGCATCGAACATATGATTAATAGTTCCTATGGTCTCTACCCAACGACTTTGGACATCTGCATCAGCTACACTGTCCGTTTTGGAGGGTTCATAATCCAACTTTGTCCAAAATCTGTCAACCATATCTAACTGGATAACCTGACCATCCCGTTTCAACACTGCAAGTTCATGTGCACAAGGCAACCCGCAAGTTCTCCTCAACACACAACCACAAAGGAGGGGATCTAAACCGGTATTATCTATACCTTCATCTCCTCGAATATCCTACCAAGTGCATGATGAGACACCAATCCTCGGATATTCTTAAATAGAGGAGAACTGTAACAATGTGGTGCCACATTAAGGCTCATCTCAAATGAGGCCTTAATTTGGTTGTGTTGAGCGATCAACAAATCATGTATCCTGCTCCATGAGATCTCAAAATTGGATTGACTAGTGCCCAACTGTTTTTTCAATTTTGCATGTGCACTCTCCACCCTGTGAGTATGAAATTCATACAGTCAAAATCGTACATTATAACGTAATTAATATATATATGTATGCAAACTATGGTTTAAAGACACGTACCTGCTACGTGTCGTGTTCTCAAAATGCATCACATTGTTAGTCCAACAAGAAACAAATCTTTCTTTAAACGGCTCAATCCAATTCTTAATGGCACAGTTAACTGCTTTTGGATAATCATGGAAATCTTGCTCCAATCTTCTAAGTAACTCATTAAATCTTGGTTGATCTTCGGCAAGAACCAACGAATTCCATGAGTTGTTAAAAGAATCCACTTCTCCTTGGTACGAAACAACTTCTTGCAGTTGGCCAATATATTCTTGCTAATATGCCACCGACATAGCAAGTGTGTGGAGCTGGGGAACGTAACGCTTATAGCATTCATAAGTGCTACCTCACGATCAGTCACAATCACCTTCGGTAAGCATGATTGATCCACTAATCCTTTAAGCGTACTAAGCGCCCATATATAATTATCCTCCCGCTCAGCCTCCATATAAACACATGCCACAAAAAATGTAATATTTTGGATGTGACCCCTACTACTTCCAAAAGTGGCATCCTGTACATGTTTGTCTTGTAGGTACAATCCATCAATAAAATATTAGGAAAAGCACACAACAAATTCACGCTAGTCGGGTGAGCATAAAAAAGATCCTTCACTTTATCGGTTTGCTCACATCTCCTATCTAAATAGTAGTACTTTTCTGAGTCCAACTTACCCAACAAGTACTGCATTTGAGATAGGCCCCCATGCTCGACAACTCTATGCTTTTGCCGAGCATTGTAAATTGTATTTAATGTCGACTCATTCTCGCTAAAGGATTCCTTCAATGTGCTCAATATATCTTTCGGCCTTGCATTGTTCTTCGATAAGTCTTTCATAAGTTGATCTTCAGTCGATGTTAGTCGACCGGCATATGAGTGTCCAACCAAATTGCATCCGAGTGGGTGATTATGTGAGCCGCATACAACCGTCAATGACCATGCCCTAGGTCGAATTGCACTCCTTTCAATTGAAACGGACAGTCACATTTCTTCGTCCTTGTAAGCTTTTGGTCTTGCCTTCTTCGCAATGTTCGCCGAATTTGCTTCAGCAACTTTAGTCTTGGGAGGCCGATATTTACCACCGCGCTCACAACCCAAAATTATCCGAGCCCGCCTTCCATCCCCACTATCGGATTGTTTAACCAAAACGACCATATTATGACGTCTTCCTACCGTCTGTGCCTACCTCAACAACGATTCACGATTATCAAATATCTCTTTCGTCTGAAATTCTTCTGAAAAATCAACTTGTTCATACATGGGAAAGTTAACAATGCTTAATTCATTGTTCATTCCAGTGTCATTTGAAGAACTATCCTGAAAAGAAAAAGACCCACACTTTACTAAGTTAAATTTTTTTTTTCAAAAAACACAGTGCTCGACCATTACAGATCGTGCAAGTATCTTCTGTTCGACAGTAACAGGTCGAACGTTTCAAAAAACGTTCGACTTAAAAGGGTCAAACATTCCAAGCCATGTTCGACAACTCCTAGTCGAACATCACTCTTATGTTCGACAACTCTGAGTCGAACAGCACATGATATGCGCGACGAACACAGGTCGTGCATATCGCAATTTTTTTTGGATTTCTCGTTTGGAACGATTCTCATACTAATTTTAATACTTGAAAATGAGCAAGAAGGTGGAGAGAGTACGTACATTGTGTCTTTCAGATGGACCACCTTCCTCCATGATGGCTTCTCAACTTAGAATTTTTCTTGGGTTTTAGGGTTTTGTTGGAGAAGATGATGAAAATGAAAGAAGGAAGAATGGAGAGATGGTGGGGTGAAAATAAAGAAGTGTGTTTGGGTAGGCTGATGGGTGTGGTGGGGTGTGAAAATGAGAGAAGGGTATATTAGTCTTTTAATATTTAAGTAATTTATAACTTAAGTTACTTGGGGTGTGCTAAGTAACTGCTGGGGTGCGTTTAGTCGGGCCCTATAAAATATTGTACAACTAATATATATAAAAATTAAAAAAATCATAGCACTGCTGTCTTCCTATTTCTTTGGTAGAGTTTAAAAAACCTATGGATGAGGAAAGTAAGAGAAGAGGAGTTCGAGAGATGGAGAGAGGAGTTCGAGAGATGGAGAGAGCAAATTGCTCAAGAGATGCAAGAGGAGAGGAAGGCGAAGAGGGGGATCTCATCTGGCGTGTGCGCTCGCCAAACGGCACGATTGCTGAGGCAGGGCTTCACCGGCCAGAGGCGCTTGCCGATGGTGGGCTACGGCTCGTCGCGGTTGCCAGTAACGGTTGAGTCATTCGACGTACGTGGGCGGAGGAGGCTACGTAAGAACATGCCGACGCGGTGCTCGTAGGTGGTCGCTGAAACGTCGGACGATGGGATCCGGTGGGGTGAGGCGTGGAGGTGGTCGGAGGACAGATAAAAGTTAGGGTTTTATTTTGTTTTGCTTTGGAGTTAGGGTTTTAGTTGCTGTGGTGAGGGTTGAAGGATGTTGTGGTGTTGCGTGTGGGATAGGGGGCGACGAGTGCTGTGGTGGTGGCAGTAATTATCCGGGCCAGGGTGGTGGCCGGTATTGGTGGTCGATTTGACTTGGAAGTGATGGTGGTGATGGGTGGAGGGCGGTGGTAACAATGGCTTGTGGTGTCCGAAGAAAAGGGGTAGAGGTAGTGTTGGATCCAGTTGGATGGGGCGTAGCGGCTATGGTGGCCACACCGGCGAGGACGGGCCGACAAAACGTGGCTTAGGGGGTGGTGGTGATGTGTCGATGATGGTGATGATGGGTGAAGGTTGGGGTACTTCACCGGAGGCGACGGGGAGGGGTTGCTGATGGTGGTGACAGAGTCGTCTGGGAGAGGGTGGCTACAGGCGTTGATGCTGTGGTCGTGGTAGTGGGCGACAGCAAGGTGCCAGCAACATTAGGGATAGATTTGGTAAATTTGGAGGTTGTGTCTGTTTGGGGTTGCGTTGTGTCAGGGGTGTCCGACACGACATGAAGTTTTAAAATTCGTGATCTAGTGCTAGACACCCGGGCTCGGATTCGAGGCCGTGATGGCTGACACGAGGAAAGTGGACACCGACATGGTGCACGCACACTTTGGTGGAGAAATATTGACTTATAAAATTTTATGGTAAAAAGAAAGGAGCCTCTCCTTATATAGGAGCTGGAGACTCATAGTTAGATAAGGAGTAGGAAAATTAAATTCCCGTTAGATAATTCACCATTTAATTTAAATCGATTAAAAATCGATTATATCAAATCCAAATCCAATTTAAATCTAGATAATTCCATCTTTGAAACTATTTAAAAATAAAATCAATTCCAAATTTAGATCACCATAATTAATTAAACATTAAATCAAACAAAACTTAAAGTATCTTTTTATAAATAAATAATAAAAAATAATAATCAATAATTTTGAAAAATCAAAATATATCCATGAATTAAATTTCATGTACCTCGCATGCAAATAGTATATTTACATAAAACATTAATTTTCCAAATTATTACTTATACTTTTACAATAAATAAAATAGTCTTTTTATAATAAATAAAAATAAAGTTTGCCAAATCTCGATACGACATATTTTACAAGTTTAAGTAAATAAAATATTTACCTTATACTATTTTTGAAAAGTATACCCATGGAGAAAATCTATAATAAAACCTTTTATAAAAATTATACCTTGCATATACGTATTCGTACTTGGCATAAAAATACCAAAAATAAAAACCAATACCAAAATATATTAACTATAAAAATTGTAGTAAAAATTTAGAGGGTTTACAATACCTCACACATCTGTGAAGTTAGAAGACTAGTCAATAAGAATATCTTTATTTGGGTTCCTAAGACTAATTATTCTGGATCCAAACACTGGATACCTAAAATATTAGCTAATCATGTTGGAGGAATGCTATGCCACAACACGACGTAACATCAAAGGGACTGTTGGTGATTATAAAAGCTATAAAGGTTAACCTCCAAGCAATTGCACCAACATAAATGTGGTAACTAGAACCACTGTGGTAACATGCTAAATATTATCTCTCAAGTATATTTACTTACATGTCTAGGGTGTCATAACATCATTGAATATCTATTTTATTTTGATAAATCTGACATGATTATCTACATCATGCTCACTTAGATATTCAATCTAAATGAACACTTGTTTGATTTTATTAAAGTTCATATTAAAATAGGATATCTGATTTCCATGCCTTATGATTTCTCGGCCTATAAGAATAAAGTCCTTGATACACTTTCTTATATTTGTTTTCTTAATTCAAAGAGTGATTCCTCAAAAAGTTTTTCTTTTGAATCCTCGGTTATTAAAGAAGAGATTTATTTTTGGGTACAAGCCAAATGGTCCTTCTGTCACAAAGTAATAACCTAAACGACACGGTGTCAAGTGTCTTCGGACTACCACTAGCTGGGAGCCGGCCCCTACAACTAACCCAAGAAATCAACGCTTCAAAAACCAAATGATTTATTAGACCGACTGCAAAAGTTATTCCTAGATATCTATTGATACCTAAGCTTATGATATATGTAAAATAATTTTGATTATCTGTGACACGATTTTTTTTTACTATACGTGATTTTATGACTATCTAATTGAATATTACGCTTTGGAATTTAACGTTTGTGTAATATTCATAATAGCTATTTTATTAAGCTATAAATATTATAAATCCTTCTTGTTCATAAATTATTTCTGAGCTTTTTTTTTCTTTCCTTATTGTGAGTTACTGACTGCCTACAGCAACAATTCTTTGTGGAAAAAAAATTATTTCTCTCACAAAACATTTCTCCATACGGTTATCAGATGGATATCGTGTTAAGGCTAAGAAGGAAAGAAATGAACTTATTTAAAAAGACATAGAATTCTATTTTAATAGATTATAAACTTACGTTTATTAAATGAGGGATGATGTTTGAGATTTAAATTTTGAATCTGTTTGATACATTTATGTTACTTTTATTAAAGACATCCCTTTTAAATTTTGTATTTCAAAAGTTTTTAAAATATGTCCGTTACTTTAATGCATTTATTAAAAACTGTTTTAAAAAAATTCCTCATTGTCCTAAAATTATGTCCATTATTTGATTCATTAATAGCCTTTATTTTAAAATATTTATTAAACATTTTGTAATGGCAAAATCCTCAGAAAACCCTAAGTAGTGCAGGGACAAAATTCAGACCGAATTCGATCTAGGTACCACACCGAGTTCAGACCGAACTCGGTTGTGTGCGTTCTTGAACAACAACAGCTCTCGAGAAAAGCCACTCTTATATAAAACCTCCTTTCTCTTTATCTTCCCTACTCGAAAATCCTCAAAACCCTAACCCTAGCTTTGTTGATCCTCTTTTTTAAAGGCTCTCCTCTTTCCAAATCTTTGATCTAAGCTTCTGTAAGGATTCTCCACTTCTTTTCTACATTCTTGAGGTATAATTCTTTCCCATTCTCTCAAATCTCCATAGCATCCAAAATCTCTAAAAGAGAAAGGGAGAGGCCTCTTCTTCTAATCCACCTTAAGAAGATATTCAACACTCTTTGTTATCACCCGTGAGATCAAATCCGGGAGAATTTGATGATTTTATTATTCCCTCTCTTGAAAATTCAATCGCTTGGTTTAAGGATTTTGTCAAAAGAAATATCTGCACTGGTAGTCCTATAAATTTTACTGTATGTCATGACTATAAAACTAAATTTGAACAATTCTATCTTCGTGACCTAGTCTCTACTAGAAAACGAGTCTATATCAACACCATTAGGATGTTCTGCTGCAATTTATTCTATGAAATTGGCATCATCTATTTTAGAGTTGAGGAATTAACAGAGTTTGATAATAAACTCTTGGGTGAGATCCTTGGTATCCACAATAAAGAAAAGTCCTAGGTAGTATCACATCTTTTGAGTTCGGGAATGGAATGGACATTGACTCCTTCCGTGGCATTCTCTGTGTCCCTCATCGTCAATCCTTCGGAAGTTTCACGTGCACTATCTCAACCAATACTACTACGAACTTCACCGGATTATCTTTTAGGCAATCCTTTCTAAGAAATCCTCTACTGACGAGGTTTTTTCTTTCGAGATGTTCGCCCTCTATCATTTCTATGCCTCTATTTCATTCAGCCTTTCAAAGACTATGATCAACCAAATGATCAATTATCATGGCACAAAATGCCAACTTCTTTATGCGTACCTACCCATCATCTTTGCTGACTTCTATATTCCTATTGATGAGCCTACTATTCTCAAGAAGCCAACATTTCTCAAGAAGGCTCGTAGGACCAATCTATCATATCGACCTTCTTCTGAAGAGGGTGACTAAGCATCCTCTGATGACCATATGGACCCTGCTGATCCAGCTGCTTCCATACCAATTCTACACCAACAGCCTCTGGACCATCCACATATGCCACTTCAACCTTCCTAGACTCTATTCAGGAGATGTTTTGCGAGCAATTCCTCTTGTAAAATGAGATAATCGCCAGTTAGCATGCCCTGATCATATCTCATCTTCATGAGCATGACTATCATACTACTCTGTAGAAGCATTCGTTGGCAACTCTGTTGCCAAAATTCAGTACACCCAGGCACACCATCCATTCTCACCGTATCCACCCATCGTGCCAGGGCTACAAGATTGAGGATCCTTATGTCCAGCCCTACTTTGATCCATCTGGCGCCTACTTCCTAGGTCATCTACCCATTGATGATCCCACCGGTGGTGCAGGCCTGTAGTTGACCTCTGCTAGCTGCTTCTGAGGAGATTTCTGTTATAAGGAGTTCATGTTTTGATTTTTCATATTCTGGACTTATGATTTGTACATTCTTATATTTTCTTAGACATTTTGATGTATCAAAACATTAGCTATGTTGGTACTTATGTTAGTACTTATGTTGGTATGATTTTTATTTTGTGGACTTTACTTAGATTTTTGAAGTTATTTTTCAGACACTTTGCCTTTCTACTTCATGATTAGTTACTCTTTATGTTGGGCTTGTATGCAGAATATTTTCTTTGTACTATTCCTCTGTGTGCTTTAGGTTTAATATCAAACTGCTTATGCTATTCTTCATGGTACTCTTATCGTTCAGAAGATACATCATGGTTACTCATGTTCCTCAATGATTCTTTTCTCCTATGAATGTTAAATTTGTAATAAGATATGCACTTGTTGTATATTTTTTATGGTATCCACCTTATGATAAATGACAAAGGGGGAGAAATAATACAACTTTGTGTTATTAACTTTGATTTATAAGTAAATAATTTATCCTATGTAGATATACTTTTTGTCTGTGACTCTATTTGTTATATGATATAAACAAAAAGAAAAAAAAATCATTGTACTGCTCTCAAATATACACATGATCCCTCTTCTTATTTATAACTTAAAAAGCACATCATATGATCATCTCTACATTCATTATTTGCAAATATGAAGTCACTATATCACTCCCAGAGTATATATGATATTCGTTCCTTGTCAAGATTGGCAAATATAAATATATGATCATCTGTAATGATAAGTCTTATTGTTTTATTCATGCTCAGTGATATGATCATCTGTAATGAAAAGTTTTATTGTTTTATTCATGATCACTTGACTTTCGCAAAAAGATTGGATCATGTTTTCAGGAATTACAGCTTATGCAACCCGTATGTTACTCAAAAGACATATCAATTTACAGGGGTGTTTTTTCTCCTCTTCTCAAAAAGCTATCTATGAATTACGGGGGAGCTTTTCTCAAAGGATATCAATTTCTGGAGTTGAATTAACATGGTTTGTCAATTATCATAATGGGGGAAATTGTTGGCACAAAGTGTCTTGGTCAACCTACTTCTGATAATCGACAAAACCTAGCTTAATACAATCGAGCAAAATTACAAGAAGGATTAATTGCACTCAAAATACTGGACAACCGCTTTATTATGCTGATCATCAAGTTGTCTTTTCTTGATTATTCTTCAATGTAATTTTGTATTTTATTGAGTTTAGGACATGTTGTACATCGAGCCGCACTGGAAATTTGAACTCTACAATACCTATGAACAATCCAGTTAAAATAGCCTGAAGCCCCAATCAAAGAAAGCCTAAACCACATCCACCAAAGAAATTCCAAAATAGCCAAGAGAACCATTAATTTCTGGAAACTGAACTCCGATCGAACACGGTCTGTCCAATTCTGGACACTCCAGACAGTTGTGAAATTCCAGATATTGTGGCTTCCAATATTTGAAAAAAATTTAAATATGCACCAGAATTCTGGCCGAACTCTATCTACAAAAATCCTATAAATAGACATGGATTCCAATTATCATTAACTCATCTTCACCCACTTACAATCTATTCTTCTATCCTATAGTGAGAAAGTATTTATGCTTTAACCATCCCATCTCCAAGATCAACACCCTTAACCTTCTAGTTCCAAGTACGATCTCGGATAAAAGTCTGAAAAGAGTTTTACAAGCTTGGTCTATAAAAGCTTCTCTCTTCTGTTCTGAAGTCGACGAGATCTTCGGATAAAAGCTCATGCTTGTGTAGTCATTGTGTGCTTCGGATAAAAGCACAAGGTGTAATGAGTTGCAAGCGCTTCGGATTCAAAGCTTGTGTTTCACTATTGTAACTATAGTGGATTCAACCCCGAGCAAGAGTTCTCGTACCTGGACTAGTCCTCGCAGAGGAAACCAAGATAAAATTCTCTGTGTTTGTGTTTGCTCTCTAAACTCTACTGCTTTTAATACTTGTCTTATACACACAAAATTTTATTTTGTTGATTATACTCTACCTTCACTTAGAATATTTTTTTGGATATATATTTCTGCTGCAACCTATTCAACCCCCTCTAGTGTTGCCTAACATTTCTATACTTAATGTTGGTGAGCCATGTATGAACTTCGGTGGGGTCTTCTTTACCAGAGAACGGAAGAGGTATCATTTTCATAAATTCAACAATATATCCTATCCTTGGCTGATAGGTTGGTGGTACCGCCTGTGCTAAAGCTACCACTATGGTCTCTCAGTAATTCGGTCTGTTGTTGCTGGGTCTACTACTGTACCAAATGCTAGGCATGTATCATAGTGTAGAACATTTGAAACATCTACTGCCCGTCCATCTGCTGACCTGGTAGGAAGGGCATGAATGACATCGGTGGAATGGAGGGTGGTGGAGGTAAAGGAGCCCCTGGCTAAGGCATCGGTGCCGGTTGTGACGTCTGTCTATCCGTCTGTGAGCTCAGTGGCTGAATACTCTGCTGAGTAGTTTGGCCCCCAAGTAGAGGAGGACTCCCATCAGTATGGGTTACGATAGCATTTGGTGGAGTGTTCGTAATGCCTCAGTCCCAAAATACGTAGGACTAGGTACATAAATATGCCAGCAACACATTCACTATGGGCCAAATCTCATAGCAAGCCCATTAGCGAAATGCTTAAGCTGTAAATCGCGATAATAACCCAGAATATAACACAAGTCATAGGTACACAACTAATCTCATCTACGCAGAATAATAAGACACAAGATATCAAGTCCAATAATACTAATAGAAAGATCTGTCCAGCAGAAAATAAAAATATAGCTGTGCGGGTAAGACATCTCGAAACCACAATAAAAGGAAATAAAGTAATCAACTACATGTCCGCTGAAAAGAAAGGAAATAGAGTAGCAAGTCTAAAATAAAGAGACATGTCTCAAGAGAAGTCCTCGGACACTATATCGTCCTCTTGCGAAGTGGTGTGCTATCGTAGGCACCCAAAAATTAAATCTTTACTCTTAAAATTATTTGTAGAAGTGAGAGTAAAGGTCGATCCCACAGAGAGCAATTAGTGTACTTTTATGTAATATGAACAAGGATGGGGGAGGTCTTGAATATGATAATAGAAAACTTAAGAAGAGCTAAAAACAATTAAAGTATTAAAATCAATCAAAGGAACAAATATTGGTCTCAGTGAACATTCACCATTGTGATCTTAAAATTGATCATCGATGCAAGCATAAATTAAAGTATACTTTGAATATTTACCGTTGGAAGTATCTTCCTATCTCTCTTAGGCTTAGTTAATTAGATACAAACGACCTAATTAACTTTAATTACTAAATAATCTAAGACAAGCGCTAAAGATTTAATCTAACAATTTCTTAAAGAATAAAGAGACCGATAAAGCGAAACAACACAAACACAAGCGGTTGCATTTAATTTTGTCAAAAGTTTTTCTCCTAAGATCTAATAAAAAAAGCAGTTCATTAAATCTTGGTTGCTTCACAAATTAGAAACATCAAACAATTACGGATTTGATATCTAATTTAGCGGTAGATCAAATTGAATAATAAACTAGTAGGCCTCCTAGTAATTAAATAAAAAAATCATGAAAGTTGGCATAGAAAAATATTCAATATTCAAACTACAAATCAAACATATAAAAAAATTTATATCTCACAAGTTTATTGATTCCAATGCTTCTGTACACTTTGACTAACAAGACCTTTAGCCGCACATGTTCATCAAAACTTCAAAAGAAAAGTTGGAGAAGAAGAAAAAGAGTTGTGTGTTGTGGTCTCTTCTCATGATTTCTACCCCCTTTTATATACCATAAATTAGTTGTTTCAAGCCCACAATATCTCCCCACATATCTTCTAAAAGTTACAACTTCTTAAACCAAAAACTAAGTCATAGAACAAGTAGAAAAATAATTATTTTGGTTCCTATTTTTGTTCATAGCATCTTTGACCCAACTTCAACCCTGATTTCGTCCATGATGCAGCCATTTTGGTGGAGAAAGTTATGCCCATTTTGGAGGAGAAAATTATGCCCATTTTGGTAAAAGGTGTTAAAACTGTCCAGAATTATAATTTAGATCCATTTTGCACATAATGTCTCCAACTGCATCCTAAAGCAAAATATAAATATAATGAGTACCTTTAGTCATAAAATGAGCATAAAATGGTGAACATTAAGAGATAAAAATATAACATTTTATATTCTCATCAAATACCCCTACACTTAACTTTTGTTTGTCCTCGGATAAAACTCAAATTTATTTTTTTCAAAACGAAAATCATGGTTGTAATTCCATAAATAAAGAATAACTAAGCTCTTTAAAACTCATAACATATCATGAAAATATATTCTTAGACAACTTCTAATTACTTAGAAAGTATTTTCACTTGAAGAAAGAGTAAACTAAATTGGTAGACACTCACAGGAATAAACACTCAACTCTCGTATATTAGAAGGGTATGTGTTTTGCTCAAATTCATTCCAAAAGAAATGATCTACCATAAGCTTGCATATCTTCTTATTCTCCACCACTTGGATCACATGCATAACACAAATCATAAGGACTTTTTATGGGTTGTAGCGGGGTTTAGGATTAAGGTAGGATATATTTGAGAGTGTAGCTAAAAAAACCATCAAAACTGGTGGAGCAAAAATGATTTAACTCAAGCTCAAATATATAAAATATGTAAAACCAATCACTTCATTTAGCTTCTTCAATTTGACTTTAAAGCATTCAACATACCCCTTTATTGGAATTGGAGGAGGAATTATAAAAATGAATATCAAAAGTAATTTCCTTCGCCACTTTTTTTTATTACTTCTTTTCTTTTCTTCTTTTCTGTCTTTTTTTTTCTCTTTTTTTCATTTTTATTTTTAAATAATCGAACTCAATAATTTGAGAATGAAAATATGTAGCCAAACCTAAAATTCAGATACCCCAACACTTATTTCTTGTACACCCATACATATTATAGTGCTCCACTAGTTTTTTGGTCTGGGTAAGGATTTTTGTTTTCAGGTTAAAGCTTGTAATGTGGGTTCACAAAAGTAAAAGCAATAAGGCTAAAAGGGGTTCAACCATAGGAAAACTAATTTCAGGGTAGGCTATTTGGCTTAAGTAGTATAAAAAAGCCTTCAGAGTAGGCTATAGTGCTCCACTAGTTTTTTGGTCTGGGTAAGGATTTTTGTTTTCAGGCTATTTGGCTTAAGTAGTATAAAAAAGAGCTGAATTTCCTCCAGCTCTTGTAGTTGTAACTTCCTATGTTCTCCATTTTCATATGCCTTCATGCTGACTCTTGATAGCCCAATAAGCCTTGTGTTCTAACTCAACAGGAAGATGACACCATTTTCCAAACACCAACCGATATGGTGACCTACCGATAGGCGTCTTGCAAGCAGTTCTATATGCCCACAACGCATCATCCAAGCGCAAACTCCGATCTTTTCTACCCGGATTGACCGTATTCTTAATGATTGTCACGACCCTCTCCTAAATAATCGGATACGAGTCGAACACGCCTTGCCTTCATCGTTAGACACGATGAAGTAAGCTGTACCAAGCTAGAGAATCTAACCAGATAAACATGAATGTGTACAATCACAACATCTATAAAACGTTCCCAAAAAAATCACCATAATCCACAAATCCATATAATATAAAGGTACCAGAGTCAACAGAAAAATATACTATGAACTCTAAAACAATATCTAGGAGTAAACCTAAACAGTCTAAACCTGAAGCCTCTAGCTAAGTCATGACTCCATCCTACTCAGCTAGGATACCGGGCTCTGGCCCATAAGGTAGAACAATATCCTGCAAGTACACCTGCAACATATCCAGTTAGAAGCGGAGCAAAGTAAAATTCTAGGTAATGAACAAGAACATCATGATATGGAAATGAGTACAAGAGAACATGAACTATAAAGTACAAGAAAAGAATATGAAAGTACATGAATGTAAAGTATAGGAAGTACAGGAAATAAAGTACAAGAATGTAAACCATGAACCTGAAGTACAAGACATGACAAGTGCATAATATTTGAAATACGACTAGCATATGTGGCCGGCTGGGGTGAGTACAAGAATATGTACAAGAGTACATGAATATCGGTACGGCTTAGGACCCGCGTACACGATGCGAGGCCTAAGCTATCTACATGAATATTAGAACCGGGGTTTGGTCACATAGATAGTGTATTTTCCCTCCCCGACACAAGTACAAGAACAAGAAGTACAAGGGTACAAGATATCGTGTCACCTAGTGTCATCTAGAGAAGCACAAGATATGTAAATGCACAAAACCATAGAAAGTACTTGTCTTGCTCCGAAAAAGTACGGGTAATGAATGGAGTTAGATGTCCTCCTGTTATGATTTGATACAAGTTGATTAAAAACTAATAAATTCCAATTTAGTTATCTTGTAAATCTACCCATATTCTAACTATAATTTGGGATACACTAGTTTATTTTTAGGCTTAAGTTAAATATCTAATTTCATTTCAGTTTATTATCACAATCAATCTATGTGTTACTCTAGGCCAACAACTATCATGCATTGTCCATCTTACTTCTTAATATTAGTTTATGAGTAAACTGACAAAATAAGTTAAATACAAAATAAAGATAATGTTCCAATACATTTCTGGGTGAAGAGTATTAGTCCAAGTTATTAAAACAGACAAACCAAAACCCTCCTTAACATAATATAATATAACCAAAAATATAATCACAGGACACTCCAGGTACCAGGTTATCCTATTTAACTAGTCATCCTTGTCAATATTGCTTAAGTAAAACCTTTTTAAAAGATGGACCTAAAGCTGATTCTTCAGAACAGGTTTTAACATGAACATAGAATGATATAGGAACTTAGTATTCAGCCTTCTCAAAAATAGGTTAGATATACACCTCAAAAGTCTACTGCAGCCATGCAATCTAAATTAACAGCAAACCACCAAAATAGTTCTCTCTGAACCAAAACCTGAGCTTACAAGGCCTCGGCTTACAAAATAACAACAAAACCCAAATAGCTCTATGAGCAACCTAAGCTCACTAGCCTGCTATAAACCAACAACAACTAACCATACTTGAAACCACAGCAACAATCTCAAGTATAAACCGTCACAGTACTAAGAATCAAGAAGGACTCATCCAAGGACTGTTAAATATCAACAACATGTGATCAGCAGACTTTCTCAAGCTCACAATATCACCCACGACTGATACTCTAAACCCATCAGTAATCAAAAGATCTCAAACATTAGAATCCCACAGCAACCAAGAGATCTAAACCTAACAAAATGAGACACACCAGCTATAATCCAATTGGCCAAAATGAAATAGAGAAAATACTAGTACTTAAATTAAAAAAATGAGCACATTCGCACACAGCCTTGAACAACAAAAGCTCAGCTATGCATCCCTTCCCTCTATGTCGAATGCTGCAGAATGCAACATGGCCGAAAATGAAATCTAGTACACTTGCTCCGAAACACTTCAACCTGATAATGATCTTCAAGCAACCAGCTATAATGGACACGACCATTCGGACACAGGGAACAGGACACGAATCTCTACGAAAAATTGATCAACAAAAATCTGCATAACATGCGACCCAACACGTTCCCGCTAATGTTTAAATAACTGCAAACATGAACTATGCGAGCGAAAATTGGAGAAGGATCAGTAGGTTACCTGAGATTGTCAAATCCGAATGAACTAGGACACACCATGGATCGGAATACAACTTATCGCATCCAGAATACTGCTACACCCTGGTTCGGTCATTTCATCAAACAAGTAATGAGCACCAAAAGAAAATAATAATGTGAGTTTAACTGGTATTGATTTGACTCCAAATTTGAAGAGAAATTCACAAAAGTTAATCAAAAGCTCACCAATGGAACCTCTCAATCAAAATCCAAGAAATCGAAAGCCAATTGCCCAATACACCACTGTCAGATGAAACAATCAAAACAGACTTGAAGAAGGAGAAGAAGAACAATGGAAGGAACTCACCGATCGACATACCATTATAGATCGACAAAACTCAGATCACACCAAACTAATCGAACATTCTAAGAAGGAAGGGTGAGAATTCTTAACAATGATCTCGGGAATTCGATGGACTCATCGAGTGCTGTCGAAGAACAGTGCAGATACGTTCGTCGCGACTGTCACCGAAGTTCGTCCACCACGCATATGGTTGATCGCCATCCAGAGAAGGAGCTCGCCGCTCAATGTCAGAGAAGAACGCCAAGGTCGAGGTGGTGTGGCGCCATGGCCGGAGGGGATTGTCCACCACCGTCGCAGATCAGGCGTTGATGGAGTGGTTATGAGTCGCCGGGGTTCGTGTGTGCCGCCGGAACACGCTGCCTCAGTGTAGAGAACCTCGTCCTCGCTGTCACCTTCACCAGAGAAGCTCGATCGATCGTCGGAAGGGAAGACGTAGCGCCGCTGTGAGATGACTCACTCGCCGTAGGAAGGTCTTGTCGCCGTCGCCATGGCCAACCGCCGAAAAATTAGGGTTAGGGTTCATCCGGGGAAAATTGGAGAGGAAGATATTTGGGAGGAGAGCTGGTGATCGGTTGTGAGGAGATGAGATTTTTCTCTCTCTCCTCACACAGAGACTCAAATATGAGAAAAAATAAAAAAGGCAATTTCCACTTCGGCCCCTCCCCTTCTATGCTATTACAAACTTACCAAATATTCTGTTAGAGTGATTAGTTAGGTTCTTACAAGGTGGTTAGAAACCTTGGAAAGCACTCCTACTAATTGCTTAAATGTTCTCTCCCAAAAATCCTTCTAAAAATTTATAACCAATATTTCCTTTTATAAAATATAAAGAAGTATTTATTAATCAAAAGTACTAATCCACAAAACCGAATAATTATTTTCAAAATTCTAAAATATCAAGAAATACCAAAATTTAATAATTTCGGGAAAGCGTGGTTACAAATCTACCCCCCTTAAAAAAATTTGTCCTCGAAATTCAAAAGTACGGTAGACATGGTTAAGCAATCAAAAGTAAAATTTGAGACTGAGCAACTACTCTAAACATGCCATAGAATCGAATCTAGTCATGACTTAGAAGAGTAATTTATTTGGCACAATCAACTAAACAGGATCCAAATCAAAGTTGAGGCGCGATGAAAAATAGGACAAAAATAGTCATTATACAATATAGGCACGATCAAGGTTATCTAGATATGATTAGAGATAGGATTTGGAATGACTTAGCATAATAAAACAAACGGTAAAATGGTATGATCGATAACGATCCAATTGGTCAGGCACGAATTGAAACAAAGTTTAATTAAGACAAAGTATGATAATTTCATTCAGGTAGCTGAATTAACATGATCTAACAATGATCAAGAGTCTAAATAGGCACAAGGTGTCATGGATTTTAATTGCGACTTAGAGAAATAAACTCATGAAAGCACGATCTTCTAAGCATGATCAAAATTGAAAATTTTAGCACGATAGGGAAATCAATGTTATATAGGTAGGATCAAAATCGAAGTTCAGGCATAACACGATCAATATAGGTACGAATAAAGTCAAGTGAAACAGAATCAAAATATAGCAATTTATATTTGAGAAAATTGAATGATCCAACGATAAATGCAAGAAGGAAAATTGCAAGGGTTGATTTAGAAAATGTGTGAAAACTATCAAGGTGAACATGCAAGGATTTGCGATTCTCAAAAATCAATAATCATATGAAAAGGAAATATAGTCTCTATGGTATCCGAGAACATATAGATATTTGAAATTAGTTTACTTAGAATCCCTGTCTCGCCAGTATATATCTGGCTGCAGTGAACTTTCGGTTCCGTGACTCAAATAACGATATGTTACCGAATATTCTATCAACTTTATCCATTTCCAAACAAATATTAATGAAGCAACTCAAGAAATCAAAGTATGAGGAATTTAGGATGGAGTCAATAATATCCGAAGACCTATGAATGTCTGAAATCACTTTAACTTAGAGTTCATGCCTCGTCAGTGCGCTGCTGGCTGCAGTGAACTATCAGTCTCCATAATCCAGATAATGGCTGCAGCACGCAACTGTCATGCCATAGTAGGTCATCGAATAGTCTCTCGACCTTTTCCCTAGGAATTTCAAAAGAGTTTTAAGGAATTCAAAATGAGTTTCAATAGTCCAAGTCACAAAAATGGTGAGGTTACCTGTGTTAGAATACAAGGGTTTATTAGGTACTAAGAAGCAACAAGGGATCTAATCAAAGAGTAGTAAGTACAAAGGGAAAATAAGGAGATTTTAAATCTCGGACAGGGAGTGAAGTTTCAAAGAAAAAACAGAATTTCAACTGATATCTGGAATGGTAACAAAATTCCGTATAGGGAACGTAATCCCGAATAAGTAACAAAGCCGCGAAGGTTGCATAGAAGCAAGGTATCAGATAGAAGGCAAAGTCTCGAAATAAGGACCAAAAATCTTGTACATGAATCAATGTATAACAAAATATCGAACGACAACGAAGTCTCAAACAATACCTCGAATGAAAAAGGAATTTCAACAGGAAACAAATCTTAAATAGAAAATCAGACATCAACAAAGTCACAAATAGGATACAAAATCTTGAATATAAATTTCGAATAAGAAACAAGTTTACGAAGAGTGAATGGAGGAATATCAATCAACGAATAGGATACAAGGTTTTGAATCATGAATATGGAACAAGCAAATTCTTAAATAAGGTCGAAACAAAATCGCGAATAGAGATCAATCTCGAATAGAAAATAAGTCATGAATAGGAAATTGAATTCATGTAGGAAACTAGTCAAAGTCTCAAAACAGAAAACAAAATCTTCAAACGATGTTTGAATGGGGACTGAATCTCAAGCAAGTGTCAAGATAGGAGTGAAGGTTCAAACAATGTTTTGATTGGGAACAAGTTTCAAAATAAAATTTCGGATAGGAATAAAATCTTGAATAGCACATGGTTCGAATAGAAAATTTTCAAATAGAAGCCAAAAACAAAGCCATAAATAATGAATATGAAATAGGGTATCGAATAGTAGATTCCAAACAATTATCGAATTATGGATCTGAAACAAGTTTGCCGAATAGGAAACAATATCTCGAAATAAGTTTCGAACAACAACCAAGGTTACAAACAAGAAGTTTCAAGAAATGATCTAGGTACTTTAAGGAATTTAAGGGAATGCTGGATTGTGAATCAAGAAACATGGTTTTCCAAACCATGCAAAAGAAGCCTTCTGTCTTCAGTCCGTCTTCAGTATTTCTTCAGGAACTGGAATCACTTCAACTTCTTCAATTGTCCTGACGTAGACTGGTCCATGCGGTAGTGCTTCATGTGATTGCTGAATCTGAAGAGGTTGGTCCCCTTGCTGTAGTCCTGATGCTCCTCGTGCTTGTCCTTGGGCAATATGATTGACGGTCTCCGGGCAATCCTTGACTTGATGGGCAGACGATCCGTAGTACAAGCATAGCCTCCGTCTTTTGCGGCACTCTTCAGAGTGGTGTCCTGAGAGGTGGCAGAAACTGCAAATGATCGTCGACTGGATCTGAATCTGAATCTCCTGCTGGGGCTAAAGAAGCGATGCCTGAGTGTGGCGACGCTTTACGGATCCATAGTAGTTGCTATCCCCGCCATAAGTCTTCTTGTCTCTCCTGGGCTTTAGCTTTTGTCTCGTTCCATTGTCAGCGCTACATTCTGAATCTCCTGGCTAGTGGCACCAATCTCCAGAGAAGTCGGGTCCTCAGAGACTTGGATGATTTTCAGTGGCGGCTCCAGGTTCTTGATTTGTTCCTCGGTACAAGATATGCGCTCGGTGTCGGAGAAGTCCAAAGGTCTGAGAGTCTGGAAGTCAGAAGTCCTTCTTGGCTCGGAGAGTGTATCCACAAGTCTGGCTTAGAAAAGGATGGCATGCTCCCTTTGAGTGTCAAGGAACTCTTGAAACATCTCCATCAACTGCGTACTAACCATGGGGATAGTAGGGCGATAGAAAGTAGTGGAGGCTCAAAACCCTCTAGTGTAGGTGGATCGACCGTTCCGGTGTCGCGTGCTTTTGAACTATCTGAAAAACAAAAAACTATTAAAATGTCCTAAACCTAAAAACAACAAGTATTTATAGAATATTAATATACCCGATGTACCCAATTTTCTATGTTGAGATTAAGTTTTCCTAGTTTAATAAAGTCCCCCAATAGTACTCTAATATCTAGGTACTATTAGGATAGACCTGCATGGGCCACCACTAAAAACATGTCACGACCCGCTCCTGAATAATCGGACACGAGTCAGACACGCCCAGCCTTCGTCATTAGACACGACGAAGTAAGCTGTACCAAGCTAGGAAAATCTAACCAGATAAACATGAATGTGTACAATTATAGCATCTATAAAACGTTCCCAGAAAGATCACCATAATCCACAAATCCATATAACATAAAGGTACCAGAGTCAACAGGAAAATATACTATAAAATCTAAACCTAAAGCCTCTAGCTAAGTCATGACTCCATCCTGCTCAGCTAGGATCCCGGGCTCTGGCCCATAAGGTAGAACAATATCCTGCAAGTACACCTGCAACATATCCAGTCAGGAGCGGAGCAAAGTACAATTCTAGGTAATGAACAAGAACATCATGATATGGAAATGAGTATAGGAGAACATGAACTATAAAGTACAGGAAAAGAACATAAAAGTACATGAATGTAAAGTATAGGAAGTACAGAAAATAAAGTACAAGAATATAAACCATGAACCTGAAGTACAAGACATGACATGTGCATAATATTTGAAATACAACTAGCCTATGTGACCGGCTAGGGTGAGTACAGGAATATGTATAGGAGTACATGAATATCGGTACGGCTTAGGACCTGCGTGCAAGATGCGAGGCCTAAGCTATCTACATGAATATTAGAACCGGAGTTTGGTAACATAGCTAGTGTATTTCCCCTCCCCGACACAAGTAAGTACAAGAACATGAAGTATAAAGGTACAAGATATCGTGTCACCTAGTGTCATCTAGAGAAGTACAAGATATGTAAATGCACAAAATCATAGAAAGTACTTGCCTTGCTCCGGGAAAGTACGGGTAATGAATGGAGCTAGATGTCCTCCTGTTATGATTTGATACAAGTTGATTAAAAACTAATAAATTCCAATTTAGTTATCTTGTAAATCTACCCATATTCTAACTATAATTTGGGATACAATAGTTTATTTTTAGGCTTAAGTTAAATATCTAATTTCATTTAGTTTATTATCACAATCAATCTATGTGTTACTCTAGGCCAACAACTATCATGCATTGTCCATCTTACTTCTTATATTAGTTTATAAGTAAACTGACAAAAGAAGTTAGATACAAAATAAAGATAATGTTCCAATACATTTCTAGGTGAAGAGTATTAGTCCAAGTTATTAAAACAGACAAACCAAAACTCTCCTTAACATAATATAATATAACCAAAAATATATTCACAGGACACTCCAGGTACCAGGTTATCCTATTTAACTAGTCATCCTAGGCAACATTGCTTAAGTAAAACCTTTTTAAAAGATGGACCTAAAGCTGATTCTTCAGAACAAGTTTTAACATGAACTTGAACATAGAATGATATAGGAACTTAGTATTCAGCCTTCTCAAAAATAGGTTAGATATACACCTCAAAAGTCTACTGCAGCCATGCTATCTAAATTAACAGCAAACAACCAAAATAGTTCTCTCTGAACCAAAACCTGAGCTTACAAGGCCTCGGCTTACAAACCAACAACAAAACCCAAATAGCTCTATGAGCAACCTGATCTCACTAGCCTGCTATAAACCAACAACAACAAACCATACTTGAAACCACAGCAACAATCTCAAGTATAAACCTTCACAGTACTAAGAATCAAGAAGGACTCATCCAAGGACTGTTAAATATCAACAACATGTGATCAGCAGACTTTCTCAAGCTCACAGTATCACCCACGACTGATACTCTAAACCCATCAGTAATCAAAAGATCTCAAACATTAGAATCCCACATCAACCAAGAGATCTAAACCTAACAAAACGAGACACACCAGCCATAATCCAACTGGAAAAACGAAACAGAGAAAATACTAGTACTTAATGGTCATAAATTAAAAAAATGAGCACATTCGCACACAGCCTTGAACAACAAAAGCTCAGCTATGCATCCACTCCCTCTAGGTCGAATGCTGCAGAATGCAACATGGCCGAAAATGAAATATAGTACGCTTGCTCCGAATCAGTTCAACCTGATAATGATCTTCCAGCAACCAGCTATAATGGACACGACCATTCGGACACAGGGAACAGGACACGAATCTCTACGAAAAATTGATCAACAAAACTCTGCATAACATGCGACCCAACACGTTCTCACTAATGTTTAAATAACTGCAAACATGAACTATGCAAGCAAAAATTGGAGAAGGATCAGTAGGTTACCTGAGATTGTCAAATCCGAACGAACTAGGACACACCACAGATCCGGATACAACTTATCGCATCCAGAATACTGCTACATCCTGTTTCGGTCATTCCATCAAACAAGTAATGAGAACCAAAAGAAAACAGTAATGTGAGTTTAACTGGTATTGATTCGACTCCAAATTTGAAGAGAAATTCACAAAAGTTAATCAAAAGCTCACCAATGGAACCTCTCAATCAAAATCCAAGAAATCGAAGGCCAATTGCTCAATACACCACTGTCAGATGAAACAATCAGAATAGACTTGAAGAAGGAGAAGAAGAACAATGGAAGGAACTCACCGATCGGCATACCATTATAGATCGACCAAAACTCAGGTCACAAGAAACTAATCGAACAATTCTAAGAAGGCAGGGTGAGAATTCTTACCAATGATCTCGAGAATTTGATGGACTCGTCGAGTGCTGCCGAGGAACAGTGCAGAGACGTTCGTCGCGACTGTCACCGAAGTTCGTCCACCACGCATATGGTCGATCGCCATCCAGAGGAGGAGCTCGCCGCTCAATTTCAGAGAAGAACACCAAGGTCGAGGAGGTGTGGCGCCACGGCCGGAGGGGATTGTCCACCACCGTCGCAGTTCAGGCGTTGATGGAGTAGCTGCGAGTCGCCGGGGTTCGTGTGCGCCGCCGGAACACGCTGCCTCAGTGTAGAGAACCTCGTCCTCGCTGTCACCTTCACTAGAGCAGCTCGATCGATCGTCGATAGAGAAGATATAGCGTCGCTGTGAGACGACTCACTCTTCGGAGGAAGGTCTTGTCGCCGTCGCCATGGCAACCGCTTGAAAATTAGGGTTAGGGTTCAGCCTGGGAAAATTGGAGAGAAAGAGATTTAGGAGGAGAGCTGGTGATCGGTTGTGAGGAGATGAGATTTTTTTTCTCTCTCCTCACACAGCGACTCAAATATAGGCCCCTCCCCTTCTATGCTATTACAAACTTACCAAATATTCTGTTAGAGTGATTAGTTAGGTTGTTACAAGATGGTTAGAAACCTTGGGAAACACTCCAACTAATTGCTAAAATGTTCTCTCCCAAAAATCCTTCTAAAAATTTATAACCAATATTTTCTTTTATAAAATATAAGGTGGTATTTATTAATCAAAAGTGCTAATCCACAAAACCGAATAATTATTTTCAAAATTCTAAAATATCAAGAAATACCAAAATTTAATAATTCCGGGAAAGCGGGGTTACAATGATGGACTTGATCTCTCTATTTGATACCTCTGCTTGCCCACTTGTTTGTGGATGGTAGGCAGTTGACACCTTGTAGGTCACATGGTACTTTCTCAGCAAAGTCTCGACGGTTCGAGTGCAAAAGTGAGTACCTCGATCACTTATTAAGGCTCTCGGAAACCCAAACCTGGAGAATATGTTGGACTTGATAAAATTTGAAACAACTTTAGAATCATTAGTCCTGGTAGCTTTGGTTTCTACCCACTTTGATACATAATCAACAGCAAGCAAAATATAAACATAACCAAAAGATACAAAGAACGGTCTCATAAAATCGATGCCCCAAACATCAAAAATTTCACAAAATAATATAGGATTTTGTGGCATTTCATTTCTTTGAGATATATTACCTATATTTTGGCAATATTGCATGTTTTACAGAAAGAATATGAATCACAAAATAAAGACGGCCAATAGAAACCACATTCTAATACTTTTCTTGTCGTCCTCTTAGCTCCAAAATGTCCTCCACATGCATAAGAATGACAAAAGGTGAGAATTAAAATAATTTTATTTTCATGAACGCACCTTCTTATTTTTGATCTGCACAATGCTTACACATGAATGGGTCATCCCACACATAGTATTTGGCATCACTTTTAATCTTATCTCTTTGAGCCTTTGACAAACCAGAAGAAAACATATTAGTAACCAAATAACTTACAATATTAGCATACCAGGATAATATCATAATTGCAACAAACAATTGCTCATCAGGGAATGTTTCTTGCATATGAAGTTCATCCTCCACATGAACTAAACGACTTAAATGATCTGCAACATGATTTTCTATCCCTCTTTTGTCTTTGATCCCCAAATCAAATTCACTCAAGAGAAGTATCCATCGGATTAACCTCGATTTTGCCACTTTCTTTATCATCAAATAATGAAGAGCTGCATGGTCAGAATAGACAATAATTTTAGTACCAAGCAAATAAGATAGAAATTTTTCTAAAGCAAAAACAATAGCTAAAAGTTCATTTTTAGTAGTAGAGTAACTTGTATGAGCATCATTCAAAGTTCTTGAAGCATAATAAATTGCGTGAGATGCTCTTCCAATCCTTTGACCCAATACAATGCCGACTGTATAGTCACTTGCGTCACACATTATCTTAAAAGACACGTTCCAGTCAGGGGGCTGGATAACTGGGGTAGAAGCCAATAGTTTCTTTACTGTATCAAATACCTTTTTACACGTCTCATCGAATTCAAATGCCACATCCTTTTGTAGCAACTTGCACAAGGGTAAAGTTATTTTGTAAAAGTCTTTGATGAATCTTCGATAAAAACCTGCATGTCCTTTGACAGTGAGCGACCTGGGTCTGCTCTCATTTCCATAGCTCTAGTTGATACTGAGCCGGCAGGAGGTAAGAAATTACAACTCTTTCATACTCTTTAAGTAAGTTTTTTTGTTACTGATATGTATATTGCTTTATTTGTCAGATTCGGCTTTCTTCCAAGTAGCTCTTCCTGGGAGAGAAGATCCTCATCAAGCTTCCTCTCCGACGACCTCCTCCAAAGACGACGAGATGGCCCAGGAAGTCGTTAAAGCTTTTTATTCCATCATAAAAGTAAAGCTTTCTGGGGTTCTGAACTGAAATGCCGCCTTTGGCCCTGTGAAGGCCGTTGCTGAATGTCAAGTGGCGGCCCTTGAGAGCATCGTCGACTACGAGGAGCGGGCTAATGGTCTGAGGAAGGTTCTGAATGACTTGGAGGACTGCGTGGCCAGACTCAAGGAAGCCAAACAACGAAGCCCGACATCGCTATTTCGTGAAGAAGATGAGGCTTTAGTCGCGGCTCTCACGGAGGAGGAAGCTACTTTCCAGGCGAGGAAGGAGACGATGGCTAAAGAGATCAGTGAGCTGGCTGATCAGTATGAACAGTTTGATGCTGCAGGTAGAGCTCGTATTGCCTCAAAGAATAAGCTAGCCATCCAGGTTACTGAAAAGTGCAATCTAATTATACAGCTTCACAAAAAGATTGCCCAGCTTGAGGTCGACTTACGAATAGTTACGTCTGAGTAGGAAGATTACGTGGTTCAGGCTGCTGCGACTGCCACAACTTCAGACCAATTGAAGTCTCAGCTGGTGAAGTTTGAAGAGGAGCATATGAAACTGATTCCTTTCAAGGATGTAGCTGCTCGACAGGAAGAAGCACGTCATCGTGCCACTGTCAAATCTCAAGCTAAAATTAAGGCTCTGAGGGATAGCATCGATCGATTGTGTATCCCTTAAGACTTTTATTTGTAATTGGCTCTTTTTAGTCGAGAAACTCTTGTATTCTGCCTTTTTGAGAATGATTCAGATAAAAAATCTTTTGGCTTTTTGAACTGATGAATATGATTTGTGAAATATCAGAATTAGAGGTGATATGGACGTAGTAGAGATATTTCTGGTGGGTTTTCCTCTGGGGAATTGGATGTGGACTCATTACCCATTTTATATTCAAGGTTCTTGAATATAGATAATAAGTTGAAAGAAGCTGCTAATAGAGGTAATATGGACGTAATAGTAGAGAATGTTCTATATCTGACCAGAGGTAATATGGACGTAGATGGATATATAACATTAGGTAGGAGTGGATAATTAAGAGGTAATATGGATGTGGTTATCTTTGATGAATGCTTTGCTCAGAGGTTATATGGACATGGCAAAATATTTCTTAATTATCCCACTGGAGGAATAATTATCAAAAAACAGTTCAGAGGTAATATGGACGTGACTATTTTCATAAGACCAAGTTTGGACAAAGTCCAAAACGTAGATAATTCCACTAGGGAATCTTTTTAGAGGACCTATTATCCATGGCGTATTCAAGACTCTTAAAATACGGATAATAGTTAGATGATTTTTTGAATCATATAAACATTGTACTGTACATTTATATGACTGAAACAGGGTATATGTGAACGCTGTACATGAAGGTTACACATAATATTTCTTCAAGAACTTGCCGTTGATCGGCATCATGAGCAAGTCGCCATCAGGTTTGGTTAGTCGATATGCACCGTTAGAATACACGGATTCTATAACGAAAGAACCTTTCCATTTAGGCTAGAATTTTCCTTTTGTCTTGTGCGTCATGACCATTGGTCTTCTCACTGCTAAGACCAGATCACCAACTTGAAAGATTTTTTCCTTCACATTTTTATTAAAGGCTCTGGAAAGGCGTGCTTGGTATAGGTCAATACACTTTTGAGCTAATAAGTATTTTTCGTCTAGCACTTTCAGCTCTTGTAGTCGCAGACGGTAACTTTCTTCGGCAGTCAACTCACTGGCTAAGGCTACTCGAAGAGAGGAAATCTGAATTTCTAGGGGAAGAACTGCTTAACTCCCATAAACCAGAGAGAATTGCGTACTGCCTGTTGAGTCCGGACCATTGTACGATAGGCCCAGAGACATTTGCCGAGCTTCTCATTCCAATCGCGCTTGTTTGAAGACACGAACTTCTTGAGAAGTTTGATGATGGTTTTATTGAAGGCTTCTGCTAATCCATTAGCTGCTGGATTGTAATCAGTAGAGGCTACATTCTAAATTTGATTATTATCACAGAACCGATAGAATACATGGCTCGGGAATTATGGACCATTATTATAGATGATCCTGCGAGGTAGGCCAAAGCGGTAGATAACGTGATGTTTGATAAAACTAATCATGTTTGACATCTTTACTTCGATGAGAGGTATAGCTTTCGCCCATTTGGAGAAGTAATCGATTATAGCTAGGATAAACCGATGTTCTTTAGAGGATGGCGGGCTGATTGGGCCGATAACGTCCATATCCCAGGCTTCAAAAGGCCAAGATGCCATCGTCGGGTGTAGAAACTCCAAAGATTGATGAATGAAATTAGCATAAAACTGACGATCATCGTGGGCCAATAATAATCCATTCGTTTGAGACGATCTTGTAATTTGGCGCCTGGTTGATGTGCACCACAAATTCTATCATGAGCCTCACGGAGTGCATGTTTGGCTTCTGTGTCTGATAAACATCATAATAGTAGCCCGTCGTAAGAGCGTCGGTACAACAGTTTGGTAGCTGTATCATAGTAAAATCTGAGGGATCGTCATTGGATAGACACTGCTTCCTTTGGGTCCTCAGGGAGGATTCCGTAGATTGCATAGTCTATGAAAGAAGATCTCCAGTCTTTGATGTCAAAGTTCATTTCTTTTGCGTAACTATGATAAATATGCAAGGCATCTTTCGCACAGAATAACTCTCGACCATACACTGTGATCGAATGCTGAGTGTTGGTAGGGACGGTGAAGGAAGCAGCAAGACCGGCTAAAGCATCTGCTTCTATATTCTGTAATTGAGGCACGTGCTTGATGAAGAATCTAGCAAAGGTAGAAGCCAACTCGATTATCGCTTTGTGATATGGGATGAGATCTTCGTAACAAACTTCATAATTCCCTCAGACCTGACTAACTATTAGCTTAGAATCGCCGTAAGCTTCCAGATAGTCAACTCCCAGTTGTTTTGCCAATTGAAGGCCGATCAATAGGGTGTTATATTCAGCCATGTTATTGGTGCAAGGTTCTACGAGAGAATACGTACGGTGTATAACCAGATAATCGGGTGACACAAGCACGATGCCTACTCCAGCCATGATATTTCCTTTAGGTCCTGTTTTTGACGCACCGTAAAGAACATTCACCAAATGGGGATTTCCTCAGTTGCGGTGTGAGACTCAACCACTTCATCCGGGATTTCATCGTAGAGTTTGGAAGATTTCTGGCACCGGATGAGCTGCTAAGAAATCAGCTAATGCTTGGCCTTTCACTGCCTTCTGAAGGACGAACAACATATCGTATGGAGTCAACAGCATTGCCCATGTAGCTAAACGGGAATTAAGAGAACCTAGTTTAGTCATGAGTATTCTGAGAGGATTGACTTTAGATATGATGTAGATAGTCCGTCCAGACACATAGTGACGTGTCTTCTAGATAGCAAATACCAGTACGAGATATTCCTTTTCCACATGTGTGTCTCTGTGCTCGGCACCCGCCATCGTGTAGCTGAGGTAGTAGATTTTTTGTTCATGGCCGCCTTCATTCTTCTGAGCTAATATGGCACCAAAGGAATGATCCATAGCGTGGACATATAACAAGAAAGGCTTTTCCATTATCGGAGCCACCAATACTGGGGGGCTTGTGAGACACTTCTTGATGTCGTAAAATGTGCGTTGATATTGTTTAGTCTAGACGAAAGATACTCCTTTCCTCATGAGCTGAGTAAACGGTTGATACCTTTCAGAAAGATTTGAAATGAATCGTTTGATGTAGGCTAGCCTTCCTTAAAGTCCGTGTAGTTTTTTATGATTTCTTGGAGGACGCATATCGAGGATAGCTTTCACTTTCTCCGGGTCAAGATGTATACCCTTTGAAGTGATAACAAAACCAAGGAACTTGCCGCTGGAGACTCCCAGAAAAGACTTGGTTGGATTCATCTTGAGTTGGTGTACACACATTAGTTCGAACACCGTTCTCAAATCATGGAGGTGGTTGCCCTTGAGATGACTTTTAACTGCGATATCATCTACATAGCATTCTATTGTTTTGCACAAATGATCCAAAAAAAATTATGTTTATAGCTCGCTCGTATGTCTCCCCTATATTTTTCAATCCAAAGGGCATCACCGTATAGCAGTATACCCCCAACGGTGTTCGAAATGATGTGTGTTTCTCATCACCGGGGAACATCTTGATGTGGTTGTAGCCTGAGAACCCATCCATGAAGAACATCCGCTTGAAGTCGCAAGTATTGTCGATCATTACGTCGGTGATCGGTAGAGAGAACTCATCTTTCGGGCATGCAGAGTTTAAATTACGGTAATCGATACAGACTCGAACTTTATCGTTCTTTTTTATTACTGGAACAATATTAGCGACCCAGTTAGGGTGTTGTTCTTCGCGAATGAACCCACTTGAAATAAGCTTCTTGACTTCACTCTCGATGGCCTCCATGATATCTGGTCGGAACCGCCGTTGCTGCTGCTTCACTGGCTTAGCTTTAGACGAGATATTTAGGCGGTGCAAAGCAACTTTAGGGTCCAAGCCTGGCATGTCTTCATAGCAGCATGCAATGACGTCAATGTATTCTCTTATAAGCTGTATAAGAGATTGTCGTTCTTCACTAGATAGACTTTTGCTGATAAATATTGGTTTAAGAGATGATTCATCTCCTAAATTAACTTGGATAACTTCATCTTCAGTAGGTGGTTCACGTTGTTCGAAACGTAACTCCTACCTGGTGTCCATCCTTTGAGCCTATTGTTCAAGCTCGATTGATTAGACATCGTCTGCAATTTGGTCAACTGATACCATGTTGACGGACAAAGTTGCTTTGAACATGTCTCCAATGCTGGAGTCTAAATCCCAGAGGCAGGAATCAGACGAATTAGAACAATGATCCACTTTGACGTCTGATCCTTCAGGAGTTATTGGAGGAGTAACACAACCCAAACCAACACCATTTTGTTGATAATAGTTCTCGGTTTTGCCGGGATAAGCAAAGTGACGTATTGGTAATCGTCTCCCTTGACCGTAGTTTAGTCCCTGGTCGCTTTTTATATCATATCCCATGTTCTGGATGATATTCTTGGCCTGCCAACTATATTGGTAAAGTTGTATTTTTTTCAGAATTATAGTCAGCTTCAGGGTTGCGATTGGGAATAGTAAAGTCCAGAACGAACTTTCTTTCGCCAATTATTTGACCGAAGATGATCAATTCTTTACCATTCTTTTTAGCTGGAATGATGAAGTAGTGGATATCTTCTGGCCAGACTTTTTTCCTTTAGACGAGGTGTCATAACCGGCATGCAGAGATGTGGTCCTATGTCTTGCTCTAGGGAGTACAATGTATCTATGTACTGGTTTACAGATTGGTAGACATCGGAGTAATTCAAAGATAAACCTTTACTTAAAAAATATGCAATTTTTTCTTCAGGGATAGCATCATCCACTGAAGGCGCATTATTTTGAGTATTGATATACTCATTGAATGGATCATTGTCTGGAACATGAGTCACAGACTTGATTAAGTTCACTACATAGGGTAACTCGTCAGGATTGGGAGGACGGACTTTAGCAGGTTCCACCCGAGTTCTTTTGTGGAGAGTGATGGTCAATGGTTTGACAATATCAGGATTCTTCTTTTTGACTCGGATTGTGAGAGGCTTTGGAGTACTTTTTGGGTATTACGTCCTTTGACTCGGATAACCAGGGGACAGTCACTGGCGGATGAACTCACTTCAGCTTCATCGTCAGCTTCGTTGTCGTCATCCTTAGAGGGCTGAGATTGGTAAAGTATCGAATCTCCATAGTAGGCTTCAATACCCTTAAAAGGATCGACATCGGCAAACTCCATCTTCACGATGCCATCACCGTTGACGTACTTGAAGCACTGATGAAGGGTAGAAGGAACGATCATGTTCTCGTTTATCCACGGACGTCTCAACAAGATGTTGTAGGACACACTGGCATCGATTACATAGCAAGAAACCTCTGTTCGGAGATCACCAATTTGGCACTTGAGACAGATCTTGTCCAACGGGTGGCTTCTCCCAGCATTGAAAGCCATGACAGTTGTATTGGTTGCAGATAGCTTATGCAAATGGATCCCTAGAATTTGGAGTAAACTTCTAGGGATGATGCTGAGGGAGGAACCTGGATCGATATGCATCCGATCCACCTTAATCGCCCCGATATATCCTGTATAGTACAGAGGTCTATTATGACGATTGTTTTTTAGTAGCATGTCCTCTTGTGAAAAGGTGATATTGGGCACCACTTCCATAGTGCTATGACAGTGAGGACAGGAGACGGGATCTTCAGCTGGGGCTTTGACTTCAGCGAGATAAGAGTCGGCATGTAGTAATGCCTCACTTAAAGCTTTTTACGTCTCTTTGGAGAGTTGCAGTAGATCAAACAAAGACAACCTATCATGTGTATTGGCCAGCTGTGCCAGTATGTCAAAGTTATAAGGCCGATCCATGCCTTCGGGAGTTGGTGCCTTCAAAGACTTGTCAAATTGTATATCCTTCTGTTTAGCTTTGTCGGTAGTTGAGGACTTAGATGGACCAGCTTCTAAACTTGTGGGGGCAGCAGGAGCTTGAAAAGGTACTGTGTCTTCTTGTACGGGGTTATAAGTCCGTAGGTAAATCTTTCCAGATCGCGTCTCACCAGATAGAACTTCATAAATGGAAGAAGACACCATATGGAATGATTTGTATTTCTTGCCCCTCTTTGCCTTGGAAGACACCACCCCCTGCATCATTTCTTGCACAAGGTCTGGATGGACCCACATGATCTCACCACGTTCTGTCGTGAGTGGCACCAACGTTGATGTTGAGTCGCGCGCTGGCGACAGGTTGACGATTTCCATTACTGCCTTAGGGATTGGGACTACGCCGTTTGGGACTTCTATGGAAGGAAAGTCACCAAATTAAAGATAGATCATGTTAGAAGATACGACCTTGTCTTCAGCTTCGAGGTTGAAAACTTGGCTGTCGATAAGCTGTTGTATCTTTTTCTTCAGGGCGATGCAATCCTTGATAGAATGGTGCACGTACTGATGATGAAGACAATACTTGGGATTGTTGAGTTGGTTCGCCTCCGTAAGGCATCGTGGTGGAGGTAATGTCAGTTTATTACCATTCATCAATGTGTGAAAAATGGTAATAACATCATCTTCCTCGAAGGAGAAAGTCTTCTTGGGTTTGTCAGGAGCTCCCTGAGAATTGGAAGCTCCCTTGGAAGTGTCGAACTTCAAGACTTCTTTCCCTTTACCCGACGGACAGGGATAGTTTCGGGATGCTTGTTTTTGTCTTTAGATTTGGGTGAGTTCAACCCCACTAATTCCAGATTAGGGACATCATTCTCAGCAGCATCAATAGCCCCGATGAAGGCGGGCCATGTATCATACTTATGTATACCCAGACAGAACTTTATTGTAGGAAGGAAGTTATATCGACAAGTATCCATAAGCTCTGAGTCTGGTATACCGAAGGGCATCTTCAATGCTAGTCGCCTGAAGCGTTCGATGAAAGCAATAACAGACTCACTCCTTCTTTGCTTGGTCTCGATGAGGGTGGACATACTAACATGCATGTCACTCTCATAAAACCTGTTGAGGAATAACCTCTCCAAGTCTTTAAAGGAATTAATACAACCGTCAGGTAGACTGCAGAACCATTCAAAAGCTACCCCCTGTAAGGTGCTGATAAATAGCTTTGACAAGAACGGATCGTCCCTTGGTAAGTGCAGAGTATGCGTGTTAAAGTATGTCATGTGTTGGCGAGGAGAAGTCATCCCGTTAAATGAATTTAGCGTTAGTGGCTTGTAGTTAAGAGGGCAAGTAGCATTCTCCCATTCAGGAGGATAAGGTTGAGATATCCCCATCTTTTGAAGCTCGTCTTTGTGTGAGATTGTATTGAGACGGGCAATAAGAGAATCAATTACATCCTGCTGATTGAGCAGATATTGAGAAATGGCTGCTGTATGGTTGTCAAGCGTCGTTGGCGAAGGACCACCCCCAATATTAATGGTATTTGGAGGAGGCACAACAAAATGATACTCTGTTTGAAGTGAAGGAGGGTTGTTGCTGTGAGCCAGACTAACGTGTGCTGAGACGTTCGGTTGAGGTGGAAGAACAGCCCTAGCAGTTTGGACCACCATAATGCTGGTAAGCATATCAGTGATCTTAGAAAATGTCGTTTCAAGACTCTCTAGCCGCTTATTGGTCTGATCACTGGCTTCTTCAGGTCTCTCTCTATCTGCCATGTACGCAGATAGTATGCGAGAGGAGATAGTACAACTAGTACTGATACTGTCTGTCTTTGAGTTAAAAAGGCCTTCATCTTCAGGCAGGAGAGGTAGATAGTCACCATCGGACTCAAAGAGATCATCATCATCTGTAAGGCTACCCCTGGTATGAAGGTCGTCTGCTTCAGATTCTGAGGGAATACTACCCCCAGCTGAGGGAACATCACCCCCACCTTGAGAATCCTTGTCATCTATAAGGAACCTCGTCCTTGACCGAGTACCCATATAGACTCCTTCAGATGTAACAGTTCGATGGCTGTTTATTGGCAGACTTCTTATTCTTCTGTTCGCAGAACTAAGAGAAAAAGTTGGGTTAGTGGTCCACCTTCTTTGATTGGAGCTCTCGTAAGGAGGATCCCATAAAGCCATGTTGGATGAAACACATAGTGGCTTTTCATCATCAGAGCGCTGCAGTCGTCGAAACACAGACTGCCTCGGAGGTACCTTCATTGCTTTGGAGCAGCAATAGTTGATGACAATACTGGTGCACGAATGTACGCCATGAATTGCAGTATCCCCCCTCGCTTTACGCTTATAATTTATCATGTCGCGTAAATCGGCGGAAGGGAGTTTTGCCTTAAAACCTATGTCACATGCATCGTCTAGCTTTGTATATGGGTTTGTAAGGGGAGTTGGCGCATCCGGACTTAGTTCAAGTGCAGGGGCAACCCCCACACCTAAGTTCCGTGATAACCTTGAAGACAATTCCGTACTATACGCGGTGGGGTCTATCTTTTTGCTGTGGGCGCATAGACCCTAGAGCATGTCCTTGGGCGCATGCTTTCTTGAAGTCCTGGCAGCATGTCTGGCCTTCCTGGATGTGGGTGCATAGAATGGGTTATCAGAGCCTAGGCACATAGCTTTAGGCGTACGGCCTTGGGCGCATAGCTCTGGGTCATCAGAGCCTAGGCGCATAGCTCTAGGCGCATGGCCCTGGGCGCATAACCTGTCGAAGATAGAAGTCCTCTGGCCGGAGTTATGTGCCCACATACTGCCTTGGGCGTACAGCTCTGGGCGCTTGCTCTGGAAGACAGTGCTATTTTTTTTCCAATTTTGCCTTCTTCGTTTACGAGCCTCGCTGAGTTTGTCCAGAGCGCTGAACACTTCGATTCTTGGCATTATAGTATTTTTCTTTGCCAAGTCTTCAGTATTGAACACTCTATTGTTGATTGCACAAGAAGGAAGTCGCTGGGCTAGTAGTACCCGGAATGGTATGCACCCTCGTGTTGGGAGCACCTGTGGACGGATTATGCGCCCCCATGACGGAATTCCCTTTCGGTTGTATATTTTCTATAATACTGGCAGGATATGCAGCGGGAGTCTTCGGAAGCCAAGTCTTGCGAGACTTGTTTCGCTTCACTGATTTTGAGAAAGTAGAGTCATCCCTCGAGAGCATCTCTTCGAACGCTTGCTGATCGAACTTCACGATCAACATCTTCTGAGTGCTCCCCACTTTATCGGTATCAGATTACGTCACCACCTTCTCGTCAGAGGAAAAAGGTAGTCCCCAACAGAGTCGCCATTTTTGTGGACACACACAAAAAATAAGAAGAAATGCTATCTTTTTTTATTGGCGCAAGGCACCACAAATCGAGTATGTCTGAGAGATCCTGCACTGAGGATCCCCGAGTACAAAAAGAATTTTGGGGAATGGGACGATGGAGATCGAGCGGTAGTTGCTCCTTTACTCCGTTGACACTCCGATTACAAAAGTGGAAGAAAACCTAAGAAAATTGCTAACTCTCGGCTTACTGGCAAGAATGGCAGCAATTTGGCTCTTGAAATGCTCTCCGTTCTGTCTTTTTGAAGAGGCATGAGACCCCTATTTATAGACTTTTTGTACTGAAACGACTATTATGCACCCACAGGGGAAAACACACTGATTTTTCTTGTGGATGCATAGACTTCCTTTGGGTGCATAAGGTGTAGGCACATAAAGGCTGCATGATCGTAGGTTGATCGTGGGGTTGACGTGGCCGCATGCTTCGGCGTACGATTGCTCATGGAGACTGACATGGTCGCATGCTTCGGTGCACGGCTGATCGTGGATGTTGACTGAGTCGTAGAGATCTGCTGTCTTGGATGCATAGTGTGGAAGCAAGTTTATGCGCCCACACTTGGGTGTATGTTTGATCTGCTTGAAAGCAATGTGGGCGCATAGCCTCTCTCGATCATGTGGGTGTATAGTCCCCTTTGGTTATGTGGGCGCATAGCTCCTTTTGTCATGTGGGTGCATAGTATTCTTCTTTATGTGGGGTACATAGTCTTGTATTTTTTATGCTTCTACAGCGACCGGTGGAACTGCATGTTGTTCCATACTCACAACATGCATGCCTGTCATCATCTCAGCCATGTTCTTCAAACTAGCCTCCAAAGCAGGAATTCTCTGCTCTTGACTGTTAGAACTGGAAGTATCTTGATCTTCTGTGATGATATAAGCAGTCACTTCTCTAGCCCTCGAAGACGAGCTAGTGGAAAGGATGGTCCTTTCAGAACTTTCACTGTCAGCATCAAAGTCATATAGAGACCCACCGCCGGAATAAGTGATAGGGATGTCTTTTTTGACTGAAGGAATATTGGTTAGAATCAAGAAGATTCCTTTGACTGATTATTTCTCGGCTTCTTGATCTAGTATATTGGTATATTGCTTCGCCCGATTCATGAATCCGATCTAAGTACTGTTGACTGGGATTTTGGGATGCATTACATCTTGGACGTTTTCCACCTCCAGTGCTTCGAGATGCCATGTTGACAGGAGCATAGAGTAATTAATCTTCGTCCACTAGGATTGGTTCAGGAGTCTGAACATCATTCAAACGGTCAAAAACGGACCGCTTGGCTGACTGACAGCAGCATTTGATGACAACTTCATTGTGGTAATTGTAATGATGTTCTTGCTATTGGTCCACCGCTGGACGGGATAGATTTTCAACCTTTCGCTTTTGTATTAAGAGTTCACGGAGATCACTAACAGGACGAGAAGAAGTTGCAGGAATGTAGTCCTTGACGATATTCGGGATATGGTTCCTGTTCTTGAGGTGTCCCGTACCTTGAGTGTACAAGGACGTGCTAAGCTGGTTAGCATAAGTCATATGATTTTTCACCTCAGCATTCTTCCTCTGGTGTAAGTTAGCAACTGGTGCAGGTTGCACTTGATACATTTTGTGTTTTCCCGAGATTGACCCTAATTGGCACCTGTTGATATAGGTGCGCAAGTCTGACAGGGGTGCTACTTGTGCATCTACTTGAGATACTAGCAGTTTGCCTTGTCAGGATCTTGAGATACGTAGGGTCGATAGATCTTGCCCTGACCTCTTTGGAGTAGGCATAATACCTTTTTGCATGGAAAGTTCATTATGAATAGAACCCATCTTCCTAACAGAGATTCTGTTGTCTCTGTTAAGGAGAGCAGGATTCCTATCTGAATCAGTAGTACTTTCTACCCAGTCAACGACTTGAGCAGAATGAGGAAAAGCTAAATAGCGTTTTCCTTGATTTAGTGATTTCTCGCTAAACTTCTGTCTTGATGGCAAAGATGGAGCCACTAAACAGTATTTTTCTTTACGTTGCGCTAGAGCAGAAGTATATGCAGGTTGCACCAAAGTATGAACATGCATAGGTTGTGCCAGAGAAGGAACATGCGCAAGTTGCGTCGGAGCAGGAACAGGCACAGGTTACGCCAGGGAGGAGAAGGCCAAATGGCGTTTTCCATTATTTGGACAGCAGTGTGTCGAGACGAAGTCTCCTTCTATTTTAGAATCGAAGAAGTGGAGAGATTAGCCAAAAGACTGCTTGCCTTAGGTTGCGCCAGGGCGGTGATGGGCGCAAGTTGTACCAGAGCAGGAACATGCACAGGTTACACCAGGAAAAAAGGCCAAAGGGCACTTTCTTTTGTTTTGGACAACAGTGTGTCAAGATGAAGTCTCCTTCGATTTCAGAATCGGAGAAGTGGAGGGATTAGCTAAAAGACTGTTTCCCTTAGATTGTGCCAGGGCAGTGATGGGCGCAAGTTGCGCAGAGGCAGAAGATTATACCGTCGAGGACTTAGGAGTCCAGACAGAGCGCATCTTGCTCTTAACAGCGGCAGTAGTGCACTTGGCCCCCCCAGTATTGATCATGGCCTCGTAGGCTGTTTGGTCGACTTGAACGACCAGGGTCTTCTGCGTCTTGCCGATTGACGCGGTATCACATTGAGTTGTCACTTTCTCATCGGAGGAGAAAGTCGTCCATAGCAGAGTTGCCATTTTGTTTGCAAAAAACAAAAGTTTTATTACAAACTTAGAAAAAGAGTACAAGAGTACAATTGATTTATGGGAAAGTACAACTATAGGAATCTGATCAAAAGACGATCAATTTCTCCCTTGGACGATGTGATATCGAAGACATGAGCCTCTGAAAGATGCAACAGCACTTTAGCAGGAGACTATGATCATTCTTGATGCTTTGAGATTGATATGAAAATCTATTTATAGAGTTCTTAAAATAACTGTTTAGCAGTTATTCTGGGTTACGCGTACTTCAGGTTGCACGCCTCCTGTTCACTTGCGCGAACAGTTGCACTAACTGTTGTGGACACGTGGCATCGTTTGATTGAGATACGCTTGGTCGTGGGCAGTGTAGTGAGCACGTTCTGTGAAGTTAGTGGCTTGCGTGCCACATCACCCTGTTCTGAATATTGTTTGATCACCTTGCGTGAGCTTCATCAGGTAGAGCGTGGGCACAATGTAGCAACTTACATGAGCGGTTGTACCAACTGCGGTGGATGCGTGGCATCGTTTGATTGATATACGTGTGGTCATGGGAAGTGTAGTGGGTACTGTGGACACACACAAAAAAGAAAAAGAAATACCGTCTATTCTTATTAGCGTAAGGCACCACAAATTATGCCTGAGAGATCCTGCACTGAGGATCCCCGAGTACAAAAAGAATTCTGGGGAATGAGACGATGGAGATCGATGTCACGACCCGCACCCACCGTAAGGGTACGAGTACGTAACAGCGCCCAGCCTACGCCGCAGTGTCGGCGGTAGAACGCTGTTCTAGGTCATGAACTATAACTAGCTAACATGTAATACTCTCCAAAAGGAGTCCAACACAGAGGTACAACTCAATCACAAACTAAGGTAGAATGTAGCACGAATGAAAATAATGAAAATAGATAAGAGAATCCTCAACTGAGGTACAACAGAAATGAAATACAAGTCTAATCATCACTAAAAATATACAACTCTGAATCAAGAACAACAACTAAACATAAAATGGAAAAACAGTCTAAGCTATCTATACTAAGCAGGGTATCGTCCTCAGCAGCTGCCTGAACCTCCCCAGGGGTCCAGGTCGCGAGTGTCATCTAGGCAAGCTCCAAGTAAGGGGTGCAGGGTTCCTCATCATCCTCTGTAAAATTTTCAACAGGTCCAGTCAGGACGGGAGCGAGCACAGTACATCTCAACAGTTCATAGCAGGTTAGAAAATATAATCATGCAGTAAAGTAAGATACAGGTACTAAAAGAATGCTGTATGTAAACAGAGAGAGAGCTGTAATAGAAATATCTACTATAAATAAGAGCTACCAGTGACTAGTGATTCAGAGTACAAAGTCGACATGTGAACGGCTTGATTTGTACATGGCTATACTAAAGAGGCGTACATGGCTATTCTACTTTGGAAATTGTTCACATGACTATTTATACTCACCCGTACCCCCAATCAATACACAAGGATCCAGCCAGGTTATGTTATATGATGCTATGTAACAGACCCCGAAGGTGGTAGACCCCGAAGGTGATACATAGTAGTCACATAAATGGGATAAGGATTCTAGGAAGACTCTACGATCATAAGAGTATATGTCGTAAGTGATCAAAGAACCAATGAAGCATATGATACGTCATGTAAGTGAAACGCACAGAACATGTAGTACCTGATGCTCCCTAAGGATAACATCTCAAGAATGGATCCATATAGTACCAATCCGTGCGACCAACGTGACAGTACAAGTAAAGTAATCTACTGCAGGAAATAATTCTAAGCAGGATATAAAATGATCAGAGAATGTACTCGCCTGGTATCTGAATAGCTGCGAAAATGTACTGTCCGAGATGAGGTACCTGGCTCCTAGTTAGAGCAATACAAGTCACAACAAGCCTGAAATGATATAATGAAGTCCTACTATGCATTCTATATGATTCTAGGTCAATCTAGACCAAAGTCAACTCTTGGTCAACTCTGGTCAACCCTAGAAGTCAAACTAGGTCAACTAAGTCAACCCTAAGCCAAACTAGTCTAATTAGTCTGTTCTAGGCCTAATCAAGACTAAACAAGTCTATCTAGACTCCACATTGACATACCATGCCATAGGCTAGAAGACTAGGCCATGGGCCAATAGGCAAAACCACATTCAGTCCCATATCTAAAATAATACACAAGTACATTATGACTATAAGCTCTAATATAGGAATCACACCTAAACTAGTTAGATAGGCTAATAAGATATCATGGCATAAAGGCTAATAGGGAAAATCACATCTTGATGTGATACACAAATATAACTTAGAATTTCCTATAGTCTATGAGTATACCATACTACCATATATGACAATACTTATAAGTATACACATATGTATATGAAGGGCACTCAAGTGTATGTGTCATGAGAGAGGGTGAGCTATAGAGTGTTCAAGTGTGTATGTGAAGAGTATTGTGATAGGGTGAGAGTGAGTGTGTCAAGAGACATGAGTGTAACAGGTGTGTGTGTTAGGGAATTATACAAAACAGTGAGTGAAGTGAGGCATAGACATGTGTGTGTGACTGAGGGATATAAATCACCTGTGTGTGTGTGTGGGGGGGCCTTGTGTGTGTTAATACAGGATAATGTGGCAGACAATAGGGTAGGAAACAATATATATATTAGGGTGTGGGTGTGATCAATACCCTGAAATCCAGTGAGCATTCCAACTGGAAATCAGTGAGGAGAACACACTACCAACCCCAACTCCACAATCAATCAATGATGAAACCTCATTTCAGTCAAATACAAAAATCCCCAGGAATGGAAACACACAGTTAATGCAAGGAAAATCGATTAACAGTTGTAGATTCATTTCCAGGTTTGCACATAACATTATATGAATCCCAGGTTTTGACATGGAAGAAAACTGGAAATCAGTTTGAAAAGTAAAACTGGAACACATAGCAATGAAAGAAATTCTTTGAATCACAGGTTCAAATGTAAACTGGAATTTATCATTGGAAATCAATAAAAGGAAATCAATCTACCTTATATTAACAGTTCAAAAGAAGGGAATTGAAACATTATTAATTCAGTTAAAACAACTACTTCCCAGGTTTTTGCAACTCTAAAACAGTTCAACAAATCACCACATTGATAATGGAATGGACAATGAAACACAGGTTCAATGAATGGAAAACTGGAACACCATTGTTCCCAGGTAATCAACAGAAATCATATTGAGAAAAAAATCAGTTTAAATGGAAGACAGTGAACACATATTAATCCCATTCCCAGGTTCAAATTTCAGAACACCAAATCCTTCCCCATTTCAAATCATACTCAATGCTCAAATCCCATCCACACATTCCCAAGCCCAAATTCAATACACAAGGCTAAGCTAACATATTATATGATGTGTAGGTTCAATTTAACAGATAAAACATAACAGGGAGGGGTTTTTAATTGACCAAACAAAACTGGAACAAACAGTATCCTAATGTATCAGGAAACCACACTGTTCTCACAACAATTCGAGCCAAAAACCATATAAACCCAAACAAGTGTGTAAACCTATAATAACAGGGATTGGACATGATGTTTAGAACCTAATTAATCATTAAAACATCATTTACAAGCATTAAATCAATTAGAACACAGAATACAAACTCAGTACACACACGTACACAATGTGTTCCCAGTGCACACGGAATATCGTATCCGACACGACACGAGGACACGTGCAACTTGACACACGGGGTGGCAGACATTGCCCCTTGGTGTGTGTCAAGTTTCAAGTGTCTACGACGCGTGTCCGTGTCGCAATCCTGCCCGAGCAGCAGGGCACACACAGTGCCTGTGCACGCGCGCGCGCGACCACGAGTACACACGCTCGTGTCGACTCGACACGACACTAAGGTGTGCTCAGTGCTATAGAAACGTGTAAGCAAGATCAAAACCTAGCATCCTATTAAAAAACAATCTATAAAAACAATCGAAATGCCCTTTGAGGCATTTCAACAAACACAATGCAAACGACATTGATACGTGTCCAAATAGGACACGAAACTTATGATACCTGACACGAAACCTATACAGACACTTAGGGGACTCCTAGGGTTTCCTAACCATGAAGAGAAATCGAAAATCCATAGAGAAATGAGAAAGTTACCTATTGTGTTCCTTCACAAGGAAAAGCCCCAAAAATGAGATCTCCTCAAGCTAGCCAATGGCTCCAAATTGTATCAATCCTGAGAATAGCCTCCACCAACAGTAGGGGGACACTAATTAGGTTACAATGGAAGAAGTTTCAATGAAAATAGATTAATATTGAATAAACTATGAAGGATTTTCAATAGAGAGCAAACCTTTCCTTAGAAAAAAATGGAGGAATGAATAAAGAGGAGGCACAAACTTTGAGAGGGATTTTATAGCAAGGAGGGGGAGTCCCTAGGCTGGTCATAATGTTAGGGTTAGGGTTTTGGGATTCAATCTAAGGGCTCTCATCCCATCTAGCATATTCAATGGTCAAAATCAAGGTCCCCCTTTAATCAAGTTGTAACCTAGTCATTCTAACTAGTCATGACTAACCATGACCAACTCAATTTCTAACTTAGTCTAACCATGACTAACTAGGACTAACCTAGGTTAGGTCAATTCTAGGTTGGGGCTACTAACAATCACATGGCAATCAATTAAATAATATTAAATCACACCATTTAATATAGTATATATTAATTCCAAATAATTATAATAATTTCAAATAAATTCAAGATAACCAATATCCTCAAGCTAAATGTAATAAACAAAATCTCTACCCACATGGTTAGGCTCTAGGGCAGGCAGTCACTACGGCTTCACTAGCTGCACACCAAATCACAAGTCATGATTTAAATAGTTTTAAAATTATTAAAAATCACCAAAAATCATATTATTAAATTTAAAACCATAATTAAATAATTTAAATACAAAATATCAAAATTACCTTCATTTCAGAAACTGGGTGTTACAATCCTACCCTCACGTCAACAAGTGGTAGTCGCATAATGTACAAGAGACTGGGTCTTCATGTGAGCGCATAAGCCGTAGTGGGCGCATAGTATATAGTGGGCACATAGGAGCATAGGAGTAGTAGGCGCATAGTGTTTGGCCCATGCCTATAAATAGGCTTTGAAGAGAGAGAAGATTTATTACTCTCTTTCCTTCAAAACTTTCAAAAGAATTTTCATCTCTTCTCTACACGAACCATGTTTCCCAAGGCCGCCAAGAGATCTGCGAACGGCAAGGGGGCTACACCGAGTGGCTCTCCTCCTGCGACAGCGTCCTCGCCAGTCCAAGACCCGATCCTGGGTGAGGCTACGCCTCAAAACAAAGTCTTGAGCGTTAATTTATGATGCTCAGACTTTGCTCTGCCTGGGCGCATGTGCCCAAGGCAACATGTTTCTGTGAGCATTCATATGCGCCCACAGAAGCATGCGTCCGTACTGTGGTATGTTTATGCGCCCACATGTTGCTACATGTTATGCGCCCATATACTGCTGCATGTTATGCGCCCACATGCTGTTTGTATGTTTATGCGCCCATATGCTGTTTTGGGCGCATAACCCTTTTGGCGCATAGCCCTTTGGGCGCATAGGATTCCTCCAACACTTAGTTTTTTTTTTCCTGCAGATTCTGAGTCTGACTTTCTCTTCCGTCCTTGCAGTTGACATGTTTGTCCCGGAACTTGGTGGAATCCTTTCGGCTCTGCTTGCCAAGTCCTCGGCACAAGCCTCATAACCAACATGGTCAGAAAGGTTCAGGCCAAGATCAGTCATAACCAGCCTCTGGAGCGGACGATCGCCATACTTGAACAGGACAAGACCTTCCTGAAGCAGATGATTAACGACGAAAAGTTCTTACTCGGAGGAGAACGACGTTTCAAGAAGCCGTACTTCCTGTTCGATGACAGTGTGGGATTTGAGGATAACGAGACAATATGTCTAGAAGACCCTTTGGTAGTTAAGTTAAATAACCAAAGAATATGGTTGCCATCAATGAAGCGCCAATACCCTCTGTCAGCGTTTACTGATTTAGTTGTACAGAGGCAGATGAAATGGGACCTGACCCCTAAACTACATGGGGTCGTTTCTGGCAGGATCCAATTCAACTCTAGTGACCGAAAGAAGGACACTTTCAAGTGTGTCAAGGGATCCATGTCCTACTCCACGAGGGGGCTGTATCCTGGGGCCATAATGAACGATGTCCCGACTGATCTTCACCCTTACGCTACTGAGACTCTCCAACTTGATGCTGTCAAAGAAGGAGTCGTATCCGGGAGGGAAGCTACGGATGGAAGGTTGTAGATATTCTGTCCCATTCTGGAGCGACCTTACTGGATGGGCGCTCTCGATTTACGAGGCCACCCTAAAAGCTGTCGGTCTTTTTAATGCCGTTAGAGCCACCCAATATGGTATTAAGGTTAACTGGCCTATGTTTATATTATTGGTGGAGTTGTACAATCATCACACATGTACCTTCTTTACTCCGGGTGGGAAGATGGGTCTGTCTCTTCACGAGATGCAGGCGATATCCAAACTTCCCTAGAGGACGGAGCCATACGCAGAATATGTCCCCTGTGATAAGGAGCTCCTGAATTTGGAGCGGGAGAACTCCGAGATGATGGAGGTGTACAAAGAGTTACTCTATTACCTTTTTATTTGTCACCAAATCACGAAAAAGGGTAAGACTGTGGGGTCCCTTCCCCATACGAGGGCCTGGACCAACTACATCTTCACCAGAGAAGAAGAAGATGGCCCAGTCTCTTTCTCGTCCCGCAAGCCCTCGACAAAATCTAATATAGAGTAGTTGATGGGGGCTATAGACGCCAAAGATAGTGATGATCCTGAGGGGAACTTCCCAGTTTATTATTTCTTCAGGCAGGCCGAGTTCAAGCTGTCAGAAAAGGCGGTGCTAGCGCTTTTCTGATGACATGGCTTCGTGATTGTGTAGTCCCGGGTGGTTCAGGGTCTATTGAAAGAATAAGCCGGGGTATGATACTTTCGGCTGTAAAGTTGGCCTTTGGACGCCAACTAGCCCTGCTTCCAGCGATGGTCTGCGCCATCCAACGGGGCTTACGATACTTCGTTGTGAATGCGATGACACTCGATGACGGAAAGGATTTTGCTAGGACTGAGTTTCCCTTTCATTATCTGATGGGATGGCTGGTGCTGCATTGTACCAGATTGATGAATGTCGGGCTGATGGTAGACTCTTTGGCTGGGGATGCCCTTCTTCGATGATTCAAAGATGCGGATTGGACCGTTACAGTGGTGCCTGTTTGCAGGAAGGCTTTGAGTTTTCTGCAGAACTATGAATTCTTCAGAGTGTCACCTCCGTCTGGTAGTGGCCGCGCAGGAAACACCCTAGTAGATGAGGGAGCACTCACTACTAGCCTTCCTATTGGGGCATTTTGTTGGCTCTAGTCCATCAGGCCTTTCCATCTGGTATTCAGGAATAGGAACCATACTTTCCTGGAACCTTATTTGCCGAGTCGCTTTGTACGGCAATTCGGCTACAACCAGCTTCTCTTGGGCAATCCCAGCCCTTATCTACAGTCGATAAGGAGTCTGATCGACGGGGAGCGTGCATGGGGCTACTATAATGCTGGATGTACGGGGACAATTTTTATCCTGCCAGAAGATAAATCAGACACCCACATGCTCTTTGCTGCTGCCAAGTTCTATATTCAGGTCAATACCCTTCATTCTCGGTATGACCGTGAGCAGAGTTTAATATCGGGGACTAGGCTTGCCCCTACTCTTGCTGATATAGGACGAGTGCACGCAATAGGGAGTTACAAAAAGGAAGGCACCGTACCCTCCGTTGAGCCGGCTGCAGCGCCACAGCAGAGAGTTATTCTTGAGGAGCCTATTGTTGCAGCGCCTCAGAGAGAGGATACTGAAGAACCTCTTCCTGACATTCCTCATAAGAGGAAAGCTTCCACCGAGCTGGTTCCACGGCCCAAAAGGAAGAAGGTTGTTGTTTCCTGAGGAAGAAAGGAGGTCGCGGATGTGAGTGTCGGCTTGCCTCCTCCCGGAAGATCTTTTCGGCAGACGGCGTCGCGGGCCGTTACCATTCGGGAGGTAAATATCTTCCTAGACTCCATAGCCGTTTTGGTCAAACCGTTAGAAGTTTTCTCACCATTACGTTTGTCCTTCGTATAGGACGTTGAAGTCACGACTGCGGTAGGTACTTCTTCGTCTGAAGAGGTGGACATAACAACAGTGTCCCCTGCTCATCCTCAACCAATGGATGAGGGCGAGTCTTCTTCAGTTGTAAGGCTTGAGCGAAGGGATGATCATGGCGAAGGCCCAGACTATGGCGACGATCAGAAAACCAGTCCCTCCTATGACATTTCTTTGGGGGATATGTCTATGATAGGAGCTATGATGAAAGACTTGGATGAAAATCAAGTCCAATCAGCTCACCCTCCTTTGACTATGTTATCTTTGCACCTCTCTTCAGATGAGATTTTTTGACTTTAATTTTGCGTGCTCCTCGTGAGGCTGACTGCCATTGTATATTCCCTTGTAGACAAGGAGAAGTAACTAATCATAGAGATAGCCCAAGGCATTGGGGTAAAAAAAGTGGTTGTCCCTGGTTCCTCTGAATTTGCTGGTATGGAGGGAGCTGTTAGTGAGCTAGCATCGGCTGCAGAAGGAGAGGTTGAACAGCCTACTGAGGGGGCTATTGCTGAATCTGCTTCCGGTCCAGCTGGGGCCGTAGAAGATACCCAGCCTGATGCTGCTCGAGGCTTCGATATTGTTCTTCTTGAACAGCCTAGGCCTGCTCTTGGTTTTCCTGAATCCAAGATCGATGATCTAGCCCAAGTTGGTGCTGAGCATATCGAAGGTACGAAATTACAACTCTTTCGTACTCCCCCTTTTTGTTACTGATACATATATTGTTTTCTTTGTCAGGTTCGGCTTCTTGTCAGGCATCTCTTCCTGGAGCGGAAGATCCTCATCAAGCTTCCTCCCTGACGACCTCCTCTGAAGACGATGAGATGGCCCAGGAAGTCGTCAAAGCTTTCTATTCTGTCCTGAAAGTAAAGCTTCCTGGAGTTCTGAATCGAAACGCCGCCTTTGGCCCTGTGAAGGCCGTTGCTGAATGTCAGGCGGTAGCCCTTGAGAGCATCGCCGGCTATGAAGAGCGGGCTAATGCACTAATGTAATGCCCCCGTCCCAAAATACATAGGTTAAGTACGTAGACATGCCAGCTGTATACAAACGAAGTACAGGGGCCTTGTATGTATACATAACCTGTAAAATACAGTAAACCAAAACTAACTAATCTCATCCACAAAATAAGGGAATAAAATATATCATATAATGAATTATTCTGATTCAATATGTTGGGTGGAGACGCATCCACTACCAACCAAAATAAAAAGGAAGAAGTATATGATATATAAAAGGGCTAAGTGGAAGTAGCAAGGAGGAACCAAGTCACGTCATCTTCGAATAAATGGAGAAGACCACGATCCCGGCTAGAATACCTGCGGAAGACATGAACACACACCTGGGGAATAACTAGGTCCTCGGAGGGACGTAGCAAGATACAGGAAGAACAAGCTAATATGAACTGTCAAAATAATAATAATATGCAAAAATCTCCTAGACACTAATATGCAAAAGGGAATGCTAACCATCTATTGTGCAATTTAGAGGACAACTTTCATGCACATGGGTAGGATTTTAGGCTATAAGTACGTAACTGGCATCCAGTCATCCGTATCCGTCCGTAATGTCCAAAACGTCAGAGGGCATCAGCAAATATAAATTGCCACAGTTCCATCCGGAGACTGTGGTTTACCTGTTTGGATTCCCATACGCACTAGCGACTGTCCTCCCCCAATATTTTCTACTCTGACCAAGTCATGTCCATGACCCGTCCAGTTTTGTAACTGCTCAAGTCTCTATACCTAAATCGTAGTAGTTACGATCTATCCATCACACGGCAATAAAGATGGCCAGTCCATAAGTCATGCCCCTAGCAAAATGTCTCAAACCGTGTAGTATAGATGTCATGGCCAAAGGAGATATAATGATATCCCCAACAAGAAGGTAGTCCGCTAGAACTAAGTTAACATGCATATAGTAAAGTAAAACGACTAATAGAGTCGCTTGCACCCAAGTATGGCTTGGACGCGCAGTTTATAACAATTAAAAATAACAAATATAAAACAAAGTAAATAATATAAAAAGTAAATAATATGACAGTTAATTAGCAAGGTATACTTGCATGGGTCCTGAGCACTATGGTGGCGAAGATGAGACAGGAAAGTAGGTGGAACAACGGCTGCTGAGGAACTAAGGTCCAAACAAACATCTCCGGATGCTAAAAATAGTCTATTATTTAATTATAATTAATACTGTACCTATTAGATTTATTTAGTAAATTCTGAAATTAGGATATGGCATAGATTTTCGTATTAGCTTTCTAAAAAACAAAACGGATCGTATTTTCGTTTCCGGAAACTCCCGAAATCGCAAAAATACTGAAACACGTTTATTTTTGGGACACTAGATACTCAAACAGTTTTGTAGAAATCTACAGAACGAATTTTGTCTATTAAAATATGTTTCTGGAAAGCTTACCTCGACACGCTTCTTTTAAAAAAATTTGAGGCAAATCGGAGCTCGGAGCTAGGAGATATCGTCGTTCCAAGTTGCTATTGCTACTAAAAAACGGGGCTGAATTCTAATGACGAATTTTAGAGTTTCTATTGGACTAAAAATAATTTTCTAATTATGGCTGATAGAAGGGGGATGTATTGGGTTTATATAGTTACTTATTTCAGATTTATCTCCTAAATTAGATAGGATTTGATTTAAATAAATTGGAGTTTGCTTTGCTAGGATAGGATATAGATAGGGATGCTTTCCTATTAGACTTAGGATTATGATTAACTTAAAATATCATATTTATCTAAATTATCTATAAGATTATTTAAAATTACTATAGATAATAAATAGAGTTAATAAACAATCTTCATCTAATCTCATTTATACAAGCTGAAGTATTTAATACTAAATTCACCAATGAGCACTATACTAAATATATGTAAAATAATACAAATTATATAATAAGTCAATAAATAGTTATTTAAAAATCCAGAAATTTCACAAATATTTATTTTGAAAAATTAAGGGTTTACAAAAGTCTTATCTAGATAAGGACTAAAAAGAGTTTTAATTTCCCTTAGATTTTCACTATTTAATTCAAATTGATTTAAAAGTAACTCAATCAAATATAATCCAATGTAGATAGATTATACCTCTAATTTAAACTATATTTAAATAACTTAATAATTTTTTTCAACTTAAATTACCATAATTAGTTACATATTAAATCAACCCATATTTAATATACTTTTTCGAAATAATATATTAATAATAATAATTAATTTCGAAAATACAAATATATATACACTCGCGTGCAAAATAATACTTATATAAAATACAGTTTTTCTAAATTACTAGTTATACTTGTACCATAAAATAACATAGCCTTTTTTTTAAAATAAAAATAAAGTTTGGAAATCCTCGGCGCGACGCATTTACAACTTCAAGCAATATAAAATATTTATTGTCTATTATTTTGAAATATTTTCTACATCTATATAATTAAAATATTTTATAAAAATATGTACTTTCCACTTATTCACACTTTACGAGAAATTTACGAAACACAAACTCGTACGCGACATACAAATACGAAATACAAAAATCAATACCATATTTATATAAAAAAATTGTAGTAGAAATTTAGGGATTTTACAACTAAGGAGGGTTCTTACTGATCTGGAGGGTCATGTGGCTAGATTTTGGGATGCCAAACAACGGAGCCCGACGTCGCTATTCCATGTAGAAGACGAGGCCTTAGTCGTGGCTCTCGTAGAAGATGAGGTTACTTTCCAAGCAATGAAGGATGCCCTCGCTCAAGAGATCACTGAATTGGTTGATCAATATGAGCAGTTCAACACTGCGAGTGAGGCACGTGCTGCTTCAAAGAATAAGCTGGCTGCATAGATTACTGAGAAATATAATCACATTGCACGGATCCAAAGTGAGATTGCTCAACTAGAGGCCAGCTTAAGGACAGTGATGTCTGAACATGAGGACTATTTGGTTCAGGCTGCCATGATCGCCACAACTTTCGCCAACTTAAAAGGACAGCTGTTGAAGTTGGAGGGAGAGCACTTGAATCTGATCCCCATCCAGGATGAGGTTGCTCGTAAAGAAGAGGTGCAACACCGCGCTACCGCGAAGTCCGAAGCCGAAATTGTGGCTCTAAGGGATAATATCAATCGATTGTGTATCCCTTAGATTTTTTGTTTGCAATTGTTTCTTTTAGTCGTCAAGACTCTTGTATCTTTTCTCCGTCTTTTGATAGACATTTAATAAAGAATCTTTTGGCTTTCAATAATTCATGAATGAAGTTTGTGAAATATCAGAACTAGAGGTAATGTAGACGTAGTAAGGATATTTCTGGTAGGTATTCCGCTGGAGAATTTGATGTGGTCTTATTATCCGTTTTATATTCTGGGTTTTTGAATATAGATAATAAGTTGAAAGAAGCTGCTAATAGAGGTAATATGGACGTAATAGCAGAGGATGTTCTATATCTGACCAGAGGTAATATGGACGTGGTAGGATATATAACATTAGGTAGGAGTGTATAATTCAGAGGTAATATGGACGTGATTATCCTTGATGAATGCTTTGCTCAGAGGTTATATGGACGAGGCAAAACATTTCTTAATCATCCCACTGGAGAAATAATTATCGAAAAACAGTTCAGGGGTAATAGGAACGTGACTTGTTTTCGTCAGACCGAGTTTGGGCAGAGTCAAAAACGAAAATGATTCAACTGGAGAATCTTTTTAGAGGACCTATTATCTATGGCGTATTCAAGACTCTTGAAATACGGATAATAGTTAGATGCTTTTTTGAATCACATAAACATTGTACTGTACATTTAAATGATTAAAACGGGGTATATGTGAAACGCTGTTACACATAATATTTCTTCAGGAACTTGTCGCTGATTAGCATCATGAGCAAGTCACCATCATACTTGGTTAGTCGATACGCACCGTTAGAATATACTGATTTTATAACGAAAGGACTTTCCCATTTAGGCTAGAATTTTTCTTTTGTCTTATGCATCATGACCATTGGTCTTCTCACTGCTAAGACCAGATCACCAACTTGGAAGATTCTTTCCTTCACTTTTTATTAAAGGCTCTGGAAAGACGTGCTTGGTATAGCTCAATACGCTACTGAGTTAATAAGCATTTTTCGTCTAGCGCTTCGAGCTCCTGTAGTCGCAGACGGTAACTTTCTTCGCCAGTCAACTAACTAGCTAAGGCTACTCGAAGAGAGGGAATCTAGATTTTTAGGGGAAAAACTGCTTCGCTCCCATAAATCAGAGAGAATGGCGTACTACCAGTTGGAGTCTGGACCATTGTACGATAGGCCCAGAGAAATTCGTCGAGCTTCTCATTCCAATCGTGCTTGTTTGAAGACACGAACTTCTTGAGAAGTTTAATAATGGTTTTATTGAAGGCTTCTGCTAACTCATTAGCCGCTGGATTGTAGACAGTAGAGGCTACATTCTGGATTTGATTCTTATTGCAGAACCGATAGAATGCATGGCTTATGAATTGTGGACCATTATCATGGATGATCCTGTGAGGTAGGTCGAAGCGGTAGATAACGTGATGTTTGATAAAACTGATCACGTTCAACGTCTTCACTTCGGTGAGCTGTATAGCTTCCGTCCATTTGGAGAAGTAATCAATTATAGCTAGGATGAACCGATGTCCTCTGGAAGATGGCGGGCTGATTGGGCCTATGGCGTCCATACCCCAGGCTTCAAATGGCCAAGATGCTGCCGTCGGGTATAGAAACTTCGAAGGTTGATGAATGAAGTCAGTGTGGAACTGACAAGCCCTACACTTCTTTACATATTCAATAGCATCTGCTATCATCGTAGGCCAATAATAACCCATTCGTCTGAGGCGATCTTGTAATTTGGGGCCTGGTTGATGTGCACCACAAACTCCATCATGAGCCTCACGGAGTGCATGTTTGGCTTCTGTGTCTGATAAACATCGTAACAGTAGCCCGTCGTAAGAGCATCGGTTCAACATTTTGGTAGCTGTATTATAGTAAAATCTGAGGGTAGCCCGTCGTAAGAGCGTCGGTACAACATTTTGGTAGCTGTATCATAGTAAAATCTGAGGGATCACCTTTGGACATATACTGCTTCCTTTGGGTCCTCAGGGAGGATTCCATAGATGGCATAGTCTATGAAAAAAAATCTCCAGTCTTTAACGTTGATGTTTGTTTCCATTGCGTAACTGTGATGAATATACAAGGCATCTTTCCCACAAAATAGTTCTCGACCAGACACTGTGATCGACTGCTGAGTATTGGTAGGGACAGACAAGGAAGCAGTAAGACCGGCTAAAGCATCTGCTTCTATATTCTGTAGTCGAGGCACGTGCTCGATGAAGAATCCAACGAAAGTAGAAGCCAATTCGATTATCGCTTTGTAATATGGGATGAGATCTTTGTGACGAACTTCATAATCCCCTCGGACCTGAGTAACTATTATTTTAGAATCGCCGTAAGCTTCTAGATAGTCAACTCCCTGTTATTTTTCCAGTTGAAGGCCGATCAATAGGGCATTATATTCGGCCACATTGTTGGTGCAAGTTTCCACGAGAGAATATGCACGGTGTATAACTAGATGGTCGGGTGACACAAGCACGATGCCTACTTCGGCCATGATATTTCCTTTAGGTCCTGTTCTTGATGCACTATCAAAGAACATTCGCCAAATGGGGATTTTCTCAGTTGCGGTGTTAGACTCCACTACTTCATCCGGGATTTCATCGTAGAGTTTAGAAGATTCAGGCACCAGATGAACTGCTAGGAAATCAGCTAATGCTTGGCCTTTTACTGCCTTCTGAGGGACGAACAACATATCGTATGGAGTCAACAGCATTGCCTATGTAGCTAAACGAGAATTAAGAGAACCCGATTTAGTCATGAGTATTCTGAGAGGATTGACTTTAGATATGATGTGGATAGTCTGTCCAGACACATAGTAGCGTGTCTTCTGGATAGCAAATACCAGTGCAAGATATTCATTTTCAACAGGTGTGTATTTGTGCTCGGCATCCACCATCGTGCGGCTGAGGTAGTAGATTGCCTGTTTATGGCCGCTATCATTCTTCTGAGCTAATAGGGCACCAAGAGAATGGTCCATAGTGCAGACATATAGTAAGAAGGGCTTCCCCATTATTAGAGCCACCAGTACTGGGGGGCTTGTGAGATACTTCTTGATGTCAAATGCGCGTTGACATTGTTCAGTCTAGACGAAAGATACGCCTTTCTTCATGAGCTGAGTAAACGGTTGACACCTTCCAGAAAGGTTCGAAATGAATCATCTGATGTAGGCAAGCCTTCCTTGTAGTCCACGTAGCTCTTTGAGATTTCTTGGGGGATGCATATCGAGGATATATTTTACTTTCTTTGGGTCACGATGTATATCCTTTGAAGTGATAAAAAAACTAAGGAACTTGTCGCTGGAGACTCCCAAAAAATACTTGGTTGGATTCATCTTGATTTGGTGTGCACACATTAGTTCGAACATCGTTCTCAAATCTTGGAGGTGGTTGCCCTTGAGATGACTTTTAACTGCGATATCATCTACGTAGCATTCCACTGTTTTGTGCAAATGATCATAAAAATTATGTTTATAGCTCACTGGTATGTCGTCCATGCATTTTTCAATCCAAAGGGCATCACCGTATAGCAGTATACCCCTAACGGTGTTCGAAAAGATATGTGTTTCTCATTATCGGGGAACATCTTGATCTGGTTGTAGCCTGAGAACCCATCTATTAAGGACATTCGCTCGAAGCCGCAAGTATTGTCAATCATTACGTCAGTGATCGGTAGAGGGAACTCATCTTTCGGGCATACATAGTTCAAATAACGGTAATCGATACAGACTCAAACTTTATCGTTCTTTTTTATGACTGGAATAATGTTAGCGACCCATTCAGGGTGTTGTTCTTCGCGAATGAACCCGCTTTAAATAAGCTTCTTGACTTCACTCTCGATGGCCTCCATGATATATGGTCGGAATCGTCATTGCTGCTACTTCATTGGCTTAGCTTTAGATGAGATATTTAGGCGGTGTATAGCAACTTTAGGGTCCAAGCCTGGCATGTCTTCATAGCTCCATACAAAGACGTCAATGTATTCTCTTATAAGCTGTATAAGAGATTATCGTTCTTCGCCAGACAGACTTTTGCTGATAAAGATTGGTTTAAGAGATGATTCATCTCCTAAATTAACTTGGACGACTTCGTCTTCAGTAGGTGGTTCATGTTGTTCGAAACGTAACTCCCACCTAGTATCCATCTTTTGAGCTTATTGTTCAAGCTCGATCGATTGGACATCGTCTGCAATTTGGTCAACTAACACCATGTTGACGGACAAAGTTGCTTTGAACATGTCTCCAATCCTGGAGTCTGAATCCCAGAGACAAGAATCAGAAGAATGGAAGCAACGATCTGCTTCGATGTCTGATCTTTCAGGAGTTGTTGGAGGAGTGACATAACCCAAACCAACATCGTTTTGTTGATAATAGTTCTCGAGTTTGCCGGAAGGAGCAAAGTGACGTATTGGCAACCGTCATCCCTGACCGTAATTTAGCCCTTGGTTGCTTTTTTATATCATATCCCACATTCTGGATGATATTCTTGGCCTGCCAAATATATCGATAAAGTTGCATTTTTCTAGAATCATAGTCAGCTTCAGTGTTGTGATTGGGAGAAGTAGAGTCCAGAACGAACTTTCTTTCGCCAATTATTCGACCGAAGATGATTAGTTCTTCACCCTTCTTTCTAGCTGGAACGATAAAGTAGTGGATATCTTCTGGTCAGACTTTTTCCTGCAGATGAGGCATCGTAACCGACATACAGAGATGTGGTCCTATACCATGCTCTAATGCGTATATCGTATCTATGTACTAGTTTACATATTAGTAGACATCAGAGTAATTCAAAGATAAACCTTTACTTAGAAAATACGCATGTTCTTCTTTAGGGATAACATCATCAACTGAAGGTACATTATTTTGAGTATTGATATACTCATTGAGAGGATCATTGTCCGGAACATGAGCCACAACATTGGCCAAGTTCACCATATAGGGTAACTCTTCAGGATTGGGAGGACGGACTTCAGTAGGTTCCACCCGAGGTATTTTGCGGAGAGTGATGGTCAATGGTTTGACCTTATCAGGATTTTTCTTTTTAACCCATATTGTTAGAGGCTTTGGAGTACCTTTTGGAGTAGTACGTCCTTTGATTCGAATAATCAGGGGACCATTACTGGCGGAAGAACTCACTTCAGCTTCATCGTCAGCTTCGTTATCGTCATCCTTGGAGGGCTGAGATTGGTAAATTACCGAATCTCCATAGTAGGCTTCAATACCTTTGAAAGGATCGATATCGACAAACTCTGTCTTCACGACGTCATCGCTGTTGATGTACTTGAAGCACTGGTGAAGGATAGAAGGAATGATTATGTTCTCATGTATCCATGGACGTCCTAACAAGACATTGTAGGACATGTTGGCGTCGATTACATAGCAAGAAACCTCAGTTCGAAGATCACCAATCTGGGACTTGAGACGGACCTTGTCCAATGGGTGGCTTCTTCCAGTATTGAAAGCCATGATAGTTGTATTGGTTGCAGATAGCTTGTGCAGAGAGATCCCTAGAATTTGGAGTAAACTTCTAGGAATGATGACGATGGAGGAACCTAGATTGATATGCATCTGATCCACCTTAATTGCCTCGATATACCCTGTATAGTATAGAGGTCTTTCATGACGATTATTTTTGAGTAGCATGTCCTCCTGTGAAAAGGTGATATTGGGTACCACTTCCATAGTACTGTGGCAGTGAGGACAGGAGATGGGATCTTCAGCGGGGGCTTTGATTTCAACGAGATAAGAGTCGGCATGTAGTAATGCCTCACTTAAGGCCTTCCGCATCTTTTTGGAGAGTCGCAATAGATCGAACAAAGACAACCTGGCAGGTGTATTGGCCAGCTGTGTCAGCATGTCAAAGTTATAAGGCCGATCCATGCCTTCGGGAGTTGGTGCCTTCAGAGACTTGTCAAATTGCGTCTCCTTCTGCTTGACTTTGTCAGTAATTGAGGGCTTAGATGGAACGGCTTCCGAACTTGTAGGGGCAACAGGAGCTTGAGAAGGTACTGCTTCTTCTTATGCAGGGTCATAAGTCCATAGGTAAGCCTTCCCAGATCGCGTCTCGCCAGATAGAACTTCGTAAATGGAAGAAGACACCATATGACATGATTTATATTTCTTACCCCTCTTTACTTTGGGAGATACCAACCCCTACGTCATTTCTTGCACAAGGTCCGGATGGACCCACATGATCTCACCACATTCAGTCGTGAGTGGCACCAAGGTTGAGTTGCGAGCTGGCGACATGTTGACGACTTCCATTATTACCTTGGGGATTGGGATTACGCAGTCTGGGACTTCTGTGGGAGGAAAATCACCAAATTAGAGAGAGATCATGTTAGAAGATACGACCTTGTCTTCAGCTTCAAGGTTGATCACTTGGCTGTCGAAAAGCTGTTGTATCTTCTTCTTCATGACGATGCAATCCTTGGTAGAGTGGTGCACGTACCGATGATAAAGATAGTACTTGGGATCGTTGAGTTGGTTCGCCTCCACAGGACGTCGTGGTGGAGGCAATGTCAGTTTATTATCCTTCGTCAATATGTGAAAAATGGTAATAACATCGTCCTCGTCAAAGGAGAAAGTCTCCTTAGGTTTGTCAGGAGCGTCCTGAGAATTGGAAGCTCCCTTGGAAGCATCGACCTTCAAGACTTCTTTCCCTTTACCCCCACGGACTGGGATAGTTTGAGGGTGCTTGCCTTTGTCTTCAGATTTGGGTGATTTCAACCCCAGTAATTCCAGATTAGGGACATCGTCTTCAGCAGCATCAACGGCTCCAATGAAAGCGGGCCATGTATCATACTTATGTATACCCAGACAGAACTTTACTGTAGGAAGGAAGTTATGTCAACAAGTATCCATAATTTCTGAGTCTGGTATATCGAAGGCCATCTTCAATGCTAGTCGCCTGAAGCGTTCGATAAAAGCAATAACATACTCGGTCCTCCTTTGCTTAGTCTCAATGAGGGTGGACATACTAACATGCATGCCACTCTTGTAAAACCTGTTAAGGAATAACCTCTTCAAGTCTTTAAAGGAATTAATACAACCGTCAAGCAAACTGCAGAACCATTCAAAAGCTACCCTCTGTAAGGTACTAATAAATAGATTTGACAAGAACGGATCATCCCTGGGTAAGTGTAGAGTTTGCATATTGAAGTATGTCATGTGTTGGCGAGGAGAAATCATCCCGTCAAATAAATTTAGCGTTAGTAGCTTGTAGTTAGGAGGGCAAGTAGCATTCTCCCATTCAGGAAGATAAGATTGAGATATCCTCATCTTCTGAAGCTCGTCTTTATTTGAGATGGTATCGAGACGGGCAACAAAAGAATCAATTGTATCCTGTTGATTGAGCAGATATTGAGAAACGGCTACTGTACGATTGTCTGGCATCGTTAATGAAGGACCATACCCAGCATTTGCAAGATTTGGAGGAGGCGCAACAGAATGATACTCCTTCTGTAGTGAAGGAGGGTTGTTGCTATGAGCCGGACTAATGTGTGCTGAGACGTTTGGTTGAGGTGGAGAAACAGCCCCAGCAGCTTGGAACGCCATGATACTGGTAAGCATATCAGAGATCTTTCCAAATGCTGTTTCAAGACTCTCTAGCCATTTGTTGGTCTGATCACTGGCTTCTTCAGGTCTCTCTCCATCCGCTATGTATGTAGATAACATGCGAGGATGAATAGAGGAGACAGTATAACTGGTGCTGATACTGTCTGTCTCTGAGTTGAAAAGTCCTTCGTCTTCAGGTTGGGGAGGTAGATCGTCATCGTCAGATTCGAAGAGATCATTGTCATCTGGAATGCGACCCCCGGTGTGAAGATCATCTGCTTCAGACTCTGAAGGAATACTACCCCCAGCTAAAGGATCATCACCTCTAGCTTGGGTGTCCTCGTCATCTATACAGAATCTCGTCCTTGACCGAGTACCCATATAGACTCCTTCAAAAGTTGGCAGACTTTTTTCTTCTTCTGTTCGCAGAACTGAGAGAAAAAGTTGGGTTCGTGGTCCACCTTCTTTGATTGGGGCTTCCGTAAGGAGGACCCCATGAGGTGTAAAACCCCTAAATTTCTACTTTTTTTTTAAAAATTTGGTACTGATTTTTTTATTATTTTGTATTGTACGTCACGTAGTTGCATTGTACGTCGCGCACGAAATTTCGTTTCATAATTTCTCGACGAGTGCGAATATGTGCAAGCGTACATATTTTTGAAAAATATTTTTCTATTTTATAGTTTCAAAATAATATAGATAATAATTATTTTTAGCTATCGTACCAAGATTTCCAAGTTTATGATTTTAATTATGAAAAGCCTTTCATTTATACAGTTAAAATAATAAATAATTTTCCTATAAAATGATATATTAGAAAAGTATATTTATGTAAATATTATTTGGTCATACATATATATTTCGTAATTATTTATTAGTTTATTTTTAAATAATAATATAATTTTTGAAATTATTATTATTAGTATTTTTGGAAATCATATGTTGAAATTATTGTGGCAATTTAAAATCTTGATTTGAATTATTTTAAATAGTTTAAAATAAGGATGAAGGTTTATCTATATTGGGTTTATTTGGGTTAAACTATATTTAGATTTGATTTTGATTGAATTGATTTGTTTAAATTAAATGGCATATTATCTATTAGGGATTTAAAATCCTCCTACATCTTATCCAACCGGGAATTTCCACCTCCTATATAAGGAGAGGTACTCATCCATTATTTTTCCACAAATTTCCACCGCAGAGTGCATCGTGTCGGTGTCCAACTCCAATAGATTATTTTTGTACATATACATCATCCCCTTCGTGTCGACAATCCCAACACCATCTCCGATCCCTAACCTAAGCCTAGTCCAGGCCAGCCAACCATATTCAGCCCCCCTCTCTTCTGTTTGCCGCAACACCCTCTTCCTCCACACCAGCCTCCTCTCCCGGCCAACGGCCGCAGACCCGAACCCCCCTAACCCTAGAAACACCAACACCAGCAATAAACCCCGCCACCATTATCACAGCCACCACCTTTATCTCGACCGACCACCATGACCGGCCTCCTCCCCGAGCCCCGCGACCCGGAGCCAAACCGCCATCACTACCAAGGCTACGCCCCGACTTCGTCGGTTGTCCCCGACCATCCAACCCGACCACCATGCCCGACGCCAACGTCAGAGCGCACCAGCGCTCGTCTTCCCCCCAGACAACCGACCACGACCACCAGAAATCACCACCGCCACCATCGTCGCGGCCGTCTCGGCCGCTGTCACCAACACCATCATCATCACTGTCACCGCCGTAGCCACCGCGACAACCACCGCGGCACGCCCAACCCACCACCACCGAAAAACAAAAATAAAACACAAAAAATTCCCTTACCTCCACCTCCCCGACGAAGACCGCCTAGCCGCCTCCTTCCCGGCCCGGCCATTAACGTCCGTCGCCGCCCGCATCGTGGCAAGGCTGTGCGCCACCGCGAGCATCTCTCTGTCCGCTGGGCCCCCGCGCGTGCACACTTTCCGCAGGCCGAACCAGCCACCGGCAACGTCGACCGCCCCTCCGCCGGAAGCTTCCTGCCTCTCCCCCAACCTCTCGATCTACTCCCCAAATTCCTGTCCGCCTTCCATCCCCGAACTCTTCGCCATGCCTCCGCGAGACCGTCGCGCCAGCGCCGAGCGAGCGCCGCCCCGCAGCGCCGCCTCCAGCCGCCGTCACCCACCATCTCGCCGCCGCCTCTTCTTTTCTTTCCCGACTCCTTTCCCCCGTTCCTTTCCCCGTCTCCGGCGACCATCTCCACCGATCTCTGCTCCTCCGATCGTCTCTGTCCCTACTCTCGCTCCTCTCTCCCTCTCTCTGTCTCTTTGCATTTTTTTTCCTACTAAATAAAGCAGCAGAGCTGCTACTATTATTATTTTCCTTTTTCCTTTCTTTCTATTATTAATATTATTTTTATTTTATTAGTATAAAAGTAACAGATGTGTTGTTATGGTTATTCACAATTAATAATTTCCTGGAGTTAATTTTGTTAGTTGAAATATATATAAATATACCTGGTAAAGTGTTTTTTAACAGTTATTTTAGAATATGGAATAAATGTAGGCTTTAATAAAATTTATTGTATAAATAGTTGACATGGATTTTTTTTAGTTATAAATAAACTATTGGGCTTGACCTTACACTTATTAAAAAAATAGGATTTCAAAACCCCTAAAGATATTATTATATTATTTTGATTTTATTTAATTATAAATTTTTAGACTTACGAGTATTTATCTGAAAATAATTGACTAATAAAAAGGGTATTTTTTTTAAACTACAATATTGATAGAGTAAGCCTTTTCTAAAAACATATTTTTTACTAATAAGATATAGTTTTAAAATACCATATATATATATTCTAGTAGTTATGTAAAATATTTTTCTAAGCAAAGTATAGTTTTTGACCTAAAACGATTTTTACTAACTACCTAAAAAATAATAATTTTGGATGATAAAATATATTTCTTTTTCAAGGACTATAATTATTTTCTAAATCATATATTTCTTATTTATCGAATTTTTTTGATTATCCTTCCGTCCGTGACTAATCCCATTATTCATGATCCCTGCCTATTATGTACTTACCTTATGTCGAACGTAACTAATTTGACCCTTCTGGACCCAATAGAACTGTCCGTGCCACCATCAAAGGTCACCTTGCATAGTTGTTGTACCGAAGTCGCAGTTCGTGCCACATTGATCATTGCAGTTCCCCAGGCATCCTACCAGGCAAGACACCTTGTCATTTGTTGTTTATTTATTTAGCTCATATTTTATGCATTATTCATTATTTTCTTTATGCAAAATAAACTGTGATACATGGCATAACCTGTTAGAACTTACTGTTCATTTATATTTTCTGCTATGTATTATTTTTCTTACACATTAAACCTAGATTTAAGGGACCACCTTGTGTATTGCATTCATTTGGCCTTGACACGTTGTACCACGAAGTTGTGTATCTCATGTAGAATACGGACATGCGTGACTGGCTGGCCACCGGTGCGTACAAGCCGTGCGATAGGAATAACCGCTAATAGAATTGCATGCTAGTTTGACTTAGCGGTTATAGAGGTTTCTGTTGTGGATACAATATAGTAGGCATTGGGCGGGGAGGACAAGTCCTTAGCGTATGGGCTTCCATGCACTTTCCCTTTTGTAACCCGTGAGCTCCGCCGGAGACGCGGGTAAGATTATCCATGATTACTGACGGCCACTGACGTTCTGTGGAACGTTATGCTCTTACTGATTGGGCCTCTGGTGCCCCAAGGGGGGACCATGTCGATCCTATTTAGCCAGGGCCCATGCGTAGGAAGGATTGTTTTTAACTGCAATTCACATAGAACGGTTAGGCACCTTTATCCGTTAGGTACGAGTACTTTTGGTTTGGGTACTTGCATCTGACCGTGGCTTGGAACAATAACTTGTCGCAGATTAGTTCGTCACCTCTTGTCATTGTTTGGTTGTAGGTGTGACTTACTACTTCGATGAGAAGGTATTGAACCTTGTTGGGGTCCGGATACCATATTGGATTCATAGCATGGAAAGATACGTCACCGTGAATTAGTTTACAATCTCATGTCCTTGTTTGGTTGGGGGGATGGTACGCTAATTCAATAGGTATATATTGAACCATGTTATAATTCGATTGACTTATTTATTTAAGCAATATTTATTCAGTTTATATGGCATGATATTATGTGTCATGTTACGTCCCTCTGAGGACCTGGTTATCTCTCCAGATGTGTACTCTTATTTTTCGCAGGTGTTCTACCCGTGACCATCTCTATTTCTTCGAGGATGATTGCACTTGGATGGTCTTCACTTCGCTCGCCAAAATCATTCTTTTGTATATCATGTTTTTCTTTTCATTGTTGGTAGTGGATTTGTCTCCGCCCAACATATTGTACCAAGACAATTCATTATCATTATATGATATCTTTTATTTTGTGTGGATGAGATTAGTTATGGTTCTACTGCATTTTACAGCTTACGTACATTTATTATATGGCTGGCATGTCTACGTTCCTAGTCCTACGTATTTTAGGATTGGGACGTTACATATTTTTGTGGTGGCCCATGCAGGTCAAGATAAATTGTTTGGTTACTTTAACGTGCTAAGCAAGCCTGCGAATAGGATTAGAAGTCTAGGATCTCATCCACATACTTGACCTCTTTCTTCGATTCCATATTCAAACTACCGTTCGACTCATCGATTGCATCTTGCTTGATTCCTTCTATCATAATTCTTATCTTCCTTTCGTGCTTGCTAGAGGTTAGACATGTGATCCCTACTAGTTGGACATGTTTTTTTGTCCCAAAACACCATTAGTTAATTCTTTTAAGTTGGGTAGAATACCTCGTGACCTAGCAATCCCTTTGTCCTTGTGACCTATATTAGTAAGTTCACTTAGATTCTAGAATTTAGAGGACCCTAACCCATCTAGTCAACCAAGGACTTGGACAAGAAGACTATAGGATGACTGTATAAAGACCATCACAGGACATAACTTAGATCCTTTAGAAATTCGACTATACTCTCTCTTAATTTTAAACTCTCGTGCCTATAATTTCACCATATTGACTAATATTGCTACTATAATCTAGATTTGCAAGTTCATTGATTTATCGAGCTTGTTCACGACATATGTTATTGGAAGAGCTCCCACTAACATATTGTCTAATCAGAACCGGTGCATAATGGTCTGATCAACCAAGTGCACTTTCGTTCACTTTTAACTATTATTCTACGTGGATGGAACATAATTAAACTTGGCCTTTAGAATCCCTTCTACGGCTGTCTTGACAATTCCTTTGAAATGATTCGGTCGACTTTGAACCACGTATTCGTATTCGATAATATCGCCTTTGAACTCCTTATTGCTTTCGCCTTTACCTATTTTAGAAGGACGAAGGCGTTGTACTAGAACTTCTCTAGCCTACCTACCGATTATGACCATTATTACTCGATGTTGCTATATCTTCATCCTAAACTGTTCATTCTTTTCCTCGGCCCTATATTTACTATCGCGACCTCCTAATCACTTAAATAGGAGTGAATTTAAATTCGTTCTCTTAGTCGTGCCCTCAACTTACACTTAAAAAACCATAACTTTAAGGTCTACAAATTTTTTTCTTCTTGTTATCATAATATTCTTTATTACCTGTTATCTTGTTTTTACTCATTTTCCTTCTTGCGCTAACCCATGATTATCCTCGCCATTATTGAAATCACAATTTCCTAATACATCTTTTGGTTGACCGTTGTGATTTAATTTTTCTTCATCACTACCCCGTTGTACTTTCTCACCTCCTACTAATTCTAAATTTCGAGGACGAAATTCTTTAAGTTGGGTAGGATGTAAAACCCCTAAATTTCTACTATTTTTTTTTAAAATTTGGTACTGATTTATTTTTTATTATTTTGTATTGTACGTCGCGTAGTTGCATTGTACGTCGCGCGTAAAATTTTGTTTCGTAATTGCTCGACGAGTGCAAATATGTGCGAGCGTACATATTTTTGAAAAATAATTTTCTATTTTATTGTTTCGAAATAATATAGATAATAATTATTTTTAGCTATCGTACCAAGATTTCCAAGTTTATGATTTTAATTATGAAAAGCCTTTCATTTATACAGTTAAAATAATAAATAATTTTCCTATAAAATGGTATATTAGAAAAGTATATTTATGTAAATATTATTTGGTCATACATATATATTTCATAATTATTTATTAGTTTATTTTTAAATAATAATGTAATTTTTGAAATTATTATTATTAGTATTTTTGGAAATCATATTTTGAAATTATTATGGAAATTTAAAATCTTGATTTGAATTATTTTAAATAGTTTAAAATAAGGATGAAGGTTTATCTATGTTGGGTTTATTTGGTTAAACTATATTTAGATTTGATTTTGATTGAATTGATTTGTTTAAATTAAATGGCATATTATCTATTAGGGATAAAATCCTCCTACATCTTATCCAACCGGGAATTCCCACATCCTATATAAGGAGAGGTACTCATCCATTATTTTTCCACAATTAATTTTTCACAAATTTCTACCGCAGAGTGCATCGTGTCGGTGTCCAACTCCAATAGATTATTTTTGTACATATACGTCATCTCCTTCGTGTCGACAATCCCGACACCATCTCCGATCCCAAACCTAAGCCTAGTCCGGGCCAGCCAACCATATTCATCCCCCCTTTCTTCTGTTTGCCGCAACACCCTCTTGCTCCACACCAGCCCCCTCTCCCGGCCAACGGCCGCAGACCCGAACCCCCTAACCCTAGAAACACCAACACCAGCAATAAACCCCGCTACCATTATCACAGCCACCACCTTTATCTTGATCGACCACCATGACTGGCCTCCTCCCCGATCCACGTGATACGGAGCCAAACCGCCATCACTACCATGGCTACGCCCCGACTTTGTCGGTTGTCCCCGACTATCTAACTCGACCACCACGCCCGACGCCAACGTCAGAGCGCACCAGCGCTCGTCTTTCCCCCAGACAACCGACCACGACCACCAGAAATCACCACCGCCACCATCATCGTGGCCGTCCCGGCCGCTGTCACCAATCCCATCATCATCATCACTGTCACCGCCGTAGCCACCGCGGCAACCGCCGCGGCACGCCCAACCCACCACCACCGGAAAACAAGAAATAAAACACAAAAAATCCCCTTACCTCCACCTTCCCGACGAAGACCGCCTAGCCGCCTCCTTCCCCGGCCCGGCCATCAATGTCCGTCGCCGCCCGCGTCGTGGCAAGGCTGTGCGCCACCACGAGCATCTCTTCTCCCGCTGGGCCCCCGCGCGCGCACACTTCCCGCGGGTCGACCCAGCCACCGGCAATGCCGATCGCCCCTCCGCCGGAAGCTTTCTGCCTCTCCCCCAACCTCTCGATCTACTCCCTAAATTCCTGTCCGCCTTCCTTCCCCGACCTCTTCGCCGTGCCTCCGCGAGACCGTCGCGCCAGCGCCGACCGAGCGCCGCCCCACAGTGCTGCCTCCAGCCGCCGTCACCTACAATCTCGCCGCCGCCTCTTCTTCTCTTCCCCGACTCCTTTCCTCCGCGCCTTTCTCTCTCTCCGGCGACCATCTCTGCCGATCTCCGTTCCTCCGATCGTCTCTCTCCCTACTCTCGCTTCTCTCTCCCTACTCTCGCTTCTCTCTCCTTCTCTCTGTCTCTTTACTTTTTTTTCCTACTAAATAAAGCAGCAGAGCTGCTACTGTTATTACTTTCCTTTTTCCTTTCTTTCTATTATTAATATTATTTTTACTTTATTAGTATAAAAGTAACAGATGTGTTGTTATGGTTATTCATAATTAATAGTTTCTATGAGTTAATTTTGTTAGTTGAAATATATATAAATATACCTGGTAAAGTGTTTTATTAACAGTTATTTTAGAATATGGAATAAATGTAGGCTTTAATAAAATTTATTGTATAAATAGTTGACATGGATTTTTTTTAGTTATAAATATACGATTGGGCTTGACCTTACACTTATTAAAAAAAGGATTTCAAAACCCCTAATGATATTATTATATTATTTTCATTTTATTTAATTATAAATTTTTAGACTTACGAGTAATTATCTGAAAATAATTGACTAATAAAAAGGGTATTTTTTTAAACTACAATATTGATAGAGTAAGCCTTTTCTAAAATCATATTTTTACTAATAAGATATAGTTTTAAAATACCATATATATATTCTAGTAGTTATGTAAAATATTTTTCTAAGCAAAGTATAGTTTTTGACCTAAAATGATTTTTACTAACTACCTAAAAAATAATAATTTTGGATGATAAAATATATTTCTTTTTCAAGGACTATAAGTATTTTCTAAATCATATATTTCTTATTTATCGAATTTCTTTGTTTATCCTTCCGTCCGTGACTAATCCCATTATTCATGTTCCCTGCCAATTTTGTACTTACCTTATGTCGAACCTAACTAATTTGACCCCTCTGGACCCAATGGAACTGTCCGTACCACCATCAAAGGTCACCTTGTATAGTTGTCGTACCGAAGTCGTAGTTCGTGCCACATTGATCATTGCAGTACACCAAGCGTCCTACCAGGCAAGATACCTTGCCATTTGTTGTTTATTTATTTAGCTCATATTTTATACATTATTCATTATTTTCTTTATGCAAGATAAACTATGATACATGGCATAACCTGTTAGAACTTACTGTTCATTTATATTTTCTGCTATGTATTATTTTTCTTATACATTAAACCTAGATTTAAGGGACCACCTTGTGTGTTGCATTCATTTAGCCTTGACACGTTGTACCACGAAGTTGTGTGTCTCATGTAGAACACGGACAGGCGTGACTGGCTGGCCACCGGTGCGTACAAGCCGTGCGATAGGAATAACCGCTAATAGAATTGCATGCTAGTTTGACTTAACGGTTATAGAGGTTTCTGTTGTGGATACAACATAGTAGGCATTGGGCGGGAAGGACAATTCTTTAGCGTATGGGCTTCGATGCACTTTCCCTTTTATAATCCGTGAGCTCCGCCGGAGACGCGGGTAAGATTACCCATGTTTACTGACGGCCACTGACGTTCTGCAGAACGTTATGCTCTTACTGATTGGGCCTCTGGTGCCCCAAGGGGGGGACCATGCCGATCCTATTTATCCAGGGCCCATGCGTAGGATGGATTGTTCTTAACTACATTTCACTTAGAACGGTTAGGCACCTTTATCCGTTAGGTACGAGTACTTTTGGTTTGGTACTTGTATCTGACCGTGGCTTGGAACAATAACTTATCACGGATTAGTTCGTCACATCTTATCCTTGTTTGGTTGTAGGTGTGACTTACTACTTCGATGAAAAGGTATTGAACCTTGTTGGGGTCCGGATACCATATTGGATTCATAGCATGGAAAGATACGTCACCGTGAATTAGTTTACCATCTCCTGTCCTTGTTTGGTTAGGGGGATGGTACGCTAGTTCAATAGGTGTGTATTGGACCATGTTATAATTCGATTGACTTATTTATTTGAGCAATATTTATTCAGTTTATTTGGCATGATATTATGTGTCTTGTTACGTCCCTCTGAGGACCTGGTTATCTCTTCAGGTGTGTGCTCTTATTTTTTGTAGGTGTTCTAGCCATGACCATCTCCATTTCTTCGAGGATGATTGCACTTGGATCGTCTTCGCTTAGCTCGTCAAAATCATTCTTTTCTATATCATGTTTTTCTTTTCATTGTTGGTAGTAGATTTGTCTCCGCCCAACATATTGTACAAAGACAATTCATTATCATTATATGATATCTTTTATTTTATGTGGATGAGATTAGTTATGGTTCTACTGCATTTTATAGCTTACGTATATTTATTATACGGCTAGGATGTCTATGTTCCTAGTCCTACGTATTTTGGGATTAGGACACTACATGAGGCCATGTTGGATGAAACACACATCGACTTTTCATCGTCAGAGCAATACAGTCGTCGAAACACGGACTGCCACTGAGGCACTCTCGTTGCTTTGGAGTAGAAACAATTGATGACAATACTGGTGCACGGATGTATGCCATAAATTACTGTATCCTTTTTTGTTTTATGCTTATGATTTATCCTGTCGCGTAAATCAGCAGAAGGGAGTTTTGCCTTAAAATCCATGTCATATGCATCGTCGAGCTTTGCATATAGGTTTGTAAGGGGAGTTAGCACATCCAGACTTAGTTTACGTGCAGGGGCAACCCCCACACCTAAGTTCTGTGATGACGTTGAAGACAGCCCTGTGCTATATGTGTTGGGGCCTGTCTTTTTGCTGTGGTCGCATAGACCCTGGAGTCTGCCTTTGGGCGCATGCTTTCCAGAAGTCCTGGTAGCATGTCTGAGCTTCTTGGATGTGGATGCATAGTATGGATCACTAGAGCTTGGGCGCATGACCCTGGGCGTATAGTCTGTCGAAGATAGAAGTCTTCTGGCCAGAGTTATGTGCCCACACACCCTCTTGGGCGCATGCTTGGTGAAGCAGCGTTGTTTTCTTCCAGCTTCGCCTCCTTCGTTCGTGAGCCTCGCTGAGTTTGCCCAGAGTGTCGAACACTTCGATTCTTGGTATCGTAGTATTTTCTTTTGCCAAGTCTCGAGCGTTGAACACTCTGTTGTTGATTGCACAAAAAAGAAGTCGCTGGACTAGTAGAGCCCAGAGTGGTATGTGCCTTCTTCATTTGTGGAGCTTTTGTAGCAGAGCTATGCGCCCACAGAGGAGCTTCATGCGCCCACGTGGAAGGCCTATGCGCCCATGTGACAGAGTCCTTCGGTTGCATATCTTCTATGACACTGACAGGATATGCACCACTAGCCTTCGGAAGCCAAGTCTTACGAGACTTGTTTGGCTTCACTGATTTTGAGGGAGTAGAGCCGTCCCTCGAGAGCATCTCTTCGAACGCCAACTAATCGGACTTCATGATCAACATCTTCTGAGTGCTCCCCACTTTGTTGGTATCGGATTGCGTCACCACCTTCTCATCAGAGGAAAAGGTAGTCCCCAGCAGAGTCGCCATTATTGTGGACACACACAAAAAAGAAGAAAAAATGCTGTCTTTTCTTATTGGCGCAAGGCACCACAAATCGAATACACCTGAGAGATCCTGCGCTGAGGATCCCCGAGTACAAAAAGAATTCTGGAGAATGGAACGATGGAGATCGAGCGACAATTGCTCATTTACTCTGTTGACACTCCGATTATAAAAGTAAAAAAATAGAGGAGAAAATTGCTAACTCTCGGCTCACTGGAAAGAAGTGCAGCAATTTAGCTCTTGAAATGCTTTCCGTTCTGTGCTTTGAATAGGTATGAAACCCCTTCTTATAGTCATTTTCATGCTGGAATGATGTTATGCGCCCATATGAGAACTTCCAACCTGCTAGTACTGCTTTGGGCGCATAGAGAGTAGGCGCATGCATACTGCGTGATCGTGGATTGATCGTGGGGTTAGACGTGGCCGCATGCTCCGGTGCATGACTATTCGTGGAGACTGACATGGCCGTATGCTTCGGTGCACAATTGATCGTAGGTGTTGACCGAGTCGGGGGCTGTCCTGACTTTGGTGTATAGCCTGAAACAGGGCTATGTGCCCCCTTCTGGAGGAGTCCAGAGTTGGCGTATGGGCGCATAGCTTGCTCTGGTGACTTGGGCGCATAGCTTGCTCTAGTGACTTGGGCGCATATGACTCCCTGGCTTGGGTGCATGGTTGTCAAGAATGCTAAAATTTTTATGCTTCCACAGGTACGCTCTGCGAAGTTGATGGCTTGCGCACCACGTCATCCTGCTTCTAAAATAAAAGTTGATTGGGTGGCGCCAACTAGCCAGGTTGTGCATGGGCGCAACTCAACAACTGGCACCTTTGACTGGGTCTTCTTTGCTGTACTGGTTAATTCTCGCACCCCACAATGACTTGTGCGAACCAACTGTCAGCATTAATTACATGCTGACAAAATTTTCTCGAGCGCCGCGTTGCACGATATTCGAATAGATTTTTCGTAATCTCTGTGCTGTCAGTTGTCAGGTAATGATGATGTCATTACAGCTTTTCAAGAAAGTGTGCCACATGGCGCTCGCACAACCTGTCTGCTGCGCAACCTGATGTTCGTGCAACCTGATGCTGCGCAACTTAATGGTTTGGCTCAACATAATGATTTGGCGCCATCTGAAGATCGCACACTTTAATGGGTGGCGCAACTTAATTTTTAGCCTCTACAACATATAATATTGGTGATCAAGCATACCAGGAGGATGAGGTAGTCATGTCTCAACCAATATATATAAGTTTAGCCGGCGTTGACGACATGGAGGTTGATGTTACTATAGATGATGATATAGTTGGCGAAGAGCTTGACATAGAGGACTTACCTCATGTAGAGGAGGAGTCTGAAATGAGCGTATCAGATAAGGAGGAAGAATTTGAAGATGAAGGTGAAAGTGGAAGTAATAGTAAAAATGAAGAAGATTCAGATTACGAAGAAGATGAAGAAGGTTAGTATGTATTACCTATTAGATTTGCATTGATTATTTGTATCAACACACCTTTATTTAATTTATATTAGATTTGAATTGATTATTTGTATCACCACATCATTTTTTTATTTCTTTCAGAGTTATATATGGCGGGACTAGTCCATATACGTCGACTTCAAGGATCTGGGTCGACCCGCCCTCCTGCTCCTACTCCTCCTAGTACTCCGACTGCAGATCGCAGATGAGTTAGCAAGGACAATTTAGTGATGAGGAGGATGGCTTATCTCCGCCGTTCACTCGTACTTCGGTCGGCGGAGCTAGTCCTGATATTCCTCTAGCATCTACTCCTATCGGTGTTGGTGCCCCGTCTTCTCTGCCGGAGACTACACCTGTCGCTCCTACTACGGCAAACCCATATCCTGGCCTTTTGGTCGACCGTGGAGTATACATATGTCGACCAGGATTTGCAGACCCTCCTACTCTGCTAGAGCGGCCAGCCAACATCACTCGTCCCGAGCTGTGGGCCGATGGAATGACGTAAGTAGATAAGTGTTAGTAGACACATTTATTCATACTCTATTTATTATATAATTGTACATTGTTTTGTTTGTACATTGTTTTGTTTATTCCAGTCTTTTCGGTCCAGGCTGGTAGAGATTTGGGGGAGTTTATGCGTCGTCAATTCCATGGTCCCTATATGAACTTCGGGGAGATCCTACTTGATAATTCATTTGGCTCGAGATGCTTGAGGTATGTCTAAATAATATCATCTTTGTTTACAACATATACTCCAATATTTGCTTATTTGTTTTTATTTGTCCTTATTTGCAGAAGTTGTACTGGTGGTCGGCGCACAATGATCAGGCGATACGGAAGTGCTACAAGTTCGTTGCCAGCAAGAGGTTGAGGGATATGGTCAACGACTAGAAGGCATTGGCTCTACTAAATAGTGCTCTTCATAAGGAGTGGTTGAAGGAGAAATTCTGGGAGGAGTGAAGAAGAAGATGGATACTCCGACCTATAAGGCCAAGTGTAAGAAGGCAGAGGGTTCTCGTGCTAAGGGTGATCACCACACGGGTGGATCCATCCCAATTTCAGAGCATTATCGACGGCTGGTAAGGAATCTTATTTCTTATTTCTTTGATTATTTAATTTTAATGTTTAGTTATAAATTGATGTTTAATTGTTACAATACGAGAAGGTCGCCAGGGCAGGCGGAGATCCAAATGTCGTGGACTTTTCTAAGTTTTCGACGTACCATAGCGAAAGAATGATGGAAAGCTCGTAGATGATCTGGCGACCAAAACCTATGTAAGTTTTTCAAGTCCTATAACTAATTACATTTCTTCTTTGTCTTTACGTACTTAACTATAATTATGAATCATAACCCTAAGTAGAATTATAAATCAAAGAATAGTTTAGGAGACGTATGAGAATGTAACCATAACAATACTTAATAGTAACTAAAATACCAATATTAACTCTAAATCTATTCACCTATATAAATATAGGAGACTTATGCGACTTTAGAGAGTCGAGTCGGTGAGGGGGACTGCCGAGGGGGAGCTGGGACTAGTCAGCCACCGACGTCGGCTGTGAGGAACGACTTGTGGATACAAGCCGTCGATAGAGGGAAAGGGGCAGCGTGTACGGTACCGATCGTTGGCATCCCAGCCGTCCGTTTATTCCAGAGCTCCTCTATCTTCACCTCTACCTCCACAGACCGATGATACTACCGACGCCTACACTTTGTGGCAGATTACACAGATTTTGGTGGGCCTACAGGATCATGTGAGCCAGATGAGCGAAGTTCTAAGCACAGCAGGTCTGATTCCTACTGCCACTACACCAGCTCCTTCTTCGACCTCAGTGCCTCCGGCAACGACTACTCCTCCAACCACAGTGCCTACTACACCGGCTACTCCTCCGACCACAGTGCCTCTTGTAGTGCCGCCGACTCTTCCAGAAGTTTCTGCCCAGGACGTACAGCGGATCGTCACTTTGGTCATGGGGCAGTTATATGCTTACGGACGGCCGGCTATGCCTCCGCCACCTCCGCCACCTCCTCCACCGTCAGTTTGATTTTTGTTTTTTTTGTTGCATTTGACGATGAGTTTGTATGAACTTTAGGGGTTTGATCGATAAGTTTATGTACTGTTGAACATATTTGTGTATATGTACTATATTGCTACTGCTGGACGAGTTTGTATCTGTTTGAGTTGTTTGGATATGCAATTAGAATTCAATGTAATGTATATATTGGTGCTTGGGTTAATTTTTGTATATATTGGGGTTATATTTAATGTATTATATCATTTGAGTAATGTATATATATTCGTAGGTTTGAGCAAAGATGGAACAATTTAGCTTGGCAATAATGAGAAATTTAGCGACTAACCAGTGACGGATTAGCGACGAAAGTCTGAAAAATTTGCAGGTTAGCGACTGACTACCAACTAATTAACAACAGAAATATGGAATATTTTGGGTTAGCGACGGTTTAGCGACGAATATTTTCATCGCTAACTTTCTGTCTGACACCAAAAGCGTATCAGACGAGTCAGTGACGAAAATTTCCATCGCCGAGCTTCTGGAAAATTTAGTATTTTGGTTCACTAAAAAATGTCGATAATCCATCGCTAATATGTTGCTGTGTTTGCCGACGTTTATAGTTCGTTGCTAATCCGTCGCTATATTTAGTCGGTGATTTCGTCGATAATCCGTCGCTATAGCGACGAATTACCGACGTATTTGTTATAGCGATGTCATGTTTATCGACGTCCAGTTTCTCGGTAAACATATTTAGCGAAAAAATACGTAAACGAAAATTCCATCGCTAAATACCAATATTTTGTAGTGAAACCAAAAAACTATCATAGAACAAGTAGAAAAATAGTTATTTTGGTTCCTATTTTTGTTCATAGCATCTTTGACCCAACTTCAAGCCTGATTTCGTCCATGATGCAGCCTGTATCTCGAAAAACCTAAAATAAGAAAGTTGTAGCCCTTTGTCTTAGCTTTCCAACTCTTTGTAAAGCACCTCAATTGCTTTTCGGAGGAGAAAGTTATGCCCATTTTGGTGAAAGGTATCAAAATTGTCCAGATTGTAATTTAGCTCCATTTTGCACATAGTGTCTCCAACTGCATCCTAAAGCAAAATATAAATATAATGAGCACCTTTAGTCACAAAATGAGCATAAAATGGTGAACATTAAGAGATAAAAATATAACATTTTTTGTTCTCATCACGAAGGTATTAATCCAGTCTCGACTCCAGAACCATAAACCTCCGAGTAGTCCTCCCTTATAACTAAGCCCGTAGAGATCACTAGTTCCTCGAGGACTAGCAAGATACATAAAACATGCCTACTATGACAGTTTATGACATGCGAGAAAACATGAAACAACTGCTATAACAAGAATAAAGATCTCATAGAAGGACTCTATGATCATGACATGTCATATGAAAAGTAATACTGAGTATAGATACAAATGTATCGAATGACCGTAGTCCTGCGTGGTACTCCCTATCCTATAGCTAGTTGTTCTGTGTGGTACTCCCTAACTATAGTAAGTCTCTATTATAGCCCTGTTGTGGGCTTCGAGTTGAGAGTGGTCATGTAGCCAATCCTAGTATCAGCAGAGGGTCAAGTCAAAGTAACAAGGAACCCGTGATCGAGTCAACGTATCATGGCACAGGTGATCAAGTCAAGTCACTCATGTAAACAACACTTTCGAAGTCATGTGTGGAAATATATAGAAATAATTAATGAAAAAATAAGTGATAACAGGTAAGGGACATAGAAATAAATTATGGCAAGATAGCAAATATGGAATAGAAAATGTGACTTGATCAAGAAAGATAATAAGCATATGCACGCAAGTAAATTGTACAAAGTTGGCAAGGTATACTTGCCTGGTGGTTGTACGTAGAACCAACAATATCCAACCACTCAGCGAGCCAGAAAAATCAAACTCGTGAAATGTCTCTGGATGCTGAGATAGACATCCCCAACGTGTTCGGCAAAGAAAAATTCTAAGTTTGACTACCCATAAGTCCAATTTTGGATACAGGGGCAAAACAGAAATTTTGGGCCAAAACAGTGTTCCGTTGGATCCGCTTTGTACCGAAAAATGTGTCAAAACTTATGGTCTCTAAAGTTGACAAATTATATACCTAAAAGTCCAAGTTTTTGATACAAACCCAAAGGTATGTCCAGATTTGGATTTCATTGAGCCGTGCACAAAATCGTCCGTTGAATTGGACCGCGGGCCTGCCAAATAGCATTTTTGGTCAACCTTCTCAGAATTGAACCAAACTTGTCTTACAGGACCAAAAGAACGATACGATTCCAGTAGAACAAGTTTCATCGCGAGGTGATGAATGTACATGAAGTGATTGGCTAGTTTGTAAAGAGGCCGATACGATAGTTTTGACGTATACGGGTTGATTCCGGCGTGCACACACGTCCAAATAAACATTCGTAAAAGCCCACACGTTCGGGTATACCATATGCATCTTTCGATGTAATTGGTACATGACAAAGAGGTCTGGTCTGGTGGGATGCACTCCGTATTACAAATTTTTCTGAAATTTCAAACTGTTTCTCAGTTTTTCCCTAGTTTTCGAACTAATTTAACATGTGAAACAAGCGAATACAATTAAAGGTAAAAGATGGTTTTATTCTTGATTATATAGTCTACAACCTTGTTCAAATAGATTTCCTAGATTCTCTCTAGATTGGCGGCAATTAGCCTTCCAAAATAGGATTTTGGCCGCCGGGACTGTCACAGGTTTTTGTGATCTTTTCTGATTTCGACCAAAGTTTTCGTCAAAACCAGATCGATCCAACCCAAATTAGTTTACAGGGTTTAAAGGGGGTTAGGTAGACTACGCATAGGATTTTACGGATTCGAAAATGGTCGCGTATACAGGAAGTAACAGTGTCGAGAAGTAGGGTACCTGGCCGCTACTGCTGCTGTGTGCCTTGCACCTTTGTGCGCGCAGCGAGACTTAGACGGTGTCCGGTGGGGAACCCCGGCATGTAAGCGTCAAGGCGACGTGCTGGGCTGTCGGGGAGGTGCGGGATATTGGTGTAGGTTGGAATTAGGTATTTTATTTGTTAAATCATTGTCAATAAAAATATATATATATATATATATATATATATATATATATTATATATATCTATAATATATATATATATATATATTTTATATATATAATATTATATATATATAAATCTTATATATA
>JANAVB010013594.1:6945815-7252005 GCA_029216955.1 Iris pallida | reverse complement strand
CGCGTCTCGCCAGATAGAACTTCGTAAATGGAAGAAGACACCATATGACATGATTTATATTCTTACCCCTCTTTACTTTGGGAGATACCAACCCCTACGTCATTTCTTGCACAAGGTCCGGATGGACCCACATGATCTCACCACATTCAGTCGTGAGTGGCACCAAGGTTGAGTTGCGAGCTGGCGACATGTTGACGACTTCCATTATTACCTTGGGGATTGGGATTACGCAGTCTGGGACTTCTGTGGGAGGAAAATCACCAAATTAGAGAGAGATCATGTTAGAAGATACGACCTTGTCTTCAGCTTCAAGGTTGATCACTTGGCTGTCGAAAACTGTTGTATCTTCTTCTTCAGGACGATGCAATCCTTGGTAGAGTGGTGCACGTACCGATGATAAAGATAGTACTTGGATCGTTGAGTTGGTTCGCCTCCACAGGACGTCGTGGTGGAGGCAATGTCAGTTATTATCCTTCGTCAATATGTGAAAAATGGTAATAACATCGTCCTCGTCAAAGGAGAAAGTCTCCTTAGGTTTGTCAGGAGCGCCTGAGAATTGGAAGCTCCCTTGGAAGCATCGACCTTCAAGACTTCTTTCCCTTTACCCCCACGGACTGGGATAGTTTGAGGGTGCTTGCCTTTGTCTTCAGATTTGGGTGATTTCAACCCCAGTAATTCCAGATTAGGGACATCGTCTTCAGCAGCATCAACGGCCCAATGAAAGCGGGCCATGTATCATACTTATGTATACCCAGACAGAACTTTACTGTAGGAAGGAAGTTATGTCAACAAGTATCCATAATTTCTGAGTCTGGTATATCGAAGGCCATCTTCAATGCTAGTCGCCTGAAGCGTTCGATAAAAGCAATAACATACTCGGTCCTCCTTTGCTTAGTCTCGATGAGGGTGGACATACTAACATGCATGCCACTCTTGTAAAACCTGTTAAGGAATAACCTCTTCAAGTCTTTAAAGGAATTAATACAACCGTCAAGCAAACTGCAGAACCATTCAAAAGCTACCCTCTGTAAGGTACTAATAAATAGATTTGACAAGAACGGATCATCCCTGGGTAAGTGTAGAGTTTGCATATTGAAGTATGTCATGTGTTGGCGAGGAGAAATCATCCCGTCAAATAAATTTAGCGTAGTAGCTTGTAGTTAGGAGGGCAAGTAGCATTCTCCCATTCAGGAAGATAAGTTGAGATATCCTCATCTTCTGAAGCTCGTCTTTATTTGAGATGGTATCGAGACGGCAACAAAAGAATCAATTGTATCCTGTTGATTGAGCAGATATTGAGAAACGGCTGCTGTACGATTGTCTGGCATCGTTAATGAAGGACCATACCCAGCATTTGCAAGATTTGGAGGAGGCGCAACAGAATGATATCCTTCTGTAGTGAAGGAGGGTTGTTGCTATGAGTCGGACTAATGTGTGCTGAGACGTTTGGTTGAGGTGGAGAAACAGCCCCAGCAGCTTGGAACGCCATGATACTGGTAAGCATATCAGAGATCTTTCCAAATGCTGTTTCAAGACCTCTAGCCATTTGTTGGTCTGATCACTGGCTTCTTCAGGTCTCTCTCCATCCGCTATGTATGTAGATAACATGCGAGGATGAATAGAGGAGACAGTATAACTGGTGCTGATACTGTCTGTCTCTGAGTTGAAAAGTCCTTCGTCTTCAGGTTGGGGAGGTAGATCGTCATCGTCAGATTCGAAGAGATCATTGTCATCTGGAATGCGACCCCGGTGTGAAGATCATCTGCTTCAGACTCTGAAGGAATACTACCCCCAGCTAAAGGATCATCACCTCTAGCTTGGGTGTCCTCGTCATCTATACAGAATCTCGTCCTTGACCGAGTACCCATATAGACTCCTTCAAAAGTTGGCAGACTTTTTTCTTCTGTTCGCAGAACTGAGAGAAAAAGTTGGGTTCGTGGTCCACCTTCTTTGATTGGGGCTTCCGTAAGGAGGACCCCATGAGGTGTAAAACCCCTAAATTTCTACTTTTTTTAAAAATTTGGTACTGATTTTTTTATTATTTGTATTGTACGTCACGTAGTTGCATTGTACGTCGCGCACGAAATTTCGTTTCATAATTTCTCGACGAGTGCGAATATGTGCAAGCGTACATATTTTTGAAAAATATTTTTCTATTTTATAGTTTCAAAATAATATAGATAATAATTATTTTTAGCTATGTACCAAGATTTCCAAGTTTATGATTTTAATTATGAAAAGCCTTTCATTTATACAGTTAAAATAATAAATAATTTTCCTATAAAATGATATATTAGAAAAGTATATTTATGTAAATATTATTTGTCATACATATATATTCGTAATTATTTATTAGTTTATTTTTAAATAATAATAAATTTTTGAAATTATTATTATTAGTATTTTTGGAAATCATATGTTGAAATTATTGTGGCAATTTAAAATCTTGATTTGAATTATTTTAAATAGTTTAAAATAAGGATGAAGGTTTATCTATATTGGGTTTATTTGGGTTAAACTATATTTAGATTTGATTTTGATTGAATTGATTTGTTTAAATTAAATGGCATATTATCTATTAGGGATTTAAAATCCTCCTACATCTTATCCAACCGGGAATTTCCACCTCCTATATAAGGAGAGGTACTCATCCATTATTTTTCCACAAATTTCCACCGCAGAGTGCATCGTGTCGGTGTCCAACTCCAATAGATTATTTTTGTACATATACATCATCCCCTTCGTGTCGACAATCCCAACACCATCTCCGATCCCTAACCTAAGCCTAGTCCAGGCCAGCCAACCATATTCAGCCCCCTCTCTTCTGTTTGCCGCAACACCCTCTTCCTCCACACCAGCCTCCTCTCCCGGCCAACGGCCGCAGACCCGAACCCCCCTAACCCTAGAAACACCAACACCAGCAATAAACCCCGCCACCATTATCACAGCCACCACCTTTATCTCGACCGACCACCATGACCGGCCTCCCCGAGCCCCGCGACCGGAGCCAAACCGCCATCACTACCAAGGCTACGCCCCGACTTCGTCGGTTGTCCCCGACCATCCAACCCGACCACCATGCCCGACGCCAACGTCAGAGCGCACCAGCGCTCGTCTTCCCCCAGACAACCGACCACGACCACCAAATCACCACCGCCACCATCGTCGCGCCGTCTCGGCCGCTGTCACCAACACCATCATCATCACTGTCACCGCCGTAGCCACCGCGACAACCACCGCGGCACGCCCAACCCACCACCACCGAAAACAAAATAAAACACAAAAAATCCCTTACCTCACCTCCCCGACGAAGACCGCCTAGCCGCCTCCTTCCCGGCCCGGCCATTAACGTCCGTCGCCGCCCGCATCGTGGCAAGGCTGTGCGCCACCGCGAGCATCTCTTGTCCGCTGGGCCCCCGCGCGTGCACACTTTCCGCAGGCCGAACCAGCCACCGGCAACGTCGACCGCCCCTCCGCCGGAAGCTTCCTGCCTCTCCCCCAACCTCTCGATCTACTCCCAAATTCCTGTCCGCCTTCCATCCCCGAACTCTTCGCCATGCCTCCGCGAGACCGTCGCGCCAGCGCCGAGCGAGCGCCGCCCCGCAGCGCCGCCTCCAGCCGCCGTCACCCACCATCTCGCCGCCGCCTCTTCTTTCTTTCCCGACTCCTTTCCCCCGTTCCTTTCCCCGTCTCCGGCGACCATCTCCACCGATCTCTGCTCCTCCGATCGTCTCTGTCCCTACTCTCGCTCCTCTCTCCCTCTCTCTGTCTCTTTGCATTTTTTTCCTACTAAATAAAGCAGCAGAGCTGCTACTATTATTATTTTCCTTTTTCCTTTCTTTCTATTATTAATATATTTTATTTTATTAGTATAAAAGTAACAGATGTGTTGTTATGGTTATTCACAATTAATAATTTCCTGGAGTTAATTTTGTTAGTTGAAATATATAAATATACCTGGTAAAGTGTTTTTTAACAGTTATTTTAGAATATGGAATAAATGTAGGCTTTAATAAAATTTATTGTATAAATAGTTGACATGGATTTTTTTTAGTTATAAATAAACTATTGGGCTTGACCTTACACTTATTAAAAAAATAGGATTTCAAAACCCCTAAAGATATTATATTATTTTGATTTTATTTAATTAAAATTTTAGACTTACGAGTATTATCTGAAAATAATTGACTAATAAAAAGGGTATTTTTTTAAACTACAATATTGATAGAGTAAGCCTTTTCTAAAAACATATTTTTTACTAATAAGATATAGTTTTAAAATACCATATATAATATTCTAGTAGTTATGTAAATATTTTTCTAAGCAAAGTATAGTTTTTGACCTAAAACGATTTTTACTAACTACCTAAAAAATAATAATTTTGGATGATAAAATATTTCTTTTTCAAGGACTATAATTATTTTCTAAATCATATATTTATTTATCGAATTTTTTTGATTATCCTTCCGTCCGTGACTAATCCATTATTCATGATCCCTGCCTATTATGTACTTACCTTATGTCGAACTAACTAATTTGACCCTTCTGGACCCAATAGAACTGTCCGTGTCACCATCAAAGGTCACCTTGCATAGTTGTTGTACCGAAGTCGCAGTTCGTGCCACATTGATCATTCAGTTCCCCAGGCATCCTACCGGCAAGACACCTTGCATTTGTTGTTTATTTATTTAGCTCATATTTCATGCATTATTCATTATTTTCTTTATGCAAAATAAACTGTGATACATGGCATAACCTGTTAGAACTTACTGTTCATTTATATTTTCTGCTATGTATTATTTTTCTTACACATTAAACCTAGATTTAAGGGACCACCTTGTGTATTGCATTCATTTGGCCTTGACACGTTGTACCACGAAGTTGTGTATCTCATGTAGAATACGGACATGCGTGACTGGCTGGCCACCGGTGCGTACAAGCCGTGCGATAGGAATAACCGCTAATAGAATTGCATGCTAGTTTGACTTAGCGGTTATAGAGGTTTCTGTTGTGGATACAATATAGTAGGCATTGGGCGGGGAGGACAAGTCCTTAGCGTATGGGCTTCCATGCACTTTCCCTTTTGTAACCCGTAGCTCCGCCGGAGACGCGGGTAAGATTATCCATGATTACTGACGGCCACTGACGTTCTGTGGAACGTTATGCTCTTACTGATTGGGCCTCTGGTGCCCCAAGGGGGGACCATGTCGATCCTATTTAGCCAGGGCCCATGCGTAGGAAGGATTGTTTTTAACTGCAATTCACATAGAACGGTTAGGCACCTTTATCCGTTAGGTACGAGTACTTTTGGTTTGGGTACTTGCATCTGACCGTGGCTTGGAACAATAACTTGTCGCAGATTAGTTCGTCACCTCTTGTCATTGTTTGGTTGTAGGTGTGACTTACTACTACTTCGATGAGGTATTGAACCTTGTTGGGGTCCGAATACCATATTGGATTCATAGCATGGAAAGATACGTCACCGTGAATTAGTTTACAATCTCATGTCCTTGTTTGGTTGGGGGGATGGTACGCTAATTCAATAGGTGTATATTGAACCATGTTATAATTCGATTGACTTATTTATTTAAGCAATATTTATTCAGTTTATATGGCATGATATTATGTGTCTGTTACGTCCCTCTGAGGACCTGGTTATCTCTCCAGATGTGTACTCTTATTTTTCGCAGGTGTTCTACCGTGACCATCTCTATTTCTTCGAGGATGATTGCACTTGGATGGTCTTCACTTCGCTCGCCAAAATCATTCTTTTGTATATCATGTTTTTCTTTTCATTGTTGGTAGTGGATTTGTCTCCGCCCAACATATTGTACCAAGACAATTCATTATCATTATATGATATCTTTTATTTTGTGTGGATGAGATTAGTTATGGTTCTACTGTATTTTACAGCTTACGTACATTTATTATACGGCTGGCATGTCTACGTTCCTAGTCGTATTTTAGGATTGGGACGTTACATATTTTTGTGGTGGCCCATGCAGGTCAAGATAAATTTTGGTTACTTTAACGTGCTAAGCAAGCCTGCAATAGGATTAGAAGTCTAGGATCTCATCCACATACTTGACCTCTTTCTTCGATTCCATATTCAAACTACCGTTCGACTCATCGATTGCATCTTGCTTGATTCCTTCTATCATAATTCTTATCTTCCTTTCGTGCTTGCTAGAGGTTAGACAGGTGATCCCTACTAGTTGGACATGTTTTTTTGTCCCAAAACACCATTAGTTAATTCTTTTAAGTTGGGTAGAATACCTCGTGACCTAGCAATCCCTTTGTCCTTGTGACCTATATTAGTAAGTTCACTTAGATTCTAGAATTTAGAGGACCCTAACCCATCTAGTCAACCAAGGACTTGGACAAGAAGACTATAGGATGACTGTATAAAGACCATCACAGGACATACTTAGATCCTTTAGAAATTCGACTATACTCTCTCTAATTTTAAACTCTCGTGCCTATAATTTCACCATATTGACTAATATTGCTACTATAATCTAGATTTGCAGTTCATTGATTTATCAGCTTGTTCACGACATATGTTATTGGAAGAGCTCCCACTAACATATTGTCTAATCAGAACCGGTGCATAATGGTCTGATCAACCAAGTGCACTTTCGTTCACTTTTAACTATTATTCTACGTGGATGGAACATAATTAAACTTGGCCTTTAGAATCCCTTCCACGGCTGTCTTGACAATTCCTTTGAAATGATTCGGTCGTCTTTGAACCACGTATTCGTATTCGATAATATCGCCTTTGAACTCCTTATTGCTTTCGCCTTTACCTATTTTAGAAGGACGAAGGCGTTGTACTAGAACTTCTCTAGCCTACCTACCGATTATGACCATTATCACTCGATGTTGCTATATCTTCATCCTAAACTGTCATTCTTTTCCTCGGCCCTATATTTACTATCGCGACCTCCTAATCACTTAAATAGGAGTGAATTTAAATTCGTTCTCTTAGTCGTGCCCTCAACCTACACTTAAAAACCATAACTTTAAGGTCTACAAATTTTTTTCTTCTTGTTATCATAATATTCTTTATTACCTGTTATCTTGTTTTTACTCATTTTCCTTCTTGCGCTAACCCATGATTATCCTCGCCATTATTGAAATCACAATTTCCTAATACATCTTTTGGTTGACCGTTGTGATTTATTTTTCTCATCACTACCCCTTGTACTTTCTCACCTCCTACTAATTCTAAATTTCGAGGACGAAATTCTTTAAGTTGGGTAGGATGTAAAACCCCTAAATTTCTACTATTTTTTTTAAAATTTGGTACTGATTTATTTTTTATTATTTTGTATTGTACGTCGCGTAGTTGCATTGTACGTCGCGCGTAAAATTTTGTTTCGTAATTGCTCGACGAGTGCGAAATGTGCGAGCGTACATATTTTTGAAAAATATTTTATTTTATTGTTTCGAAATAATATAGATAATAATTATTTTTAGCTATCGTACCAAGATTTCCAAGTTTATGATTTTAATTATGAAAAGCCTTTCATTTATACAGTTAAAATAATAAATAATTTTCCTATAAAATGGTATATTAGAAAAGTATATTTATGTAAATATTATTTGGTCATACATATATATTTCATAATTATTTATTTTTATTTTTAAATAATAATGTAATTTTTGAAATTATTATTATTAGTATTTTTGGAAATCATATTTTGAAATTATTGTGGAAATTTAAAATCTTGATTTGAATTATTTTAAATAGTTTAAAATAAGGATGAAGGTTTATCTATGTTGGGTTTATTTGGTTAAACTATATTTAGATTTGATTTTGATTGAATTGATTTGTTTAAATTAAATGGCATATTATCTATTAGGGATAAAATCCTCCTACATCTTATCCAACCGGGAATTCCCACATCCTATATAAGGAGAGGTACTCATCCATTATTTTTCCACAATTAATTTTTCACAAATTTCTACCGCAGAGTGCATCGTGTCGGTGTCCAACTCCAATAGATTATTTTTGTACATATACTCATCCCCTTCGTGTCGACAATCCCGACACCATCTCCGATCCCAAACCTAAGCCTAGTCCGGGCCAGCCAACCATATTCATCCCCCCTTTCTTCTGTTTGCCGCAACACCCTCTTGCTCCACACCAGCCCCCTCTCCCGGCCAACGGCCGCAGACCCGAACCCCCTAACCCTAGAAACACCAACACCAGCAATAAACCCCGCTACCATTATCACAGCCACCACCTTTATCTTGATCGACCACCATGACTGGCCTCCTCCCCGATCCACGTGATACGGAGCCAAACCGCCATCACTACCATGGCTACGCCCCGACTTCGTCGGTTGTCCCCGACTATCTAACTCGACCACCACGCCCGACGCCAACGTCAGAGCGCACCAGCGCTCGTCTTTCCCCCAGACAACCGACCACGACCACCAGAAATCACCACCGCCACCATCATCGTGGCCGTCCCGGCCGCTGTCACCAACCCATCATCACATCACTGTCACCGCCGTAGCCACCGCGGCAACCGCTGCGGCACGCCCAACCCACCACCACCGGAAAACAAGAAATAAAACACAAAAAATCCCCTTACCTCCACCTCCCGACGAAGACCGCCTAACCGCCTCCTTCCCCGGCCGGCCATCAATGTCCGTCGCCGCCCGCGTCGTGGCAAGGCTGTGCGCCACCACGAGCATCTCTTCCCGCTGGGCCCCCGCGCGCGCACACTTCCCGCGGGTCGACCCAGCCACCGGCAATGCGACGCCCCTCCGCGGAAGCTTTCTGCCTCTCCCCCAACCTCTCGATCTACTCCCTAAATTCCTGTCCGCCTTCCTTCCCCGACCTCTTCGCCGTGCCTCCGCGAGACCGTCGCGCCAGCGCCGACCGAGCGCCGCCCCACAGTGCTGCCTCCAGCCGCCGTCACCTACATCTCGCCGCCGCCTCTTCTTCTCTTCCCCGACTCCTTTCCCCGCGCCTTTCTCTCTCTCCGGCGACCATCTCCGCCGATCTCCGTTCCTCCGATCGTCTCTCTCCCTACTCTCGCTTCTCTCTCTCCTACTCTCGCTTCTCTCTCCTTCTCTCTGTCTCTTTACTTTTTTTCCTACTAAATAAAGCAGCAGAGCTGCTACTGTTATTACTTTCCTTTTTCCTTTCTTTCTATTATTAATATTATTTTTACTTTATTAGTATAAAAGTAACAGATGTGTTGTTAGGTTATTCATAATTAATAGTTTCCAGAGTTAATTTTGTTAGTTGAAATATATATAAATATACCTGGTAAAGTGTTTTATTAACAGTTATTTTAGAATATGGAATAAATGTAGGCTTTAATAAAATTTATTGTATAAATAGTTGACATGGATTTTTTTTAGTTATAAATATACGATTGGGCTTGACCTTACACTTATTAAAAAAAGGATTTCAAAACCCCTAATGATATTATTATATTATTTTCATTTTATTTAATTATAAATTTTTAGACTTACGAGTAATTATCTGAAAATAATTGACTAATAAAAGGGTATTTTTTTAAACTACAATATTGATAGAGTAAGCCTTTTCTAAAACATATTTTTACTAATAAGATATAGTTTTAAAATACCATATATATATTCTAGTAGTTATGTAAAATATTTTTCTAAGCAAAGTATAGTTTTTGACCTAAAATGATTTTTACTAACTACCTAAAAATAATAATTTTGGATGATAAAATATATTTCTTTTTCAAGGACTATAAGTATTTTCTAAATCATATATTTCTTATTTATCGAATTTCTTTGTTTATCCTTCCGTCCGTGACTAATCCCATTATTCATGTTCCCTGCCAATTTTGTACTTACCTTATGTCGAACCTAACTAATTTGACCCCTCTGACCCAATGGAACTGTCCGTACCACCATCAAAGGTCACCTTGTATAGTTGTCGTACCGAAGTCGTAGTTCGTGCCACATTGATCATTGCAGTACACCAAGCGTCCTACCAGGCAAGATACCTTGCCATTTGTTGTTTATTTATTTAGCTCATATTTTATATTATTCATTATTTTCTTTATGCAAGATAAACTATGATACATGGCATAACCTGTTAGAACTTACTGTTCATTTATATTTTCTGCTATGTATTATTTTTCTTATACATTAAACCTAGATTTAAGGGACCACCTTGTGTGTTGCATTCATTTAGCCTTGACACGTTGTACCACGAAGTTGTGTGTCTCATGTAGAACACGGACAGGCGTGACTGGCTGGCCACCGGTGCGTACAAGCCGTGCGATAGGAATAACCGCTAATAGAATTGCATGCTAGTTTGACTTAACGGTTATAGAGGTTTCTGTTGTGGATACAACATAGTAGGCATTGGGCGGGAAGGACAATTCTTTAGCGTATGGGCTTCGATGCACTTTCCCTTTTATAACCGTGAGCTCCGCCGGAGACGCGGGTAAGATTACCCATGTTTACTGACGGCCACTGACGTTCTGCAGAACGTTATGCTCTTACTGATTGGGCCTCTGGTGCCCCAAGGGGGGACCATGCCGATCCTATTTAGCCAGGGCCCATGCGTAGGAAGGATTGTTCTTAACTACATTTCACTTAGAACGGTTAGGCACCTTTATCCGTTAGGTACGAGTACTTTTGGTTTGGTACTTGTATCTGACCGTGGCTTGGAACAATAACTTATCACGGATTAGTTCGTCACATCTTATCCTTGTTTGGTTGTAGGTGTGACTTACTACTTCGATGAAAGGTATTGAACCTTGTTGGGGTCCGGATACCATATTGGATTCATAGCATGGAAAGATACGTCACCGTGAATTAGTTTACCATCTCCTGTCCTTGTTTGGTTGGGGGATGGTACGCTAGTTCAATAGGTGTGTATTGGACCATGTTATAATTCGATTGACTTATTTATTTGAGCAATATTTATTCAGTTTATTTGGCATGATATTATGTGTCTTGTTACGTCCCTCTGAGGACCTGGTTATCTCTCAGGTGTGTGCTCTTATTTTTTAGGTGTTCTAGCCATGACCATCTCCATTTTTCGAGGATGATTGCACTTGGATCGTCTTCGCTTAGCTCGTCAAAATCATTCTTTTCTATATCATGTTTTTCTTTTCATTGTTGGTAGTAGATTTGTCTCCGCCCAACATATTGTACAAGACAATTCATTATCATTATATGATATCTTTTATTTTATGTGGATGAGATTAGTTATGGTTCTACTGCATTTTATAGCTTACGTATATTTATTATACGGCTAGGATGTCTATGTTCCTAGTCCTACGTATTTTGGGATTGGACACTACATAGGCCATGTTGGATGAAACACACATCGACTTTTCATCGTCAGAGCAATACAGTCGTCGAAACACGGACTGCCACTGAGGCACTCTCGTTGCTTTGGAGTAGAAACAATTGATGACAATACTGGTGCACGGATGTATGCCATAATTACTGTATCCTTTTTTGTTTTATGCTTATGATTTATCCTGTCGCGTAAATCAGCAGAAGGGAGTTTTGCCTTAAAATCCATGTCATATGCATCGTCGAGCTTTGCATATAGGTTTGTAAGGGGAGTTGCACATCCAGACTTAGTTTACGTGCAGGGGCAACCCCCACACCTAAGTTCTGTGATGACGTTGAAGGCAGCCCTGTGCTATATGTGTTGGGGCCTGTCTTTTTGCTGTGGTCGCATAGACCCTGGAGTCTGCCTTTGGGCGCATGCTTTCCAGAAGTCCTGGTAGCATGTCTGAGCTTCTTGGATGTGGATGCATAGTATGGATCACTAGAGCTTGGGCGCATGACCCTGGGCGTATAGTCTGTCGAAGATAGAAGTCTTCTGGCCAGAGTTATGTGCCCACACACCCTCTTGGGCGCATGCTTGGTGAAGCAGCGTTGTTTTCTTCCAGCTTCGCCTCCTTCGTTCGTGAGCCTCGCTGAGTTTGCCCAGAGTGTCGAACACTTCGATTCTTGGTATCGTAGTATTTTCTTTGCCAAGTCTCGAGCGTTGAACACTCTGTTGTTGATTGCACAAAAAAGAAGTCGCTGGACTAGTAGAGCCCAGAGTGGTATGTGCCTTCTTCATTTGTGGAGCTTTTGTAGCAGAGCTATGCGCCCACAGAGGAGCTTCATGCGCCCACGTGGAAGGCCTATGCGCCCATGTGACAGAGTCCTTCGGTTGCATATCTTCTATGACACTGACAGGATATGCACCACTAGCCTTCGGAAGCCAAGTCTTACGAGACTTGTTTGGCTTCACTATTTTGAGGGAGTAGAGCCGTCCCTCGAGAGCATCTCTTCGAACGCCACTAATCGGACTTCATGATCAACATCTTCTGAGTGCTCCCCACTTTGTTGGTATCGGATTGCGTCACCACCTTCTCATCAGAGGAAAAGGTAGTCCCCAGCAGAGTCGCCATTATTGTGGACACACACAAAAAAAAAAAAATGCTGTCTTTTCTTATTGGCGCAAGGCACCACAAATCGAATACACCTGAGAGATCCTGCGCTGAGGATCCCCGAGTACAAAAAGAATTCTGGAGAATGGAACGATGGAGATCGAGCGACAATTGCTCATTTACTCTGTTGACACTCCGATTATAAAAGTAAAAAAATAGAGGAGAAAATTGCTAACTCTCGGCTCACTGGAAAGAAGTGCAGCAATTTAGCTCTTGAAATGCTTTCCGTTCTGTGCTTTGAATAGGTATGAAACCCCTTCTTATAGTCATTTTCATGCTGGAATGATGTTATGCGCCCATATGAGAACTTCCAACCTGCTAGTACTGCTTTGGGCGCATAGAGAGTAGGCGCATGCATACTGCGTGATCGTGGATTGATCGTGGGGTTAGACGTGGCCGCATGCTCCGGTGCATGACTATTCGTGGAGACTGACATGGCCGTATGCTTCGGTGCACATTGATCGTAGGTGTTGACCGAGTCGGGGGCTGTCCTGACTTTGGTGTATAGCCTGAAACAGGGCTATGTGCCCCCTTCTGGAGGAGTCCAGAGTTGGCGTATGGGCGCATAGCTTCTCTGGTGACTTGGGCGCATAGCTTGCTCTAGTGACTTGGGCGCATATGACTCCCTGGCTTGGGTGCATGGTTGTCAAGAATGCTAAAATTTTTATGCTTCCACAGGTACGCTCTGCGAAGTTGATGGCTTGCGCACCACGTCATCCTGCTTCTAAAATAAAAGTTGATTGGGTGGCGCCAACTAGCCAGGTTGTGCATGGGCGCAACTCAACAACTGGCACCTTTGACTGGGTCTTCTTTGCTGTACTGGTTAATTCTCGTACCCCACAATGACTTGTGCGAACCAACTGTCAGCATTAATTACATGCTGACAAAATTTTCTCGAGCGCCGCGTTGCACGATATTCGAATAGATTTTCGTAATCTCTGTGCTGTCAGTTGTCAGGTAATGATGATGTCATTACAGCTTTTCAAGAAAGTGTGCCACATGGCGCTCGCACAACCTGTCTGCTGCGCAACCTGATGTTCGTGCAACCTGATGCTGCGCAACTTAATGGTTTGGCTCAACATAATGATTTGGCGCCATCTGAAGATCGCACACTTTAATGGGTGGCGCAACTTAATTTTTAGCCTCTACAACATATAATATTGGTGATCAAGCATACCAGGAGGATGAGGTAGTCATGTCTCAACCAATATATAAGTTTAGCCGGCGTTGACGACATGGAGGTTGATGTTACTATAGATGATATAGTTGGCGAAGAGCTTGACATAGAGGACTTACCTCATGTAGAGGAGGAGTCTGAAATGAGCGTATCAGATAAGGAGGAAGAATTTGAAGATGAAGGTGAAAGTGGAAGTAATAGTAAAAATGAAGAAGATTCAGATTACGAAGAAGATGAAGAAGGTTAGTATGTATTACCTATTAGATTTGCATTGATTATTTGTATCAACACACCTTTATTTAATTTATATTAGATTTGAATTGATTATTGTATCACCACATCATTTTTTTTATTTCTTTCAGAGTTATATATGGCGGGACTAGTCCATATACGTCGACTTCAAGGATCTGGGTCGACCCGCCCTCCTGCTCCTACTCCTCCTAGTACTCCGACTGCAGATCGCAGATGAGTTAGCAAGGACAATTTAGTTGATGAGGAGGATGGCTTATCTCCGCGTTCACTCGTACTTCGGTCGGCGGAGCTAGTCCTGATATTCCTCTAGCATCTACTCCTATCGGTGTTGGTGCCCCGTCTTCTCTGCCGGAGACTACACCTGTCGCTCCTACTACGGCAAACCCATATCCTGGCCTTTTGGTCGACCGTGGAGTATACATATGTCGACCAGGATTTGCAGACCCTCCTACTCTGCTAGAGCGGCCAGCCAACATCACTCGTCCCGAGCTGTGGGCCGATGGAATGACGTAAGTAGATAAGTGTTAGTAGACACATTTATTCATACTCTATTTATTATATAATTGTACATTGTTTTGTTTGTACATTGTTTTGTTTATTCCAGTCTTTTCGGTCCAGGCTGGTAGAGATTTGGGGGAGTTTATGCGTCGTCAATTCCATGGTCCCTATATGAACTTCGGGGAGATCCTACTTGATAATTCATTTGGCTCGAGATGCTTGAGGTATGTCTAAATAATATCATCTTTGTTTACAACATATACTCCAATATTTGCTTATTTGTTTTTATTTGTCCTTATTTGCAGAAGTTGTACTGGTGGTCGGCGCACAATGATCAGGCGATACGGAAGTGCTACAAGTTCGTTGCCAGCAAGAGGTTGAGGGATATGGTCAACGACTAGAAGGCATTGGCTCTACTAAATAGTGCTCTTCATAAGGAGTGGTTGAAGGAGAAATTCTGGGAGGAGTGAAGAAGAAGATGGATACTCCGACCTATAAGGCCAAGTGTAAGAAGGCAGAGGGTTCTCGTGCTAAGGGTGATCACCACACGGGTGGATCCATCCCAATTTCAGAGCATTATCGACGGCTGGTAAGGAATCTTATTTCTTATTTCTTTGATTATTTAATTTTAATGTTTAGTTATAAATTGATGTTTAATTGTTACAATACGAGAAGGTCGCCAGGGCAGGCGGAGATCCAAATGTCGTGGACTTTTCTAAAGTTTTCGACCGTACCATAAGCGAAAGAATGATGGAAAGCTCGTAGATGATCTGGCGACCAAAACCTATGTAAGTTTTTCAAGTCCTATAACTAATTACATTTCTTCTTTGTCTTTACGTACTTAACTATAATTATGAATCATAACCCTAAGTAGAATTATAAATCAAAGAATAGTTTAGGAGACGTATGAGAATGTAACCATAACAATACTTAATAGTAACTAAAATACCAATATTAACTCTAAATCTATTCACCTATATAAATATAGGAGACTTATGCGACTTTAGAGAGTCGAGTCGGTGAGGAGGGACTGCCGAGGGGGAGCTGGGACTAGTCAGCCACCGACGTCGGCTGTGAGGAACGACTTGTGGATACAAGCCGTCGATAGAGGGAAAGGGGCAGCGTGTACGGTACCGATCGTTGGCATCCCAGCCGTCCGTTTATTCCAGAGCTCCTCTATCTTCACCTCTACCTCCACAGACCGATGATACTACCGACGCCTACACTTTGTGGCAGATTACACAGATTTTGGTGGGCCTACAGGATCATGTGAGCCAGATGAGCGAAGTTCTAAGCACAGCAGGTCTGATTCCTACTGCCACTACACCAGCTCCTTCTTCGACCTCAGTGCCTCCGGCAACGACTACTCCTCCAACCACAGTGCCTACTACACCGGCTACTCCTCCGACCACAGTGCCTCTTGTAGTGCCGCCGACTCTTCCAGAAGTTTCTGCCCAGGACGTACAGCGGATCGTCACTTTGGTCATGGGGCAGTTATGCTTACGGACGGCCGGCTATGCCTCCGCCACCTCCGCCACCTCCTCCACCGTCAGTTTGATTTTTGTTTTTTTTTGCATTTGACGATGAGTTTGTATGAACTTTAGGGGTTTGATCGATAAGTTTATGTACTGTTGAACATATTTGTGTATATGTACTATATTGCTACTGCTGGACGAGTTTGTATCTGTTTGAGTTGTTTGGATATGCAATTAGAATTCAATGTAATGTATATATTGGTGCTTGGGTTAATTTTTGTATATATTGGGGTTATATTTAATGTATTATATCATTTGAGTAATGTATATATATTCGTAGGTTTGAGCAAAGATGGAACAATTTAGCTTGGCAATAATGAGAAATTTAGCGACTAACCAGTGACGGATTAGCGACGAAAGTCTGAAAAATTTGCAGGTTAGCGACTGACTACCAACTAATTAACAACAGAAATATGGGAAATTTTTGGGTTAGCGACGGTTTAGCGACGAATATTTTCATCGCTAACTTTCTGTCTGACACCAAAAGCATATCAGACGAGTCAGTGACGAAAATTTCCATCGCCGAGCTTCTGGAAAATTTAGTATTTTGGTTCACTAAAAAATGTCGATAATCCATCGCTAATATGTTGCTGTGTTTGCCGACGTTTATAGTTCGTTGCTAATCCGTCGCTATATTTAGTCGGTGATTTCGTCGATAATCCGTCGCTATAGCGACGAATTACCGACGTATTTGTTATAGCGATGTCATGTTTATCGACGTCCAGTTTCGTCGGTAAACATATTTAGCGAAAAAATACGTAAACGAAAATTTCCATCGCTAAATACCAATATTTTTTAGTGAAACCAAAAAACTAAGTCATAGAACAAGTAGAAAAATAGTTATTTTGGTTCCTATTTTTGTTCATAGCATCTTTGACCCAACTTCAAGCCTGATTTCGTCCATGATGCAGCCTGTATCTCGAAAAACCTAAAATAAAAAGTTGTAGCCCTTTGTCTTAGCTTTCCAACTCTTTGTAAAGCACCTCAATTGCTTTTCGGAGGAGAAAGTTATGCCCATTTTGGTGAAAGGTATCAAAATTGTCCAGGATTGTAATTTAGCTCCATTTTGCACATAGTGTCTCCAACTGCATCCTAAAGCAAAATATAAATATAATGAGCACCTTTAGTCACAAAATGAGCATAAAATGGTGAACATTAAGAGATAAAAATATAACATTTTTTGTTCTCATCACGAAGGTATTAATCCAGTCTCGACTCCAGAACCATAAACCTCCGAGTAGTCCTCCCTTATAACTAAGCCCGTAGAGATCACTAGTTCCTCAGAGGACTAGCAAGATACATAAAACATGCCTACTATGACAGTTTATGACATGCGAGAAAACATGAAACAACTGCTATAACAAGAATAAAGATCTCATAGAAGGACTCTATGATCATGACATGTCATATGAAAAGTAATACTGAGTATAGATACAAATGTATCGAATGACCGTAGTCCTGCGTGGTACTCCCTATCCTATAGCTAGTTGTTCTGTGTGGTACTCCCTAACTATAGTAAGTCTCTATTATCCCTGTTGTGGGCTTTCGAGTTGAGAGTGGTCATGTAGCCAATCCTAGTATCAGCAGAGGGTCAAGTCAAAGTAACAAGGAACCCGTGATCGAGTCAACGTATCATGGCACAGGTGATCAAGTCAAGTCACTCATGTAAACAACACTTTCGAAGTCATGTGTGGAAATATATAGAAATAATTAATGAAAAAAATAAGTGATAACAGGTAAGGGACATAGAAATAAATTATGGCAAGATAGCAAATATGGAATAGAAAATGTGACTTGATCAAGAAAGAATAATAAGCATATGCACGCAAGTAAATTGTACAAAGTTGGCAAGGTATACTTGCCTGGTGGTTTACGTAGAACCAACAATATCCAACCACTCAGCGAGCCAGAAAAATCAAACTCGTGAAAAGTCTCTGGATGCTGAGATAGACATCCCCAACGTGTTCGGCAAAAGAAAAATTCTAAGTTTGACTACCCATAAGTCCAATTTTGGATACAGGGGCAAAACAGAAATTTTGGGCCAAAACAGTGTTCCGTTGGATCCGCTTTGTACCGAAAAATGTGTCAAAACTTATGGTCTCTAAAGTTGACAAATTATATACCTAAAAGTCCAAGTTTTTGATACAAACCCAAAGGTATGTCCAGATTTGGATTTCATTGAGCCGTGCACAAAATCGTCCGTTGAATTGGACCGCGGGCCTGCCAAAATAGCATTTTTGGTCAACCTTCTCAGAATTGAACCAAACTTGTCTTACAGGACCAAAAGAACGATACGATTCCAGTAGAACAAGTTTCATCGCGAGGTGATGAATGTACATGAAGTGATTGGCTAGTTTGTAAAGAGGCCGATACGATAGTTTTTGACGTATACGGGTTGATTCCGGCGTGCACACACTCCAAATAAACATTCGTAAAAGCCCACACGTTCGGGTATACCATATGCATCTTTCGATGTAATTGGTACATGACAAAGAGGTCTGGTCTGGTGGGATGCACTCCGTATTACAAATTTTTCTGAAATTTCAAACTGTTTTTCTCAGTTTTTCCCTAGTTTTCGAACTAATTTAACATGTGAAACAAGCGAATACAATTAAAGGTAAAAGATGGTTTTTATTCTTGATTATATAGTCTACAACCTTGTTCAAATAGATTTCCTAGATTCTCTCTAGATTGGCGGCAATTAGCCTTCCAAAATAGGATTTTGGCCGCCGGGACTGTCACAGGTTTTTGTGATCTTTTCTGATTTCGACCAAAGTTTTCGTCAAAACCAGATCGATCCAACCCAAATTAGTTTACAGGGTTTAAAGGGGGTTAGGTAGACTACGCATAGGATTTTACGGATTCGAAAATGGTCGCGTATACAGGAAGTAACAGTGTCGAGAAGTAGGGTACCTGGCCGCTACTGCTGCTGTGTGCCTTGCACCTTTGTGCGCGCAGCGAGACTTAGACGGGTGTCCGGTGGGGAACCCCGGCATGTAAGCGTCAAGGCGACGTGCTGGGCTGTCGGGGAGGTGCGGGATATTGGTGTAGGTTGGAATTAGGTATTTTTTTTAAATCATTGTCAAATAAAAAATATATATATATATATATATATATATATATATATATATATATATATATATATATATATATATATATATTTTTATATATATATATATATATATATATATATATCTATATATATATATATATATAATATATATTTATATATATATAAATCTTATGTATATATCATTGGTCTATTCATAGAAATTATATATATATATATAATAGACCAATGATATACATAAGATTTTATATATATAATATATATATATATATATATATATATATATATATATATATATATATATAATTTTATTTGACAATGATTTAACAAATAAGACCATTTAAATAAGATTTTATATAACAAATAAGATTTTATTTCTATGAATAGACCAATATATACATAAGATTATATTAATATATTATATATATATATATATATATATATATATATATATATATATATATATATATATATATATATATATATATATATATATATATATATATATATATATTTTATTTGACAATGATTTAACAAATAACCAATTGATATATTTTAATAACAATAATAATATTAATAATAATCACAAATACAAACTAACATAAACTAACAAGAGTATAGGACTGGGTGACACATTATACCTCTAATTTAAATGGTCTACCGAAAATCATGCAGATATTCAAAAATGCCATATATGCATTAGTAATTCTTATTTATATGTATAATAATATTTAGAAAATAGTTGACAATCCCAAAAATAAAATACGAAATATGTGCATCTACATAAAATATGTCTACATGGGCATCTTTGGTCTCACTACATGCCTACATGGGCTTGGGTTCGGTTCGGGTCCAGTTTGACTAGTTTAAAACAATCAGATCTCCTAAATAGTCAATAATATTAAATCGCCTGTAGGGGGTTAAGTCGCAACTTTGACTGGTATTCCTAGTTGGGACAATGCTATGGCCAGGCCTTCCCTGGCATGGCTAAAACACTAGTCAAGGCACTTGACTACACTATTCGGGCCATAATACCTAGTCATCTTGTACTCCAAATCTTAACCATGACTAAGGCCTTCTATATTAATAACTATTTAATTAAAAATATTCATAAATTCCAAAAATCATAATTTATGTCAAAATAGAAAAAATAATAATAAATAATTCAAAAATTTCAAGGGTGTTACATTCTACCCTACTTAAAAGAATTTTGTCATCGAAATTAAAATAACTCACTAAAGAAAATAAAAGAAAAATGTCAATGGTCCTAAGATGTCTCTAAGGTGTGCTATGTCTCTATGGTTGTTCCTAATCAAATATGTAACAAGCAAGTGTAAACTAGTATTCTACTTACTATCATTATTACAAAATCAAGTTACTACCTTAAGTTGCTTCTTATGTCGTTGTTCCGTCTTCAATCCTCATGGCAAAGCCTGTCCGGGTCATTTTGCTGCCGGCTGTCTCGCCTTCACAAACTGCATCGTCTAGTCAGGAAGCGATCCATGCAGATATCCTTTTTGTGCGGCGGGTTGAGCTGGTACTATTGGTGGTGTTAGTGGTGCTCGTATAGCATCACTCTTTGGACAATTATGACGTTGATGATGATTTGATCCGCAAATTAAATATAGGCCTAGTCTTCGGCGACAATCCCTTTGGATATGTCCTTTCTTTTTGCAGTACTAGCAGGTTGGAAGTTCTTGGTTCAGATACAAGGTGTCTCTTGAATGTTGATATATGATGATGCGTCTTTCAGGTCCTCCTGCCGATGCTTTTGCTGATGGTGTCGCTAGCTACGATCGCTTTTGGTTGGTCTCCTTCCGATGGACTCGCTCTAAATGTCGAGCGGCGTTAAGAACTCTAGAGTAAGTTGTAGGTGCATCGGCCCCAATAAGCTCCTGTTGTCTGTAGCTTAGTCCGTCGTAGAATTTCTCCGCCTTATCTTCTTCAGTCTGGATCAATGTAGGTACGAAGTGGCTTAGTCATAGGAACTCGACATTATACTCTTCCACCGTCATGCTGCCTTGGGTAAGGTGAAGAAATTTGTCTCGCAACTCCGCTTTGAAAGTGGCCGAAATATACATATCTTGGAAGAGCTTAGAAAACTCATCCCAAGTGACATTGTCCTGCACAAGTCTTCTCTCCTCCATAAGCCATCAGTGGTGTGCATTGCCGGTCAGCTGCATCTTGACGACAATTATCCAACGATCTTTCGATAACTCGGCTGCCTCCAACTGTTGCTGAATGTTGGTGAGCTACTCATAAACTTCGGTAGGCTCTTCCTTTTCCGAAAGCTTGGCTGGTTTTAGCTGGTGAAAGTTCGTGATAGTTTTCATCTTCTAGAGAACTGGTTGGGTCACCCCTCTAGTGAAACATGATACGATCCTCGATATGCTCTGTCTGCTTCTGTTGGGCCTCTAACTGGATCTGCTGCTACGTTTGCATCATTATGTAGAAAGTCTGTAACAGCTATTGGGAATCCATCACCTGTCGAAGCTGGGGAAACATCGTCGGTGACATCTGTGGTAATGATGGCATTAATATGATTTTCTCTCCTGAACCGTGGTAGGTGCGAAGCCGCTGGATCGTCTGGTTGGGTGGAAGAACCTCCAACCGATGGTGGGGTCGAATTGACGTGAGTTACTATAGTGTTCTGCGGGTAACCGCAGGGTTTCCGTCACTGGCTTGTGGTCCATGACACTGCACATAAATGAAACTTATAAGCTAAGTGCCAATGATTTCAAGCAGGATGCATAAAATTTTGAATTCGATATATGGAGGTTAAGGACGTAAAATAATAGAAAGGTGTGGATGAGATCCTATGAGTTGTTTCTATCCTATTCGTAGGCTCACATCGGTATAGTAACATAACCGAAGTGATTAACATAGACCTGCTGGGCCATCACAAAAATATGTAACGTACCAGTCCCAAAATACGTAGACTAGGTATGTCGACATGCCAACAATATTTCACCAATGGGCAAAATCTCATAGCAATCCCATTAGCAAAATGCTTAAGCTGTAAATCATGATAATAACCCAGAATATAACACAAGTCATAGTTACACAACTAATCTCATCCACGCAGAATAATAAGACACAAGATATCAAGTCTGAAGTACGTGTAGGCAACCCTAGAGGGGGGTGAATAGAGTATGTGTTGATAATACCCAATTAAAAATTAACACTATTCAGGTCCAACCAACAGAAAATAATAATCAGAGTATAAGTGCAAAATATAAATAGAGATCAGAGAAGCTTACGCAGACACAACAGTTTTTAACCTGGTTTCCCTCGTAGAGGACTAGTCCCGGGCTGAGAACTCTAGCTCATGATTGAAATCCACTATTTGTTAAATAGCGTACAACCACGTGCCTTCACTCAGAAGAGCATGCCAACTTCTTACAGATTCGCGGACGGCAAACTTGGAATTATCTGTTTGCAAAAATAAAAGTTGAAGAACTTTATTTATACAAACTTTGTAAAAGATTACAATTTAAATTCTGGGAATGGTACAACTGTAGGAATCCAATCTAGATGACGATTGCTTTATCCCTTAGACGATGTGAACTTTGAAGACGAAGCCTCTGAAGTTGAAGACAACTCTGGAATTGAAGGTAAAAAAAAAACCTCGGAAGTTGAAGGCAAAAGCCTCGGAAGAATGCAGCAGCACTTGGGCAAGAACTCCTGAACTCTCTGAACTTTGAAGTCTGATTTCTCTATAATCTGATCTCTGATTATTGATCCCCTTTGAATGGAGACTTGAAACTCTATTTATAGAGTTCTGAGAAATAACTAACTTTTAGTTATTCTAGACTGCGCATGATAGATTGCACAGCAATTGGATTGCGCAACAATGGACTGCGCAGGCAGTTGCTGGATCATGGGCCAACTGCCTTGGACACATGGCATCATTTGATTGAAATGCGCATGATCGTGCATAGACAGTTGCCACGAAATGAGCAATTGATGGCATGAATGCCACGTGTATTTTGTTATTTGTGTTGATAGAACGTGCACATTGAATTGCGCTGGTTTTGGATTGCGCTAACATGAATTACGCAGGAAATGGATTGCACCATCATAGGTTGCGCCAACATGGATTGCGCTGCCAGCTGTCCTCGAGCGCCGTGCTGAACGATTAAACGAATGGTCGCCTCGTTCTCCGCACTGTCAACTGTCAGAAGATTTGATTTGTGTCAGGTAATGATGGTGATTTGCCACGTCAGCCTGCGCACTTGGAAATGTGCGCAATCTATCGTACGCAATCTGAAGGATGTGCAATCTGATGTCTGCGCAGTTCATCTGAAAGTTGTATTTCTTGATTTTCTGACTTTGTTGATGTGTGCAACTTGATTTTTTTAGGACCTACAAGACCCCCTTCAAAGTTTTCGAAAGTTGAATCTATTCAAAATTTCGAAATACTTTGAATTTTGAAATTGAAATCAATTTGCGCATGTAGTGAGCTGTCTGCGCAATCTCAGGGATTAGCCCCATTTTTAGGCGCAATCTAAGGTGGCCATTTCGTTTTGAAAAACTATAAATAGTTCTTCTATTCCTTCGAAGTGTTCTTTACTTGCTTTCTTCGTGCACTTGAAAGAAAAATTTCTGAGCTCTTTCTTCCTTTCTTCTCCGACGATCTCAATGGCTCCCCGACGATCCTCTACCGCTGCTAAGGGCAAGGCCCCCGCCGAGTCATCGGCTAGGGCTGCGCGACGAGCTTCTCGCCATGAAACTGCTCATCCAGCGATGATAGGTAGATGACCTGATCAAAAACTCTTTTTAGAGTTTTGATTTCACTGTCTCTTCAAAATCCATCTCTTTTTAGGGATGCGATCAGACTGCGCCACCCTTTTTAGGGTTCTGGTTGCAGAAATCAGTTCATTCTTCATTTTTATGAAGGAAGACTCTCTGCGCAATCGGGTGAACTGCGCTGACAAAAGTCAGCGCAACTTGCTGATTTGCGCGAGACTGTCAGCGCAAACTGATGTCTGTTTGTTTGCGCAATCTGATATTGCGCAATTTGATTTTGCGCAATCTAATATTTGCGCAAACTGAATCTTTGACTTTGACTTATACTGAAATTTTTTTGTTTTCTTTGTCTGATGCAGTTAATACTAGAGAAGATCCAGAATATGAGAACTTCGTAGGGACCCTTTCAGAATCAGATTATAAAGAGGACCTATCACATGTGCACTATCCTCAATATGATCTGCCAACCTCCCGTCAGACCATTTTGATATCCCAAGATAATGAGACACTGCAATGTTTGATGAACGGACAACCTCTGGAATCAGCAGACGCTGTCGTACACAAGAAGCCATTATTCTTGTTCGGTGAAGCTTTTGAGAAAAGTTCTCAACCGAGACCAAGGATGGAAGAAAGGATTGTCCATCAGATGGATAGATCATTCTCGATACCAAATATTCCACGCTGCCTCCCCTTATCCCGGTATGCTCATGCGAGCTATCCGAGGAAGATGGAATGGAACCTTACAACCGTTCCAAGATGCCCGTCCAGGAAGGATTTTTGTGAAAAAGGGGCCGAGCAAGAAGGATATGTTCTACAGTTCCTCAGAACGGTACAGTGTCTTGTTGAGAGGTCTGAGACCCGGTTGTATTCCGCCGGAGAATTCTTCCTTGTTAATGCCCGTCAGAACCCCAATTTTCGCAAATGAGTTTGCGAAGGTCGAAGGAAAATATCCTGAGCAGGACATCAGACTAACTGGATTGGTGAATCCAGATTTTAAAAGATGGAGCTGCATAGCAAATTGGATTCTGACCAAGTTTAAAAATAAACTCTAGCAAATCAACTTATACCAAGTAGTGCATGCCACTGTCTATGGTTTTGCTCCGAACCCGCACCTGTTCCTAGCTCTAGCAGAGAGGTACAATTACAGAACAGGGACCTTCATGACTTCCGGCGGAGAAATCGGGTTTGCACTTCATGAGATGCAATACATCTCTTATTTGCCAATGGGAGATGCCCCATATGAAGAATTTGTCCCAACAAATGATGAGTTGGACAGACTCCAGAGAGAGAATGCAGAAATGGTAGCAGTCTTCGAGGAACTGCTATGTCATTATAAAATCTATTCTCTGTTCTACAAAAGTGCTACAGCAAATACTTGCTATTCCTCGAAATGGCTACCTTATCTGTTCCTTAACCACATTCATGAACCGAAGACCAAGGAACATGATAGATGCTATCCTGACTTCTTTAAGCCATTGAGCAACACAGAAGTGATGAAATTGATGGAAGAAAGTGGCGATTTTGATAAAGAGATGAAGGATGACTATCAATGTCCTCCTTTGAAGAAAGGAGATACTCTCGAAAGTTATTTGAGAGTAGGATATAGACCGATGTCAAAAGAAGCCCAATTAGCAGGGTTTCTGACACATTGGCTCCGTCGGTTTGTAGTCCCGGGATCCAGTGCTGTAGACCGCTTCCATCGCGGTGTCCTTTTTGCTGCTGTTAGACTAGTCTTCGACTATAAGATGGATCTTTTGTCAGCGATGACTTGTAAGCTGAATGCTGGTCTTCGTCTGTACGTCGATCTGATGCTGAAATCCAAGGGTGGAAAAGAATTTCCACGATTGTAATTACCGTATACATATCTATTTGGGTGGTTGCTCCTTCACCATCCCACTTTGATGGACCCCGGCATGGGACCGGTCGATGGCAGCTTTTTGCGAAGATACTCTCATAGTAAGTGGAAATTCACTGCTCTGAGAGATTGTAGATATGCTCTGAAAACCTGAGCAAAGGATGGAACTTTTATTGCACCCCTCCTCCTGCTAGTTACGAAAAAATACCGACAAATATGATTGACTCGAAGATGCATCCTCTGAGCCGTGTAGCTTTTGAGTGGTTGAAGACAATTCGACCGTCCCATTTGGTGTACCGGTTTGAAGACGAGTGTTATTTAGAGCCATATCTCCCTAGTCGATTTGCTCGACAGTTCGGGTACGACCAATTCCATGTGGGGAATGCTATCACATGTCTTCAAGGAAAGGGTTTCTTAATAGTTGGGGCCCGAGCATGGGCTTATTATAATGCTCGAGATACGAAAGTGACGTTCTCGATGCCAGTAAACAGCAATCATGGCCCTCGGATGCTATTTACATACTCAGTATTCTATAGATCTTCGAACACCTTTGCTGAGAATTTCAACCTCGCAGATAGCTTCGCGTCTTCAACAAGATTGAAGAGGGGAGGAATCGCCATGTCACTTCCAGGAAATGATGAAGTACATGAGCCAGTAGATGCGCCTTTGGAAGCTTCAAGGGATATTATGTTCCCTCAAGAAGTTAACGCGCCACTACGTATCTCTTTGAAGGTGGGCAAATCTCCAGCCAAGAAGAGGAGAAGAGAGGAGCCTCCTGCTCCAACAGCAAAGAAGAAATTGATCTTAGATCATTCTTCTGAAAAGATTACCACTAGATCTCAATCTCGGCAGCTGGCCGACACAATTCAACAAGCAGAGGCTACCACACCGACCTCTGTCCAAAGACAAGTCGAGACTGTAAATATAGAGAGCCCTGAGAGGCCTCTGAAAAGAAAGAAGCTGGCCCAAAGAAGAAATTGAGCCCCGTCTTCAATGGTAGTAGACGCTGTGGCGGGATTCATTTTGCCATCTTCCACTCCTATTTCAGAGCCTAGGAATAAAACTCCTAGTCCAGAACATAGGGAAGAGATCGATCAGAGGAAAGATCTTGATACGAGAACTGAGGCTGAAGAGCTTAGAGGAAGTATTATGGAGGAAGTGGAGGAAGAGCAAAATGTTGTACACTCTCTTCCACCTGCTACGGAAATGACTCAACTTTTGCCTACTCCTAGAACCCTCCGTGAAGAAGAAGATCGCGAAGTGATTGCGGCACTAGAAGATTGCAGCTACAGTCCGCTGGAGGACTATTGTGACCAAGCTGCAACTACCAGCGGGAATGCACCAGAAGAAGATGAAGATAAAGAGAGCTCTTCGTCTGAGAATATTGATGAATATATGCAAGATCTTGAAAGAGATGATGAAGTGCAGATATCTCCTAATGCTGTTGATGATACCTTAAATCCTGAAGAGGATGTTGAGGTTCCAGAAAATGCTGCTGATACCTTAAATCCTGAAAAGGATGTTGAGGTAGAAGTATTTCCAGAAAAAGCAGCAGATGAAGAAGCTCCGGAAGAAACTCCCGCCACTGATCCTCAAGGTATAAAATGATATTAGCAATCTCCTCTTAAATAGATTAATAGCTAACGTCTTTATTTGTTTTTCCTGCAGATCTTGAGACTCCTCTAGCACCTCCGACGTGCACAGACATAGTGCCTATAACGACGGTGATTGTTAGTAGCAATCATCATTTATCTTGCGGTTCTGAAGCGGGCAGTAGCCAAGCTGTTATGGCTGAAGCTACTTCTGCTCGGCTAGATTCTATTCCAGCAGATGATAGGCTCGTTGCTGGATTCAACCATGGTAAGACAGTTTACATCTTTAATCTTTTTGGACAATGGCAAACAACGGGCAAAATGACAATTCTTATTTTTGCAGAGGAACAACCAGGAGGAGCAACTAGCTCCACTTTGGCTCCTTTGTTCAAAGAGCCCACTGTCCAGACGCGAGAGATTGAACATCCTGCGGCCTCATCATCAACAGGAGTAGCTGCAACTCCTGGTGCTATAGCAACTAATAATCTTGTGATCCAATCATTTACCAGATGCTTTTTTTGAATCTTTGGGCCCTCTAGTAAAAAGAATGATGGAAAAATAGGGTACTGACTTTTTCATGGTTAGAGGTCCAACCTCTCTCTTAGTAAGGGCTATCCGGGAATAAGGTGACAAGGCTCAAGCCACTCTCCTGGAACATATTTTGAATGAGTTAGAGATTTCCATCAAAAGCTATAAAGAGCTCAACCAAGGAGACGTAGAATCTCTAGTGCAGGCAGAATTCGAACAACTGGCTCAAGCAGCTGACATTGAAAGGATCAATCTCCAGAATCTTTTGGAAGCTTTCTCTGTAAAATCTGCTGAATATAACTCCAAGCTGGAATCAGTAACCTTGATGGCTGAGAGAAAAGAGAAGAGAGCTGCTGAGCTGAGGGCAGAGATTGCTCGTCTCCAGAAGGAATTAGAAGATGAAGTTGCTGATCATCAACTTGCAACCCAACAATTCAATGCTCTGATTCAGGAGAGGGATGAATATGTGGAAGCTCATAATGTTGAGATTACTTGCCGAATGGTGACCATGCCTGCTTTCAATGAAGAAACCAGGATGGAAGAAGCCAGAAGGAGGGTGATGTCCACTCGTGAAGAACGACTACAGACTCTAAAGCAGCAGATTGATAATCTGATAATACCTCCGTCTTAGTGGAATATTTTGTATCTTTATGTCTTTTGAAGTACATGTATTTTTGTAATGTCTCATATTTTGATTAATAAAAGACATTTTTGCTGTGGCTCTATTATTTGTTGCATATCTTGTTCAGATATAAATAATAGAGATAGAAAATATATTCAGAGGTGCAAGGACATGATATATTTCTTGATGATTTTGTAGAAAATAATTATATTCATTATATCTGCTCAGAGGTAACATGGACGTGGCAGAATATGCCGAATATTATTATCTCGATTGATAACTTAATCGAAACAATAATTTGCTGATATGGATGTGAAATAAACGGGAAAACCGTCAAATGATGGAATGAACGGACAAACCGTCAAAATGGAAAATAACGAACGGATGAACCATCAATTGATGATGAATGAACGGGTGAACCGTCAAGTGAATTGAATGAACGGATGAACCGTCAGGTGATGATAAAGGAACGGGCGAACCGTCGGATGATAATGAACGGATGAACCGTCGAATGAATGTGAATGGGTGAATCATCGGATGAATGTGACGTTTCATTATTTTGAGAATCTCTGTCTATAAATAGAACAGAAATCTAAAAGGAATGATCATTTCCACTTTTCAACATAAAGATGTCGTCTGGAGATGCATTCAAGAAGGCTGAAACCACCCCAAAGGTTGAAAAGGGCACTGAAGAATGTCCTGTCAATCCAGTTCAACCAAAGAAAGCAGAAGTAGGCGAAGGTTCGTCTGCACCCAAGCCACCACGAGACATCCTGGACTTTCTGCTTGAACCAGGAAGGACCAAAGAAGAGGAAGCCATGAGGATGGCCGCTTGCAAGTTCCTAGTGGGTTCCAGCAAGGAAGTTCTCGGCTCTTTTGCTGACCATGTTTTTGAAAAGGACGACAGTGGTCCGCGTCCAAATGTAGAGAAGGATGATAGTGACCTTCCTTAATATCATGTACTATTATTCAGAACGAAATAAAATTTTATTTATGAACTTGAACTTGTCTGATGGTTTACAAGCTTTTACATTTACACATAGTACTTTTTAAGGAACTTGCCATTAATAGGCATCATTACAATTCGTCCATCCAGTTCTGAGAGTTGATAAGCTCCATTTGAGAAGACTTTGCTTACAACGTAGGGACCTTCCCACTTTGCATCGAATTTGTCTTTACTCATATGAGTCATAGTCATAGGACGTCTGACTGTTAAAACAAGTTCTCCTTGCTGAAAGGCTCTGACCTTAACTTTACGGTTGAAAGTCTTAGAAATGCGAGCTTGGTATAACTCAATATGTTGTTGAGCCATTAACCGCTTCTCATCAAGTGCCTCCAATTCTTGAAGTCGAAGAAGATCATTGTTCTCTGTAGTGAGCTCGTTAGCAATGGCAATCCTTAAAGAAGGAATTTGAAGTTCCAGAGGAAGAACAGCTTCACAGCCATATACCAAAGAAAAAGGTGTAAAACCTGTGGGGTTGCGGACCGTAGTTCGGTACGCCCATAGACATTAGCCAAGCTTTTCACTCCAATTCCGTTTGTTAGTGGATACAAACTTTTTGAGGAGCTTGATAATAGTTTTGTTGAAGGCTTCAGCTAAACCATTAGCGGCAGGATTGTAGGCAGTCGAGGCGACGTTGTCAATCCGGTGATCATCACAGAATCTGGTGAATTTCTGGCTGATGAATTACGGTCTAATTCTGGATGCTCCATCAAAGAATAGACGCCAGGTTGGAAATTCTTCAGAGATCATGTTGACTTCCAACGTCTCGTCTGGAATTTCATCGTAAAGCTTGGACGTCTCTGGAACAGGATGAGCTGCTAAGAAATCCACCAGTGCTTGACCTTTAAAAGACTTTTGAGGAACATACACCATGTCATATTGGGCTAGAAGAATGGCCCATGTAGCAAGCCGAGAGTTGAGTGTGCTAGGCTTCTTCATCAGTACCCGAAGAGGATTGACTCGGGATATGACATGAATGGTTTGACCAATGATATAATGCCTTGTCTTTTGAACGGCGAACATAAGGGCTAGACATTATTTTTCAACCGGACTATAACGGTGTTCAGCACCAATCATAGTACGACTGAGATAGTAGATGGCTTGTTCATGACCCTCTTTATTCTTTTGGGCAAGTAAAGCACCCAACGAATGGTCCATAGCACGGACGTACATTAAGAATGGAATACCTGAGATTGGTGGCACCAAGACTGGTGGGTTCATGAGATATCGTTTGATGTCGTCGAATGCTCGTTGACATTCTTTAGTTCAAATAAAAGACACACCCTTCTTTATTAGTTGAGTAAATGGTCTGCAGCATCCAGATAAGTTTGAAATGAATCTCCTGATGTACGCAAGTCGACATTGGAATCCTCGTAGCTCTTTTAGGTTGCGTAGAGGACGCATCTCTTGAATGGCTTTGATCTTCTCAGGATCCACGTGTATACCCTTAGAGGTAATGACGAAGCCGAAAAACTTGCCACTAGAGACACCCAAGAATGACTTGGTGGGATTCATCTTGAGCTGATGTTGGCGTATGAGATTGAAGATTGTTCTCAAATCTTGGATATGATCTTCTTTCAGACGACTTTTAACGGCGATATCGTCAACATAACATTCGACAGTTTTGCGAAGATGATCTCTAAAAATGGTACTCATGGCCCGTTGGTAAGTTGTACCAGCATTCTTGAGACCAAATGGCATCACTGTGTAGCAATAGACTCCCCGAGGAGTGCGAAAAGATGTGTATTTTTCATCTTCGGGATTCATCTTGATCTGATTGTATCTAGAGAATCCATTCATAAAAGATATTCGCTCGAACCCACAGGTATTATCAATCATGACGTCCGTGATAGGGAGAGGAAACTCATCTTTCGGACATGCTTCATTAAGATTCTGAAAGTTGATGCAAACTCGAACTTTGCCAGTTTTCTTCAGGACTGAAACAACGTTGGCTACCCAATCAGGATGTTGTTCTTCTCGAATAAAGCCACAAGCGATAAGCTTCTTGACTTCATCATCGATCGCGTCCATCATTTCAGGCTTGAATCGCCGTTGCTGCTGTTTGACTGGTTTAGTATTAGGCAAAATGTTCAGTTTGTGAGTAGCAATTTTGGGATCTAAACCTGGCATGTCTTCGTAACTCCAAGCAAAGACGTCAATATATTCTTTAATGAGAAGAATCAACTCTTGCTTATCTGCTTCTGAAAGATTCTTGCTAATAAAGATTGGACGAGGTGACTCACTTTCTCCTACATCAACTTGAACTAGTTGATCTTCAGTAGGAGGTTCTCTTTGTTCAAATCGGAGTACCCACTGATTATCCATCTGTTGAGCCCAAGGATCTGTTTCAGGATTTTCTTTAATGTCCTTATCATATCCTTCCGGAAGTTCAGCGGATGCCATATTAGAAGATACGATCACACGATGGACTTCACCAACACTGGTGTCAGAATCCCATAACCTGGAATCAGAAGAATTAGAACGCTCTTCGTTATCAGAGTCAGAGACTGCTGGGGATAATATTGGAGGAGAAGCATATCCGAGACCTCTTTTGGTTCTGCTGTAATACATCTCTGACTTTCCTTGTGGAACAGCTGTACGGAGAGGAGTCTTTCTTTCCTTACCGTAGTTGAGACCACTCTTGAAGTCGTAACCCATCTTTCGGACGATGTCTTTTGATTGTTGACTGTAACGACAGAATTGAAGATGACCCGTGTCGTTAACTTTACTATCATCCGTATAGCTGAATTTTTGTTCCGATCTTTTACTAAAAAGTATTGGACGTTCGCCTTTCTTGCGAGCAGGAACAATACGATATGAATCTTTTGGGTGTTCACATGAAACTTCCGTTTGAAGAGATTGTACAACTCCTATTGTAAATGATTTGAAGCTATCTAACATATCCAAATAGCATTTAGTATGATAAATAACATCAGTATACTAGAAAGTAGATGCTTTTTCATTGATATGTACATCTGTATTTACAGCAGGACCTTTAGCCTTAGCAGGCTTGGTAGATTGATTACAAGAGGGGGAGAAGAAGAACGTGGAGGAGGCTTGTTACGACGAAGGTCAATAACAAGTGGCTCAGAAGAGGTGAGCTCCCTTTTTTCCTTGTTGTGAGTTAAATCAACAACAAGTGGCTCAGAAGAAGTAAGCTGCTTTTTGTCCTTGTAACGACGTAAGTCGATAACAAGTGGCTCAGGAGAGGTGAGCTCCCTTTTATCCTGATCGCCATCAACCGATTCTTTCTGAACTGGCAAGTGAATAGCCAATGGTTTAGAGGACTGAGGATGGGAAACACGCCCTTTAACAGGTATGATGAGAGTGTCATTGGGTACTGCTTTTTGGTCTTCTTCAGTATCCATGGCCAATACCACTTTCATAAATTCCTCCTTATACATACGAGCGTCATTACAATATGCTTCGACGCCTTTGAAAGGATAAAGGTCTGCAACTTCTTTATGAACTTCTCCTTTGTCATTGACATATTTAAAGCAATGATGAAGAGTTGATGGAACAACATTATGTTCATGGAGGAATGGTCTTCCCAGAAGAGCGTTGTAAGAACAACCATGATTATCGATGATATAGAAGGTTACCTTTGTGCGAAGATTGCCTATTTGGAGTTTTAGACGAATCTTACCCAAAGGTTCACTCCTTCCTTGGTTGAATCCCAAGATAGTGGTGATTGTGCTTGAAAGACTATGCACTGGTATCTTCAATGCGTCTAGCATCGTCTTTGGCATAATGCTGAGTGCAGACCCTGGATCTATCAGGATACGATCGACTTTCATCGAATCGACATACCCCGTATAGTAGAGAGGACGATCATGTCTATTATCCTCCAGTAGCATATCATCCTGAGTGAAAGTGATGTTTGGAATCAACTCCAGGACACTATGACAATGACGACAAGAGACCGGTTCGGCTTTTGGTTTTTTGAGAAGAGTTAGGCAAGTTTCAGCCTGCATCAGGACTTCACTTAAAGTTTCTCGAGTCTCTTTAGAAAGGCGCAAGAGCTCGAAGATTGATAACCTAGCCAGTGTATTGGCTAGTTGAGCCAATATATCAAAGTTGTATGGATTTTCAAGTCCTGTAGGAGATGATTTCTTCAAGGGCTTATCAAAGCGGACTTGTTGCTTGCCTTTGTCAGCAACCACCGGCTTGGGAGGAATAGGTACTACAACTGGTGAAGATGTGGAAGGAATCTCTTCAAAGAAAGTAGATTGTACTGGAATAGGTTCAGAAGAAGAGGTAGGATCCTCTTGAGCTTCAGAATGATCTTTCAAGTTGGCTTTCCCTGATCTGGTGCCTAGCAGAATTTCTTCGTCAATTATGGGGTCAAAAGATACCATGTTGCAGGTCTTTGTCTTGCCTTTAGAACGACCTTTCTTCTTGGAAGAAGAGGGCACTTCGAATTCCGGAGCAAGATCGGGATGTATCCACATAATTTTGCCGTTGTCAAGAGACAAGGGGACAAGACCTTCATTTGGTGGAAGCGGGAGATTCTCAATCTCAAGAGTAGCTTTAGGAATAGGAATGACACCGTGCTGTACCATATGCGGAGAAAAGTCTCCAAACTGGACTGAAACTATATTTGCAGTAACAGTCTTCTCATCTTGCTGCAGAGTGACGACACCAGCATTGACAAGCTCTTGAATTTTGCCTTTAAGCACGTAGCATGCTCGAGTAGGATGTCCAATGAACCTGTGATAGACACAATATTTAGGATGATCTGTCTTACCGACTTCATCAGGTTTCTTTGGGTCTGGGAGCTGAATCTTGTTGCTTTTGAGTAAACATTCAAAGATGCTTGCAGTGTCATTCTCGTCGAAGGAATATTCTACTTTCGGACGAGGTTCCCTCGGTGGAGGTACAGAAGGAGTAGGGGTGGATGTAGGCGGAGCCACATTGACAGCCAAAGATTCTTTATTATTGTTCAAATTGATGTTCAAAGTCTCTTTTGCTTTACGATTGTTCTGGCGGTTGCCACCACCTGATGTCTGGTGTTCATCTCGATCGGGGTTAGACATTTGTACCCCCAATTGCTTGAACTTCTCGGCACTCACTTCCGCAGCTTTGGCGTTGACAATGAATGAAGGCCAATCTTGGAACTGGGTAGATCCTGTCCACATACTGATGATAGGCAAAAGATTTGCCTTACAAGTATCAATAGTAACAGCAGCTGGAGTTCCGGAAGGCATCTTCAAGGCTTCACGGCAGAACTGTTCGATGAAACTCTCAGTAGTTTCATTGTGTTTCTGTTTGATTTTGTTGAGAGCCGACATAGTCATGTCGTTGAATCCTTCATAGAATCGTTCTAGAAAGATTTGCTTAAGACCTGCGAAAGAAGTGATACAACCATCGGGCAAACTTCTATACCAATCATATGCTACACCGGCTAAACAACCGACGAATACTCTGGTAAGAAGAGCGTTATTTGGCTGGAGTTGAACGGTCATTACCTCAAAATGATTGATGAACTGACTAGGAGAAGTACTGCCATCAAACAAAGAGATCGTTGGTATCTTGTACTTTGGTGGGAATGGGACTTCTTTCCATTCAACTGGATAAGGCTGCTTGATCCCCAATCTTTGCAAGTTGTCTTTCTCTTTGAAGGCTTCGAACTGGGTTCGCAAGAGTTTGACAGCTTCATTGGCATCTTCTGATGACGAAGAAGGAGCAGGCTGAGTTAGAGTAGTAGGAGGAGGAACAGCATTGTAAGCACTACCCCCAGCTCCTGATTGACTAGGTGTAGTTTGAATTTGTACTTGTACATAAGGCATTTGAGGGGACACTACCCCCAGCCCAGTATTGGCAGGTACCGAAGATGCTATGATCTCTGGACTCACAGCAGGTACAGTTGGTGGTGTGGCGTGTTGTGCCACTATGATAGAATGCATACTAGCAACCATTTCAGCCATGGTTTTTAGCTTATCTTCAAGTACATCGATTCGCGGTTCTTGATTTATAGAAGTTGAAGCATCTGGATCTTCATTGACAACATAAGCTGTCACTTCTCTTGGTACAGTGGAAGACACTGTTTGTTCAGAGCTTTCGCTGTATGCATCATAGTCGGAGAAAGAGTCGTCTCCCGACTGAGAGGTAGGAAGATAGCCCGAAGGGTTTTGAGGAAGATTCCTTTGACTGATTGTATCTCGGCTTCGAGAACGGGTATGTCGAAACACTCCTTCAGAAGATTCTTGGAGTAATTCTATATACCGTTGACTTGGTTTACGAGGTTTGCCATGCTTAGAGCACCTTTTACCCCCAGTGTCTCGGGAAGTCATGTTGATAGAAGCATACAAGACTTCATCTTCTTCTGACATAGGTTCAGATTTAGCAAAGGTCAGACGATCGAAGACAGATCGTTTTGTTGTCTGACAACAACATTGGATGATGACTTTGTGGTTGCAATGATGATCAGATGGTTGAACTGAAGGTGTTGAAACATTGTCTCATTTTTGTCTGAGATGTTCTCGGAGATCGGGAACAACAGCCGGATGAGGAAAACTCTGAGGGATCTGTTCTTTGATAATATTCGGAATATGATTCCGATTCTTCAAATGTTTAGTCCCTTGAGTGTACAGGGAAGTACTTATTTCATTGGCATAAGTGTCGGGATTTCTAACCCTGGAGATTTGTTTTTGATGATGTTTGGTCTTCGACATTGGCTGTTTGCATTTTACCGAAGTAGGTCTGTTAAGATAAGTTCTGAGATCAGCAAATTCACCCCCAGGGGTTTCTGTTTGAGACACCAACAGTTTTCCCTGTCTGGATCGGGAAATCTTGAGAGTCGGGAGGTCCTGGAATTCTGCTACCGGGGTAGGCAGAATACCTCTTTGGTCAGTACAAGTTCTCTTGTTATAAAGAAAAGAAGAATCCTTGTTTGAAAGAGTTCTAGTACTGATTGGTGCCGAGACACGTTCAGATTGATCTTCTTCAGTAAAAACTGAAGAAGATTGAGAAAAGACCAAAGGGCCTTTTCCTTTGTTTTGTGAAGAAGGGTTAGCTAAAGAACATTTCCCTCTGTTGTCTTCCAAGTCATGGGACAAGGAAGTTTGAGAAAAGACCAACGGGCCTTTTCCTTTATTTTGAAGAGGAAGAGGAATAGCCAAAGGACTACCCCCAGTAGATTGCACAGGAGCAACATTGTGTTTGGAAAGAGGAGCAGAGCCTTTTCCCTTGTTATGAGAAGAAGAGAGTTTAGCCAAAAGGCTGTCACTCTTGGATTGCGCAGAAGCAGTTTGCGCATGAATGAATGGTGCACTAGTTTTAACCACAGAAAGTGTGGTTTGCACATCAGGAGTTCTTGCTATAGAGTGCTTAGGGTGGATTCTGGATACTGGAACATTGGACTGCACAGACATATTGGCAGCCAATTGCGCCAGGGGCATAGGAGTCTTGTACTTGGCTAAGACAGCATATGAAGTCTTTTGTGTACTGGCAGAAACAGATTACGCAGCAGAGACAGAGACAGATTGTGCAGCATGCTTGATGACAGAAGCTTTGGACTGTGCAGCAGTCTTGATAGCAGACTGCGCAGAAGTCTTGCTTGCAGCATCAATAGACTTCACAGCAGTCTTTGGGACCCACACTGGGCGCACTTTGCTTGTGGCAGAAGTGGTTGCAGTACGAGGAGTGGTCTTGGAGTTGATTATAGCCTCGTAGGCTGTCTGGTTGATCTTCACAACCAGTGTCTTCTGCGTCTTTCCGATAGACGCTACATCACATTGAGTTGTCACTTCTTCATCGGAGGAGAAAGTCGTCCCCAGCAGAGTCGCCATTTTGTTTGCAAAAACAAAAGTTGAAGAACTTTATTGATACAAACTTTGTAAAAGATTACAATTTGAATTTTAGGAATGGTACAACTGTAGGAATCCAATCTAGATGACGATTGCTTTATCCCTTGGACGATGTGAACTTTGAAGACGAAGCCTCTTAAGTTGAAGACAACTCTGGAATTGAAGGCAAAAAAAAAAAAAACCCTCGGAAGTTGAAGGCAAAAGCCTCGGAAGAATGCAGCAGCACTTGGGCAAGAACTCCTGAACTCTCTGAACTTTGAAGTCCGATTTCTCTATAATCTGATCTTTGATCTCTGATTATTGATCCCCTTTGAATGGAGACTTGAAACTCTATTTATAGAGTTCTGAGAAATAACTAACTTTTAGTTATTCTAGACTGCGCATGATAGATTGCACAGCAATTGGATTGTGCAACAATGGACTGCGCAGGCAGTTGCTGGATCATGGGCCAACTGCCTTGGACACATGGCATCATTTGATTGAAATACGCATGATCGTGCATAGACAGTTGCCACGAAATAAGAAATTGATGGCATGAATGCCACGTGTATTTTGTCATTTGTGTTGATAGAACGCGCACACTGAATTGCGCTGGTTTTGGATTGCGCCAACTTGAATTGCGCAGGAAATGGATTGCACCAACATAGGTTGCGCCAACATAGATTGCGTTGCCAGCTGTCCTCGAGCGCCGTGCTGTACGATTAAACGAATGGTCGCCTCGTTCTCCGCACTGTCAACTGTCAGAAGATTTGATTTGTGTCAGGTAATGATGGTGATTTGCCACGTCAGCCTGCGCACTTGGAAATGTGCGCAATCTATCGTACGCAATCTGAAGGATGCGCAATCTGATGTCTGCGCAGTTCATCTGAAAGTTGTATTTCTTGATTTTCTGACTTTGTTGATGTGTGTAACTTGATTTTTTTAGGACCTACATTGTCCAAGTGACTTCTTTTGAAACTCTTGCACACAAACTTCTAGTTGACTCGCACTGAGCACCTTGGGGGCTTGGAAAGTTTTGTGGCTAGTTAGATGAGAAGAATAAGCTATTGAATTTATAGGCTATAGGAAAAGAGAAGATGAGAAGATTGGACGATTAAAAATGAGAGAAATCAAGGCCAATATATACTAGTCCAGAGAGGCAGAGTTCGGCCAGAACTATGTCCTAAATATTCAAATATTTAGCAATTGGATAACTAGCAGCCAGCAAGCCCTAAATCAGGTCCTAAAATTAAGGGGGCAGAGTTTGGCCCGAAATTTATCTCCTAGGGGACAGAAAGTTCAAGTGGGCTGTTTGGGCTTAGCAGGTTTTGGAGTTTGTTTGGTGGAGCTTGGGTATTAAGTTTAGGGTTGAGATACTCATTGCGACTCAACTTACAATAGCCTAGACTCAATCAAAAATAAAAATACAGACTCAGAGCACAAGTAACAGCAGCATTGTCGAAGCAATCGTCGATGATGTCCGTCTTGAACTGATATGTAATAATGTTCTACTTTGGAGCTTGATGGAGCTTGATGTGTCAATTTGGATTATAACAGATATCACCTTGTTAATTATCAAGATTAGGTTGACTGCGATCCAGTTTGGGTCAACAATCTCTCTCATTTTGATAATTGACAAAAATACGATATTTGTATGTCGCAACATTCATACCTGGACACATGGAATAAAAATAATAGCTCCCCCGTATATGAACATGTCGGCTCCCCCGTAAATAGATATGTCCTGAGACAACTTCTAATCCAAGCAAGCACAACATAATATATATAGAAGCTCAAAGCACATATCAAGTATTCCCGAAGCAAATATCAAGTATTCTCCCCCTTTGTCATTTAGCAAAATAAAATAATGGCTCCCCCATAAAAATAGAGAAAGTGAATACATGCAATCACATAACTAGGAACCATAACCATAAAGAGAGAAATTACTAGCAGTTTATACCTCAATACTAAACCAAAGTGCATAGTTTTGAAAAGAAATACAATGCATGAAGGAAATAGAAATACTACAACTCAAAGTTTTAAAAGTACTACATAAAGCAAATGAAACTACAGCCTAACATCAGCAGCATCAGCAGGTAATAAACCACGACCATCATGGAGCACATGATGGACAAGCAGAGTCTGAATGATCGCTGGCAGAGAGACGAGGTGGGTCAACAAATACCGCGTCCGGGTCCAGATACAGCCTAACCTATGTGTCGTAAATACGGTAACCTTCGCGAGAAGGGTCCCATACCATAGGGAACGACATAGTAGGATGGGTGGCTTGGATGTACTGGAGATCGTGCAGCGAGTTGCTGATAGCACTCATCTAAAGGGTGGTACGGTAGTCCAACTGGCTCCAGCGGTCGTCTTCGAAACGGAAGCGATCGTGCAACATCACCTGGATGGAGTCAAGAGTAGCAGGAGGCTCGAGCTCAGGTACATCAGGAGCATCAGAGTTAGAGGATACAACAGCAATAATAGTTGTATGTGCCTTGGACAGAGAGGTAGGAGCAGGTAGGAACTGACAGTCATCAAGAGGGATGTTGAAGGCACGAAAATCTTTGGAAGGTAATGGCCTAAACCAAGGATTTTGGTTTTGGTCTCGCATGAATCATCTAGTCCATCATCGTGCGAGGAAAGTTGAACGAAAGACAAAAGTGCAGCTGATATAGAGCCGATATCTCAAGATAAGTAACTTCAACGGTAGATCCTGCTTTGGGCAAGATCGAGGAAAAGATGATCCGATGGAGTTCATAAAAATAGTTGATGAGATATTTGGCTCGAAGATTACGAGGACATGTGTTAGGAGAACACAACGCATCCTTGAAACCCTCAAGAGTGGTATCACCGAGAAATTGGAACTGTCAGACATCAACAAGTTTTTTCCAAGTGTTGGGTTCTGGAGGTCAAGGTAATCGGCAAGTTCAAAATTGTCAAAAGATTGTCATTATCGGGGACACAGGAATAAATTCTAGTGTCATCATGAGTTAAATTATAGTAAAACATATGTATGGCATTGAGATAGACAAGAGATAAAGTTGTGACGAGTTCATCTAGGCATAAATCGTGAGAAAGTGCGTCATATGCCGAAAAAAGTTATAAAGGTTATCGAATGGCCCGGGAACACACAACGTGAGCGGAAGTCCACGTACCACTCATTGGATGCATCCAATGAGACAAAAATTTGCTCATTGTAGGTGTTGGGATTTGGTGGAGGTGGTGGATTGAACAAAGGATGACTAGGAGGAGGAGGATTAGATAAAGATGCTCCCTCACTTTTCATCCTCTTTCCTCTACCAAATAATTTTGGACCCATTGATAATAAAAAGATGAATTTGAAAGAGATGAAAAAAGAGTTATACCTCACAAAAGTAGTTGGAGATGGAAGAGATTCACCAAAAATCCTTAAATCTTAAGTTTGGGGAAAGATAGCCTTAAGATTTGTGTTTTCTAGGGTTAGGGTTTGAGGAGCAAGGGTTTAGAGAGAGGTAGAAGAAGAGAAAAGTGATGTAAGAGAAAGAGTGTTCGGGTATATGAGGATTAGGGCCAATTGTCGGGTTAAATCGTGGCCCTCAGATCAAAATTGGATGGCCAGGAGCAGCTGGGGGTTCTGGAAGCAGGCACACAGAGTTCGGCCCGAACTTTGTGTAGGGTTGAGTTCGGCCCGAGTTCTGTTGCTCTGGCTCCAGAACAGAAAAGGTTTTAAAAAAAAGAAAGTTTTGATAGAAAGATTCTTGAATTTAAATATTAATGTTACAAGCCATAAAAATAGTGTAGCCATATAATAAGTCTTGTTAAAACGATGACCATTACAGTGAAACTGCTTTAGGTTAGCTAAGGGGCCGAATCCTAGCTAGCGATAGTCCAAAAACTAGTGCACCATGTCGCTTAGGTTTTTACGCCTTGTTGTCAGAAGGGCCCTTTCGGCTTGTACCGAAAGCAATGTTACCATGAATGATGTATGTTATAACCGTTATTTATGCAGGTACAACTTATTGTATGACAGTTTCATCCAAAATTTCTAACTCTCGACGAAGAAATTGAAGCGCTCTTCGGCTAGTGGTTTTGTAAAAAAAAATCTGCTAGCTGATGTTCAGTGTCAATGAATTCTAAGTTAATAGTGTCGTGCTGTTGATGATCACGCAAAAAATGATGTCTAATCTCTATTTGCTTTGTGCATGAGTGACATACTGGGTTCTTGGTCAAATTTATTACACTAGTGTTATCATAAAATAGGTATGTGCTTGAATAATAAGTTATAGTCTTCAAGAGTTTGCTTCATCCACAGAATCTGTGCACAACAACGACTAGCTGCGATGTACTCATCTTCTATTGTGGATAGTACGACAGAATTTTGCTTCTTGCTAAACCATGAGACTAAAGCCTTTTCTAACAAATGACACATGCCGCTGGTACTCTTACGGTCAACTTTGCATCCTGCAAAATCAGCATCAGAATATTCGATTAAGTCAAAGGAAGTGGTTTTGGGATACCACAAGCCTACCGTAATCGTTCCTTTAAGATATCTAAAGATACGCTTAACAGTAGTCATGTGTGATTCTTTAGGATTAGCTTGATATCTAGCACATAAGCAAACGCTAAACATAATATCGGGACAACTAGTAGTTAAATACAATAAACTATCAATCATACCTCGATACTTATGTTGATCGACCGGTTTGCCACTTTCATCAGGTTCCAGCTTTGTTGTAGAAGCCATAGGAGTGCTGATAGGTTTGATATTGTCAAGCTCAAACTTTTTCAGCATGTCCTTTGTATACTTCGACTGACTGATAAAGACGCCTTGCGAGTATTATTTATTTGCTGTCCAAGGAAGTAGTTGAGCTCCCCCATCATGCTCATCTCAAACTCGTTCTGCATACACTTGGCAAAATCTTTGCATAGACCCTCATTAGTAGACCCAATATGATCATCTACATAGATTTGTACTAACAAAATAGTGTCATCAATGGATTTTATGAAAAGTGTTGTGTCATAAAGAGCATTCATACCAAGCTCGAGGAGCTTGTTTGAGGCCATAAAGAGCTTTCTTAAGTTTAAAAAATGGTCGGGAAGTTTATAATTTTCAAAGCCAGGGAGTTGCTTGACAAAAACCTCTTCTTTAATAAAACCATTTAGAAAAGCACTTTTCACATCCATTTGAAAAAGTTTAAAGTTTTAGAAATTTACAAAAGCGCAAAGCATCGAATAGATTCAAGTCGTGCAACAGAAGCATACGTCTCATCGTAGTCGATACCCTCCTCTTGGTTGTATCCTTGAGCTACGAGAGGAGCCTTGTTGTGAATGACCGAACCGTCCTCATTAACTTTGTTGCGAAAAACCCATTTGGTACCAATGATTGAATGATCAGCAGGTTTAGGAAAAAGTTCCCAAACTTGATTTTGTTTGAATTGGTTGAGTTCTTCTTGCATTGCAGATATCCAAAATTCATCGTTAAAAGCTTCTAAAATATTTTTAGGTTTAATTTGAGAAATAAAAGAAGTGCTAGCAATAGACTCTCTTAAAGAAGATCGTAGTTACCCCTTTCGATACCTCACCTATTACCAAGTTTTCTGGATGCGAAGGTTTGAATTGGAACTTCTTTGGTAAGCTCTCCAGAGAACTGGTTTCAGGTGGTGCATCCACAGAAATGGAAGTTGATGGTTCATCGTCATCGGGAATGATTGGTGTACAATTGTCCTCATCAAAAGCTACGTTAGTAGACTCTTCAATAATCATGGAGCATTTGTTGAACACTCTATATCCCTTACTCTTGGCAGCATAACCAAAAAAATACCTTCGTCAGCTTTGGCATCAAACTTGCCTAAGTTGTCTTTGGTATTCAGGATAAAGCTGCAACCAAACACTCGAAAGTAAGAAACATTTGGAGTTGTACCAAACCAAAGCTCATAGGGTTTCTTCAAAATAGGTCGAATCAAAACCCTATTCAAAACATGGCATGCTGTGCTGAAAGCTTATGCCCAAAAATATTTTGGAAGATAAAATTGATTCAGCATGACTCTAGCCATATCGCCAAGAGTCCTATTCTTTCGCTCCATAACACCATTTTGTTGAGGAGTTCTAGGACAAAAAAAACTCATGATTAAAGCCATTTAAATCACAAAACTTTTAAAAATCAAAATTTTGAATTCCCCACCATGATCGCTTCCGATACGAGTAATCATGTAGCCTTTTTCGTTTTAGACCTTTTTAGCAAAAACTTTAAAAACTGAAATGGTATCACTTTTATTTGTAAGAAATAAAACCAAGTGAATCTTGAAAAGTTATCAACAATAACGAAAGCATAGAGTTTTCCGCCAAGACTAGCTACTCTACTAGGACCAAATAAATCCATATAGAGTAATTGCAAAGGTCGAGTGGTACTTACAGTGTTGATGGATTTAAAAGAAGATTTGGTAGCCTTATTCTTTTCACATTTGGCACATACCATGTCCTTTTTGAATGTGATTTCAGGCAATCCTCTTACTAGCTTCTTGGTAGATAGTCTTGATATGGTGTCCATGTTAGCATTGATGGAATTGGGATTCCCAGGACCCTTTCTTTGGTGTGATTGATCGATAGAAAGTTAAACAGATCTAATACGTGTTCTAACCCTTCATAGGCGGAAAAGGTTCACGAATTATACCTGCGGCGGAAAGGAGACAAGTAATTCCTGGCAAGCTCGAGCGGACGACCCCAAGATCTTCTGCACGTATACCTTCCTCGAGTTGGACGTCGTGTGGGCGACGATCTCCCAACCTTTTCTTCTCCTTGGCGCCCTCTCTTTCTCTCCTTACGTGAATCACGAATTTAGAGAAAGTTTCTGATTTTTGATCGGTAATCGGCGGCCAGAGAATAGAGGATATATATAGGCTACGGCAGGGACCATGAGGAGAAATTAGGGTTAGGCTCCTAACGATCTGGATATCCCGTGTTCAGCCCGAACACACAATCCAGGCCCATTAACAATAGCTCGGTCCACTAATGAGCTATTGTTGCACTACCTCCTAATCCCAAATTATATTTGTGGGCTCCTTTTATTATATGCTCGTTTGGCTCCCCATGTTAAGATATCGTATGTCCGTCGATCAAATTAAGTTACTGACAACTATATTGATTCGACATCTTTTATCCTTAAGTAGTACCGCTCAACTTTGTTTGTCATGTCGGATATAATCCACCTGCAGGGTTTACATGACAATCCTTATGAGCTCCTTAAGGGGACATCATCAACCCGATGTATCGGGACATGGATTCCATTTATAATCAACAGCCCATCATACATACAATGTTATTACCCAATTCATAGAGGTTGTTGATCCATAATGAATCTACTCTTTTATGAGTCAAAGTAATGCACACTGCATATACATGTCCGTTATTATATCCGATTAAGAGCACAAGCATCCATAATGACAGAGTGTTTGTTCTCTTATGTAGTCAGTACAAAGAGAACAAACTCAAGTGGTCCTGTTCAATACACACAAGTTTACTAGTGTAAACCTATAGTCAAGATAGACTAATACCAGATTACACTACAACCTTTCCATAGATTGTCCAAGTCCATCTAGGTTGTGAACTATTTATATACTCCATAGGAAACTGATAATATGATCTTCTGTGTGACACCACACACCATATTATCTACAATATAGAATATCAGACATTTGTATTAACACTTGTAACAAATACAATACAAACATTTGCCCATATGATTCTCATTCAAAATTTAAGAAAATAAGGTTACTACAAAAGTGATGCTTTTAGTATATAACCCTAACAAGCATGACCAAGACGCTGATGCCATAATAGCCTTTCATCTTTGTGGGCGTAAAGGCATCTACCTGCACTGCTAGTATCTCTAGATAGATAGAAATATATATGTTATCTTCTCTTATCCCTTCGAAAGTGATGTCTCCAGATGAGCTATCATAGATAAAGTATTTAGTTGAAGTTAATATTATATCTGTGATCAGCTAGATGACTAATGCTAAGCAGGTTATGCTTTAACTCGGTCACTAAACAGACATCCTTAATAATGGAAGAAGGAGGATAACCAATTGTACCGTTACCTATGATATAGGCTTTCAGATTGTTGCCGAAGAATACATATCCTTCCCTTTTCATCGATAGTGTTGCGAATAGACTAGTATCTCCAGTCATATGTCGCGAGCACCCACTATCGAGAATCATTTGCTTCTAGTTTGAGAAGAAAGGTCCACCGACACCACGAGTATATATGACCTTTGGTACCCAGATTCTTGTGGGTCATGAAAAGTTAGTCTTCGGTACCCATGCATATAGATTAATATCCACTAGTTTTCTAATTCTACATTGTGGTGATATGTGTCCATGTAAACCACAGTAAGTACATGTATACATATTGGTATTGGGTACAGGATGATAGTGATGTCTATATGTGGGTATAGGATGATGATAACTACGTGTAGTAGTAGGATGATGATAATAACTGTGTGTACTAACATGATGATGATAATTATTACATGTAGCAGCAGGAGATGATAACTACATATGTGTGTTTTTCGTGCTGCATGGGAGTACATGTACATAAAGGCATGTTTTTGTGTGGTATATGGATGAGTGTTCTTGTAATGACGTGCTCTCTTGTGTTGAGCCGTCTGGTGTTTAGTAAGTGTTGTGATTATGAGACTGAGTTTGAGGTTAAATAACCTGTTTATCCCGTCTAATCTCTAATTTCTTAGAGATAACATGCAACTCATCACATTTAGCAGTAAGACCATTTATTCTACCAGTAGCAATCTTGTACTTGTTTTCTTTTCACAAGTTCTTTTTAAAGCAGTCACTACAAGAAAATTGATTTTTCTAATATTTTATAAACGTCGCAAAAAGGGTAAAAAAACGTTGGCATAGGAATTTTCAACATTTTTTTAACGTTTACGAAAAACATCGTTGTTGCCGCAGTTGGGAATTTCTAACATTTTAGATAAACTAGGTATAGGTAAAGACGACGTTTGCAACAACGCTTAATAAACGTTGAAAATTGTGATGTAATGGCAACTAATTTTCCAACATTTTAATAGAAATGTCGGAAACTAAACTTCTTTCCCAACCTTTTAAAAAAAACGTTGGAATTTGCTTTTCCAAACATTTCCCATCATTTTAACATAAACGTCGGTATAGGTAAAGAAATTAAAAAAATAATTTGGGTATATTAGCCATGCACTTGTATTCAACTAGCTTTATAATGAGTAATTAAACACACTCCAATTAACATTGTAACTTTAAACAGTACATAATTAAAAATAATTTATTAAAAAAATACAATATTTTACAATACTATCGAGTTTAACAAAATAAAAACAAGTTAGAATTGATAGCAATGATGCCCACTATCTGAGTGCTCTTCCTTGAACAATAGGTACTTGGACATAGTCAGCTCTTCCATAGCCATTCACTTGAATGTACTTCCATTTGAGAGCTCTTCCCAAGATCAGAAGTTGTAAAGCGCCTAAAGAATCATGCCGGACAATCAATCAGATTCAGACGAGTGAAACTAGTTTTCTTATATTTGAAGGAAAGAATGACAATCCAAATTCAATAACCCCAAACATAAACTCCATACTGCCCTTTATCTTTAAATTGCTATAAAATATATTATATGAATAAACAGTCAAAAGTTTCAATAAATAGCCATCATTTATCATTACATAACTGCAAAACTAGAGCAAATGGAAAGAAGCATCTAACATGTATGCATTCAGTCACCTAGAGTCTAATTAGAAACAGTAATATATTAGTATGTCACTAATGCAATGCCAACTTAAATAAGTAAACCTCAATAAATGTAAATATAAACATACAAAACAAGTTAATTAAAAAACCAAATGATAACCAAATAATGATCATAGATGATCAAGAAGATTACAAGAACATAGCTTCAATAATATTAGTCCAGGCTTGTAGCTTCTTACAATAGTTTATTAATGTTTTAAGTATAAATAGCAATAATGAGCATATTTGGAACAGAGAAATAGCAAATTGTAAGGCTAGAAATACATTTGTGTCCAACATTTATACCCAAAATACAGCATATGATACAACATTTTGCACCCAAAATACACCCTCAAATTTTCAATAGATCTTGTTATTTCCTTTAAGCCCCAACTAGTTTGACATGAATCTGTATTTGATACAAGTTTATGAATATGGATTTCTTGAAGATGAAAAACCCAGAGAAAGCCCTCAGCAGAAGATGAAGTGTGAAGCTTCATACCACAAGCCTTTCGATAACCATGTCCAGAATGGTTAGAGAGCTTCTACAGGAACTGACCCGTAAAATGCACATATTAGGCATCATTTGTAGATGTTGCAAAAAAATATAGTATCTAATAAAGGAATTGTTTATCCTCATCTCAATTGGGGCTAATTGTGCCCTGAGCAGCTGAATTCCTATAAGAAGTGAAGAATCAGGCACTTGATTCAACGAATTCGGATCTATCTTTCCTTTTAGCTCATAGATGGGCATGTGATTCGAAAATATTGCATCAAAATTATGTACATTAAGCATTTTGTGGCAATAAAGACGAAGCCTTTCTTTGACAAAGTAACATTCATAAAAGAAGGGACAAGTTTGCAAAAGCTCACAGCACCTTTTCTTCCCATACTTCAAGGCTCATATGATGACATTCTTCTCAATCTCTCCATCATAATGAATAATTGATTAAATACCGAAAGCTTTCACTCCCAGGTAACTCTTGTCCATCTATACGGACTCCCCCCACTCTAGGTGTCTCCTAAGTACCGAAGCACTCCTATAAGGAATAAAATATCTCCACTTCTAGTAAACAAGAGAGAAGTAAACTACAAATTGGAGTACCTTACAGTTAATTATTGTGACAAGAAGTTAAATATCTACAAAAAAATGAAAGAAGTAACTTGTTTTACACAGAACTCCTAAAATTAGATTCACATATAGGACTAGAGTACCTTGGCAAATAAAAGGAGTAATGTCAGTGAAGATTTTTTCACATATATTTAATAATTTATAAAGTAAACCAGAAATTTATGAGGATAACTTTGATTAAGTAAATAATCTTACCTGAAAGAGTCATCAAAAACAAATAGAAGCATTCCGACATGATTATTATTTGTGTCAGTCCAGATGTGGCTACATAAAGTAACAAATGGGGTAGAAACTGCTATCTAGACAAAATCTAACTAAAAATGAGAATGGTAAAAGAACAACTAGTAGGTACACACCTTCTCTTGTTAAGGAAACCATTTGGTTTTCCTTCAGTAAATGGTGAATTTGCAAATACTGCTGTAGCAATTTGTTTAAAGTAAAATAAGACACCACTATGCAAGAAATAAACTTACTCCCTAAAAGTTACAAATAAACTGATATACCCACAGGCTGCAAAGCGAGACAAGCGCGTAATTTCCTTATCATGTCGGATTATGAACTGAAGTCGAGATTAACCTAATGGGACAGAAGCACAGCAGTACATGTTCAACTAAATCAGCTATTATTGCATCAATTATATAAAATTATTATTTAATATAGTTTAGCAACATACAAGATATTTGGATAGGAACAGACGATCATCTATAACTAGAGTCTGACAAGATCCCACCTGTATAGTGCAAGTACGGAACATCATGTCCAACCCAGAGAACCCACTTTTGGTATATAATTCTTCATGATCTCGTACCTTCCCTGTGGAAAAGTTGCCAAAGGTAAGCTAACTAAATGAAGCATGAAAACATAATGAGGAATATTTCTCCATGCCCTATTTATAGACAGGTGTTAAGAAACAGTGGATGTACCTTTGGCATAATAGGTATGTCCTTTAATCCCCATTTTGGCTGAAAACCAATTCCTAAGAAGCCAATCCCCATCTCCTCAGCTACAACTTTCACCTATTAATCAATATTGCATACGAAAGCATCCAGTGCTGTTACTCAAAGACATGATACCAATGAAATCAAAGATTCAGTTCTTACATGTTTGCAAACGAGGTTCAAGGTGTGTTTCAATATGCTTCAAGGAGGCAAACATTGTATAATTGAGAAAGTTTTGTCTTATTATACAACTCAATAACCAATAATACATATAAAGATACAGAATAACGTAATAAAAAAACTATTTATAATGTAAATTATTTGTTGCAAGCAGCAGTAAACTAGAAAAATATATAATTAGAATTAAGAAGGATACTACTTTATTAGTGAAAGAGATATTGTAATGAAAAGCATTAAGGACACTTACATTGCGCACATCAGCAGCAATATACTTTGATGTATCCGCTACTGGCTCATGCCTCAAACCCACTAAAGAACAAAATATGATAACATGTGAAGAAGCTTTATCATTTGGAAGAATTAATTAGAGAGTAAAATGCACAAATATAATATTTAAGACAATATAAAGAAACAGACCTAATAAATAGGTGACAGAGCTAGCTTCTACTAGCTTTACTCAAAGACATGATACCAATAGTTATTGATTTATACTTGGACTTTATACAGGAACATAGAAACACTACAGTCTACACATGTGCTATTGCAAGTTACTACTTGCATACAGTTTCCTGCACTGCCATCAGGACATACAACTTAACTGTTGACACACACACAAAATCCTACAATTACCTACACTTATGCCCATATGCCTGCAGTTCACTGCTACAGGAAGCAGTTCATTAAATTCTGCACCCATGACACTATAGCCTGCTATAGTTTGTTACCCCTACTGTACCCAACTCTGCTTCCTGCTAACACCAAGTTGCTGTAATATGTAGCCCTGAACTGTATAGATTTCTTATCTTTTGCACACACTCTTGTGTATTGACACAAATTTATGGAGTTGTATTTCAAACCACATAATCTGAACATATGCCTATGCTTTCCCATGCATGCAGGATACTATGACCCCTACAAAGACACTTCATTGTAGCTTTCTCCCTGGTAATTACAAATTCTAGCTTGGGCTGTATTAGAGCAGTTAAAATAATTCTTCAAAAAGCCATCCAAGAAAAAAACTTCTCAAGTCAACTCTAATGACATATTGTAACACATTAGGATTTAGAAAGAATATATTCTACAGTTTCTAAGCTACAAGGAAAAACCTGGACCTCCCTTTGAAAGGTCCATTTCCTCAAGCACAACATAAAGACCAAATAATCTTGGACCCTCTCAAGTCAACTTTACATGAAAGTAGTCTTTCTCTTTTAGTTTCATCTTATTAATCTCTAGTTTTGTGTTTGCATATTTGATAGCCACCAAGAATAGCTATGCACCTCTTGTATATAACCCTTATTCCATTAATAGAATCAATCCAATGTGTTCAGTAATTCTCAATCTTAACATAGTATCAACAGACTCTCTTCTACACCATCCAAGCTCATATTAAGAAAAATAAGAAAGATGCACACAAATAGAAAATCAATTCCCGCTATAACAACTTCATAGCATGTATATTGAGTTTGCGGGTAATCGATATTTTAGACAATAGGGTATATACATCCACCCATGGCAGAATCCAACAATTATACCTTTATATGACCATCACATGCAATAAGAAAATTTTTTGGCCTCAAATCTTGATGCGTAACACACAAGGAATGTATGTAGTCTAAAGCAAGAACTTGTATAATATAAACTTCAAATATACAGTTGTACTAAGCAAAAGATTAAAAAGGTTCTTTTACTGAGTAGCAGTTTACTTACGAGCAATCTCTTCGTCCAACCAACCTAAATTCCTCAGTAAGAATATCAGTCTCCTCCATTCAAGTATTATATCACAAGGTACAAGTTTCATATTATATCATAATTATAATTTATAATGCAATGGATACCATTTATGTAGAAAGTTATTGGAGGTAAACCTATACAGTTTTGATGTCAACAATGTCATTGCTTCCAAAGCAGAACTAACTTTATGACCAATCCCAGAACCAATATGTGTTACCAATGTACCAAGGAGCTCCAAGATACAGTTCAAAGGTAAAATGAACAAAATTTTACTCTTAAAGTTGAGTGTTAAATCTAATACAATTTACTATCTTGGTTATGAACATCATGAATCATACAATGATGTACAATATTCTACTAGAGCATATTTTGTTACTAAGGAGATGTCACTACCCTTTGTTTTAACTTCTAGATCAGTTGTCAAGTTTTAATTAGAAAAAACAAGCAAGAACGATAGTAGAACAACTTAAACTAATCATACATACTTGTTGGGCTATATCCATTTCATAGAGTGCAGATGATCAGAATGACTAATATTTCTGCCCTGAGCCAGAATTACATGGTCTCCCTGCAAGGCAAAGAACTTCCCCTTCTTCATCACGCCCACTATGTACGTAGTAAAATTTTGCATATGCCTTTGAAACCCCCCAAAACCAACACAGTCATCTAACCAAACCAAAACAAAAAATTCAAAAAGTTTCCAAAGAACTTCCAAACCTAATGGCTCATTTGGTTCGAAATACGATTCCTGGAAAATCATGCAACCATACTGGCACTCCCCTACAATACCCAAAAAATCATTTACAAATTACAATCCACATTCCCAAAACAAGAATAAAAAAAGTAGCGATGAAGGGACTAATGAAGTGGATCAAGTATATTCTGGCATCGTAGACGATCTTGACAAACTTGTTGAGGCCTAAGCGGTCTTCGACAGCTTATACTTTTTTGATGACATGTTTGAACATTTTTAGAGTTGTCAATAAAATTTTCGTATGCTACCTCTTTTGATTTATTACTTAGGAATTTCCACAAGCAGTTGATATGCACTACATAGATAACAGACAAGCACTATGTTATGTACCTGGCATGGACACGACTTTAAATTCCCCCTTCCAAGTTGAAACTCAATCGTTCAGTCGTAAACCATAGTTGGCTCCAGTTCGTGATCGTCCTTTCTGTGGACCACTCGGCCCATGGTTTCCTCGATCGACGACAGTTTGGGGTTGGCATGGATTCATCGACAGAAAAAGACAGGACGAGGTGAATGAGGGCTCATCGGGAGCAAAGGAGGAGGAATCTGTACCACCATGTCCGTAACCGATGCCAAGAGTAGACGTTGTGGCTTGAGTGCGCTGACGAGTCTGGTATAGAGGAATGAACTCTTCCGCCTCCTCTTCATCTTCTTAGAGTTTGTGTAGGGGTTTTGTAGATCAGCTACGAGAGAAGATATGGGTTTTTGTGGATATAGGGTTAGGTTTTTCGATCGGAAGAGTGGAGCAGCATTTGAGTGTAGGAATTGGAGGGTTTTAGGAGGGAAAGGGCAAAATATTAGAGGGAAAGGAAATAATGCTACAATATTTTCCTTTTGTAATATTCTACGTTTCTTAACAAAACGTTGGTAAATATCTTGATGTTTAAGACAAACGTAGAGAAGACAATATTTTTTAACGTTTAATATAGAAGGTCGGTATTTTCCTATCTAAGACGACTTAAACATAAACGTCGAGAAAAAAATGCCGATAATCCTCGAATTTTAAGAGCAAACGTTGGTATTTTCCAACGTCTATTATATAATGTCGGCATGTCATGCCTAAGACGATATTTCCATAAACGTTGAAAGAAAAAAACGTCGGAAAAACCCTATTTTCTTGTAGTGAGTGATATCATGTGTTTGCTTCTCAATAAGAGATTCGGTATCGTGTAAGCTTAACTTAAGCTTAGATACCTCCTCAGTCTTTTTGTGGTTGTAGTGTTTCTAACATTTTCCAATAAGTATGAAAGTCTATGGATCTCAGCTTCATGAGCCGTGATTTTATCCTTGGCATGTTTATATTTGTTAATAACCTTTTTGTGGTCTTCAAGTAGATCACTAAAGGCATCACCTAGTTCATCAAAAGAAAAGTCGTCAAGAGAATCATTTACCTTATCTAAAGGTGGCATTAGGCAGACATTTGCCGTGTCTTGCGGAGAGTCCTCTTCTTCGTCTGAATCATTGGCCTCGCTTTCGTGCCAGATGCTAGTGTTGGCATACTTCATTGAGGTTGGCTTCTTGTACGGCTTTTCGTATATGCTTCCTTTGTTTGCTACAGGATAATCTTTTCTGACGTGTCCCATCTTCTTGCATCCGAAGCAGGTGGGTTCTTTCTCATCATCTTTTTGTTCCTTCTTCCTTCGGTTAAAGCGTAAAACTTCTTGAAATTTTAAACCATGAGTGCTTGATCGTCACCTTGGAATCGTTATCATCTGTTTCCTCTGAAATAGTTCTTTGGCGATGAGCTCTTAAGGCAATTTCTTTTTCTTTTGGAGTAGTTTCTTTAAAATCTTTGAGGTCGAGCTCATGCGTCATCAGCTTGCCTATCAGAGTTTCTAGTGACATAATCGTAAGATCATTTCCTTCGATAATCGTCGTAACCTCGGGGTTCTAGATCTTCGGCAATCCTCTTAGCACTTTGCGTATCTTCTCATGGTTGGAATATACTTTGCCAAGGAAAGATAGAGGGTTGACGATGTCGAGGAATCTGGTGAATTTGAGTAATCGTCTCATTTGGCTTCATTTTGAATGCTCGTATTCTTGTATCAGACGGCTGATCTTTGATTCTTTAACCTGTGTGGTTCCTTTATGAGTTACCTCCAGAAGCCTCCATACTTCGTGTGAGGTGGAGCATGTAGAGACCCAGTTGAATTCAGTCATGTCTATTGCATAGAAGAGAGAATTATTAGCCCTAGCATCTAGACTTGCCTTTTTCTTTTTCTGGTCAGAATATTTTTCGTGGAGTTTTTCAACAAGAGTCCCCTCGACAGCTATTCTGGTAGGTTTCTTGTAACCATCCGTGATGATGGTCCACAAATCAAAGTCTAGAGACTTGAGATAAAAACTCATCCTAGTTTTCCAATAGGTGTTGTTAGTTTCGTCAAATAGGGGTGGCCTATTTGTGGACTGTCCCTCACCATAGTTGGAAAAGGTAGGTTGTGTGGTAGCCATGGATCAGCTCTAGGATGTTAATCCAATATAAGAGAACAAAGCTCTGATAGCAATAAAAGTACGTGTAGGCAACTCTAGGGGGATGAATAGAATATGTGTTGATAATACCCAATTAAAAATTAACTCTATTCATGTTAACCAATAGAAATAATAATCAGAGTATAAGTGCAGAATAAATAGAGATCAGAGAAGCATATGCAGATATAACAGTTTTTAACCTGGTTTCCCTCATGGAGGACAAGTCCATGCCTGAGAACTCTAGCTCAGGATTGAAATCCACTATTTGTGAAATAGCGTACAACCACGTGCCTTTACTCAGAAGAGCACGCCAACTTCTTACAGATTCACGGATGGCAAAACTTGGAATGTCCAAGTGACTTCTTTTAAAACTCTTGCACAAAAAGTTCTAGTTGACTCGCACTGAGCACCTGGGGGGCTTGGAAAGTTCTAGTTGACTCGCACTAAGCTCTTGAATGTATAAGCTATAGGAGAAGAGAAGATGAGAAGATTGGATGACTGAAAATGAGAGAAATCAAGGCCTATATATACTAGTCCAGAGAGATAGAGTTCGGCCAGAACTCAGTCACAAATATTCAAATATTTAGCAGTTGGACATCTAGAAGCCAGCAAGCCCTAAATTAGGTCCTAAAATTAAGGGGTAGAGTTCAGCCCAAATCTGTGTGGGGCAGAGTTCGGCCCAAACTCTGTCTCCTAGGGGATAAAAGTTTAAGTGGGCTATTTGGGCTTTGTCGGTTTTAGAGTTTGTTTGGTGGAGTTTGGGTATTATGTCTAGGGTTGAGATACTTAGTGCGACTCAACTTACAATAGCTTAGACTCAATAAAAAGTAAAAGTACAGACTTAGAGTACAAGTAATAGCAGCATTGTCGAAGCAATCGTCGATGATGTCTATCTTGACCTAATATGTGATAATATTCTGCTTTGGAGCGTGATGGAACTTGATGTGTCAAGTTGGATTATAACAGATATCGCATTGTTAATTGTCAAGATTAGGTTGACTGCGATCAAGTTTGGATCAACAAAGTCCAATAATACTAATAAAAAGATTTGTCCAGCAGGAAATAAAAATAATAATTGTTCGGGTAAGACATCCTGAAACCACAATAAAAGGAAATAAAGTAAACAACTATATATCCACTGAAAAGAAAGAAAGTAGAGTAGCAAGTCTAAAATAAAGAGGCATGTCTGGCACTGTCTCGTCCTCCTGCGAATGTATGACTCCAGTCTCGACTCCAGAACCGTAAACCTCTGGGTAGTCCTACCCTCAAACTAAGACTGAAGAGATAACCAGGTCCTCAGGGGACTAGCAAGATACTAAAACATGCATACTATGATAGTTTATAATATGCGAGAAAATAGGAAACAACTGCTACAACAAGAATGAAGATCTCATGGAAGGACTCTTTGATCATGACATGTCATATGAAAAGTAATACTAAGTATTGCTACAAATGTATCGAATGACCGTAGCCCTGTGTGGTACTCCCGGTCCTATAGCTAGTAGTCTTGCATAGTACTTCTAAGTATAGTATGTCTCTATCGTAGCCCTGTCGTGGGTCTTCCGAGTCAAGAGTGGTCATATAGCCAATCCTAGTATTAGTAGAGGCTCAAGTCAAAGTAACATGGAACCCGTGATCGAGTCAAAGTATCATGGCATAGGTGATCAAGTCAAGTCACTCAAGTAAACAACATTTTTGAAGTCATGTGTGTAAATATATAGAAATAACTAATAATAGAAATAAGTGATAACAGGCAAGAGACATAGAAATAAATAATGGCAACATAGCAAATATTGAATAGAAAATGAGACATGAACAAAAATGAATAATAAGAATATGTATGTAAGTAAACTGTAGAAAGTTGGTAAGGTATACTTGCCTGGTGGTCGCACGTTGAACCAACAATATCCAACCACTCATCGAGCCACAAAGTCAAACTCCCGCAAATGTCTCTAGATGCTGAAACAGACATCACCAACGTGTTTTTCATAAGTAAAATGTCTAACTTTGACTATCCACAAGACTAATTTTGGACATGGGGGCAAAATAGTAATTTGGGCCAAAACAGTATCCGTCGTTGGACCTGCTTTGCACCAAAAAATGTGTCGGAACCTATGGTCTCTAAAGTTTATAAATTATATACCTATGAATCCAATTTTTTGATACGAACCCAAAGATATGTCCAGATTTGAATTCCGATGAGCCGGACAGAAAATTGCCCGTTGAGTTGGATTACGGGCCCTCTAAAATCGTGCTCCGGTCAACCTTCTCAGAATCAGACCAAACTTGGCTCACAGGACCAGAAGAATGATTCGAGTCTAGTGGCACAAGTTTTGTCATGAGGTGACGAACATATGAAGCAATTGGCTAGTTTGTAAAGAGTCCGATACGGGAATTTTTGATGGATATGGGTTGATTCAAATGTACATACACGACCAAATCAACTTCTACGAAAGCTCACACGTCCGGGTATACCATACGCATCTTTCAATGCAATTGGTACATGAAAAAGTGGTCCGGTTTGGCGGGTCACACTCCATACCACATATTTTTCTGAAATTTTAAAACTATTTTCTATGTTTTTTTCCTAGTTTTCAAACTGATTTAACATGTGAAACAAGCGAGTACAATTAAAAGTAAAAGAAGGGTTTTATTCCTGATTATATAGTTGTAATCTATATCCTTGTTCAAATAGATTTCCTAGATTCTCTCTGGATTGGCGGCAATTAGCCTTCCAAAATTGGATTTTAGCCATTGGGATTGTCACAGGTTTTTGTGTTTTTTTTTCTTCTGATTTTGACCAAAGTTTTTGTCAAAACCAGATCGATCCAACCCAAAATGGTTAGTAGGGTTTAAAAGGGGCTAAGTGGGCTACGTATAGGATTTTATAGATTCGAAAACGGTCACGTGTGCAGGAAGTAACGAGGTCGAAAAGTAGGGTACATGGTCGCTATTGCTGCTGTGTGCCCTGCTCCTCTATGCATGTGGCGAGATTTAGGCAGTTTTCTGTGGAGAACTCCAACGTGTAGGCGTCGGGGTAGCGCGCTTGGTTATCGGGGAGGTGCGAGGGTATTGGTCTAGGTTTGGTATTAGCGTTTTGTCAAGAAATTTGTCTCTCTCTCTCTCCCACTCGGTTTTACATATATATATATATATATATATATATATATATAGGTTGTGTTCTATTGGGGGGTCAGGTGAGTTCTTCTTTGGGTCAGGTTTGTTGTAGGGCATTTGGGTATATATTGTTCCCGAAAGGACCTTGGTACTCAAATTCTCTGCAAGCTGCCTGAAGCTGATCCGGGTTCAAAAGAAGATAGCCAACTAGGGTCTTACCGGAGCATATAGGGTAGCTCCCTTAGAGCCAAAACACATCCTCCTGTATCTATCCTCAGAAACAGAGCATATTAACGTCTAGTCCAGAGGTGCCTGTCGGATTGACAACCACCCAATAAAAATTGTTAGATGGTCTACGAATTTTAATACTAACATCGACTCCGCAGTTGTCTCAACGTGGGTGACCCTCCGAAACCTTCCTCTTATTTGCTTCGTCCTGCCACACAGAATCGTATTGCCAACTCCTTTGGTACATTTGTGGCGTTGGCAGAAGAAACTCGTAACCTCTCCAAAGCTAATTACGCTAAAATCTTTTAGAGCTCGACTTGAGCAAGACACCCCTAATCACATATAAATAGTTATCGGCAACAAGATACACACACAGCGTATATATGACAACAATATTATATTCTATGCCCACTGTCATATAAAATGTTACCTCATCGAATACTGCTTCCGTGCCCATCCTGAACTGAAAAAGAAATCGACTCGCAAGACTGTTCCATATCACCCGAACAGTACAATTAATAAATCCTCTATCGCTCTCCCTAACTCCCATACTAGATTCGACAACAGTGAGGAAAAATCTACCCTCCAGAATCAAGTCCATTAGTACAGTGCCATCGTGCCATTCATAGACCCGGTCCTTAGCCTGTCCAACAAATTCGACGCCCTGGCGTGAGATACCCAGGAAGATTCTCTGGAATCGGTTTGCCCTGACGGCACCCGTGAAGTTCCAGACTCGAGAGCAGAAATCGAGAACACTAGCAGCTACAATGCCGTAGAGGAGGATCAATTGGAGGAAGCTGACCCTTCTAACACAAGGATTCCACCGGAGCATCCACCAGAGTCTACCAAAAATCAGGTACCAGCCTACCCTTCCATCATCGAGGCAGGTATACCGACAAAAACGTTAGCCAATTTAGGTTAAGGCTCTTAGAACCGGATGCGACAGGCCAACGATGTCGGGTTCACCAACAAGAGCAACTTCTTTGGAGCTCTAGCGAAAATAGAGGGAGAGGTTTACATGCATCCGCCAGAGGAATCAGTGACCAAGGACCAGAACTGCCAAAGTTCGACCGTCGAGAAGGATGAAACCACTATCAAAAATCCAACAAGAAATCCAAATCCAACAAGAATAGAAACAAAGAGGCAATTAGGCTTAACGTCCTTACTCGATCGACAGCGAAACTCAACAATCCTCCCTCACCAGCAACTACAATGCTTAAAATCCTTACTTGGAATGTTAGAGGTCTTGCCAATAAACCTACCTTGAAAAAATTAATCAGTCTCAAGAAAATTTACAGAATCGACATCTTAGTGATTATTGAACCAAAAATCCCTCCTATCAAAATCAGGTCCATCCAGTTGCAGTTAGGCTTCCCCTTTGCTTTCATTGGCTGCCACGATATTTGGATCATGTTTACGACCGACGTGAAGTTCGACAACATCTACGACTCGAGGCAGGCCCTCTCGTGTTGGATGGAACATCCATTGCTCCATTCTCGATCCCTCATGTCTGTCGTCAATGGCAGCTGCAACATCCCCGAAGATAGACATCTGTGGGAGGACCTTGTGAATATTCAACTTAACCACAGCCATCTCCCCTGGCGGTGTGTTGGCAATTTTAACGCAGTTACTTGCAGAGAGAAGAAATCAGAAGGTCGCCCCCTCCACCGTCGGCCATCCACCACTTTACCAACTTTATTTTTAGTGCTCACATGTCTCCCCTTCAGTTCAACGGTAGAGCCTTCACCTGGTGCAACATACAAGAAGGCTCTTGACGACAGTACTCTCGCCTTAATCGTGCCCTCATCAACTTGAAGTGGTCAGATTTGGAGATCACCTCCACTCTATTACACCTCAACTTTTGGATCAACCACCCATAGTTTAGGGACATAGTTGACAGCACTTGGCACAGTACGGACACCATATGGACTAAGATTAAGAAATTTTTTTGCTTCCTCGACTTTTGGATCCACCACCCACAGTTTAGGGACATAGTTGACAGATTAAGAAAATTTTTGCTTCCTATACTTCCGTGTCGCGAACAAACTCAAAGCGACTATGAGAGCCCTCACCATATGGAGTAAGGCAGCCTTTGGGGATATCTTCCAGGTTGTTCGTGCAGCAGAGGATGACGTGACCCGCACGGAAGCTTTCTTCTCTACTGATAGATCTCCCGCAGCTCGTGCCTCCATGAACCTTACCAGGGTACTACTGAAATTTAGACTAAAAGTTGAGACTGCATTCTGGAAACAAAAAGCTAGACTCATCTGGGATAGTAAGGGAGGCAGAAACTCCAGCTATTTCCACTACTGTGTCAAGGGGCAAAGACAACAGTTCAACCTCCACCAGATAGTTGACGAGAATGGGAACATTATCAAAGATCAACATGGTATCCAATCGGCCGCTGCTAATTTCTATTCCCAGCTGTTTACCAAAGCTGTCATTACTAGAGACGAGGAATTTCTGGCGGAGACAACATTCAAGGAGCTCCTCCCTTCAGAACTGGAATTCCTGGAGGAGACAACATTCAACGAGGAATTCCTGACTTATTGACGACAGAGAACATTCAACTGGAGCTCCTTCAGAACTAGAAGCCAAAGATGTCGTTTGGGCCCTTGACGAGCACAGTACTCCCGAACCAGACGACTTCACTGGCATTTTCTTTAGATCATGCTGTGGCATCATCAACTCAGATATCCACGAGGCGGTCATCGCCTTTTTCTAATGAGCAAGGTACCCCAGATCGATTTCCTATGCTAAACTGATTCTAATTCCCGAACAGGAAAATTCGGAGACCTTTAAAGACTTCTGCCCTATAAGCCTTTGCACCTTCACTAACAAAATCATATCCAAGATCATTACCAACCGCATGATCAGAAGCTTTCCAGGATTATTTCTGAAGAGCAGAGTGGCTTTGTTCACAACAGGAACATCTTAGACAACATACTGATGGCCCATGAAATGATAACATACATGAAATCACCAACTAGTGGTGGGAACATTGCTATCAAACTAGATATGGAGAAGTGTATGATAGGCTGGACTGGCAATTCATGATTTGGTTCTTTAGGGCATTCGGGTTCTCGGAAACCTAGACCAACATCATTTGGAGATCGATCAGTAACTCGTGGTTCTCCACGGTTATTAACGACCAAACCGATAGATTTTTCAAATCTAGCATTGGTGTCAGACAGGAAGATCAATTATTGTCCACCATCTTCATCATCGCCGCAGAAGCACTGAGCAGAAATCTGAACAAAATGGTAGGCTTCCCATATTTCCAGCCTTTTACACCACTAGGCTGTTCGATCATCACTCATCTGTCATATGCTGACAATATTCTCATATTATCCTCTAGAGACATCGGGTCGGTGGAAGTAGTCCACAACATGCTGTAAAGATACGCCAATTGCTCTGGTCAGCGTGCCAACCCCAACAAGAGTGTCATCTACGTTCACCATTACACCAACAGAGACCACTGCTCTACTCTCACCAATATTACTTTCTTTACTGTGGCGTACCCACCTTTCCACTATGGGGTGCCCGTTGGTATACGACAGAACCAACGCAGGAATCTTCAAAGGGCTGATGGGCAAAATCAGGAAAAAAATGTGATGGATGGCACAATGCAACTTATCACCCGACGGAAAGATGATTTTGATTCAGCACGTCCTCTCCTCCATCCCCATTTACACCTTAGTCGCCTGCTCCCCCTAAGTAGGTACTCACCTCCATTGAAAACCTCTTTGCCAACTTCCTCTGGGGTCACAGTGATGGCAAGGACAAGCATTATTGGGCTAGATGGGACTCCATGGCAAAACCTACCGAGAGAGGTCTCGGTTTTTGTAGGTTGTCGCATATCGTGGATGCTTTCTCAATGAAGTTGTGGTGGAAGCTTCGAGTGAGCCAAAATATCTATGTTCGGTTCATGAAGGACAGATATTTCAAGCATATCCATCCGGCCATTGCTGACTCCAACTGCAGATCCTCAGCATCATGGCATCGCATCCTATATGGTAGGAGCCTTGCTGAACCTCTTATCCAGCTTCGACTATGGTCGGGTGAATCTTCTCTATTTTTGAACGTTGGTCGGGGAAGATCTCCTTCCCCAGCTCCCGGATGCTCCTCTAAACAGTTTGACTAGGGACATATGGGATTCCTTAGGCGACTGGAACTGGGACAGGGTTCGTGAATGGATTAGGGACGAGATCGCTGTTTTGATCCTCGACGTTGGGCTGAAGATCAGAACGGATCCTAACGTTCTGCAGTAGTCCTATTCGACCGACGGATCCTTCTCGGTAACATCGGCCAGAAGTGTCGCTCGCGGCATAGGAGTGCCTTCCCCGTCATTGGCTCTTTCTGGCAGTCTTGTATCCCCCAAAAATGGTCTTTTTTGATATGAAGAGCATTTCTTAAGAAGCTCCCACTGACAACGCTCTCTGCACCATCGACTTCAGTTTAGCTTCTGCATGCCATTGCTGCTCGGAGAAACAATCAGAAATAGTAGACCACATTTTTTACTCCGGACACCTATTTGTAAGGGTTTGGAATGCTATCTCTCAATATTGCAACAGGTCCGGCCGATGGGCGCTTCAACGATCTTCTTGCCAATTGGGGTAACGCCTCGTACGGCCACCAGATTGTTGCAGCCGCTATCACGTGGGTCATATGGAAGAACCACAACAAATTCAGATACGAGGGACACCAATATTCTTCCAATCAACTCATCCGGAAGGTTCACCGACTTACCCACAAAGTTAGCAGATACTGCAAACACGACCTTGAGGACTTCTGGCAGTCCTTGCTCTTCTAGATCGCACAGGGTGGTTGCTTTCTTTTGTAGTACCTTTTCATGTCTTACTTTTGCGCTTACTTGTAAAGGCTTCGGCATTTTGCGCATTAATATGAATAAAATGGGGGGTTTAGTATATATGTACTACACAAAAAAATATACACACATATATCTTATATGTATAATAATCCATAAAAATTCTAAAAAAATATTAATATAATCTATTCCAAGTGTAGGGTCTATATATATATATATATATATATTATATATATTATAATATATATATATATAATAATATATATATATATATATATATATATATATATATATATATATATTTATATTTTTATATATAATAAAAATAAATAAATAATATATATATATATATTATAAATATATATATTTTAATATATAATATAATATTTATTTATTATATATATATATAGATATATATATATATTATATATATATATATATAGATATCTATATATATATATATAATATATATATATATATAATATATATTATAATTATTATATTTATTTCTTTTTTATTTATATATATATATTATATATATAATATATATATAGATATATATATAATATATATATATAATATAATATATAATATATATTAAAACCAAAGCCGTGTCAAAGACACAGCCGGCTTTGGCCCGGGAGCCCGGTCCAAAGACACCCAGCCGCCTCGTTGGGGCGATCCCGACCTTCCCCTACGTGCCAAAGGACTTAGCACTAGGCTACTAGCCCATTGGCTATATATTATATATATATCTATATTATATATATAATTATATATATATATATATATTTTATTATATTTTTTATTTAATATATATATATATATAATATATATATATATTATATAATATATATGATAATGATTAATAAATAACCAATCGATATATTTTAATAACAACAATAATCATAAATACAATAAAATAAACTAACAAGAGATATAGTATTGGGTGACAAATTATACCTCTAATTTAACTGGTCCACCAAAAATCGTGCATATATTCAAAAATGCCATATATGCATTAATAATACTTATTTTATACGTATAACAATATTTAGAAAATAGTTGTCAATCCAAAAATAAAATACGAAATATGTGCATCTACATAAAATATGTCGACATGGGTGTCTTTGGTCTCACTACATGCCTACATGGACTTGGGTTCAGTTTGGGTCAAGTTTGACTAATTTAACATAACCGGATCTCCTAAAAAGTCAATAATCTAATTAGTAAATAATTAATTTCTCTGTAGGGGGTTCTGTCGCAACTTTGACTGGTTTTCCTAGTTGGGACATTGTATGGCCAGGCCTTCCCTAGCATGGCTAAAACACTAGTTAAGGCACTCGATACACTTTTTTGCCATAATTTCTAGTCATCTTGTACTCCAAATCTTAACCATGACTAAGGCCTTCTATATTAACAACTATTTAACTAAAAATATTCATAAATTCCAAAAATCACAATTTAAGTCAAAATACAAAAAATTCAAAATTCAGGGGTGTTACAGTGTTAACTGAAGTCAACCTTCCGTCTTATGGATCCATTTTCTACAAAAAGAAAAGCCCATGACGGATTTCAAGTAGGATGCAAGTCAATTCAATGGTAGTCAAGGATAGAGATCAATAACATGTCAAGGACTACCAAAAAAATATGTCACGTCCAATCCTAAAATGTATAGGACTAGGAACCTATAGCATGCTTGTAGATATATTCCAAATGTAATCCCGATTTAATGGACCTATTGGAAAGTATCTTAAGCTGTAAATTATAAGTTCTCAAGTACAAGTAATTTTATATCTCATCCACAGTAATAATAGATATCAAAAACTCTAAATAATGGTGAATATAAAAGTGAAAGATTCAAATCATCAAGAATTTAAGTCACGTCTGGTGGACACAAATCTACTGCCAGTAAACGAAAAATAAAATAAAGACATAAACAAAATAACTAAGTCCAACTATGCTAAGTTAACTCAATAATACTATCAATCGCAGTGGTACCATGGTTTGGTGCTGGCTCGTAAACTTGTTCGTCTACTCCTGGATATACCATGTCTAAACCTGTAGAGATCACCAGGTCCTCAGGGGACATAGCAAGATACATAATAATATGCAAGATGTACATAATATAACATGCATGAAAGACATGAAACAGTACAAGAATGGCATCTAAGAAGTGACATGTCATAGAGAAACGTAATACAAGACGTAGCTAACAAACAAGTCAAAGCAATTCTACAGACTGTAGTCAAGGCAAGCACTCATAGTCTATAGTATATCTCAATTGTAGTCGAAGGAATTTTGTTGTCATCACAAATATAAAAAATGGAGGAGACGTTTAAAAAGACTTGTTCTTTTACTTGATTACAACGAAGAGTAGAACAGAGAACCCTAACAATGAGGGTTAATTTCTTAGTACAAATATATGATCTGGAGAAGTGTGACGATGGAGGTCAAGTACTGCAATGACTCCTTTTCTCCGTTAATGATCGATATGCATTGGCTTCTCGTATACGCTTTATATATGGAATATTTCCTGTGCATGTTTATGGTTTTCTCCTGTTTGATTTCGTTCTTGTTCTTTTGGAAGGCATGTGCCTCCTTTTATAGCTATATTCAGAGGATAGACTATGTAGGAGGCAGTGATGAGGAGAGACTGCCTACAGGATTAACATAATCCAGGTTGTCACAGCTATTGATTTAGCTGATTAACCGCCTGGTCCGATCATGATGATACGTGGTGATTTGATGAATCTCGATGCAGAAATTCTAGAGGTGGATTTAAGGACCCTTAGCTGTAACCATCATTAGTTGTGACTCATTACTCGTATGGCTTAGTAAAGACACGTGGTACATGAGGTAATTTAGGATAATCTATCGTTTGAATGGGTGTATATAACGCACACGCAATAATACGATATTTAAATCAGGTGGCACAAGCACATTAACATGTGGCACATACCATAATTTGGAAGGAATCTCTCGTTTGAATGAGGCAGTTATGACGCATACGCCATAAACGTAGGATTAATCCTTTTAGCTGTTGATTGTATGATCTGGATGGCTCGACCAGGGGCATGAACCATCTGCCTTCTGAAACATAAGTGTTGTGGAGACTTAGCCTCGTGGGATGCCTTATGAACTTCTTTTAGCTGCATGTTGCCTTGGTTGCATAAGATCTTCAGGGAAGGGAACCACATGAAATCGTCCATCGAATGGGGATCAGCCTCCTGAAAAGGGTCCATTTGCCTTTGCAGCGGCTAAAGACGTGCTTTTGGGGTACTGTGTTGTCATTGGTCTCTACAGATACAACCAGGGGGATTGTTTGGCACTGCACTTTAAGAGTTCAAAGCACTTTGGGACACCAAGTGTTGTTTGACTTGGCGTTTGGCGAGAGGTCCCTATAAGGAGCCGTGGGAGGTATTCTTGGCTTTGCACATGGAGCCGAATATATTTTGGGCTGAGCGGGATTGGAACTTTTTTACGCTTCTACAAGACCCCCTTCAAAGTTTCCAAACTTAAAATAAATTTGGAATACTTTGAACAGAAGCATAGAACTGTAGAGTTCTCGAGCTGTATGGGCTTCGTCCGTTAGAACTATGTGAAGTCATTGGGTCTCTAATACTACAAAAAAACATGGTTTCTGTGACATGTAAAGTTGTCACAGAAATTATGAAAGTCGTCACAACACATCTTCTATGACGAGTACAGTGACGACTTATTTTTGTAGCCTATACCTCCGTAGCTAAAAGTATAGGTGACGACCAAAAGTCGTTGTCACAGAAAGTTCTCTACTGTGACAAGAATATGTTGTCAGTGATAGTAAACTTTCCGTGATAACAAAATTCATCACTAAAAATATTATAAGTGGCGCACAATATTGTCACAAAATAGCTTTTTATTGTAACTAAAAATAAATAATTTTTTTTGACAAAAATAAAAAATATTTTCGTGATGACATTTGCTATCACAAAACAACTTTAGTAACACTTTTGTTGTTGTCACAATAAACGTATATGTTTAGTGACAAGTACATGTCATCATTGTAAACACTTGCAGTAACACATTTATTATTGTCACCATAGTGTACACTTTATATGTTTGATGGAAATCAATTGTCACGAGTATTTTTTTTTGTCATTGTCATTATAAAAAACACAAGAACACAATGTAATATCACACAATTCTTGTAGAAGAGGGTATGCATGATTGTGCTCATCTTCCAAGAACACCCTCATCGACTTTCCAATGTAAACCAAAACTAACCTTCACAAATTCTAGAAAGCCTTTATATAGGCAACTAACTCTAAAGTAATTATAGACGACAACAATATGAAAAGTAATTATAACGATTCTCAAAAATTACTTATATTGCTCCATAAAATTCAGTACATATAATATGAAGAGAAGTAATATTGGTACTTATAAAATAAAGAGTATCCAAAGTAGCTGGTACATAAAACCTAGAGTAATCTATAAATATAAACTGATGATCAATTGCATATGCAGCTCCTGTCTTGGTGATGATCAATCTTTAATGACCTGTATAAATTAATAAAGAGATTGTTTAGAATATTACGTAAGCATATATGTATAAGAAAAAAATTGTCAAGAATTTCTATAATAGAAGCAATAAGAATAGAGAAAATGACACAAATGTTTGCAGTTTAGTTCAAAAGCTAGAAGTAATGTGTCTTTACATTTACTTGATAAATGGAAATATCATGTATCTTGTTTTCAAATACTTACCAGAGTTTGTAGCTCTTGTATTTGTAGGAACTGAAATATCTGCAGACTGTGACGAAGGGCCGAAAAAGGCAGCCATTCGTGCTTGGAACATGGCATTAAACTGACCTTGAATTTGCAACGTAAGATCATTACTGATGTCGTCTTCCACACTTTTCCTAATTTCAGATCTGAGTTCATCACTAACATTTGCTCTCATTTCTTCTGAAACACAAATTACCAAATTCCTATGAATCAACTGGATAGCCCTTTGAGATTATGTACTTAATAAAATTTCGAGCATTGCTAGAGTTCCAAGCCCCTTCCCAGACGCCATTCCATACATGGTGTCTTCCATGAAGCGCATTCAGACCAAATGTTATAATTGCTCTGCAATTGTAAATTAGCCATTACTATTGACACATCATTTGCTAGCCAGTAAAACTTTTGATCACAACACAATTACCAAGAAGAAAAGATACCAATCCTCGATAATAAGGCTTACCCTGTCTTTTGGAATAGAAGGTTGAGCTCGTCCCATCTTGCCATGCTCTTAGAGAATCCAAACAGCTCACCAGCCACCTTCGAAATTGGCTCACATGGATAACCCAAATTTTCTACACCATAAACCACTTTATCTTGCAAAGAGCCTCCGACTCTTATCCGCAAGGGATTGAAGGCTGCAAAACCGCATTATTGTTATTGTGAGTAAGTAGACTAGTTTTCCGCACAAGAATGTTGTTCTCATATAAAATGGGAAATTAAAGGAACTAGATCATAACTCCCATGAAACATAAAATGCCATGTTATAATGTCATCAGAATGAAAATATATACCATTTTAGTGCTATAAGCGCATTACTAAGACAGAATCGCAGGGCGAGCATGGCATCATGCCCTAAAATGGCCTTCACTTTGTTAATTTATTTACTTAGTAAATAACTAGTTTATGTGAGAAAGGAAGGGCATAAAGGCCAGCCATCATGTGGTGTAAGCTACAGTTCCAATTCAACCATCAGAGTTTTTTTTTAAGAATATCATCCACTACTAAACTTCTCTAGAATGATATATAGAACTTAAACGCCTAGCAATTAACATAGAACTCTCAATTGTAACCCTGGAGATATGCTATATCAAGAAGTCCCCCTCCATATGTTTGAATGATTAGCTAAAACATCAACCAGGTCCTTTTCCTGCCGATACATGTTCGAGGCCTTCCAAGTAGGAAAGGCAGTGAGCAATGTTAAGAATAGTGCCATTGTATAAATTCTATATTTATTCTCTTCATCTTTCTAGAGTAAGTGAGTCTATGTAGTCTACTTTAGTCCCATATTGTGAGGATTTGTATAAAGAAATTCTCCTCCTATAGTGCAACATTATCACAATATAATCTTATATGCAATGATCACCAATTTATGAGTACAGAATGAGGAAGGAGGTAGGGTATTGTATAGTCTATAGAGCAGATGACAGTGGTAGTATCACCTTCCACAACAAAGAGAATTTATTACCGGTATGCAACCACACCCGTAATATATCCTAGCGTCGAAATAAGAATTTTCCCATCACCGTGATTCATAAGTGAAGGTAGAAATTTTTTGTTATTACCATGGCATAGTCCATAGTAGACACATTGGATTGTGATAGTGGGTATAGAATAAAAACTATGAATCCTTCACAGCTAAAGATAACCTCAATGGAGAAAGAACAACTAAAATCTAAAAAATAAAAATAAAAATTCAAGAAGCACTTTGAGCATTCAAGACTAAAACCAAGTTATATTTTTAAAAGAAATGATGACATACCTTGAATGGCATTGGCTAAAAAAGTATGATTAAGATCCTGACAAAAAGAAGGAAACATTCAAATTTAGTTTTGAAGTTGATCAGTTTATAACGTAACGAAGAAAATTGATGAATATGGAAAAGACCATATTATAATTTTTTTCTTACCAGATTAAAGACGGAAGCTTTTCCCCAAGGGCACTGGTTGTAGTTGCACTTCTGAGGAGGCCACCAATCAATAGTAGCACACACAAATTCATCATTGGCTTCGGCAACTAGAGCAGAACCACGGACTATGATGGTCACATCCGATGATTCTCTGCACATAATTCCCGGAAGAGAGAATAGAAAGAAGAACAAAAGAAATCGAATACCCATGCCTAAGACTCCAATTTCTTGATCAAAAGAAGCTGAAAAAAGGAACACAAATAACATCAGTTTAACCACATATTATGAAGGAAAAATCTCCGATCAAACAAAATTAACTAGTAGAAATTCCTGAAGCTGCATGTTTCCCTGAATTAAAAACCATATACCACCAAGTTTTTGATACATGCTGAGCTAGGAGCACGGACACTCCAAAAATGTAGGTGGTGTCATGTCAGACACATATTTGGCACTCCAAAATACACTAGGACATGCCAAACCTGGTGTCGTGTCCATGTCGTATCCATGTCCGTGTAACATAGCTATTGAGCAATATTAATATAGGACCCTCACCCATCACCGACACGACACTCTAGGATTCTGATGTAGTGGTAGCAACTTTAACATGGTATCAAAGCAACCCAGGTTTAATGTCTTTGGTGCGCATTGGACCAGAATTAAAAAACTATATACGTTGCGCGAATCCAGCTCCTTTCCAAATTGGCTTTTGTGTTGTATCTATAAAGTATCTATAACTTGCCTGAATAAAGTATCTATAAAGTATACAAACATGTCTGAATAACTTGCCTGTAGTAATTAGGATTAGGTATGAAGGTTTCAGTGTCAAGGAGACCGTAGTTTCCACCAATCAATGTCTGCCTGCAATAGGCTTTTGTGTTGTACTTGGACGCCATTCCAAGTTGATCCAAGTACCTGTATGGCGTATACAAGTCTAAACATTCAATATACTCAATAAAATTTGGTAGTAACAGTTAAGTAGAGGTTTAAAATTTACTTACAAGTACGAGGAAACATAAGAGAGGGAAAACTTACCAAATGCTATTTAGAAAAGTATTCGAGACGAGTGGGCTACCACTGTTGTAGGCTCCGCCAGCTTCACCAACCCAAGCGGAAGACCACGGTCCATGTCTCTTTATTGTAAGTTCGAGATCTCTGAATGTATTTGCTACATGATTTAGATATTCTGGATCTGTGATCTTTTTCCTGATGTTGGGGTCATTGCGTGAAATGGAAGGTGAACAACACTCAGTTTACTGAGAAAAATGTTGACTAGGTCGTAAAGAAGATTAATTTCCAGATGTCATGAATGTATGACTCTATAAAGCGACTGGCCGTTAAATGATGAGTTTTCATTCATATGGTATGGTAATTTAGCTGGTAGATTAGACAAACTTGTTTACAGAACACAGTCACGACATACATACCTCCTCCTAGATTGTATATATGATGAGTCATTCCATCAACAACACCAGATCCTGAAACCTGAAGAAGCTTAGCATACCACTGCTGCTCATAACAGCCTCATGGTGCTAATAACAAGGTTCGCAATGTAGAATTTTTGCATAACTCGCTAAGAATGTTTCTAAGAACGATCACATCTTTTCCATACAGTTCAGCACCCACACTTGCACCAATTCCACATCCACTCAATTCATTTCCTGATACGTAAAAGATATATCTGGTAAAATTATCAGGAAGTTGATAGAAACCTCAAATGGAAAGACAAAGGGATGAAACACAAGTTACCAAATTCCCACGAATCAACTGGATAGCCCTTTGAGATTGTGTACTTAATGAAATCCCGAGCATTGCTAGAGTTCTAAGCCCCTTCCCAGACGCCATTCCGTATATGGTGTCTTCCATGAAGCGCATTCAGACCAAATATTATAATTGCTCTGCAATTATAAATTAGACATTACTATTGACACATCATTTGCTAGACAGTGAAACTTTTTATCACAACATAATTACCAAGAAGAAAAGATACCAATCCTCGATAACAAGGCTTACCTTGTCTTTTGGAATAGAAGGTTGAGCTCGTCCCATCTTGCTATGCTCAAACATCCTTTAGAGAATCCAAACAGCTCACCAGCCAAACATCCTTTAGCAACAAAGTATCAACGTTCATCCACATAGTATTCCTATACTTAATTCTGCATCATATAATTCTTCGTCTAATTTTACTCTGATCAAACCGTTCGACACAATGTAACTTATCAAGATCCTTCTTTTAGATTGTTTCTAGTACTACACTATATAATTCTTCTAATTTACTAAAATTGCACAATTGAGATGTCCAAATAAGGAGAGAGAGAGAGAGAGAAAAGAACTTTAATTTACTCTGATCAAGCGGTTCTCAGCAATGTAAGTCATCACGATCCTATCTTTATAGTTAGAGAGCAAAAGATGTGCTAAAATTCAAATGATCTGGAAGAGAATCGGATCGAGAAAAACCTACCAGTACCACTCACTCTTGTACCCGGAGCACTTATTGGGCGCCGGCTTCCCGCAGACAGTGCACCGGTCGGCGGTCTCGCCGCGATCTTCGCTTCCGCTGCTGGCGTCGCCGATGGACATGTCGTCGACGATGAAGTACCTGGAGGCGGCCTTTCTCACGAGGATTAGGGAGCCGAATACGACTGCGAGCGCGGTGAGCACGAACTGGAGGGGGGAAGGTTCAACGGAAGTCTCCGACGGAGGAGTCGCCGCCTCCGGGCCGGCCATAGGCCGAGCCCTAAAGCAGCGGGCGGGAGGGGCATTGGAAAGGAGTTAGGGCCGGCTCCATCTCCATATATATATATATATATATATATATATATATATATATATATATATGTAGAGAGAGAGAGAGAGGATACTAACAGGATATCAAATCCGGTTGGAGACTTGCGAATATTTGATGATTTTTTTATACAGCCGGATTATAATTAGGATTGTGATATTTGATGTGAAAATTTTTGGTATAGTTAAATCTTGTTACAATTTAAATAGTAATGTCAAAATAGTATCAAAACAGGATATATTTTTTATTTAACTTTTTAAATTTATTTAAATTTTTTGTTACAAGAAATAAATTTCTTCTTTGTGACTAATACTTTTGTGTGACGTACAATCATTTGGTAACTAAAAAAACTTTTAAGTGACAAGAATAAAATTTTAATCTTGTGGCTAATACTTTTATGTGACAATAATATTTTCTTGTAACTACAAGAAAATTTTTTAGTGACAACTATTTCCCTTATCACACATAACTTGTCTCTAAAATCATAATTTAATTTCAGTGACCACATTAAGTGACGACCAATGAAAACATGGTCACTAAATGTTTTAATTGTTTGACGGACAATAATAGTTGTCACAGAAACAAATTATGAGTGACAACAAAAATTATTTGTCATAGAAATATCCCTTTCAGTGACAAGGTTTACACTTGTCACAAATTACTTGTCATGGAAACCCGGATTTCTTGTAGTGTAATAACGCCGTCTGTTCTGAAGCGCTTTGAATTGTATGAAGCTAGCAGACTTTTGATTGACGTTGGTTTATGATTTGGTGAGATCTTGCTTCGGACCTTGATTTGTCGTCATCTAGAGACTCCTGCTTGGAGGAAATCGAGGCATCAATCCTTATCATGAATGCTTCTCCACTTCCTATGCCATAAATAGATGAATCTGAAGAGTCGGGAGCTTTGTCAATATAAGGAAACCATTGCTCCCGAAAGATCTTTTCATCGCAACTATTTCATGTGGACGAGGAGGGTGGAGCGTCACAGTACTGCCACCTCTGCTATAGGGCCTATGGTAGCACTTCCTCTTTTATCAGGACAAAGAGGTCTGGTTGAACAGGAGCAGTTGCTGCTGAGGGCCGGACGACTTATGAACTACGTCGGCATGTCTGTAGGGGACTTTGACAGGCCTTTAGGGCCACCTCCATATTTTAGATTTCTCCCTCCAGGAGAGAGGGACCTACAGGAGGCGATGACAGCCTTTCATCACCTCTTTTATGTAGGAACGTTGAGCACCTCTTGTAGAAGCATAAAAAAATACAGCCGTGACAAAAGCGCAGGGATTAAAGAGTCGTTGCATACATCCTCGCAAAAGCGTAAGCATCCAAAAGTGCAGACAGAAACAAACGTCACAACAGACGTACAAAGATGGTGCATAAAAAGTTCTTTATCAAAATCATGTATATAAAGATCTATTACAGATTCTTCAGGATTACGTATAAAGAGTAAAACACCAGAAAACCTAAGAGTAGATAGTCTTCAGAAGGGGAGCAGCCCCCAAACGTGAAGCAATATCAGAGCGAATCAATTCCTCGTCAAAGGAAACCACATCCTAGCCAGACACGGAGGAACTCCAATATGGCTAATGAAACAGCCATTGGCCTGAGCAAAAATGCAGCTCCTGCTCGCCATACTACTGCGGCTCTTGAGCAGGGCAGAGCACAACCTGTGGCTCTTCGGATTAGCAATCAATCCAAACCAGAAAGCTTGGATCTCGAAGACCTCCAAGATGTTGTTCAGGTTCGAACACCTTTTATCAGACACTCAAGTGCATTTCAAGATCCAGTAGAACTTCTTTTACAAGGACATAGCTTATTTGAATGAAGAGATCTACAACCAACAGCCGACTTGTGCAAGGCCAACGGCCGTTCGATGCCAAGTCAGGATCGAGCATGACGGTAGGAATACAAAGAGACAATGGATGTAACTCTTCAGAAAAGCTTCACTTTATATAGGCTGTGTACGATCCAACCAGCATGCCACGTGGATGTCAGTCAAAGACTCCCAAATTAATGGGGTAAACCTAGGACTCAGCACAATGAATCTTATTTAATAGGCTCATTTGACTGAATCCTAGGCCACGAACTTCTTGAATTTCCCAAATAAGGATGACTGACTCATCCGTTAAAAGTGCAGTTATTAATGGCTCTTATGACTTCAACAAAACTAGCTCCTTCTGACTCAGAAGCGCAGCCACTTCGGCTCAGCTCAGAAGCGCAGCTCCTTCGCTTTAACACAGAAGCACAGTGACTCTGTTGCCTCAAGCACAATTCTTCTCATTGCCCTAATGTGTAGTAACTCCTTTGCCTCAAGCACAAGTCTCATCGTCGCCCTAAAGTACAGTGACTCCGTTGCTTGAAATATAGTCTCCTCGTTGATCAAATGTGCAATGACTCGGTTGTATTCAAAATGTAGTCTCCTTATTGCCCAAAAGCGTAGTGACTCCATCGCCTTCTAAGCACAATCTGCTCGTCACCTAATGCGCAGCGACTCTCTCATCTTAGAAACACAGTCTCCACGTCACCCAAAAGTATAGTGACATCGAAGCAACACCAGAAGCACAGCTCGCATAGATGCATAGTCCTATGAGGTGGCATTGTTCCACATGGCAAGTCGGGTACCTATATCTTTTCAGATATTACCCCAACCAGTTTGTTTAAACCAGCGCTCTTAAGATAGAACAAAGTTTGATTCTGTTGATAAAAGAAATATCCTATCAGTTTGTTTAAACTACCACTTCCAAAAATAAGGACGGAGTTTGTTCCTATGGACGAGGCCCATATCCAATCAGTTTGTTTAAACCAATGGCCTCTAAGATAAGGACAAAATCCAACTTCAGGGATAGGAACAGAATCTACTCGGGTTCATCCAATCAACATTAAACGCATGCCATGTGTCATTTATTCAGTTATGTTGATAACACCCCCAAGATCTTGATAAAAGAGAATCCCAGTGCCTGCCATATGTCAGCTCAGCAGCACCCCTTACCGTGCAGCCTCAAGATTCTCTTATATCTCCACATGCTGCATTCCTGTACAATTTATATGCACATCGTATATGTGCTCGCTCATAAATAGAAGGAGTTTTTCTTCGATAAAGGTGGCTTCAAAATCTTCATAACTTTGGCGTCGTCATGATTGGCAACCCAGAGTTCCAGTCATAAGTACCAGAAAGCCAGAGCAAGTTCAACTCATCGTCAGATCGTCAACGAAGTAAAGGAGCCGTTGTAGTGCTTGTTCTCCTCCGTCATATTTCCTCAGAAATTTTGTACTTAGATCTCATGTATAGAAATCGATTGTACACTTTGCACGTTTAATATACAAAAAGTTCGTATAACCTTTTGTCACGGTAAACAATATGGTGACTCTGCAGGCGACTTCCTTCTCCTCCAACGAGAATATGGTGATACAATCTGACGATAACTTGCTAGGATCTTCTCAAAAGATGTTGGTTGTACGTTTCAACCAGCGAGATTTTGAAGATCTCCTTTCTGAAGAGAAGTTGAGTCCTTTGAAGCGGTTCGTAAAACCAAAGAAGACTCAACATACATGGGTACCGAAGGCGGCTACGACGAGCAGCACGATGGAGGGGACTACGCTCCAGAACCCCCAAAATGACGAAGCCCCAAAGAAGATTTTGGCTGCTGTTGCCATACCGCCTCGTTCAATTCTCGCTTCGGGAAAGTGCAACGAGGAGTGCGGTTCCCATATGGCGAGCCTGACAAAGGCACAGAGCCGGAAGAAGCGGCAATGACCCACCTGCCGACGGAAGAAGCTACGCATGCAAGAACTTCTATCTTTGATAGAATTCCCTACCCATCGAGTAAGGCTACGTTGGATTCTGAACGTTACGCACCTTCTAGGAGTAACGTGAAGAGATCCAAGACAGCACGTGCCTTACATGGCCAAAGTGCTATGCCAACCACTCAGTTGGACTTTTAATACTATGCACCTCCTAGGGGTAGTATAAAGAAGTTCAAGGCAGCACGTGCCTTAAGCGATTAATGTGCTATGCCAACAGCTGACCAAAGGCCTGCATTAATAGTCACATGTGCCGCCAACGGAAAGCTATACAAAACTGGTTCAAGTTCTTCGAAGCCTCGACAGGTAAAAGCCTACTATCACTTGAGCGCTCATGTGCGTAATTCAAGCCATGGGGTACAAACTATGGAGATAGACTCGTACGAACAACGTTCTTGTAAGCATGGAAGGAGTCTACCTCAACAGCAACTCTCTGACCAGGACCTAAGCGTATCACACGCACAAGAACGAACAAAACGAAAGCTATCTCCACATCCTCACTCCTACACACAGCTTCCTTGCACGCACGAAAGGAATATAGAAATGGAGACCTCGATAACTCCCCACAAGCATAAAGCGAGGGAGGAGTCTACGGTGAAGGGCATATCTAAACCAAGGCACAACTGTACCCAGATCACCATCAACTATTGTTGTTACCGAACAGCTGCATCACCACTAAAGAGGCGGTCCGTCTTCTAAAGACTGCAACCGATGGCGTCTAGTGAAGAAGAAGATGAACTCTGCATTGCTTCATCGATGCCAAAGTCATCTCACATGACTACAAAGAAAAGACTGTTATCACCAACATGGTCACCCTCTAATTCAAAATTTTTCCAAGGACAGAGGCTCGAGATGGCGTCATGCCCATCCCGAAAGCGAAAATAGAAGTAGTCAATCTTCTACCGGCTTGTGACAATGCTCAGGGCCTCATCCCATTTATAATATCATAAGGCAAAGTTATGTGGGTTCATCCTGATCTTGCCCCTGACATGATAGTGATTGCAGCACACTCTGTCAAGGAAAAGAAAGTCAAATCATGTCGTATGGTCCCTACATCGACTGATGATACTCTGGTTACCACTCACTCGACTCACCAGCGAAAAGATAACCAAGCTCCAGAGGAAGAAACATCTCTATCTGTTGCGGCCTCTGCCCATGATGCTTCAGAAGTAGGCCCGTCTTAAGCCTATGTCGCTGATAAACAGATACAAAAGGAGGTTCGTTTTGACAAACCTCTGAGAAAAGACTCGGCTGTAGGGCCGATCAAGCCCTACAAATTCGAAATATTAGCACAACTTGCCAATACTCTAGTTCGACTGTCACTTTTCGAGCTCCTCCGTCTCTCCAAAGAGACTCGTGACGCCCTCAGCCAAGCTTTACAGAACGTTGACTTTTTTCTCACTCAGGTGCAACCGCCCAAGAAGGATCCTGTCGCTTTCCCGTATTGTCACAGTGTGGTCGAGGTGATTCCTAACATCACCTTCACTCAGCAAGACATATTGCTGAAGAACAACCGACATAATAGGCCTCTGTACTATACGGTGTACATTGGTGCCATTAAGGTCGTTCGCATCCACATCGACTATGGCTCTTTTTTTAGCATCATCCCTCGGAGTTTACTCCAAGCTTTGGGGAATCCGATGCATCGGCTGACTGTATCAAACACTACAATCAGCGGCTTCAACGATGGAAAGAGTGAGCCCCTGGACAAGATTCGCCTGAAATGCCAAATAGGCGAACTCCAGACAGACGTGACTTGTTACGTCATTGACGCTGATATAAACTACAACATGTTATTGGGTCGACCATGGCTTCATGAATAAATGATTGTGCCTTCCACTCTCCATTAATGTATAAAGTATGTGGCCAGCAACGGGAGTATCAAGATCGAGTTCGCTGACATCGATCCATTTCGATGACTCAAAGTGTACTTGTAACCACCACTTTTATAAAATAGGGGTAAATTTAAACTTTTGTAAAATTGATCATTAAATAATAGGATTTAAATCATGTTAGTAATTTTTGATAAATTTTAATTAATTTAATACTATTTAAATTGGTGAATTGTGATTTTATTATTTTGCTAGTGTAACCTTAGACCTAATTAGCCTATAGACTAACCATGACCATGGAGACCTAACCATATGATTAGATTAGAAAATTACCACTTTTAGGTTAGGGATATTTTGGTCATTTGAGACTTTTTGATTAATTAGAATTATGGTTAATTAATAATGTGCTAATCAAGGTATTTGGACTTAACCTAGAATTGCCCTAACCTAGATTTTAGTCATGAGCCTAGATATTAGATTATAAGCTTTCATTACATGACATGGTTAGGAATATCTAGATATTAAGTTAAGAGTAGGATATTTGTTAAAGTTAGATATTTAGCATGGGCATTTACTTAGAAGGCCATGAATTACATAGGTAGAGGCCTCTAAATCACTTAGAACTAAACCCTAACCCTAGAGACAAACCCCTTGGCAGCCATGAGAAGCCTCTCTCCCTATATAAAAACATGTTAGCCTCCTATTGTCTCTTTTTATTACACCTACAAACCCTAATTTGTGTTCTTCCCCAAATTCACGTATTTCTCCAAATTAACTCCAAATTAAGCCAAATCAATTGCAATACACTCCCCTAGTGTAGAGGAGGTATCCATAGGCTAGCTAGCAAGGATTGAAAGCAATTTGACCATTGGAGCTTGGTGGAGATCTATATCTAAAGGCTTTTTATTGAGATTCTAACTCTCAATAGGATTTAAAGCAATATGACCTCTAAACCAATTTATTTTCTAATTTCTCTTCATAGATGCATTCATTTAGGGTACCCCTAGATGTAGACCAAGTTTGGTAGGAAACCAATCCATTTAGGGTTCGTATCGGAGGAGTATTGGAGTGCTATATAAAGTGTTTGGTGAAATGCCACATAGAAACGAATGTTAATGATTTTTAAAACTAATTACATGATTTTAAAAGTAATTACATGTATATTACATTTATAAAAGACTGAGCACGATTTGGGCACGTTTTCGTGTCCAAGTTGGACAAGGGGACACGGCACGAGGCTGTGGTGCCCTCCCCTGCTACCAGACATGTCGTACTCTCTGTACATGACACGAGGTGACACAAGATTTTGTGGACACTTGGGGGCAACCACTAACAGCCCACACACAAAGTTTGAGGTCAATTGGTGAAGTATTCGAGGAGTTATTCCTCTTGCACTTGTCGTACACACACACGCGCACACACTGTGACACCCGCTGACACAGGCTTGGACACGATACACGACGCCACGTAGAAACGATTCAGGCTATGGGACACGTAGCCCTAGACCTAGGCTATCATCTAACACAACTACGAGACCTATTAGTTGGACACGCTGTGTCCTAGACTACTCGACACGTGTGCACGATGTTGTGCACACATTGGTTTCCTGACACCAGTTGACACTTTGGTTTGACACCAAATTGGACACAAGTGGACACTGGGTTGACACTGGTACCTAGACACGATGACTCCTAGACACGTGTGGGATACAGTATCCCTTCCTTTCACATATATATATATATATATATATATATATATATATATATAATTTATATATATATATAAAGACACACACACACACACACACACACACACACACACACACATATATATATATATATATATATATATATATATATATATATATATTATATATATAAAAAAAAAATATATATATATATATATATTATATATATATAATATATATATATATAATATATATATATATATCAGTTGGGTCACTTTGTTTAGCCATTGTTATAATTTATGAGCAGTGGGGTTACATCTTTATATTTGGTTCTATCCTAGAATATAGATGTGTCCTGCACCCCTTTATTAAATCCCAATACATATTTATTTTTCTGTACCTTTAGTGAGTGTCAGTTAATTTGAGTTGAGGGTTAACTAGTACCAGATATTGCATATTAGTTTAGGTATTGATATTGTCATGTATATTTATACTGAAATAGCCCAGTCTAACCCCTTGTTGTTCAATTTTTCCCCCTCCTTCACTTAACCATGCATTAGGGTAGGTCGCCTAACATCTTAGTGATCTATTAGCTCATTTTGGATCAATTCCCTGCATTCTATATGTCCAGTCCAACTGAACATGGTTCAGACCTGTTCTTTTTAGTACTGTCCAGATAGCCCAGGTAACTAGTTAGATGTTAACCCATATCAGTCAACCATTACTATATGTTCAGTTGTCATGATCAAGTTCCCAACTGAACATGTATAAGTCTTGTTTAGGTTAACCCCCTGCATACTTGTTTGCCCATTCAAATGATCTAGAATTATTCCACCTGAGCTAACTGTCCAGATTTCATTAGGACAATGTTAGTTTCAGTTGCATTGGATCATTTCCCTTAGCTTTAGGAGTCTGTCCCTCTTAACCATTTCCCAGTAGCAATAGATTGCTCAGTCCTTGTATCATGAAGCCCTTGGCATTCCTGAATGATCAGTCGCCTTTCACCTTATCCTTGTCTCAGTCCACACCCTTGGCTTAAACCCAATCCTTCCTTTATGTTTAGTCCCTTACATGTGGTAAATCCCCATGTGATCCCTTGATCTGTTACTTAGCATATCTATATGTTATATATATATATATATGTGTGTGTGTGTGTGTGTGTGTGTGTGTGTGTGTGTGTGTGTGTGTGCGTGTGTGTGTGTTACTTAGTAGGCAGGGCTATGGTTGATACCCTATAGATTATGGGATGCAGGGTTGTGAATGTACGTAGTTGGTAAGAGCTATAGGATGTGTACCCTATAGTTGAAAATAAGGATATATCTCAAATATTTGTACATTAGAATCTAGGTTTGAGAATATATTGTATCTCAATAACTTAACATTATATAGTCCACATAGACCAAAACCTTAGATGTTGACCAAGTTGCTAGAGTTTGACCAAGTTTGACTTTCGACCTAGAAAAGGTCTAGAAGCATGTAGTTAACTCATTTAAACTCACTGTGTACTCTAGTACAACAAATAACCACGTACATCTCATATATAGGTTTTTGTGACACCACCTTGGGCATCGATCCTCATTCATTACCCTAGTCGACGGGCGAGTACATTCTCTGAAAGTTCTTTCATTTACTCTTCGATTACTGTATTTCAGTTCTAGTTAGTTCTATTTGATTCTTGTTACAAATACTTATTGGTATTTCTGGATTAATATATGTGACACATACCTTACTGTCTGGCCTCTATTTCTGAATCATTATTGGAATCACCCTGGAAGCATCTACTGGCGTCATCATGTTCTGGCTGGACTTGTTCTCGATTTATGTATTGGATTATGGTTTCACTTGTACTTGTCGGGTGGGGAAATAATTGAGTAAGACATGTAGACATTTCCTAAATTCTGGAAGCACCCTTTTGCTAGAATGAATTGGAAGAATAGCCATCCCTCACCTGATCAGTGTACGATGTGCCGGATTTGCCTATAGCCATTTACATGTCGATCTCGGTATTTTAAAACATACTAGTTAGTGTCATGTTTAGTACTCACCCTGAATTTATTGATCTTGTACTGGACTCATCTTGTACTAGACTCATATTGGGATTACACTTGACTTATATTGTACTGTTTGGACTTATATCATGTTACTCTAGTTCAGCTAGCTTATGTTACAGTCTTCATTGCCATGTTCTTCTGATTCGTTACATTACTTCTTTTGTACTTTAACTATTGCTCTACATTATTACCTGTATATAATTTTCATGTTCATCAATATAATTGTCTATAACTACTTTATAGGCTTTGCCATTTACTTAGAATTTCTAGATGAGTTGTGCTCGTTCCAATCCTGACTGCATACGTTGACAAAATATTACAGATGTTTGCTCCGAGGACACTTGCCCTACAGTTTATGGACTCGGAGAGGGATTAGCTACCTTGGGCCCCGACTCCCAGGAGTGATCGGGAGACTAGCTAGTAGACTTGCTTTAGATTCATGTTTAGAACTTGAGTTGTAATAACTGGAGATATTTGACTTTATTTTGAGATTGTTTGAGATATTATTATTTTAGTAGTTTATATTTTGTTGTTGTTGTTTAGTCTTTAGTTAAACTTTTGTGTTATCTTATCGTGCTTAGACTGTGATTGAGCTTCATTATATTTATACTTGTCCTTTGTTCGGAGTTGAGATTTTGACAAGTACATTATATATTTGCATGAGTTGTTGTTTAGATAGTGACCTAGTACAGCATTCTATAGCCAATTTTTCGGTATAGGCTGGATGCTGTTACGCACTTGTACCCTTACACCAGGTGCGGGTCATGACACATTTTTAGTGGTGGCCCATGTAGGTTGAGAGTCGTATTAGTGCGATATCGTGGTAGTACGGTGACTTATTTGTACTACTGTGAGCCTACAATAGGAATTAAGAAATAGGCTTTAGCGGAGAGGTACACAATCACAGTTAGGAAAAATTTGGATCTAATTCCTGCCATCCATACATTCTTTTTGATAATTGTCTTCTTTGAAATAAATTGTCCTCATTTGATGATATCGATTCCTGCTCAGTATTGATTTCCTTATTTGATCTGTCATCAGGATGGTGGAGACACGATCGCATCTCTCTGGTCCAGCAGACACTGGTGAGAGGTATGCCACCTTTCGTTCGATCCAGACAGATGCTGGAGCTGCAGCACCTCCTATTTCTTCTCATGTAGGAGCGTCAACAGCTTTTGGGGGTGCTCCTCTATCGGTTCTGAGGCCTACCCGGTGATTCCGCCACCACCTCAGGGGATAGTTGACATGGCACAGTTCTTTGCCTTCTTCCAGCAGATAATGGAGGCTCAGCAGTGCCTGTCGGCGGATATGAGGCAGGGTATCGACAATGCCCATCAGCTGGCCATGACAGCGGTAGAGAGGGTGACTGCCCAGCCGCAGGAAGGTCAGATATTGGTACAGTACCAGTCGAGGACCCCAAACATTCAGAACTTTTAGAAGATGCGACCGAGGGACTTCAGGGGTTCTGAGGGTATCCTATATGTCGAAGACTGGATCGAGCATATAGAGGAGATCTTTAGCTTGGAACTGATACCAGCTAGGATTCAGATAGAGGCAGCCGGCAGCCAGATACAGCACCTTGCCCTTACATGGTACCAGACCGACCCCAGAGTTGGTACAGAGGGGCATACGTGGGGAGCTTTCAAGAAGCTTTTCAAGGAGAAGTTATTTCTCGATACAACACTTGGCGCACTAGAGACGCAGTCCGGGAGTCTTGTTCAGGGGAACCAGATTGTCGAGGAGTATGCTGGAGAGTTCTGCTACCTAGGCAGATTTGTAGAGGGCCTTAGCGAGTTGGTGAAGGCTAGGAGGTTTTGGAAGGTTTTGGTCAAGGATGTCAAGTCCTTGACCAAGAGCGACAGATACGCCACCTTCGAGCAGATCCTGGCAGGGGCCATGGCGGTAGAGGATGACTTGGAGCTCAAAAACAAGAGGGGCCGGGAGGATTCAGAAGGAGCTAGTGGTAGTGCAAAATGCCCCTTTGTGTAGAGGGTAGCACACCAGCCGCAGCAGATGCAGGCACCAGCTAGAGTTCAGCAGGTGTAGCATCAGTATCGAGGCCAGGACCCAAAGACGATCAGTTGTTCCTACTGCAAGAAGTCGGGACACATCTGGGAGCAATGTAGGAAGAGGCTGAAGGTTTGCTTCTTTTGTGGATCCACTGCTCACCGAATGATGGATTGCCCTACTGCACCTCCATATGAGGGAGTTATGACACCTGTGGTGCAGCATCATGCCTAGCACCAGAGGGGCGGGGCTTTTGCACTGACGCTCGAGGAGACCGACGTCATGGGTGACGGGTTAGCAGGTTTTTTTCCCAATCTTGATGTGTGATTTCATTAGTACCTGTCAAGATATTCTTATGATATGCTAGATAGTATAGTGACCCTGTTCGAGACTGTGAAATCACAACCAGTAGGACTATGACTTGCATGTTATAGGATAGTTTTCTTGACTTTGTTTTATCGAGGATTTGACCTAGAAGGAGTACAATTACCTTAAATTTCGAGGACGAAATTATTTTAAGGAGGGTAGACTTGTAACCACTACTTTTCTAAAATAAGGATAATTTTTAACTTTTGTAAAATTGATCATTAAATAATAGGATTTAAATCATGTTTATAATTTTTGATGAATTTTAATTAATTTAATACTATTTAAATTGATGAATTGTGATTTTGGTGTTTTGCTAGTGTAGCCTTAGACCTACTTAGCCTAGAGACTAACCATGATCATGGAGACCTAACCATGTGATTAGATTAGCAAATTACCCCTTTTTAGGTTAGGGGTATTTTGGTCATTTGAGACTTTTTGATTAATTAGAATTATGGTTAATTAATAATGTGCTAATCAAGGTATTTGGACTTAACCTAGAATTGTCCTAACCTAGATTTTAGTCATGAGCCTAGATATTAGATTAGAAGCTTTCATCACATGACAAGGTTAGGAATATCTAGATATTAAGTTAAGAGTAGGATATTTGTTAAGGTTAGATATTTAGCATGGGCCTTTACCTAGAAGGCCTTGAATTATATAGGTAGAGGCATATAAATCACTTAGAACTAAACCGTAACCCTAGAGACAAACCCCCTGGCTGCCATGAGAAGCCTCTTTCCCTATATAAACACATGTTAGCCTCCCTTTGCCTCTTTTCATTACACCTACAAATCCTAATTTGTGTTCTTCTCCAAATTAACCCCTTTCTCCAAATCATCTCCCAATTGAGCCTAATCAATTGCAATACACTCTCCTATTGTAGAGGAGGTCTCTATAGTCTAGCTAGCAAGTATTGGAAGCAATTTGACCATTGGAGCTTGGTGGAGATCTAGATCTAAAGGCTTTTCATTGAGATTCCAACTCTCAATAGGTAATGACCTCTAAACCTATTAATTTTCTAATTTATCTCCATAGATGCATTCATTTAGGGTCCCCCAAGCTGTAGGCCAAGTTTGGTAGGAAACCGAATCCATTTAGGGTGCGTATCGGAGGATTATCGGAGTTCTATGTAAAGTGTTTGGTAAAATGCCATATAGAAATGAATGTTAATGATTTTTAAAACTAATTACATGATTTTGAAATTTATTACATGTATATTACATTTTTAATAGACTGAGCACGATTTGGGCACATTTTTGTGTCCAATTTGGACACGGGGACACAGCACGAGGCTGTGGTGCCCTCTTCTGCTACCCGTCACGTCGTACTCACTGTACATGACACGGGGTGACACAAGATTTTGTGAACACGTGGGGGCAACCACTGACAACCCATAAACAAAGTTTGATGTCAATTGGTGAAGTATTCAAGGAGTTATTCCTCTTGTACTGGTCGCACACACACACACGTACACACACTGTGACACCCATTGACACAGGCTTGGACACGACACACGATGCCATATGGACACGATTTAGACTATGGGATACGTATCCCTAGACCTAGGCTATCATCTAACACAACTACGAGACCTATTAGTTGGACACGCTGTGTCCTAGACCACTTGACACACGTGTACGATGATGTGCACACACTGGTTTCCTGACACCAGTTGATACTTTTGTTTGACACCAAATTGGACATGTGTGGACATGTGCACACACTGGTTTCACTGTGTACTCTAGAACAACAAATAACCACGTACATCTCATATATCGGTTTTTGTGACACCACCTTGGGCATCGATCCTCATTCATTGCCCTAGTCGACAGGCGAGTACATTCTCTGAAAGTTCTTTCATTTACTTGTCGATTATTGTATTTCAGTTCTAGTTAGTTCTATTTGATTCTTGTTACAAACACTTATTGGTATTTTTGGATTAATGTATGCGACACATACCTTACTTTCTGGCCTCTATTTCTGAATCATTATTGGAATCACCCTGGAAGCATCTGCTGGCATCATCATATTCTGGCTGCACTTGTTCTTGATTTACGTATCGGATTATGGTTTCACTTGTACTTGTCGGGTGGGAAAATATTTGAGTAAGACATGTAGATATTTCCCAAATTCTGGAAGCACCCTTTTGTTGGAATGAACTGGAAGAATAGCCATCCCTCACCTGATCAGTGTACGATGTGTCGGATTTACCTATAGCCGTTTACATGTCGATCTCGGTATTTTAAAACACACTGGTTAGTGTCATGTTTATGACTCACCCTGGATTTATTGATCTTGTACTAGATTCATCTTGTACTAGACTCACATTGGGATTACACTTGACTTATATTGTATTGTCTGGACTTATATCATGTTACTCTAGTTCAGCTAGCTTGTGTTACAGTATTCATTGCCATGTTCTTCTTATTCGTTACATTACTTCTCTTGTACTTTAACTATTGCTCTACATCATTACCTGTATAAAACTTTCATGTTCATCAATATAACTGTCTATAACTGCTTTATAGGCTTTGCCATTTACTTAGAATTTCTAGATGAGTTGTGCTCGTTCCAATCCTAACTGCATACGTTGACAAAATATTACAGATGTTTGCTCCGAGGATACTTGCCCTACAGTTTATGGACCCGGAGAGGGATTAGCTACCTTGGGCCCCGACTCCCAGGAGTGATTGGAAGACTAGCTAGTAGACTTGCTTTAGATTCATGTTTAGAACTTGAGTTGTAATAACTGGAGATATTTGACTTCGTTTTGAGATTGTTTGAGATATTATTATTTTAGTAGTTTATATTTTATTGTTGCTGTTTAGTCTTTAGTTAAACTTCTATGTTATCTTATCGTGCTTAGACTGTGATTGAGCTTCATTATATTTATACTTTTCCTCCGTTCGGAGTTGAGCTTATGATAAGTACATTATATATTTGCGTGGGTTATTGTTTAGATAGTGACCTAGTATAGTGTTCTACCGCCGATTCTGCGGCATGGGCTGGACGTTGTTACGTACTTGTACCCTTACACCGGGTGTGGGTCATGACAGTACTTTATAGATGCTGATCTGTATAAGTCAGTCCCATGGGACGATAATACCAACGATGTCGACGACGAGGCAGATACTGCACCAGAAAGCGTGGCCATGGCTGAAGAACCATTGAGGGTTCGATTGAAGGGGATATCTCCCAAGACGTCAGCTCCTCTCATCATCAAGCTTCGAGGAAAGGCTCCAGCTTGATCGCCCTCGACGATATCCGCTGCTAGCCAGGAGCCTATGCAAGTAAGGCTTCCCTGGAAGGCCCCAAAGCCAATACTGAGGTCGCAGGAACCTCTGACTACAGCCCCCTTGGTAGTCAAATTTAAGGGGAATCCTTCTCCACCTTCTTCTATGGCAACCCTAGTGCTCACAGATGAAGAGTTGGAAGAACCGAGCCACACTCCTTAGATGATGTAATCCTTCGGAATAAGATTTTGCATTTCATTAATAGAAAGTTGTCTTTGAATTACTCTTGTGCATACTGGAACACTAAGTATTTCTTAGACAATACTCTGTATATGTTACAAACACAAATGACAATGCTAATCTCGCAAGCCGAGTTATCTCTCCCCAAGGTGCCTACTCCTTGGTTCTAGCAAGGAAGAAAGAGAAAGAAACCATCATCTTCGGTCGATTGGAGCATCCTTAGTGGCTGGCTCCGGCAGAACTAGAACCCGATAACGACAAGATGCAACTCTACCATTACACTACTCAAGCCAAACACCTTATCCAAAAAATGGGTTACGACTTGAACAGTGACAGAGGACTGAACTATGGCAAATGCCGACGCCTTCCTTTACAACTTCGTGCTACAAAGAGAAAGTCCCAAAATTACTACCAACGTACTCGTTGGGGGTTGGGTTACGTTACACCCACAACAAATTCGGAGAGCTCAGAGCCGGAGGTCCTGATGCATTCATATTCCTCTGACTCCTCAACCTGGGACTCTGATACCAGGATCGGCTAAGCCTTCAAAAAGATACTGTCCGTCAATATGGTCTCTGTAGATCCCCCAATCGAGGATGAAGACCAAATACTCGAATTCTTCGTGGATGAACCCTGGGCTCAATGCCTGGGATCCCAATGGGAATGGCGCTTCGAACAACACGAACCTCTCACTGAAGATGAAGTCATCCAAGTCAAGCAGAGAGATGTGGCTTCCTCTAAACCCATCTTCATCAGCAAAAGATTAATTGGAGAAGACAAAGAATCTCTAATACAGCTTATCCGAGAGTACATTGATGTCTTTGCTTGGAACTATGAAGACATGCCGGGTTTAGTCCCATAAGTCGCCATGCACAATCTCAACATCTTACCCGATGCTAAGCCTATCAAATAGCAACAACGTCGTTTCTGCCCCAACATCATAAATGCTATCGAAAAAGAAGTTGACAAACTCATAGAGTGGCTTAATTCGTGAGGAGCAAAATCCGAATTGGGGGGCAAACATTGTTCCAGTCACCAAAAAGAATGAGTAGATTCGGGTCTGCATAGACTTCAGGGATCTTAACTCGGCCTGCCCAAAAGATGAGCTCCCCCCGATCACCGACGTGATGATTGACAAAACTTGTGGCTTTGAGCGTATTTCCTTCAAAGATGGTTTCTTGGGCTACAACCAGATCAAGATGTTCCCTGAAGACAAAAAGCATACTTCATTCCGGACCCCAAAAGGGATATACTATTACAAAATAATGCCTTTCGGGTTGAAGAATGCGAGAGCAACATACCAGCGGGCTATGAGCATTATATTCTGCAAACATCTCCAAAAAATGGTAGAATGTTACATTGATGACATTGCGATTAAAAGCTAAATCCAGTCATTTGGATGACTTGAAGACGGTGTTCAACTTGATGTGGACACATCAACTAAAGATGAACCCAACCAAGTCTTTTTTGGGAGTCTCCTATGGCTAATTCTTGGGCTTTATCGTCACAGCTAAGGGTATTCATATTGTCCCTGAGAAGACTAAGGCGATATTGGATATGGCTCCCCCGAAGAATCTCCGTAAGCATCGAGGCCTATAAGGACGCTTGGCATATATCAAAAGATTCATAGCAAATATCTCTGGTCGATGTCAACCCTTAACCAAACTGATGAACAAAGGAGTTTCTTATGTCTGGATCAAAGAATGCCAGCGCACGTTCGACGACATCAAAAAGTACCTCACTAGTCCTCCAGTACTGGTCGCACCGGCCGTGGGAAGGCCCTTTCTGCTATACGTCCGAGCCATGGACCATTCCCTCGGTGCTTTGCTAGCCCAAAGAAGCAACGAAGGCCACGAACATGCAATCTACTATCTTAGCAGGACCATGATTGGGGCCGAACATTGGTATAATCCTGTGGAGAAGGAGTGTCTCACTCGGCTCTTTGTCATTCAAAAGACGTACCATTATGTGGCCGAATAGACAATCCACGTCATCTTTCGAGTCAACCCCCTCAGAGTCCTCATGACTAAGCCAGGGGCTTTAAACTCGCAATTAGCCACATGGATGATACTTTTGACTCCTTATGACATGGTATTCGTCCCACAAAATGCAGTCAAAGGCCAAGAATTGGCAAACTTCTTGGCGGCACATCCTGTGTCAGAGACATCAAAGCTCTACGATAACATTTTTGATGAAGTTCTAGAGTCCAATTCCGTCTCAGACAATCCTGTTTGGCGTATGTTCTTTGACGGCGCTTCAAGAATAGGGCCGAAAGGCGAGATCATAGCAGAAGTCAGAGTCGTTCTTATCACTCCTGATGGCTTAGTCATCTACCGCGTATACTCCCTCATGGAGTCATGCACCAATAACATTGCTAAGTATAACGCTCTTATCATCGGACTCCAGTTCGCTAAATAATTGGGGCTTGACTGCATCGAGGCCTATGGTGACTCGAAATAGATTATCAACCAAGTTCGAGGATAATACGAGTCCGACATGAAGATCTAGTTCCTTACCACCTGGCGGCAACCACTATCATTTCTACCTTCATACGATTCTTTATAGAGCATGTACCTCGATTGTAAAACTTGGAGGCTGATGCACTCGCTGGCCTCGCCGCTTCTCTGGCAGCTCATGTCGGATCCTATTATACAGTCAAGGTAATGGGTCGAGAGCTAGTTTGTTCGAAGAACAATCTACATACGTGTCTGAGTTACTCAGTACAAACCAACACTAGTGTTAAAATTTGGGACTGGCGATTCCCATTCATAGACTACACAGTCTACGGAGTCCTACCCGAAGACCCGAAGGAAGCTACTTCTGTCAAGAGACGCTCACTCTGGTTCTTCTATAATACGGCTACCAAAATATTGTATAATCATTCATACAACGGACTTCTCATGCGATGTCTACCCAAGATAGAAGCACTCCGAGAGGTACATGATGGTACCTGCAGAGTCCATCAGCCTGGTACTAAATTACAGGATTGACTGCATCGCATGGGCTACTATTGGCCCATTATGATAGCAGATGCCATTATGATAGCAGTGCCGGGTATGTCAGTTGTATGCTGACTTCAACCACCAACCTTCTGAGTTCCTACACCCCACGACGGTCGCTTGGCCGTTTGAAGCTGGGGAGTGGACATCATTGGGCCGATTATCCCACCATCCTCCAAAGGACACCGGTTCATCCTTGCCATCACCGACTACTTTTCTAAGTGGGCGGAAGCAGTACCTTTGTCTGAGGTGGAAATCTCAAACATGATTAACTTTGTTAAGCATCATGTCATATACCGCTTCGAAGTTCCCAAGAGGATTATCTACGATAATGGCCCTCAGTTCGTGAGCCACACGTTCCATCGATTCTGTGATAAGAATCAGATACAGAATATGGCGTCGACGGCTTATAATCCTGCAGTAAATGGACTAGCTGAAGCATTCAACAAGACAATTGTCAAGCTACTCAAGAAAGTCATATCTTCTAATAAGCGTGACTGGAATGAGAAGCTGGATGAATGTCTGTGGGCTTACCGAACGACTGTCCGGATACCCATGGGCAATACACCATTTTTTCTTGTCTATGAGAGCGAGGCGGTGCTCCTTCTGGAGATCCAGATCCCATTTTTACTGGTAGCTATCACCAACCAGCTGACTGACGAAGACAATCAATGTCGGTAGCTACAAGAGTTAGAGGTATTGGATGAAAAGCGTCTGCTAGGTCAGCAATGGATCAAGCTTTATCAAGCTCAAATTTTTGGGGCCTTCAACAAAAAGGTCCGAGAAAGATCATTCCAAGTGGGTGACCTCATCTTATTAGTTCAAAGATCGATAGTGATGACTCACAAGACGGCTGGGAAGTTCGAGCCCAAGTGGGAAGGATCGTTCGTCATAGAGATGGTCTACTCCAATGGCGCTTACCGACTGGCCAAACCTAACAGCGACTTGCTAATGATGTCGATCAATGGCAAGTTCCAGAAGAAGTATTATGTCTGAAGTTTAAATCGACATATACTCCCACATCCCACGTGGGTGTTCATGAATTCTATTAACGAGTTCATCTCTTTCATATTTACCCACTAGAAAACATATTCACGTCCATATTACCTCTGAGTTGCTATTCTATACCCCAATGAAGATCATGTCTACCATGTCCATATTACCTCTGAGTAGGCACTTCTTTTGTGACAAACCCCGTGATTGTTGTAACACCCACTTTTCTAAAATGAGGGTAATTTTGAAATTTTGTAAAAGTTTATTATTTAATAATAGAATTTATGATTTATGAGAATTTTTAATTAATTTAATACTATTTAAAATTGGTGAATTATAAATTTAATGTATTAGCTAGTGAACCCTAGAACAGTTGAGCCTAGAGACTAACCATGACCATAGGGACCTAACCATGTGATTAGAATAACTATTTACAACTTTTTAGGCTAAGGGTATTTTGGTCATTTTGTGACTTTTGAATTATTTAGGATTTTAATTAATTGGTGAATTTTAGATTATTTTAATAATTTTAAATTAATGTATTATGATTTTGGTCATTTTTCATATTTTAATATTTTAGGAAAATTTTATATTTTTTAATATTGTTTTTATTGGATTTGTTTAGTCGGGTTTGAGTTTCGTCTCGTTCCGACTTGTATTGTGACCCGGGTAGCTTAAACTCTAGATGGGATCCACTATTAAGTTAAGCATGGCCCACAAAACCCAAGACTTAAGTTAGTTAGTTAGACTAATTTTTATCATGTTAGAATGGTTAAGTTAGAGACTCAAAACTAGATCCTTTTGACCCCAAACTTGAACCTAGTATAGACTTAACCATATGAGACTAGAGAGGGACAATTAGGACATTTTACATTAGCCCTAATGGACTCTTTATGGCAGCCACCTTTAGGGGAGAATGATTCATTTCATTTATTTCAATATTGCCTCTTTTATTTTTCTTTTGTTCTTCCCTAATTTTAGAGAGCCTTTCCTTTGATTTGATCTCCAAATCAAATCATTCCTTCACCAAATCTTCCCTCAATCATTCTCATTCTCCAAGGGAAGGGTGCTACCAAGGATTAGAAGAGAAGTGCAACGAGGAGTGTCCACTTTGAGGGATCTTCGTATCGGAGCCGTGTCCTAGAGGATTTCATTGGGATTCCACTCCCAATAGGTAAAACCCATCCTCTAAATCGATTTTCTTTGCATATAAATTAGTTTTGAATTCGTAGAATCCATCCTCATGCATCTATCCCCTTTAGATTCAAATTTGAGGCCATTTGGAGCTCTCTTGAGGATTTTAGATATGTGTCTTGTGTCCTACTTGATAGATCCCAAATTAGGACACCCCATGTGTATGTTTGTATGCTAATAGTTTAAATAAATATTTAAATTCAATTTTAAAATTGTTAGAGAGTGGATTGATCTTAGTTAGGATGGTTAGAATGAGTTTCATTTGGATACCTATGTTGGTATCCAAGTATCTTGGCCTACATGTGTTTATTTTGTCCAAAACAACTCAAATTCGTCATAATATTCATCCACGTTTTTATTAACCAAAACAATTTAGAAATGTCATAACTTTTAGCTTAGAACTCCGATTTATCTCCCATTTTTTTAAAAGAACCGTATCGAAGTAAGCTTCCCAAATATATATTTTAATAAGCCAAATTATTCCTAAAACTTTCTGTAGAATTATTTGAGTGTCAGTTGTACGAAAGACGAACGCGTTTCGATATTTTTGCGATTTCGGGAGCTTGCGGACACGAAAATACGACCCGTTTGAAGTTTCGGAAAGCTAACACGAAGTACTACAACATATTTTAATCCTAGAATTTAGTAAATGCCTAATTGGAATAATATTGATTTTAAGTAGAAGAGTGACAATATGATATATGTATTTTATGTAACCTATGAGCCTATGTAGTATGTATATTAAATGAATATAGAGTACGTAATACATGATATATTAGATGAATGAAATGATATATATGATATATATCCTTTTTACAAATATGTATATGTATGGTTGAATGGAAGCATGTAGGAATACAATCAATGTAATGTATGTAAACAATACATAAATGCATAAATGAAAGAATGATATACAATATATGCATGAAAGTATATAATGAATGCTAGATATAAATGTAAGGTATATATGTAATGATAGATATGAATGCATGATGTATAAATAATGTAATATAATATATAATGATAACATGTATGGTAATGAAGAGTATATGATGCAAGCATATATATGTCCACCGTTTTCCTCTTTTTCTTACATTTTTCCTTTCCTTCCCTTTCCATTTTAGTTTTTCCCCCTTTTTTTTCCTCTTCTATTTTTACATGTTGTATACAATGTATATAATGTATAGATGCATGTAAGTATGTAATATGCATGAATGACATGTATGTAATGAAAATAAGTATATGCATGCAACTTAATGATATGTGAATGAATATAATGCATGAACTGAAGTATGCATGTATATGGGATATGAATGAATATATATATATATATATATATATATATATTTTATATATATATATATATATATATATATATATATATATATGTATATATATATGTTAAGGTAATGTATGAAAAAAAAATATATATATATATATGTATATATATATGTTAAGGTAATGTAATGTATGTATTCACATATATTATGAGTTAAATATATGAGTTTGTATGCATATATTATATGTATGCAGGAATGAATGTAATATAATGTAGAGTATACATATATGAATATAATGTATGCTAGTATATAATGTATTCAAATAAGTATGTATGCATCTATGTATGTATGTATAGGTGCATGAATGAATGCAAGTATGCATATATGATAAGTATGTATGCAATGTATGTATGTATACATGATATGTATGTACGCATGTATGCAATATAAGTATGTATGTATGTATTTCTATAAACTGAGTTAACCTATAACCTTTTACACACATGCATTCATTCGCCCTTTGACACCATGTATCCCATGTCACATACACCTACCTATCACTAAATCTGAGAATATTAACACATATCCTTTTACACACATGCCAAACACACACATACTCACTTACTCTTTTATCTCTCTTTCTATATATATATATATATATATATATATATATATATATATATATATATATATATATATATATATATATATATATATATATATATATATATGTATGTGCCTTATATATAGCTTTCCTATATATATATATATATATATATATATATATATATATATATATATATATATATATATATATATATATATATATATATATATATATCTATGTATATGAATATGTGAATGTGAATAATATATATACATTATATGACTAAGTTTGTGTGCTTTGTTAGCTTATGGTTTAGTTTTGTGCTTGGTTTAGCAAGTGACTTAGGCTATGAGTTAGTAGCTATCTTGGATACTTGATTTTCATATACTTAGTTTGTTTAGACCTAGAATTGACTAACCTAGACTAGTTGACCATTGTTGACCCAACCCTAGCTACTTGACCAGAGTTGACCAAGAGTTGACTTTGACCTAGATTGACTTAGACTCATGTAGATTGCATTATAATTTCAATTACCATATAAATTAAACTCTTTATAACATGTGTTGCTATAACTAAGACTCTGTGACTCCAGTTGGCCATCTTTTTATATTAGCTGTTCAGGATATCAGGCGAGTACATTCTCTGACCATTTTATACTTGATAGGATTTACATTTACGCTCTAGATTACTTTACTTGATGCTGTCACGTTGTTAACACGAATTGGTACTATATGGATCCCTTCATGAGATGTTATCCCCCTCGGGAGCATCAGATACATCATGTCATGTGCGTTTTACTTTCATCATGTACTCTTGTGCTTTCACCTTACATGTGCACTCTCATGATTTATGTACTCTCATGATCACGGAGCTCCCATGTTTATATTCATGTGTACCCATTTATGGGCCCCCATGTGAATATCATGTACAATAACATAACTTGAACGGATCCTTGTGTATTGGTTAGGGTACGGGGGAGTATAAATAGTCATATGGACAATTTCCAAAGTAGTATAGCCATGTACGACCTCTCATGTTTATTGTCAAACCGTTCACATGTCTAGCGTGTACTCTAAATCCCTAGTTCACTATAGCTCTTTACTTATAGTAGATATTTCATTAAAGTCTCCTCTTTTACTCATGTATATTCTCAGCATTCTATGTATCTTACTCTATTGCATATTTATATATCCTGTCATATTATGAACTGCGTGAGATCTATTGTGCTCGCTCCCATCCTGACTGACCTGTTGAAAATTTTACAGAGGATGATGAGGAACCCAGTACCACTTACCATGGGACTACCTTAGAGGATTTTTGTGACCTGGATCTCCAGCAGAATCCCTTAACAGTGGATGTCACACCATTAGTTTAGATTAGTGATTTTCAGTTGTATTTATTCTCTTTGGATTACTGTATTTGAGTTTTGAGATATTTTCTGGATTGTGTTATCTTAGACACTTAGACTTGTCTGGTTGTATCTCTACGGATCTTATTTCATTTTCATATCTGTCTATCTATCTTATCATCCTGCTTTAGATGTGATTGAGACTGTATTCTGCTATGTCACCTCCATTCGGAGTGTATATACTGTACATGTACTTTTATATTGTTAGATGATTGACCTAGGACAACGTTCTACCGCCGACACTGCGACGTAGGCTGGACGTACCCACTTTTCGTGCCCTTACTCTAGGGTGCTGGTCGTGACACATTTTTAGTGGTGGCCCATGCAGATCGAGTTTATGTAGTGGTATTCGAACTAGAGTATCACTACAGCCTACAGTAGGATTAGGATATTTTTGAAGGTACTCAATCACAGTTAGGATTTTTTGAGAGATTCCTGGGACAACCCTTGAGAATCTTATTTAAACTTCAATTTGAAATTATTTTTCTTGTTTGTTGCTCTCACTCCTTGATTATTGAATTTGATTTTGTTGGATCGTTGTTGATTTTGATTTTCCTATCGAGATGAATTTTATGGCCTGAGTTACGATATTTTCTGATGACATATGTTGACGGGAATACATGGATGGTAAAACGTCTACTTGATTATGAAATCTATAGTTTATCGAAGCCATATTAGCTGACATGGCAGAAACATAGGGACCTGACTTCGGATGTACGTATCTTGGTTATGAGATTTAGAATTTCTCGCAGCTAAACTAGTCGGCATAGTGAGATTTTCAGACGACATGATTGTAGAGGTGCATACCCCAGGTATGGAATCTATCGTTTATCGCAGCCTTGCTTACTGGCATGGCGAGGACTCTGAGTAACATGATTTTGGACAGACGCATATGATTATCAGATTGTATCTTAAGAAGGTTTTTAAACATATCATCTCTATCGTACCATTCTGTTGTTATAAATTGTATTCCATCATCAAATAACTTAGGAGTAGGAGTATGAGTAGGAGTAGCTTAGCTGTTATTATAAATCTAGTGTAACTTCTTGCTATAATTTTTTTTCCTAATACAATGAATCGATAATTTTGCTAGACCTTAACTTGGATTTAATATTATAGCTCTGGTTTCAAAATGATTCCTTCTTTTAAACAGATAAGCAGAACATATTTTATTATTATTTCCTTCTTGCCATTATTTTTTGTATTACCTTAAAATATATATATATAGTGGACACAGATTCTTGTCTGACACGTATGCATGCTACACTTGATTACCAACCTATCTAAATTCATATTAATATGTTTGATATTAATTTCTCAAAATCCCAATATTTCTAATCTAGTACAGTATCAGTGACTAGTTCTCTGTTTTTCAGATTAAATTCGTAAATTAAATATAAATTTTATGTTATTAGTCATTGTTTACATCACTGCACATGTATGTTATATACAGGGTTTCAAGTTTTAAAGAAATTGGTTGAGTTTTGTGTTTGAATTTGTCAAATCTGAGGCTGTGTGCATATTAACCCTTTAAGCCTGAATTCTAAGTGGTTCGTCAATTTGCAGTTTTTTTTAAATGTAATGTTTTGAGCCGTATACATTGTTGTATGTAGGGATATAATGTTAGGTTTCATACTCTTACATGTTAGGTTGTGGTTGTGGTAAACGTTGGGTTGGTTTTGATGTTCGAATTTCTCCAAAATCCTGAAAACTAAATACATGTTAACATTTTTACATTGCTTTCAAATGTGTTGTTCAATTTCGGATTAATATGTAATGTTGAACTAAACTGAATGATTGAACCCTTCATTTTAAGTTTTAACCCATGTACACTTGACACTCTACACTAATGTTCACAACTGCCATGTAAACCTAACCCTTCATCTCCATATTATGTTCATAAATATATATATATATATATATATATATATATATATATATATATATATATATATATATATATATATAGTTTATGCATACATGTTATAATGTATATAGATACATAATTAAATCTCTACCTCTCTATACATATAGATATACATATATATATGGTTAGCCATGCATGTTATGAGTAAATAGCTTGTGCCTTGTAGACTGTTTAACCAATATGCCATGAATAGTGTAACTTGATAGCTATTGTTTTGAGACCCAAATCCTCCTATACACTTTCATGTATATTTCACACACACAAGCCTACTATCTAACCATATGAACATGTCTACATACACCCATACACACACTAACCACATAACCTTTATATAATGTTAGCTTTTTCCTCTCTAACACTCTCTCTTTCTATATATATTATATTGTGATTGGATTCAATGCTATTGACTTTCGTTCCTTAAACTTTTGGTTTTGATTTTTCTTAAATAGTACCCCTTTATAGATGATTAGTAGTTATCTTATTTTATTTTTGATAATTATCAGTTTTCATATAGGATGGTAGACTGCCTTACAGTCTTGATGATTGTTGTTTTTGTAACTTTTCTAGTTCAACATCCTTGATTGCTTGTATGTTTTGATACCCTATGATTGTTTTGATCTAGTGTGACTAGTATACCTAGATGAGACTTTCATTACCACCGTAAGCCATGACCCTGTATGTCATTCTTTTAAATTGTATGATTTAGGTAAGTTCTGAGACTTTGAATGTTGGGGACGAGACTCTAGAAGAAGTACGACCATCTTAATTTCGATGACGAAATTTTCTAAGGAGGGTAGACTTGTAACACCCACTTTTCTAAAATGAGGGTAATTTTGAAATTTTGTAAAAGTTTATTATTTAATAATAGGATTTATGATTTATGGAAATTTTTAATTAATTTAAGGCTTAATTGCACTTTGCTACCCTCAACTATTCCGCTTTTTCAACTTGATACCCTAAACTTTTTTTGTAACAAGTTGATACCTCAACTACTATTTTTTTTCAACTTGATACCTAATTTTTCAAAAAACCCCAAAATGCCCTTATCCCTTCCCTCTTCCCTTCCTCCCCTCCCCCACTCCGGCCACCCCCACCCTCCTGCTCCGCCTCCCCTCCGGCCACCCCCTCTCCCACACCGGCCAACCCTCCCCTCCCGCTTCAGACGCCACCGTCGCGACGGCGGCTGCGGCTGCTGCTGCTACGGTGGCTGCGACGGCGGCTACTGCTGCTGCGACGACGGCTGCTGCTGTCGCGGTGGCCGGCAGCGGTGGGGGTAGGGGGTGGCTGCGCGCGGGAGAGGGGGGTGGCCGGAGGGGAGACGGAGCGGAAGGGAGGGGGTAGCCGGAGTGGGGGAGGGGGGGTTGGGGGAGGGGAGTAATTTTAAGGTTTGAACAGGGGTATTTTCGTCTAAAAATTATTTTGGGTATCAACTTGTTACAAAAAAAGTTTAGGGTATCAAGTTGAAAAAGCGAAATAGTTGAGGGTAGCAAATTGCAATTAAGCCTTAATTTAATACTATTTAAAATTGGTGAATTATAAATTTAATGTGTTAGCTAGTGAACCCTAGAACTGTTGAGCCTAGAGACTAACCATGACCATAGGGACCTAACCATGTGATTAGAATAACTATTTACAACTTTTTGGGCTAAGGGTATTTTGGTCATTTTGTGACTTTTGAATTATTTAGGATTTTGATTAATTGGTGAATTTTAGATTATTTTAATAATATTTAAGTTAATGTATTATGATTTTGGTCATTTTTTATATTTTAATATTTTGGAAAAATTTTATATTTTTTAATACTGTTTTTATTGGATTTGTTTAGTCGGGTTTGAGTTTCGTCTCGTTCCGACTTGTATTGTGACCCGGGTAGCTTAAACTCTAGATGGGACCCACTATTAAGTTAAGCATGGGCCACAAAATCCAACACTTAAGTTAGTTAGTTAGACTAATTTTTATCATGTTAGAATGGTTAAGTTAGAGACTCAAAACTAGATCCTTTTGACCCCAAACTTGTACCTAGTCTAGACTTAACCATATGAGACTAGAGAGGGGCAATTAGGACATTTTCCATTAGCCCTAATGTACTCTTTATGGCAGCCACCTTTAGGGGAGAATGATTCATTTCATTCATTTCAATCTTGCCTCTTTTATTTTCCTTTTGTTCTTCCCTAATTTTAGAGAGCCTTCCCTTTGATTTGATCTCCAAATCAAATCATTCCTTCACCAAATCATCCCTCAATCATTCCCATTCTCCAAGGGAAGGGTGCTACCAAGGATTGGAAGAGAAGTGTCCACTTTGAGGGATCTTCGTATCGGAGCCGTGTCCTAGAGGATTTTATTAGGATTCCACTCCCAATAGGTAAAACCCATCCTCTAAATCGATTTTCTTTGCATATAAATTAGTTTTGAATCCGTAGGATCCATCCTCATGCATGTGTCCCCTTTAGATTCAAATTTGAGGCCATTTGGAGCTCTCTTGAGGATTTTAGATATGTGTCTTGTGTCCTACTTGATAGATCCCAAATTAGGACACTCCATGTGTATGTTTGTATGCTAATAGTTTAAATAAATATTTAAATTCAATTTTAGAATGGTTAGAGAGTGGATTGATCTTAGTTAGGATGGTTAGAATGAGTTTCATTTGGATACCCATGTTGGAGAATGTACTCGCCTGATATCCTGAACAGCTGATATGAAAAGATGGCCAACTGGAGTCACAGAGTCCTAGTTATAGCAACACATGTTATAGAGAGTTTAATTTATATGGTAATTGAAATTATAATGCAATCTACATGAGTCTAATTCAATCTAGGTCAAAGTCAACTCTTGGTCAACTAGCTAGGGTTGGGTCAACAATGGTCAACTAGTCTAGGTTAGTCAATTCTAGGTCTAAACAAACTAAGTATATGCAAATCAAGTATCCAAGATAGCTACTAACTCATAGCTAAGTCACTTGCTAAACCAAGCACAAAACTAAACCATAAGCTAACAAAGCACACAAACTTAGTCATATAATGTATATATATTATTCACATTCACATATTCATATATATAGATATATATATAGGAAAGCTATATATAAGGCACATACATATATATATATATATATATATATATATATATATATATATATATATATATATATATATATATATATAGAAAGAGAGATAAAAGTGTAAGTGAGTATGTGTGTTTTTGGCATGTGTGTAAAAGGATATGTGTTAATGTTCTCAGATTTAGTGATAGGTAGGTGTATGTGACATGGGATATATGTTCTCAGATTTAGTGAAGTCATCACCAGTCTGCAACCCTGATTCCTCCTTGATTGAAATTTGTCAAAAGAGACTGCTTTCCACAATCTGCCTATGGATGGGCGAAAGTCAATTCAAGGATTGGAAGACGTTCATCATCAGTGCCACTAGCGCAGAGGACAAGGTAAAGAAAGCCCGCCAACTGGGATTGCACATCTCAGAAGGGGAAGACAATGGCAAACGCCCTAACGTCAACAACAACAACGGTGGTAATTCCTCCAGTAACCGAGACAACAAGGGCAAGCAGGCTATGGTGGCCGACACAGCCCCAAAGCCCGAATCAACGTCGGCTGAAAAGTAGTGGCCTCAGATGACCTACTCCTTCGAGGACGGCCATGTTAAGCCCATCTTAGACATGCTCATCCAAGGAGGACGAATTTAGCTCCTTCCTCCCAGGCGTGAGCCTCGTCCTACAGATATGGAGAGTCCCAAGTACTGCCATTACCATCACTATGTTCACTATGCTACACAAGACTGCTATCAGCTGAAGCGATACATCCAACATCTCATCGATTCTAAGGCCCTGGCCAATGATTTCGAAGAGGTGACCGTGGCAGCCAACATGGTGTCAGTATAATTTGGCAGCTTCCCTCCGATAAAGACTCAAGATGGAGTAGTACCCGTCCCTAGAGCAAAGATGGAGGTCTCTAACCTTCCACCTCCCCGAGACCAAGCTGCTGGTCTAGTACCCCTTACTACATCGCGAGGGGAGATCATGTGGGTCCATCCGGACTTGGTACCTGAGGTGACTCAGTCCGTACCTCCCTCCACCAGCAAGAAGAATAATAGGAAAGTCAAATCATGCCGCATGATCTCGACAGAGGCCGAAGAAGCTGCTGCCGTTGTTACCCGCTCCGGCGCACAAACCCAGCCCCCACCGGGCAACTCGACTGAAGACCCTAAAACGACAGCTGCTGAGGCTCCAGGACCTTCACAACCTTCGACGACCGACAAGCCTAGGCCGAAGGAGACTCGCTTCGACAAACCACTCCGAAGAGAGATGCCTCATGGGCTAGAGAGGCCATACAACTTTGACATCCTGGCACAATTGGCCAACACACCGGCCAAATTATCACTATACAAGCTCTTGAGGCTCTCCAAGGATGTCCGCGTCGCATTGAGCGAAGCACTCCAGAACGCCGACGCATATCTGGCTCAGTCCAATCTCACTAGGGAAAGTTCGCCTGCAGATCTCCAGGACAGCGCTTGCACAGGGTCAATACCAAACATTACCTTTACTCCGCAGGATATGCTTATCAAGACCAACCTGCACGACCGCCCTCTGTATTATACTAGGTACATTGGTGATATCAAGGTCGATCGGATGCATATTGACCCCAGGTCCTCCATAAGCATCATCCCGAAGAGCCTACTACACCACATGCGCATCCCAATGCATCGCCTAACACCGACAAGCACCGCCATCAGCGATTTCTATTCGGGTAGGAGCTACCCGATCGGGAAGATTCGTCTAAAGTGCCAAATTGGCGACCTTCAGTCAGAAGTAACCTGTTATGTCATAGATGCGGACACTTCCTACAATATTCTCCTAGGGTGTCCTTGGATATACGATTACATGATCGTGCCTTCCACACTGCACCAGTGCTTCAAGTACGTCGACAAGCACGGCCTTGTGAGGACAGAATTTGCCGACATCGATCCCTTTAAAGGGGTCGAATCCTACTACTCAGATTCATTCTTGTACGAGAAGTCGAAAAAGCATCTTGTCGAAGGAGATACTCAAGCTCAAACTGAGGCAGCAATGGGATCAGAAGAACCTCTGACGATCCACCTCCAAGCCCGCAAGCCTGGCATAACAGCGCCCCTTACGGCCACTCTGCGTAAGGACGCAATTAGCCTCTCTGCACAGGAGGAACAGATGATAATCCGACTGCCTAGGTCTGGCCAAGCACCAAAATCCATGACAGAGCCACTGACAATCAGGTTGCCTAGAGCTAACCAGCGACAAACAGGGGAGGTCAATCCCTTTGTCAAGCCGATGACAATTCGTCTTCCCAGAATAAATCAACAACCGAGCACTAAGCCGGGGACTACTAGCCAGCCAATAACTCCCCGCTCAACATCGAGCACCAAACTGGGGGTAGCTAGTATGCCAACAACCCCACGTTCTGCTCCACCCATGGAGCCCCTGACAATCAAGTTGTCCAAGTCATCCTCTCAGTCTGCATTTACACAGGGGGTGGCTGAAGAAGAATCAGAGCTGGCCAAGTATGTGGCTGCTTACATTGATGTTCCATCCGCAGATGATATAATCCCACTGGAAAAGATACCTTACTTCATCAATAAAGGGCTATCTTTGAATTATCCCGAGCTTAATAAGCTCCGTACAATGTATGCTATAGAACACGGTATAGGCACTCACCTGCACACACAAGTGACAAATGTCTACACCGCGAACCAACTTACTCCAGTGGAAGATGCTTACCGTATAATCGAGGGAGAGGATCACCCAATCATCTTCGGCCGGAAGAATGATCCACAGCCCTTCAAGATAGAAAAAGTTGAGCTCGAACCCGACACCGAAAGATTGCCCCTTTATCTGTATAGTTCCCAATCCAAGTACCTTATGCAAAAACAAGGATATGATCTGGGAACTACACCAGGCTTAAACTATGGCACTGGACGGCGGTTACCCTTACAATCGCCAATCTCGGCTGGAAAACCACGAGATTACTACAACAAAACCAGACGTGGGCTAGGTTATGTCACACCTACGACGACACCTGAAAGCTCAGACGAAGAATACGACTGGCACTCACACTCAACCGGATCACCCACTTCCGATTCAGATATCAGCATCGGGGACATACTCAGGTAGGTCTGGTCCGTCAATATGGCACTTGCCGATGCCTACGAAGAAGATGAAGACATTCTCGAACTTCTTGAGCTAGAGCCATAGGCACAACAACTAGATGCGCAGTGGGAGAAGAGGTTCGAACAAAGAGAGCATCCCACCGAGGATGAGGTTGTACAAGTCAATCTCGGTGATGAATCCTCTCCAAATCCCATCTTCGTCAGCAAGAATCTGACCGACGAAGAGCGAGAATCACTGCTACAACTCGTCAGAGAATATATCGACGTGTTCGCCTGGAGCTACGAAGATATGCCAGGACTGAACCCCGAAATTGCACTTCACAAACTCAACATCCGTCCGGACGCAAAACCAGTCAAGTAACAGCAACGTCCGTTCCATCTTGACGTCATAAATGCCATCGAAGCCGAGGTAAACAAACTGATAGCCAGAGGCTTCATCCATGAGGAATAGCATCCTGACTTGGTCGCCAACATAGTACGAGTCCTCAAGAAGAGTGGAAAGATTCGAATCTGTATCGACTTTCGCGATCTGAATGAGGCGTGTCCTAAGGATGAGTTCCCTCTCCCTATCACAGACATCATGATCGATAACACCTGTGGCTTTGAGCGTATGTCATTCATGGATGGTTTCTCGGGGTACAACCAAATCAAGATGTTCCCTGACGACGAAGAGTATACATCATTCCGAACACCAATTGGCACATACTGCTACACAGTTATGCCTTTCGGTTTAAAGAACGCTGGTGCCACCTATCAAAGAGCTATGAGCGTCATCTTTAGAGACCACTTGCGTAAGACAGTGGAATGCTACGTCGATGACATAGCCGTCGAAAGCCGCTCCAAGGAAAATCATCTGCATGATCTGAGGACAGTGTTCGACCTGATGCAAGCGCACAATTTGAAAATGAATCCCACAAAATCCTTCTTGGGAGTTTCCAGCGGAAAGTTCTTGGGTTTCATCATTACCTCCCAGGGTGTCCACGTAGACCCTGAGAAAACGAAGGCAATCATGGAGATGGGTCCCCCGAGAAATCTTCGTGAACTCCGAGGCCTTCAAGGGAGGCTAGCATTTATCTCCAACCTCTCCGGACGACAGCCATTCACCCACCTCATGAAGAAGGGCATTTCATTCGTATGGGATGAAGAATGCCAGCGCGCCTTCGACAGCATCAAAGAATATCTGACGAACCCTCCAGTCCTGGTAGCCCCGATTGCTGGAAGACCATTCTTGCTTTATGTACGAGTGATGGAACATTCTCTCGGTGCTCTGCTAGCACAAAACAACGAGGCAGGCCACGAACAAGCTATATATTACCTCAGCCGAATGATGATGGGGCCGGAGCATCGATACACTGTCGTAGAGAAAGAGTGCCTTGCTCTGGTTTTCGCCATTCAGAAGATGCGACACTACGTCACGGGACAAACCATCTATATCATATCAAGAGTTAACCCACTCAGGGTTCTCATGACTAAACCAGGTGCCCTCAGCTCTCGCCTCGCTACTTGGGCGATATTACTGTCCCCCTACCACATGATCTTCATCCCGTAAAAGGCTGTTAAAGGTCAAGCTCTGGCAGACTTTTTAGCAGCTTATCCAGGTTTGGAGTCAACCAAAATAGATGAAGAGATTCCAGACGAGGTCGCTAATTTAAATATGGCCTCCCATGATACCATATGGCGAATGTTCTTCGATGGCGCTTCTAGAACCGGGCCCAAGGGCAATATCGTCGCTGGAGTCGGAGTTGTGCTGATTTCTCCCACAGGGTTGGTGATCAATCGCTCTTATTCCCTCACGGAGCCCTGTTCAAACAACGTGGCCGAGTACAACTCTTTGGTCATTGGTCTCCGACTTACAACAGAGCTGGGGGTAGAACACCTCGAAGCATACGGCGATTCACAGTTAATCGTCAATCAGATTCGGGGTTCATACGAGGTTCGCCATGAGGACAAGATCCCCTACTACCAAATAGCGATCGACATCATCTCGTCCCCGGAGGGGTTCTTCATAGAGCACGTTCCCAGACTCCAAAACATTGAAGCCGATGCCCTAGCAGGTCTTGCCGCTTCCTTAGCAGTTTTGAATCATGCTCATCATCCGGTTGACATTATAGGCCGTGAGTTGGTCTGTCCCAGGAATAATGTTCAGTGTGCCGAGAGCTACCCCGCTCTGATAGTCGACGAAGCACCAGACTGGAGACAACCGTTCATTGACTTTGTAGTCTACGATATTCTGCCGGAGAATCCGAAGGAAGCCACTTCTATTAGAAGACGTTCCCTCAGATTCTTCTACGATACAGAGACAAAAATGCTATATCGGCGATCATACGATGGACTACTGCTTTGATGCCTGTCAAATACAGAAGCCAAAGAAGCCATACATGAAGCTCATGATGGCATCTGTGGGACCCATCAGCCTGGCCCAAAACTACAAGATTGCCTTCGCCGAATGGGCTACTACTGGCCCACGATGGTTGCCGACGCAATAGACTATGCACGAAAATGCAAAGCCTGTCAAGTCTACGCAGATTTCATTCACCAGCCATCCGAGTTTCTATACCCAACTGTGGCATCCTGGCCCTTCGAAACATGGGGAATGGACATCATCGGTCCGATCACTCCGCCTTCGTCCCGAGGACATCGCTTCATACTCGCAATCACAGATTACTTCTCCAAATGGGCGGAGGCTGTTCCGCTGGCGGAAGTGAAGACTTCAAACGTGATCAGTTTCCTCAAACATCACGTCATCTATCGCTTTGGACTGCCCCGAAGGATCATCCATGATAATGGTCCGCAATTCGCAAGCCACGTTTTCTATCGGTTTTGCGACAAACACCGTATCCAGAATATTACTTCAACACCATACAACCCGGCGGCTAATGGTCTGGCTGAAGCATTCAACAAAACAATCATCAAGCTTCTGAAGAAGTTCGTGTCATCAAACAAACACGACTGGAATGAAAAGCTCGGTGAATGCTTATGGACGTACCATACTACAGTACGAACTGCCCCCAAAAATACACCATTCTCTTTGGTGTACGGAAGCGAGGCAATTCTCCTACTGGAGACTCAAATCCCCTCACTCTGTGTCGCTCTCGCCTACAGATTGACGATAGATGATAATCACCATCGCCGACTACAAGAGTTGGAGGCCCTAGATGAGAAGCGCCTGTTAGCTCAACAACAAATCGAGCTATACCAGGCACATATCTCCGGAGCCTTCAACAAGAAGGTTAAAATTAGAACATTCCAAGTGGGCGACCTCGTTCTGGCAGTTCGGAGGCCGATGGTCATGACTCACAAAATCGTCGGCAAGTTCCAGCCAAAATGGGAAGGCCCGTTCATCATTGATGCTGTATTCTCCAATGGAGCTTACCGCCTCGCAAAACAAAACGGAGACTTGCTCATGTTGCCCATCAACGGCAAGTTCCTAAAGAAGTATTACATCTAAAATGACATCCTCCAAGGTGATGAGTTACGTACCCGCTGGTACCGCTGAACTCACATCCCGATTACAAATCTTCCAGAATGACGAGTCATGTACTCTTTCGTACCGTTGAACTCACATCCCGACTACAAACTTCCAGAATGACGAGTCATGTACTATTTCGTACCGTTGAACTCACATCCCGACTATAAATCTTCCAGAATGACGAGTCATGTACTCTTTCGTACCGCTGAACTCACATCCCGACTATAAATCTTCCAGAATGACGAGTCATGTACTCTTTTGTACCGCTGAACTCACATCCCGACTCCAAATCTCCCAGATTATCGAGTTATGTACACGCAGGTACCGTTGAACTTACACTCTGGTCACTACAGATGAATCTATACCGCGTCTTTTAGGTAGTAAGTCATGTATGATTATATCTCTGAACTTTCTTCCCAAAAGGAGCTCCCTCCCTATGATCTAATACCCGTACTTTCAGTGCACAAAAAGGGTAACAGATCCACAGATTTTTCGAAACAACCACGTCGATGTTACCTCTGAGTTGTTTTCCTTCCATCAAAAACAAACCGCCCCTCACATAGAACCTCCATGTCCTCATTACCTCTGAGTTGTTCTATATTCCCTTCATGGAGCCCCCTCCTGCCATGTCCTCATTACCTCTGAGTGGGAAGGCTCCATCGAAGAAACTCTCATATTTACCACGTCCTCATTACCTCTGAGTAAGTATGTTGGTTCTCTCCAAACTTATTATCCGTATCCATAACCAGGGTACGCCAAGGATAATAGGTCCACAAAAAAGTCTCCCATTAGGGCAACTACTACAAGCAAAGAATAGAGCGAATGTATTCTGTTCAAAATCAGTTGCATTCATGTGACTACATCTCATGAGCAAGCCAAAAAAGTTCTCTATCATTTCATTCAGACAAGAATGAAAAAGATTACATTGATGTCCAAAAGAAGCAAAACACAAACTACCAAGAAAAAAGACCGACATCTATGGGAACCTACGAATCCTAGTCGCGAGGGCGCATATACCAATCCCTCAACCATTTTCTATATGAAGGATCTACTTGAGCAAAATCCTCGTCCGAAGCAGGAGGGTCGGAACTCCCAAAACTACCGCCGTCAGACTGAGGCTCTTCTTTCACAGCAACTTCAATCAGCGCTAGCTCTTCCTTTTGCTCCTCCATTCTCGGCATCTCCTCCTCCTCAATGAGCGATGGCTCTTGTTTGATGCAAGGAGGCAACGGCTCCTCCTTCACAATGATCTCAGCCTTAAGTAGGGATGCTGCAAGAATCAAAAATAAAAAGAAACAAAGTTAGAAGAAGGCCAGAGCCTCATGCGTCCCAATCCAAATGAACTTATGCGGTCCTGTTGGAGAGGGTTTCATGCGGCTCGATTCAGAGGGATTCATGCGGCTCTATTCGAAGGGTCATCATGCGGTCCAGTTTGTGAAGCGTCTAGGCGGCCACTAGACAACTTCCATGCGGCTCGGACATGGGATATACCCCCGTGTGGTTCGGACATAGGACGCACATGTGGCCCATACAAATTGAACAGTTCGACGAAAACGAGGGACGCATTGAAGGCTTGTGCATAAAGCATGAAATAGAGCCGTCTTTGTTTCAAAATATACGATCTGCCCAAACCCTTACCAGCAATGGAGAGGTGAACGTCGGGGTGGACTTCAGGTGCCGGGGCTGACGAAGAAGCCATACCCTTTCTCTTCGCCGCGGCTGTGGAAGCTTTGGGTGCCATCGTCGAATGATGATTGGAGAAGGAAAAACAGCAGCTTAGGGCAAGAGAAGAGAAAGACAAAAAGAAGGCAAAGAAGTTTCTCTGTCCTGACAGCACCCCTATTTATAGGCCGGCATAGTGGGGACACGTGGACAGATAAACCGTTTCGGGTCGTGTGCTGCAGGCAAAACCGACTCCTCGGATTTTATCCCCTCTCTCATAAAGAAGATTCGTCCAGGGCATAAAATCCAAAGATATAATGAACCAACCCTTGGGATTCCCCCCAAAAGAAGGCCCTAAAAAAACGAATTAAGGCCAATTAATGAGACGCACGTGAGGCAGGGAGCCCATACGGCTAGGGAGTCTATGCGGCCAGACAGGCCATGCGGCCAAGAACATCCTATGTAGCCAGCAGAGCTCATGTAGCCATGCTTCTTATTCAAAGTATTCCAATTTTTTAAACTGAAAACTTTGAAGGGGGTCTTGTAGAAGCATGGAAAAGAACTAGAAAAGCCCATGCGGCTCAAAACAGAAGAAGCCTATGCGGCTCAAAACAGAAGAAGCCCATGCGGCTCAAAACAGAAGAAGCCCATGCGGCTCAAAACAGAAGGAGCCTCATGCGGCTCAGGAATCTATCAGAGCCTCATACGGCTCAGAAACTCTTCAATAGCCTCATGCGGCTCAGGCAAGAGTCACGTGACCCTATACAACTTTCCTTTACAGTTAGCCATAAAGTAACTGCTCCCATTAAATGCTCTGACATAAAATGATAACTCTGACATTAAAGACTTGACGGCGTATTCCTCGGAAAACGAAGAAAATCTCCTATGCAGCTGGCACGATCCACCAACTACAAAGCTTTCTATGTGGCTGCCACCACCCCATGCGGCTGATGCTCGCATGCGGCTCGGATCGTGGAGACCTTCGTCATGCGGCTCAAATTATAAGAAGTCACCCCATGCGGCCGCTGCTCTCATACGGCTCGGATCGTGGGGATCATCTCCATGCGGCTCAAATATTGAGAGGCCATGCCCATACATCCCTGACACGTGGCTAGTTCTATGCAGCTCAATTGGAAACCACCCCCATGCGGCTCAGCTTTCGGGGGCTACACCTATGCGTCTGCTACCTTCATGCGGTTTAAAACCTAAGAAGCTACCCTCATGCGGCTATGGTTCGCGGTTATGACACGTGGCAGAAGATCAGTTTCCTACGTGGCACTAAATCAATCAAGAGTTATCAACAAATCCCAACAACCAGATTTAGTACAATCATAATTATTACTCAAATCAAATCTGATTTGTTGATTGGACACGTGGCAGGAGATCTGAGCTTCCAAAGATTCATGATAATCAACATTGAATGCCCATGCTAATTTTGCACAATCTGTATTAATTGTCCAGATTCGTTGCAATCAAGATTAGTGGTCCAGATTAATTGCCAACAAAATAGGATCAAGGAAAATGGCAATTAAATCCCCACGCCGCCGACTTTTTTAGGGTAATCATTGCAAACCCTAATGATGACACCCCACTCTTATAAATAGCAAGGTGTCATTCCCTTGTAAAAAGATCCCCGATCCAAAACTAAAAAAAAATATAGTAAGGTGCCATTCCCTTGCAAAAGAGATCCTCTCCACCTGGCTGAACACACAGAGAGACAAAGGCGCGTACATGAGAGTCTTTCCATCTTGAGAGCAGTTCTTCACCGGAGCCAAGGCTACGTCTGATCGTCCAAGGAGTAAGGCAGAGCGGCCGTCGCTTTCCCGAGCCTCTACCGTCATCCCCCAGAATCAAAACTAAACAATCGTACTTAGATTGCTGTACCTAGGTTTTCGTCCCTAGGCTTTCTTTGTACGAGCGAGTTTGTATTGTGAAGTAAAAGTCCAGTCCTCCCATATAATTGTTCTGTTCTTTTATAATCAATGGCAAACAAAAGGAGGTACGGTTAAAGGATCCTGGGTGATACCTTCAGTATCCACGTCTACCTGGCCTGTCATAGGTATAGACTCGGGAGTCCCATCCTCGGCTACCACCAGACCAACCTTAGGTATCTCCATAGGCTCGTCCATAATCGGCCCCATAAAAGTTTTTCGCTGAGGCTAAGCCAATGGCTCCGAAGGGCCTGGAGTCTCATTCTCAAAGGAAGCGAGAAGAGAGATGCCCTCCGAGTCAGTAGTTTCATCAGTTGTAGTTTCCCTCTCGGTCCTTACGATTTGAGACACCTCTGGGGCAGGTCCTTCAAGAAGTTCCATGAGTCTTTCTAACCATGTAGGCCTCGCCTATACAAGTAAAGAAGTGATAAACAGAAAGTACAAAATGAAACCCCAAAGAGGAAACACTAAGGTATACCTGTTAAGGAGATTCAACAGGTGGGGTACTCTATTCCAATAAAGACTGCCAGGAGGGTCCGCACCGCAGAGGCACAGCTATTCTTGTTATTTTGATAGGAGGAGGGCTCACCTCTGAAGAAATTGACGCTTTTATGGGTTACTCAGGAGTGCTTCCTCCTCTCTCCGCTCCTCCGATGAGCTATAGTCGTCTGTGTATCTATTCTCCGATAATGCAAGCCCTTGAAGGCGTTCCGAGGCTGATCGAGGGGTCTCGAACTTTGTCCCCACAAACAAGCTTCGCTCTTGGTCGTACTCCGGTAAGAAGTTGTTCGCAATAAAGTAAAACTTCATAGCTGAATACGTGATACAGGTATCTTTATGCATCGAGGGGATCGTAAATTTTACTCCAGTACCATCGGTATTATAATAACACCATTCCCGGGCACCGTCCAGTAGACTTCTTTCATAACCTAGACAGGAGCTCGAATTGTCCATCATAGTCTAGCTTTTGCCAAACTGACGTACTAATCGACTCAGAAAATGAGGCTCCAGTTACACCTGGTTCTGGTTTCGATACACCAAATGGAAAGGACGGATAGACTGCAACTAGTAGAAGGCACCAAAAGTTAAATCACTATACACTAACTCATTATCTGCAAGGAAACCCTTGTATGTAGGAAAAACCATGATGAAAGCATAGCCATCTAAATGTCCCAACATCCACCTACACACGGGGACGTCATGATGGAGCCATTTCACACGATAATAGTTACGCAATGTCGCATCCCCTTCCTTATAACATCGAGAGTGTTGGGGACTTTCAAACCAGGGCGGTGTAATGCCAATCAACCCATCAAATAATGGTAAGGGAGTCTAACCCAAGGGAATTCATCGTTCCCTCCCCCCCCCCGCGATACTCTGTTATCCTCTTGGAGAACTCCCGCAGACCTCGTAAGATGTCACATACCATAGCCTATAGCAGAGCCAAGGAATGTTTGAAGACCAGCCTCACAACTGGCAGAATAATTTCTCGACCAATCTGTCCCGCAGACCCAGAACCTCCTGAAACCACAACTTTCCACAGCTATATCATCAGAAAGGCAGCTAATGTTGCTTTTGGGCTTACGACAGTCAAATTTTGGCAAAAGTAGTTGTAAATAGTAGAGGCGGGCTTTCCCTCGGCATCTACTGAGGGAGCAGATACCCCTGCTTCAGCCATCAGATCATCTACTTTGTCAGCGATATATGCCTTGTGTGAAGTGAAATAAACCGCCTCCAGCGTCAACAGATGCTTTGTCAAGATATAATCCATCCCGGCCTTGATATATGGCGGAGCCTTCGTCCTGCCCTGGCGTATGCATGCTTGATGGTGGCAAAGCAGCTCTTTATATACAGCCATCATTTCGGGATATTTGTTCTCCAATACCAAAAACTCCTCCTTACAAGGGGTATATTCCTCATATGGCTCATCCTCCCACGGCAGCTTCGAGATGGTGTGCATCTCATGAAGGGCCAAACCAATCTCTCCACGTGGAGTAAAGAAGGTCCCAGTATGTTGGTTGAATATTTCCAATAAGGCTATAAACAAAGGTTGATTGATCTCTATTCTATGCTCGGTGGCCCTGATGGCACGACGCAGGCCCGTACCCAGCAAGTCCTTCTTGAACCTAACTAATACCAATTGGGTTAGTTCGTGCCATTATACCCTAGGATGAATCCAACCTTCGACCCGGAAGACCTTCTTCGGGTATGTACAACCCTTGGCTAGAAGCCTATTGGCAAAAAGAGAGGCCCGAAATGGATGCACCTCCATGGTAAAGTCATTGAGTAGACGACCGGGAAGTAACATGCGCAGCGTACATGATGGGCCATCATGTGCACTCTTGAAAGAATCCCTCTGTTTAGAGTATCCATCCACCTGGATATAGCCGTTCATTAAACCCCCTCGCTTCGAGGTCAGATCCCATTTTATGATACGCTTTTCAACCACGAAAAAAACTGAGGACGGGAGGTGTCGGTTGACTGACGGAATGTACAAAGAAAGACCGTCATTCTCGAAGTACCAATTTTTATTTATCTCCAGGAGCTTAGCCTTTTCCAAAACTAGTTGATTGCCAAATAGAAATAAAGGTTTCAGCATCTTAACAACATCAGAAGGGAGAGACAATTTGCCTCGATCCATCATACGACGGAATATACGGATTGTTGATCCTGTATCATTGCCATTCGCCCTTTCAGTTAACCTTGGGAAATCAGCTGCTTTGTAGGATTAATGAGCACTATCAAAGTTTATGCCCAAGGCACAGTCCGCCGATTCAAAAAGGATATCCCCGAAGAGAGACGTGGATACAGGAACTGCACATAAATAAAGGGTGTCAAAAAAATGTAAAATATCTTCTGCAAAAATAGAGAGCAAAAGAACTGTGCCGTAATAAGTAAGCATCCGCATAGTCATTATGCGAGCATCCGTACAGGCACTACCAAAAGTTGTACCATGCGTCAGCCAACAAGCGTCAGCACAGCTACTTTGCAAAAAGAACTACACATGGACACTGGTTGTGCATCTACAGAAAACTTTAGCACATCTATAGTCATTACTTTGTAGAAAAGTAATGACTATGTGCATCGGCTCATAAAGCTTTAGCACTTCTTCGGAACGCCACTCCGAAGAATGGCCCCCATGCGCATCATCAAGAAAAGTATTAGCATATCTTCAAGACAACGCTCCTAAGAGTCGACGCTCATATGCATCAGTAAACTAAGATGTCAATGATGATCGAACACTTACTAGCAACGGGTGGTCGTACGTCTCCGTGCACCAAGACTCCTACGACAGGAGCTTTCCCAATGACGACCGCTTCTGAGGCTAACTGCTTTCCTTTGGCCCGTTGAGCGGTCGTCGTGGCCTCTCCAGCTTGTCTTGTCGACGACGCTCTAGTTTGTCTTACACTCGTCGCAGTTCCCTCAGTCGGTTTTGAGCTTGCAACAGGAGCTTTCTGGGTTCTTGATTTCTTTGTAGCCATGGCAGAAAAGTTTAGGGTTTGAAGGAAGAAGAAAGATCAGACAAAAAGCTTCTATTGGATAGAAAAAGCAAGAAGATCTTCTATCTTCGAACGGATCCCTACTTATAGGATGCGGCCATGTAAGCAAACGAAGACAAAATGCTTCGTGGTCGAAGAGTCTCTTCGGACGACGTGGGAATTAAAGTTGAGATTATGATGAACGGTTCCTAGAAAGGAGGAGTTATCATCAACTTTTAATAAAATGACGGCTCAAGGCATTTAATGCAAAAGGGTAAACGTGACGACAGCCTGTCAGCAAGTGTGCTAGGTATTTGTTTGCAAAGGACACGTGTCATACTTCTGTTCAAAGTATTTCGAGCTTGATTCAAGTTCGAAACTCTTTGAAGGGGGTCTTGTAGAAGGATAAAAAAGTACAGCCATGACAAAAGTGCAGGGGATAAACAGTCGCTGCATACATCCTCGTGAAAGTGCAAGTATCCAAAAGCGCAGACAACAAACAAACGTCACAACAGGCATACAAAAATGGTGCATAAAAAGTTTTTTATTAAAATTATGTCTACAAAGATCTATTACAGATTCTTAATAATTATATGTAAAGACTAAAACACCTAAAAATCTACTAGTGGGCTGTCTTTAGAAAGGGTGCAGCCCCCAAACGTGCAGAAATGTCAGAGCGAATCACTTCCTCGTCAGAGGAAGCCACTTCCTAGCCAGACGCAGAGGAACTCAAATATGGCTAACGAAATAGCCATTGGCTCGAGCAAGAACGTAGCTCCCGTTCGCCACACTACTGTAGCTCTTGAGCAGGTCAGAGGACAACCTGTGGCTCTTCCGATTAGCATTCAATCTAATCTCGGAAGCTTGGATCTCGAAGACCTCCAAGATGTTCAGGTTTGAACTCCTCATGACAGACACTCAAGTGCATCTCATGATCCAGTAGCAGTTCTTCTACATGGAGATAGCTTCTTTGAATGAAGAGATCCACAACCAATAGTCGACTTGTACAAGTCCAATGGCCGTTCGAAGCCAAGTTAGGATCGAGCATGATGGTTGGAATGCTAAGAGACAGTAGATGTAACTCCTCAGAAAAGCTTTCCTTTATATAGGCTGTGTACGGTCCAACCCACATGCCATGTGGCCGTCAGTCAAAGACTCCCAAATTAATGGGGTGAACCTAGGACTCAGCACAATGAATCTGTTTATAGGATCATTTAACTAAATACTAGGCCACAATCTTCTTGAATTCCCCAAATAACAGCGGTAATTAAAGAAAAGGATGATTGAATCATCCGTTAAAAGAGCAGTCATCAATTGCTCTTATGACTTCGACAAAACAAGCTCCTTCAGACTCAGAAGCACAGCTACTTCGGTTCAGCTCAGAAGCGCAACTCCTTCGCTTCAACCCAAAAGTACAGTGACTCTGTTGCCTCAAGCATAAGTCTCCTTGTCATCCTAAAGCGCAGTGACTCCATTGCCTCAAGCACAAGTCTCCTCGTCGCCCTAATGCACAGTGACTGCGTTGCTTAAAATATAGTCTCCTCGTCGCTCAAAAGCGTAGTTACTCAGTTGTATCCAAAATGCAGTCTCCTTATTGCTCAAAAGTATAGTAACTTCGTCGTCTTCGAATCACGGTCTAGATGTTGCCCAAAAGCAAAGTAACTCCATCGTCTTCAAAGCACAGTTTGCTCATCTCCTAAAGCGCAGTGACTCTCTCTTCTTCGAAACACAGTCTCCACGTTGCCCAAAAGTGCAGTGACATCTAAGCCTTACCAGAAGCGTAGCTCGTATAGATGTGCAGTCCTCTGAGGTAGCATTGTTCCATGTAGCAAGTCGGGTACCTATATCATTTCAGATATTACCCCAATTGGTTTGTTTGAACCAGCGCTCTTAAGATAGAACAGAGTTTGATTATATTGACAAGAGCAATGTCCTATCGGTTTGTTTAAACCACCACTCCCAAAGATAGGGACAGAGTTTGTTCCTATGGACGAGGGCCATATCCAATCGGTTTGTTTAAACCAATGGCCCCCTAAGATAAGGAAAAAAAATCCAACTTTGGGGATAGGAACAGAATCTACTCGGGTTCATCCAATCAACATTAAATGCACGCCATGTGTTGTTTATTCAGTTATGTTGATAACTCCCCAAGATCATGATAAAAAAAGAATCCCAACGCCCACCACATATCAGTTCAGCAGCAGCCCTCACTGTGTAGCCTCAAGATTCATTCATATCGCTATGGGTAGCGTTACTACACAATCCTTATTCACACCGTATATATGCTCTTCCATAAATAGAAGGAGTTTTTCTTCGATAAAGGAGGCTTTAAAATCTTTAAAACTTCGGAGTCCTCTTGATTGGCAACCTAGAGTTCCAGTCATAAGTACCAAAAAGCCAGAGCAAGTTCAACTCGTCGTCGGATCGTCAACGGAGTGAAGGAGCCGCTGCAGTGCTTAATCTCCACCATCATACTTCTCCAAAAATTTTGTACTTAGATCTCATATTTAGGAATCGATTGTACTCTTTACACGTTTAATATACAAAAAGTTTATATAACCTTTTGTCATGGCAAACACCTCTAGAGGGTGAATAGAGTGCGTGTGTACAGCGGAATAAAAATCATCGATTAAAAAATTATACAGTATCACATGTGATAAGTGTTAGGTATGTTGGCCCATTGGTCATGGTCAAACCTGATTTTAATAATTGATTAAACTCTGTCTCGATATATGAATCAATTCAGATATTTACTTAGACGTTTTGGACACTGATCAAGATTGGATATCTATTCAGTTCAAGACTCAGTTCAAGACCGAAGATCTGTTTGCCACTCAAGATTGTATTTCCTTATGCAATATAATTTTCATTTTTATTGAGTCTAGGAATACATTGTACACCAAATTGTACTGGCAAATAGGCTATCTGAAATCGTTTTTCAAAAACTGACCTATCTTTTAAAAATGACCTATGTTTTTGAAAAATATCTCTTTTACAAAAAGCTTCTGAAGGATTTTCAAAAAGCCAAAAACTACTTTCACAAAATAACCCTAACCAAATCTTGACAGAACTCGACAAGAGTTCGGCCAAGGTGAACGTTATGTGAATGTTTGATTTTGAACTTGGTCTCCCATCAGTTGCGGTTGGTTACAAAGAGTTCTGTCCAAATTCTGCCAGAATTCTGTCAGAATTCTGTCTTTGAAAAAACAATAAATAGAGAGGAATTCTGATTATTTTAACACACCAATTCACTTTCATCTTCTCTCTTCTAAATCTTACGTTTCTTCCAAAGAGTTTTCAAAAGCTTCCATTTTTAAATCCCAAGCCAGTTACAATTCTTTAGTCAATTTACCGGTACGGTACGGTTTAGAAGATTTCAGAGAAATTGTAATCAAAGGCTGATTGAAGAAAGACTCTTCAAAACTGAAGTTGGTCGAGTTCTTCGTATCAAAGCTCGCATCTGTAGAAGTTGCAAGGACTTTGTATGAAAACTTGCAGAATTTTCCAATAGTGAATTCAACTGGAAGCTAGAGTTCTTCCGACTGGACTAGCACTCACAAGAGGAAAACCAGTATAAATCTCTGTGTTTGCGTTTTCCTTCTGATCACTCTTTTCATTACAGTTATTTACTTTGTGATTATTATTATTTTTGTGATCTAACTGCTAATAAGTTTATTTCGCAATAATTTGATGCCTACTCTATTCACCCCCCTCTAGAGTATTTTGCTTTACGATTTCGTTCCTACAATTGGTATCAAAGCGGATTATACAGCTAAAGTAAGGTAAAACTGCCGCTATATTCAGTAATTTTTCAATTAATATATAGATCACAGTATTACACATGGCAACTGTGAAATTCACAAGTGAAGGCCAAGCTACAAATAGACCTCCACTATTTGACAGCACAAACTACACTTATTAGAAAACACGTATGAGTTTCTTCTTAAAATCTCTTGATCTTGACTTATGGTCTATAGTTATTGATGGCTACAAAAAGCCTCCTCGTATTAATGTTGATGGAGTTTTAGGTGAAAAATCCCATGATAAATATACGGAGGATAAATAGAAAAAGGCCAGTCTTGACGCACGTGCTATTAACGCTTTACTTTGTGCTTTAGACAGAACTGAATTCAACAGGATGTCTACTTGCACAACATTAAATAAAGTGTAGAAACTTCTTAAAGTAACCCACGAAGGAACAACACAAGTCAATGAGTCAAAGATCAGCAGACTTACTCAGGAGTATGAGGCGTTCAAAATGAAGCCAAGTGAATCAGTCACTCAGATGTTTACGAGATTCTTAGATATTGTAAATCCTTTGTCTTCACTAGACAAGGAATATAGTAACCATGAAAAGATTCGCAAACTTCTACGAGCTCTCACAAAGAACTGGATTCCAAAGGCTACAACAATCATTGAAAGAAACGACCTCTCAACAATGTCTCTGGAAATACTCATGGGTAAGCTACTCACTCATGAGCTAGAACTTCAAGACTTTGAAGACGCTACACCAAAGGAGAAGTCAGAAAAGTCGATTACTTTCAAAGCTCAACATAGAAGAACTATCGAAGATGATTCTGACGACAGCAACTCTGACTCTGAAGATCAAGCACTTCTGGTAAGAAAATTCAAAAAGTTCATGAGATTCAACAGGAGAATAAAAGATAGCAACAACAACAACAACGAGGAAGATCCTATTTGCTACGGATGTAAGAAGAAAGGACATATGAAGAAAGATTGTGCAACAGCATCATCATCAACAAGAAAAAGCAGCAAATATGACAAAAGCTACCTGAAGAGATCTAAATCAAAAAAGTACGCCAACACAAGCATATGGCATGAAAGCGAAGCCAGCGATTCAGAAGACGAACAATCAAATGATGCGGCAAATATATGCTTGATGGCTTACGATCAGGTAATTACTAATCCTCTGTTTGATCCTTATGATGATTTCACCTTTGAGCAACTACGAGAGGCTTTCAGTGACCTGTTAAATGATTATAGAAAACTGCTTAGTAAATATAAAATATCTAAGAAGGTACTCAAAGAGTACAAAGGTGAGATAGGAAGACTTACCGACCAATTAGCTGATGTTAGAAATAATTACTCTTCTATTAAGTCTTGTGAGATTTTATCTATTAAGTTATTGTTACACGAGACTATTAAGTTATCCGAAGAAAAAGACCAAACTATTATCCAGTTAAAGGAAGACCTATCCAAGGAGAGAAAGAGTCTCCAGTGTGCACAAGTCAGAATAGAAACACTTACATCTGACTACACTAGATTATATGACACCTCCAAAAAGTTGGAAATTAGTTTAGAAAAACGGCCTGAAGTTGCTGCTTCCTATTCTAACACGTGTCAATTACCGAATCATCGGAACATGCCCAAACCAAACACTGTCAGACCAAACCATACAAAACCTATGCCCAAGAAGACTAATAGGCATGCATTCTTCTATACTAGAAAACCAAAACCTACCAATCATGCACCTCACACAACTTTCAACATTCAACATGCAAAATGTCATTATTGTGGCCTTATTGGTCATATATCTTCTGCATGTAGAATCAGAAAGTTAGTAGATTTAAATATTTATACATGGATACCAAAAACTAACCAGTCAGGACCCAATAAGAAATGGGTACCAAGAGTTTCATCTGTAAATTGTTTTATAGGTGGAACGCCCTTCACATGCTAGAAGCAAATGGATCCTCGACAGCGGTTGCTCACGACACATGATCGGTGATGCTTTATTATTCACAACACTGTCGAAGAAGAATAAAGAAGGATATGTCTCCTTCGGTAATAATTTAAGAGGGTACATAATCGGTATCGGTGACATTGGTAAGGCTCCATATCCTGTGATTAAAGATGTCTAGCTTGTTACCGAGTTAAAATATAAACTGCTCAGCATAAGCCATTTAGCTGATCATGGTTATGGTATTAACTTTGTCAAAGACAAATGTACTATAGTTGATAGTTCAACTGGTAGTACTATCTTTGAAGGTATCAGGAAAGACAACATATATGTATTCTATCTGTTAGAAGATGCTAACAAAGCAGGTAGATGTTTGATGGCCAAAAGCATTGAGAGTCAACTATGGCATATGAGACTCGGTCATGCAAACATGGATATAATTTTAAAACTATCTACAAAGAAGTTGGTACGCGGCTTATCGGACATATCTTTCAAGAAGGATACGGTATGTAGTGAATGTGAAAAGAACAAAGCTACCCGATCCACCTTTAAATCCAAGAACGCTGTAAGTACCACTAGACCTTTACAATTGTTGCATATGGACTTATTTGGACCAAGTAGAATTGCTAGTCTAGATGGTAAGCTATATGCATTTGTCATTGTAGATAATTTCTCTAGATATACATGGGTATATTTTCTTGCATGCAAGAACGATGCATTGTCAGAATTCATTACCTTTTGCAAGAAAGTACAGAATAAAAAATGTTTCATGATTACTCGCATTCGTAGTGATCATGGCGGCAAATTTGAGAATGCAGAGTTTAAGCAATTCTGTGACACACAATATCTGCATGAATTTTACTGTCCTAGGACTCTACAACAAAATAGAGTTGTGGAACGTAAAAACACGACTCTATCTGAAATGGCTAGAGTAATGTTAAACTAGTTTAGTCTACCTAGATACTTTTGGGCTGAAGCTGTCAATACAGCGTGCTATATTCTTAATAGGATTCTAATTCGACCTATATCGAAGAAGACTCCCTATAAACTATGGTTTGATAGAACCCCCACTGTTTCTTATTTCAAGATTTTTGGTTGTAAATGCTTTATTATTAATACTAAAGAAAATCTGAGTAAATTTGATGAAAAGGCCGATGAAGGTATATTTTTAGGTTATGAAGTAAAGAGCAAAGGATACAGAGTCTTCAACAAGAGATCCATGACCATCGAAGAATCAATTAATGTCAAGTTTGATGAACTAAATCAACACTTAGACGATGACGACAATGAAGACGTGATTACACCAAGTACAGCTACTGCAAAACCTTCACACAAAGATGCAGAACTTTCAAGCAAGGAAGCCGGAACCAGCAATCCTGAGGATATGCCAAAAGAGATGAGATTCTTGGCAGATCATCCAAAGGACTTGGTAATTATTGAGATTACCAAAGGTGTAAGTACTCGTTCATCTAGTAATGATATAGCTTCTTGTGTTGCTTTTATTTCACAGCTTGAACCCAAAAATATTGAAGAAGCATGTAGTAATAATTTTTGGTTAGATGCTATATAAGAGGAATTAAACCAATTCGAACAGAATCAAGTTTGGGAACTTGTTCCCAAGCCCATTGATCATCCGCTCATTGGCACCCGTTGGGTATTCCGAAACAAACTGAACGAGAATGGCGTAGTGACTCGTAATAAGGCTCGACTCGTAGCTCAAGGATACATTCAAAAAGAAGGTATCGACTAAGATGAGACTTATGTCCCAGTTGCGAAATTAGAATCCATTCGCATGTTATGTGCATTTGCACGTTTTCATAATTTCAAGTTATTTCAAATGGATGTCAAAAGCGCATTTTTGAATAGTTTTATAAACGAAGAAGTTTATGTAGCTCAACCTCCAGGTTTTACTGATTTCAGAAATCCTGATTATGTTTTCAAGTTGAAGAAAGCCTTATACGGTTTGAAATAAACCCCTTGAGCTTGGTACGACCGTCTAAGCTCTTTTCTACTTGACAACGGTTTTCAAAGAAAAAGGTTGACACTACATTGTTCATAAAGTCTTTGAATAATAATATTCTTTTGATTCAAGTCTATGTAGATAATATTATTTTTGGATCTACTAATGAATCTCTTTGTCAAGAATTTTTAAAGTGTATGCAGAATGAGTTTGAGATGAGCATGATGGGAGAGCTAAAATTCTTTCTCAGACTGCAAATCAAAAAAAACCAACAATGGGACGTTCATAAATCAAGCAAAGTACACAAAGGATCTATTAAAGAAGTTCGACCTGGAAGCAGTCAAGCCACTTAGCACTCTAATGGCGACTTCAACCAAACTTGATACTGATGAACAAGGCAAACCCGTCGACACACGTAAGTATTTAGGTATGATCAGTAGCTTACTGTATTTAACTGCTAGTCGACCAGATATTATGTTTAGTGTTTGCTTATGTGCATGTTTTCAAGCCAATCCTAAGGAATTATATATGTGCACAGTTAAGCGTATCTTTCGATACCTTAAAGGAACTTCTTCTGTCGGCTTATGGTATCCCAAAACTACGTCATTTGACCTAACCGGTTATTCTGATACTGATTTTACCGGATGTAAAGTAGATAGAAAAAGTACCAGCGGCACATGTCATTTCTTAGGTAAAGCTCTAGTCTCTTGGTTTAGCAAAAAGCAAAATTTTGTCGCGTTATCAACAACCGAGGCTGAGTATATCGCCGCAGAACATTGTTGTGCACAAATTTTATGGATGATGCAAACTTTAGAAGACTATGGGTTGCATTTTACACACATACCCATTTTCTGTGATAATACTAGTTCTATTAATTTGACTAAAAATCAAGTATGTCACTCTCGTACTAAATATATCGAGATTCGACATCACTTTCTTAGAGATCATCAACAAAATGGAGATATAGACCTTGTATACATAGACACACAGAATCAATTGGCTGACATACTCACAAAACCTCTAGCGAAAGATTGTTTCAATTATTTACGTCGAGAATTAAGAATTTTAGATGTCAATAATATTAATTAATTTTGTTTTATTAATTAATTTATTCAATAATCAATAACTGTTTTCGAGACAAGCCTAAAAAGAATCTGTCTGTCACCACGACTACGGTCGAAGCAAAGCGGTATTTAAGAGTTCTCCGGTGAACCTCCGTTAGCTGAAACAATACTTCTACGGCTAATCTGAAACAGATGTTGAGTAAAGAATATTAATTCATAAAATAATATTAATTATATTATTTGAAATTTAAAATTACTAAACTTTGAATTAAATATTTAAATTTTTTGAAGAAAAAGATGTGGCCCCACAAAAAAAATTTAGCCAGAAGAACCCTTGGCGAATTCGGCCCGAGTTCGGTCCGAATTCGGCCAGAGTTCGGCTGGGTATATATATGTATCAGTCAGAACCCGATGCCCCCATCTTCTTCATTCTTCCAAAGCACATCAAACAGCAGCAGCGCCCCGAAAACCCTGGTTCTTCTCCAGCTTCCTTTTTCTAATCTACGTGGAGATCTTCGTCCAAAATTTGGATTCGTGCGGAGAATCTCGTTCTCTGCAGCATACTCGATTCTCAGAAGATATAATTTCTTCTTTCCTCCACTTTCAAATTATTAGTGTTTCTAGTTTTTGGGATAAGAATGCCTAAGGGATTCAATCCTTTCAAGAGGAAGAAGACCCATGCCAGTGAAGAGGCATCATCTTCTGATCCACATACGGATTCCCTCTTTTCTCCGGTCCAATCGAATGACGGTGCATCGGACGAGTTTTATTTCAAAACTCCCGACCAAGCTCTACTTTGGTATGTCGACTTCATTATGCGTACTATATGTACCGGATCTCCGATCAAGTGGAATGTATTTCCTGACCACCGTCCTTACTTTGAGGCATTAGGGTTACATCACTTTGCTACTTTACAATTACCTATAGCTACTAATGCCATTAGACTATTTTACTGTAATTTCATGTTAGACACTTTTATTGTGAGAACTCGTGTCGGCGGGATAGATATCGAGTTCAATGATGAATTGCTAGCAGAAATTCTTAGAATACCAAACGAAGGTGCCCCGCTCGATGACATCACTGATATCGATTTCTCCGAGGGTACGACTCTCATTAGTTTCAAGAATGAGCTTTGTGCGCACGCACATGCTTGTCCTGAAAAGTTCAAGGCCAATAACTTGAACTTGTTTAACTACAAATTATATCGCATCATCTACTTCCAAAATCTACTTCAAAAGATGATGTCACTGCACTTGAACCCTCTTGTTTATATCACATTCTTAAGGGTATTCCTTTTTCTGTCCCTAAGACTATTATTCAGATGATGGGTAGATGTCGCGGAAGAGATCGCAACCTCTCTTATGCGATGATCATCCCACGCATCTTTCAGAGATTTAATATTGACTTATCCACTTGTGCTCTGGACCATGAGCCCAAGTTCCTCAAGCTTTCTTGTCGCAGCATTGCTACTGTTCCTCCATCTACTACACCTGTACCTCTTGCACCTGCTCCCACAGCATCTGGTCCTCCTCAGTCTTACCCTATGACTTTTGAGGGTATTCACCAGCATCTATCAGATCTGCAGACATTCTTCGTTGACACATCTAGGGAACATGAGTTTCGTTACGTAACTCGGTTCCAGGCTATTGCTAACTCCTTCGTCGATCTGAGATTTACACGGACGGGTCACTCTGCTAGCTCTCTTCCTCGAGACCCTTCTGAATCTAGCTTCCGCATTGATGATGAGGCGGTCCACTCTCTGTTCCAGCCAGGGAACGCATACGAATGGTATCGTACTTCTAGTGCTACTCCACATACTTCTGGAGCCGGCACTTCTGGAGCTGGTCCATCTGGACATGCTGGCACTGCAGCCGATGATGATGAGGATGAGGATGACTTTTGAGATGTTATTCTTTTTGAGACTGATAATTTTGTCTTATGTTTACTTGGAAATGTTCCGATATTCCAAGATATTATCAATATTTATTTTTTTGGATATAATTTGTGACTTTGATAGACTTACGTTTTTATGCCTCAGTTTGGCATATGACTCAGTTTAGTTTATTATTCAGTTTAGTATTTTATTTGTTTCAGCTTTATTATAGAATTATCTTTCTTTATGCTTCCTAAAAACTGCCTATGACAAATACCATGCCTGTGTTGTTTATACCATATCTGTTTCTCTTATTCTATCTATGATATTTATACCATGCATGTGTTAGAAATAATGTCATTATTTATATTTTTTTGTTTCTTCACTGATTGTTACTTATGCATTTATTGCGGGGGAGCTTTCTCTTTTGCAATTATTTTGCTAAGTGACAAAGTGGGAGAAATAAGATCTAACATCTTCATGGATATAGGTCATGAACAACTTTTCGCATTTTTTATCTCAGTACATTTGGTACAATTTTGAATTGATCAAAACTAAGATGTTATATCGGTCAGGGTTTGTCAATTATCAAAATGGGGGAGATTGTTGGCCCATTAGTCATAGTCAAACCTGATTTTAATAATTGATCAAACTCTGTCTCGATATACGAATCAATTCAGATATTTACCAATGATGTTTTGGACACTGATCAAAGATGGATATCTACTCAGTTCAAGACCGAAACTGTTTGCCACTCAAGAATGTATTTCCTTTAAAGCAATGTAATTTTCATTTTTATTGAGTATAGGAATATATTGTACACCAAGTCGTACTGGCAAATTGTCTATCCAAAATCATTTTTCAAAACTGACCTATCTTTTTAAAATGACCTATGTTTTTAAAAAACATCTATTTTTACAAAAACTTCTGAAGTATTTTTCAAAAAGCTAAAACAATTTTTCATAAAATCAACTGACCAAACCCTGACAGAACTCGGCCAGAGTTCGACCAAGTTGAATGTTATGTGAACGTTTGATTTTAAACTTGGTCTCCCTTCAGTTGCGGTTGGTTACAAAGAGTTCTGTCCGAATTCTGCCTGAATTGTGTCTGAGTTCTGCCTTTGGAAAAGCTATAAATAGAAAAGGATTTCGATATTTTCAAACACCAATTCACTTTCAATCTCTTCTCTTCTAAAAGGCTTACATTTCTTCCAAAGAGTTATAAAAAGCTTCTATTTTCAAATCCCAAGCCAGTTACAATCCTCTAGTCGATTTACAAGTGCGGTGCGGTCTAGAAGTTTCAGAGCGATTGTAATCAGAGGCTTGACTAAAGATTGACTCTTCACAATTGAAGTTGGTCGAGTTCTTCTTATCAATGCCCGCGTCTATAGAAGTTACAAGGACTTCGTATAAAAACTTGTAGGATTTTCCAATAGTGGATTCAACTGGAAGCTAGAGTTCTTCTGACTAGACTAGTCCACACAAGAGGAAAACCAATATAAATCTATGTGTTTGCGTTTGCCTTCTGATCACTCCTTTTATTACTGTCATTTATTTTGTGATTATTTTTATATCTGTGATCTAACTGCTAAAAAGTTTTATTTAGCAATATTCCGCTGCCTACTTTATTTACCCCCCCTCTAGAGTATTCTGCTTTACGATTTCGTTCCTACAGACTGTTCCTTTTCTTAGCCCTGTTTTGTAGCCTCCTCCTTCATTCTTATCAATAAAAATTTCTTTTAACACAAATTGCCTGTTAGATTGCTTAGGGCTAACTGCTGAGTCATGCATGAATTGTCCTGGTTTGCCTTATGCTTTCTGTGCTTGAGAAACTTCTATCGAGAAAGGATTTTATAAAGCAGGGAATGTCCACAGTAGAACAGACTAGTGTTTGGTGGACTTGTTATCCGTGGCGTACTTGAGATTAGGTACGAATAACAAATAAAAGTAAGACATGCTATCAGAGACCACGTGGGTGTGATAGTATAAATGGGAGAATATATTTCTCAGAGGTAATATGGACGTAGCAAGTATCTTTGGTGTCGCTCTTCGAAATAAACAATAAGGTAAGGTAGATATTCGCTAATAGGTGATATGGACGTTGCGAATATATTATCTTTAGTTTGGAAAATAATCCAGATGTGATATGGATAAGGTTATTTCGTGGAAGGTAGTATGGGTATTCGCTCAGAGGTAATATGGACGTGACGAATAGTTTATCCATAGGTTGGAAAATAACCTAGAGGTGATATGGACATGGTTATTTTGTGGGAGGTAGGTCAGAGGTAATATGAACATGAGCTACTGATTTGGGTGTTCTTTTCTCTCATAGGAGAGAGCAATCTTTAAATAGGGGATACCTATGACCCAGCTGGGAGTTAAAAACAAGATACCCTTGAGGCAACTGGGCAATGAAAGAGTGCTTGTAGATGGACTTCTTTTGTAGTACATGTGGCTTTTGTCACATATAGTAGGAAAATGTTTACAGTAGGGTTATGACAAAAAATAAGGTTTATGCTAGGCAACTGATATGATCATCCTCGAGGAACTTAATATGGACATAGTACAGGACTGTTCATAGTGGCACAAACCTTAGTCGTCAACTTCCAACTCATGTAGCCTCAAGCGATGGTTGTCCTTAGCCGTCAACTTACATAAAAGGGCCACTCGAAGAATAGAAATCTGGATCTCTAGGGGAGAACCTCTTCACTCCCATATACCAACGAAAATAGTGTGTTACCGATAGGAGTTTGGATTGTGGTATGGTACACCCAAAGACACTTGTCGATCTTTTCGTCATAGTCGCGTTTGTTGGTCGAGACAAACTTTTTAAGCAGCTTAATGATTGTCTTGTTAAAGGCTTCTGTTAACCCTTTCATCGCTACCGCCAAAAAGGCCAGAAAGGGCAAGGGCCCAGCCTTTAAGGTAAAAGAAGATATGGATGAGGAGGAGAAAGAAAGTTTGTTCAGGAGAAGATCTGCGCCTTCTTTCCTTGTAGTTGAAGTCGAAAGGGTTCTTGAGACGGTCGACATTGAGCAAGTAGTGGGTGCCGGCACACCTGCTGAAAATGAGACGATCCCTGTGTCTACCTTCGGAGTCCCCAATGACGTAGTAGATGCATCTCCCCGACTAGGAGTTGAAGATTTGGTTGATTCACTTCCTCCTCAGACTAAAGAGGCAGGAGTCGATAACGTCTCCCCTCGAACCGAGGTCCAGTCTCCTCTTCTGGTCCCGGGTCTACTGGTGTAGAAGGCGTTAGGATTCCTTCTGTAGGAGCCATGCTGGCTAGGCTTCCTAGTGTTCGGACGCTTTTGTTGGATCTAGGGGCTTCAAGATCACCTATTGTGGACACACACAAAAAGAAGAAGAAATGATGTCTTTTTTTTATTGGCACAAGGTACCACAAATCGAGTACGCCTGAGAGATCCTGCGCTGAGGATCCCCAAGTACAAAAAAGAATTCTAGGGAATGGGACGATGGAGATCGAGCGACAGTTGCTCTTTTACTCCGTTGACACTCCGATTACAAAAGTGGGAGAAAACCTAAGAAAATTGCTAACTCTCGGCTCACTAGCAAGAAGTGCAGCAATTTGGCTCTTAAAAATGCTCTCCGTTCTGTCTTTTGAAGAGGGATGAGACCCCTTTTTATAGTAGTTTTTGAGCTGGAATGATGTTATGCGCCCACATGAGGAAACACACTGGTTTTTATGTAGGCGCATAGGATGTAGGTACATGTAGGCTGCATAGTTGTGGGTTGATCGTGGTGCTGACGTGGCCGCATGCTTCGGTGCACGATTGCTCGTGGAGACTAACGTGGTTGTACGCTTTGTTGCACATTTTGATCATGGCTTTGTCTGAGTCAGGCTTGGGCGCATAGCCCTGTTTCAGGCTATGCGCCCTTCTTTTGGGGGAACTTATCTTGGGCGCATGGAGCTTCACTGGCTGGGCACATAGAGCTTCACTGGCTGGGCGCATATATTCTTATTGGCTTGAGTGCATAAGGCTTCATTGCTAAAAAATTTCATGCTTCTACAAGACCCCCTTCAAAGTTTTTGATACTTGAACGAGTTCGGAATACTTTGAAAGAAGCATGGACTGTCTTCTCGTAGACACATAGCATAGCGCTATCTTTGGGTGCATAGTATTTGGCCAGCTTGTCAGAGAGATACGACTGTTGAGATCTTCTTCGAAAATCTGAACTGACAGATCATCGGGGTGGAATTTAAAGAGGTCCATCCTTCATACGTTGTCCACGTCAGCAAGTGGTAGTCGCATAGTGTGCAAAAGGCTGGATCTTCACGTGGGCGCATAGGCTATGGTGGACGTATAACGCGCAATGGGCGCATAGGTGCATGAAGATAGTGGGCGCATAGGAAGTGGCCCGTGCCTATAAATAGGCTCTAAAAGAGAGACAAAGTTCATTATTCTCCTCTCTTAGAATTTTCACAAAGACTCTTCATCTTCTTTCTTTAAGAACCATGTCTCCCAAGTTCGCCAAGAGATCCACGAAGGGCAAGTGGGCTGCAGCGAGTGGCTCTCCTCCTGCGGCAGCGTCATCTCCAGTCCAGGACCGATTCTGGGTGAGGCTACGCCACAAGAATGAAGTCTCGAGCATTAATTTGCGACGCTCAGACTTTTCTTCTGCCTAGGCGCATGTGCCTAAGGCAACATACTTCTGTGATCATCATTATGCGCCCACAGAAGTCATGCGCCAACGTTATGGTGTGCCGTGCGCCCACATGTTGCCATGTTATGCACCCACATGCTGTGGCATGTTATGCGCCCTCGTACTGCTGAACGTTATGCGTCCACGTGCTTGTCTGGAGCGCATAGTCCTTTGGGCGCATAAGATCCTTTCAGCACTTAGTTTTTCCTGCAGATTCTGATAACTTTCTCTTCTGTCCTTGCAGTAAACATGTTTGTCCCGGTGCTTGGCGGTATCCCTTTCGGCTCTGCTTGCCACATCCTCGGCACGAGCGTTATAACCAACATGGTCAGCAATGTTTAGGACAAGATTAGTCATGACCAACCTACGGAACGGACGATCGCCATAATTGACCAGAACAAAACCTTTCTGAAGCAGATGATTAATGATGAGAAGCTCAGAGGGGCACGCCGTTGGAAGAACCCGTACTTCCTGTTCGGTGACAGCATAGGGTTTGAGGATGACACGATGATATGTCAGGAAGATCCTTTGGTAGTTACGTTAAATGTCCAAAGAATAGGGCTTCCATCGATGAAGCGCCAATACCCTCTGTCAGCGTTTGCTGATCTGGCTGTGTAGAGGCAAATGAAATAGGATCTGACCCCTGAACTGCCTGGGGTTGTTTCTGGCAGGATCCAGTTCAATTCTGGTGACCGGAAGAAGGACACGTTCAAGTGTGCCAAGGGTTCCACATCCTACTCCATGAGGGGGCTACAACTGGGTGTTATACTGAACGATGTCCTGACCGATCTTCATTCCTATGCTGCTGAGACTCTCTCCAACTTGATGCTGTCGAAGAAGGAGTCATATCCGGGAGGGAAGATGCAGATGGAAGGCTGGAGACATTTTGTTCCGTTCTGGAGTGACCTTACTGGATGGGTGCTCTCAACTTACAAGGCCACCCAAAAAGCTGCTTGTCTTCTTTATGTCGTCAGGGCCACCAAGTATGGTATCAAGGTTAACTGGCCGATATTCGTCTCCTTGGCAGAGATGTACAACCATCATACGTGCACCTTTTTTCACTCCGGGCAGGGAGATGGGTTTTGCTCTTCATGAGATGCAGGCGGTATCCAAACTTCCCTGGAGGACGGAGCCGTATGCAGAATACGTCCCCAGTGATGCAGAGATCTTGGATTTGGAGAAGGAGAACCCTGATATGATGAATGTGTACAAAGAGTTACTTTGTCACTTTTTTACTTGTCAACAGATTATGAAGAAGGGTAAGACCGAGGGGTCCATCCCGCATACGAGGGCCTGGACCAGCTATGTTTTCACCAGAGAAGGGGAATAGCCCAGTCTTCTTCTTGTATCCTAAGCCCTTGACGATCTCTGAGATAGATCAGCTGATGACAGATCACGGAGCTGCGGATACCGAAGATAGTTATGATCCTGAGGGAAATTTCCTGATTTATCATTTCTTCAGACAAGCCGAGTTCAAGATATCAAAAAAGGCGATGCTATACGCTTTCCTGTTGATATGGCTTCGTGACTGCATAGTCCCTGGTGGTTCAGGGTCTATTGAGAGAATAAGCCGGGGTATGATACTTCCGGCTGTAAGGCTGGCCTTTGGACGCCCACTTGCTATGCTTCCAGCGATGGTCTGTGCCATCCAACGGGGTTTGCGTCATTTTGTTATGAACGTGATAACACCCGAAGGCAGGAAGGATTTTGCTAGGACTGAGTTACCCTTCCACTATCTGATGAGGTGGATGGTGCTGTATTGTCCCAAATTGATGAACGTCGGGCTGATGGCAGATTCTTTGGTGGGAGATGCTTTCCTTCGGAGGTTCAGAGACACGAATTGGAACGTTATAAGGGTGTCTGTTTGCAGGAGGGCTTAGAGTTTTTTGTAGAATTACGAATTCTTCAGAGTATCACCTCCATCTGGTAGTAGTCGCATGGGAGACACCCTAGTAGATGAGGGAGCGCTCACTACTAGCCTTCATATTTGAGCATTTTGTTGGCTCCAATCTATTAGGCCTTCCCATCTGGTATTCAGGAACAGGAACTACACTTTTTTGGAACCTTATTTGCCAAGCCGCTTTTTACGACAATTCGACAATAACCAGCTTCTCTTGGGCAATCCTAGTCCTTATCTCCAATCGATAGGGAGTCTGATCGACGAGGCACGTGCATGGGGCTACTACAATACTGGATGTACAGGGACAGTTTTTACCTTACCCGAAGATAAACTCGACACCCACATGCTATTTGCTACTGCTAAGTTCTATATTCAGGTCAATACCCTTCCTTCCAGGTATGACCGTAAGCATAGTTTTATATCGGGGACCAAGCATGCCCCTACCCTTGTTGATATAGGACGAACACGTGCAATGGGGAGTAGCAGAAAGGAAGCTGCTGTGCCCTCATTTGAACCAACTGCAGCACCGCAACAGAGAGTTGTTGTTGAGGTGCCTATCTTTACAGCGCCTCGGAGAGAGGACACTGAAGAACCTCTTCCTACCGTTCCTCATAAGAGGAAGGCTTCCACCGAGCTGGTGACACGGCCAAAAAGGAAGAAGGTGGTTGTTTTCCGGGGGAGGAAGAAGGTTGCTAGACTCCATAGCCGTTCTGGTCAAGCCCTTAGAAGCTTTCCTACCCTTGCGTTTGTACTTTGCACAGTACCCCGAAGTTGTAGCTGAGGCAGATGCCTCCTTGTCTGAGGAGGTGGACGTGACGACAGTGTCCCCTGCTCGTCCTCGACCGATGGATGAGGGCGGATCTTCTTCAGCTGTAAGACTTGAGCGACGGGAAGATCAGGACGAAGGCCTGGACCATAACGGTGATCAAAAGATTAGTACCTCCTACGACATATCTGTGGGGGATATGTCTGCAATAGGAGATGCGATGAAAGAGTTGGACGAAAATCAATTCCAATCGGCTCATCCTCCTGCGGGTATGTCATCTTTGCGCCTCTCTTCGGATGAGATTTTTCGACTTCGATTTTGCGTGCTCCTTGTGAGGCTGACCACGACTGTATGTTCCTTTGTAGACAAGAAGAAGGAACCCCTCGCGAGGGTAGTCCCAGGCATTGGGAAAGGGACAAGTTGTTCCCAGCTCCTCCAAATTTGCTGGTGCGGAGGGAGCTGTTAGTGAGCCGCTATCGGCTACAGAAAGAGAGATTGAACAGCCTGCTGAAGGGGCCGTTGCTGAATCTCCTCCTATTCCGGCTGAGATTGTGGAAAAAACCAGGCCCGATGTCGCTCGGGGCCTTGATATTATTCCCCTTGAATAGTCTGGGCCTGTTCTTGGTTTTCCTGAAGCCAAGACTGCCAGGCTGGAGCTGAGCAAGCCGAAGGTACAAAATTACAACTCTTTCATATTTTCCTCCCTCATTTTTTGGTTACTGATGTATATGTATATATTTTTTCTTTGTCAGGTTCGACTTCTTGTCAGGTATCCCTTCCTGGAGTGGAAAAAACTTTCCAAGCCTCCTTCCCGACGACCTCCACGGAAGACGATGAGATGGCCCAGGAAGTCGTCAAAGCTTTCTACTCTGTACTGAAAGTGAAGCTTCCTGGGGTCTTGAATCGGAATGCTGCCTTTGGCCCTGTGAAGGCTATTGTAGAGTGCCAAGTGGCAGCCCTCGAAAGCATTGTCGGCTATGAAGAGCGGGCTAATACTCTGAGGAAAGTTCTGAATGACCTGGAGGGTCCGGTAGCACGATTCCGGGATGCTAAACTATGGAGCCCGTCATCCCTGTTCCGTACAGAAGACGAGGCTCTGATCAAAGATCTCATAGAGGAGAAGGCTCCTTTCCAGGCGAAGAAGGACGCCCTTGTTCGAAAGATCGGCGAATTGGCTAACCAGTATGGTCAGTTCAACGCTGCAAGTGAGGCACGTGCCGCCTCGAAGAACAGACTGGCTGCGCATATCACCGAGAGGTATAATCACATTACGTAGATCCAGAACGAGATCGACCAACTGGAAGCCAACTTGATGGCGGCAACATCTGAACAGGAGGATTATTTAGCTCAGGCTGCCATGACTGCCACCACTTCCGCCCATTTAGAAGAACAGCTGGCGAAGTTGGAGGAAGAGCATCTGAGTCTAGTCCTTCTTGAAGATGAAGCCGCTCGTCAAGAAGAGACACGACGCCGAGCTACCGCGAATTCTGAAGCTGAAGTCGCAGCTCTAAGAGACAATATCAACCTCTTATGTACCCGTAGATTTTTTGTAAGTTTCTTTTTTTTCAGCCGTCGCGGCTCTTGTACCTTTTTTCGTCTCTTAATGGACGTAAAGAATAAAGAATCTTTTCAGAAGTGAATATGGTTTTGTAAAATATCGGAACTAGAGGTAATGTGGACGTAGCAAGGATATTTCTGGTGGGTATTCCGCTGAGGAATTTTGATGTAGACCTATTATCCGTTTTATATTCAAGTTTTTTTAATATAGATAATAAATTGAACAAAACTGCTAGTAGAGGTAATATGGATGTAATAGCAGAGGATGTTCTATATCTGACTAGAGGTAGTATGAACGTGGAAAGATATATAATGTTAGGTGGGAGTGGATAATTCAGAGGTAATAAGGACGTGATTATCCTTGATAAATGCTTTGTTCAGAGGTTATATGGACATGGCAAAACATAATCATTTTACTGGAGAAATAATTATTAGAAAACAATTCAGAGGTAATAGGGACGTGACTTATTTTCGTCAAACCGAGTTTGGACAGAGTCAAAAACGGGAATGATTCCACTGGAGAAATATTTTGGAGGACCTATTATCCAAGGCATATTCAAGACTCTTGAAATACGGATAATAGTTTTCGAATCACATAAACATCACACTGTACATTTACATGACTGAACATATGTGAACATTATGAAAAAAAAGGGTTACACGTAGTATTTCTTCAGGAACTTGCCATTGATAGGCATCATGAGCAAGTCACCATCCGGCCTGATTAGTCGGTACGCACCGTTAGAATACACTGATTCTATGATGAAAGGACCTTCCCATTTAGGCTGAAATTTTCCTTTTGTTTTGTGCGTCATGACCATTAGTCTTCTCACTGCTAAGACTAGATCACCAACTTGGAAGATTCTTTCCTTCACCTTTTTATTGAAGGCTCTGGAAAGACGTACTTGGTATAGCTCAATACGCTGCTGAGCTAACAAGCATTTTTCGTCTAGTTCTTCGAGCTCCTGTAGATGCAAACGGTAGCTTTCTTCGCTAGTCAACTCACTGGCTAAGGCTACTCGAAGAGAAGGAATCTGAATTTCTAGGAGAAGAACTGCTTGGCTCCCATAAACCAGAGAGAATGGCATACTGCCTGTTGGAGTCCGGACCGTTGTACGATAGGCCCATAAACATTCGTCGAGCTTCTCATTCCAATTGCGCTTGTTTGAAGACATGAACTTCTTGAGAAGTTTAATAATGGTTTTATTGAAGGCTTCTGCTAGCTCGTTAGCCGCTGGATTGTAGGCAGTAGAGGCTACGTTCTGGATTCGATTCCTGTTGCAGAACCGATAGAATGCATGGCTTGCGAATTGTGGACCATTATCATGGATGTTCCTGTGAGGTAGGCCAAAGCAGTAGATAACATGATGTTTGATAAAATTGATCATGTTCGATGCCTTCACTTCGGTGAGCGATATAGCTTTCGCCCATTTGGAAAAGTAATCAGTTATGGCTAGGATGAACCGATGTCCTATGGAGGATGGTGGGCTGATTGGTCCTATGACGTCCATGCCCCAGGCTTCAAAAGGCCAAGATGCTGTCGTCGGGTGTAGAAACTCCGAAGGTTGATGAATAAAATCGGCGTAGAACTGACAAGCTCTACACTTTTTGCATATTCAACAGTATCTACTATCATCGTGGGCCAATAATAACCTATTCGTTTGAGGCGATCTTGTAATTTAGGGCCTGGTTGATGTGCACCACAAATTTCGTCGTGAGCCTCCCGGAGTGCATGTTTGGCTTCTGTGTCTGATAAATATCGTAATAGTAGCCCGTCGTAAGAGCGTCGGTACAGCATCTTGGTAGCTATATCATAGTAAAATATGAGAGATCGCCTTTGGATGGACACTGCTTCCTTCGGGTACTCGAGGAGGATTCCATAGACAGCGTTATAGGAACCCTAGACGGAGGGTTAAATAGGGTCAAGCTAACTAATCAAGCACTTAGCACAAGCTAATTGGCAATTTAAAAATATAAGTGCAAGAGAAGAAGCAATAAAAATACCGACACACGAAATATCCTGGTATCCTCCCAAGAGGCACTCCAGTCCCGGAACTCTCCCCGGCTTTAATCCACTATTTGAGTAAATAGTTACACACAAGTTTGGATCCGAAGAACTCGCCAACTTCTTACACGAGAGCTTTAGTCCGAAGGCCTCTCCGACTTCAACCGAGAGTTTGGATACGAAGACTCTCCAACTTCAACCGAGAGTTTGGATACGAAGACTCTTCAACTTCAACTGAGAGTTTGGATACGAAGACTCTCCAACTTTAACCTTTCAAAATAGGTTTTGATCTCCTTATACAACAAGATGAAGATCTTACTTTTCAACTCAATAACTCTAACACAATTTGTGGATGGAAAGTAAAAGCTTTGTAGAGTTGTTTGTGGATAGGCTTTAGTGGTTTAGAAATTTTTAGGCTCAAAGCCTCAACCTTTAATGAAGGGGTTCAAGGCTATTTATAACCAAAACATTGAAAAGAGCTCAAAGGCAACTTTTCAGTCAGTGAACCGGTATGTCGTCGGTATGAACCGGCATACCGTCGGTATACCGGTCTGGAATACAACGGCTAGAAATATAGCCGTTGGGATTATTAAATGCTCGGAATTCGACCGTTGGAGTTTCAACATTACTAAATCGGTATACCGTCAGTATAGATCGGTATACCGTCGGTATGCAAATTTTGTAGACAGAAACTTTCTGTGAACAAAATCGGTATGCCGTCGGTATAGACCGGTATACCGTCGGTATGCCGATTTTGTAGACAGAAACTTTCTGTGAACAAAATCGGTATACCATCGGTATAGACCGGTATACCATCGGTATGTCGATTTTGTAGACAGAAACTTTACGTGAACAAAATCGGTATGCCGTCGGTATAGACCTGTATACCGTCGGTATGCCAATTTTCATCCGAAAATGATCCTGGGATAATTTCTACCCTAGCTTTCGATTTTACCATCCATTTCTTGTGTTTACAATTATTTCTAAGACTAATTACAGACTCCAGAAATACTGTAGCAGTTGCAGGCTTCTTCAGAGTCTTGAGATAATGATTGTATGACATGGCTTCTTTCCTTGATAGATGTTAGCTTTTTCCCTTGGCGGCGCTGCCCCCTCGACCCCCGTCCGCTGATCGGGCAGCGGAACCCCCGAGTGCGTGGCTCCGGAGATATCGTCGGGTGGTTCAGAGAAATCTTATGGGATTCGTTGTCTTTGGCCCACTATGATTTCTCCATTGTATATGTCCATATTGATCTTGCTTATTGCTTTTCTGCATGTACATGTTAGACGGACAAAGCAATATACATAGTAACAAGTATGATAAGTTTAATGCACATTAGGACAATGCTGAGTTTAAGTATAAGTGCTAAGGTGATAGCATAAATGTTAGTGATATCATAATGATTAAACTTAATTGAATGACCACAATCAAAAACATAGTTTTGATTTTGGCAACCCGATTAAATTTAAGATAGATAAGCTCATATCACTAGTATGTAAACCAATAGGCACATATCAACAAAGGTATAATTACAAGTATAAATGCTATAGCGATAGTATGAAGATTAGTGATAACAAAATGCCAAACTTAACATATTAACCATATTCAAAAACATGATACAATCATTGGGCCAACAATCTCCCCATTTTTTATTATGGCAAATCGGTTAAGTTTAGTATGGACACAATAGATGCATGTGTCACTAATATACAAAAGACATAAGCAATATCACTAAAAGCATACTACTTAGATTACTTATAAATACAAACTTAAACTTACTTCTTCCCCTTTGACATGATCAAAAATAGGCTCTCCCGTATTAAGAGATAAAAGAAAAACAATCTCAAGCATAGAAATCAGAGCATGGGGAAGTCATAGACAATCATGATCAAGATATACTAATGAAAAACAATGGGAGAAGGGTGTAATGACAAGTTTACAAAGCTACATTGCCAATGTAGAACATCAAATCACTACTAAAATATGTTCTATTAGCGACGTTATGTAGCGACGGATTAAAATTTCGTCGCTAAACATATTAGATAGCGACTCCCTACAATTGATGTCGCAAACCGTCGCTGACTAGCGACGTTCAGCGACACTATGAACGCGACGTCGCTGAACAGCAACGTCCAGCGACATAGTATAAAAATATGTCGCCTATATTAAAATTTTTGCGACTATTAGCGACGTCAACTGGTGACGTCGCTAACTATTTTACTTAGGGCACGCTGTGCTCTTTTTCTCCCACTCGAAAATTTTTCCCTCTCCAAATTTCCTTCCCCTCTCCAAATTTTCTCCTCCGGCGACTCCCCCCCCCCCGTGATTTCCTCCGGCGACTCCCCCCCCGGCGACCCCTACCCCGTCGTGGTCCTCCTCCTCCTCCTCGAGCTCCTCCTCCTCTTCGTCAGGTAAACCCTAACCTAACTCCTCCTCCTCCTCCTCCTCCTCCTCTCCTACGGACACACACACACACACACGAACACACACGGACACGGACATACACACACACATACACACACGGACACACACGGACACTGATACACACAAACACACACACACACAGTCACAGACACACACGGACACGGACACACACACACACACACACACAGACACAGACACATACACATACACACACACAGACACAGATTTATTCCTAGTTTAAATAGTTTAAATTGTGATTTAAATGCTAGATTTGATTCCTAGACATGTTGTTAATCTATGTTAGTTGATATTTACATTGAGAATGGGTCGTTGCTGTGATATGGGATTCGAACATATGTGGGTTGACTTTACATGACTGATACATGATACGTTTCAAGTTTTTCCTATGTCAATCCTGTTAATCTGATTCTAACAAATGTTTTAAGTACCAATATTACTCCTACATGTGTATTAGCCTATGATAGATTGATCTTTACTTATTAAATTAAGTTTTATGATATGGGAATGGAATTTGGACTCGAGTTGGTTTCAATAGGTTGACTGATACTCATGAATCAGTTTTGATTGTCCCCTGAACTTCAATTCCAAATTTTTTTGATTTCTAATTGTTGTTCAGTTATCATTGGTTGTAATACATGTATTAGTACCTGTTATTTCTTTTTTTATTTATTTCTGATTAGGCTTGTGATTTGAGAATGGGATATTGGACATGGGGTTCGATTTAAATTGGTTTGATGAAAACTCAGGAATTTGGTTTGCTGTTCTTCCTTGAACTGAATTGAACTGATTCCTTTTGATGAGTTATAATGATCCCCACATGTTTTAGTTTGTGTTTACTGCAGGATTGCTTAATTAGAATAGGCTATATGTTTGAGTATGAGAAATTGGAGTGTGTGTTGGTTCTCGAAGACATGCAGGACTTGGAACTGATTTCCCTTCCTATTTTCCTGAGATGTATTCTCAGTTTCCTTGTTCACTGATTTCATGTTAGCTCACTGTTTTCCATTCCAGTCATTAGCTCACTGAATTTTCTTTCCTTTGCAACTGTTAATATAATTCCAGATTTCTTGATGTTAGTTAGCTCACTGTTTGCATTGACACTTGAACACAAATGTCTGCCACTGTTTCCTTTAACATTCAGTAATATTCTTGACACATATATCACTTCACTGTGTTAAACCTGAGACTCTGATTTTCCTTTTTGTATACACTATTTTCAAAAGAAATATAGATTTTATTTTTCTTAAACTGTAAATAGGACTGAGATTGGTTTTCCTATTCCTGAGATAAATCTACTGAATGTGTCAACTGATTCCCTTGAATAACTGAAATTGAATTGACTGTTAACCAAGTGAATGGTTTAATTCCTATACCTGAGTTTTGTTCTTCCTAATGAGTTGAATGAATGTTTTAACATTGGGTTCCTGTAAACTGTAAATTAGTAATGTACTTGCCTTGCTTTCTTCCCATTCAATGTGATAACCCACTGCTTTGTTAATTGGCATTCTTTAGTCTGATCAGTTTGCTTTGGTAACTCACTATTGCTCATTATTTGGTGTGTGCTAGCTAGTATGGGCTAGTTAGGGTCTAGTAAGATATAAATTATAAGGTATTGGTATTGGGATACCAATAGCGATAAGGTAAAGGGTACCTTGGTAGGTAATGACTAGAAATAGGATATTTGACTTAGATTGGACTAAGAGTTGACAAAGTCAACTATAGGTCAACCCTTGACCTACTTTGACCTTGTTTGACTTTGTTTGACTTAGGTTGACCTTGTTTGACTTTGTTTGACTTAGTACAACCTAGTTTGACCTAGATTGCATATCATTGTTATTAGTAACTGTCCGCTACTAATGTGTGTCCCATAATAAGATATTATATACGAATTTGTGCCTGTTGGATAATGTGTGTCCATCTTTGCAGAATTATTTTCAAATGGATATGAATTACTACTTGCGGAATCGTTCATGGATGTACAATCGTCGTCCTGATGATATGTGTGGTGTGCGGGATGAATACATAGCGGGAGTAGAGCAGTTCCTGCAGTTTGCTAAGGCGTTCCCTCAGTACATGGACGGCACCAAAATTAAGTGTCCGTGTGTGAAATGTCATAACGTGAAATATTATCCAGAAGTGGAAGTGACATATCATTTGTACCTTGAGGGGTTTCACGCCTAATTACTATCAGTGGACCGCACACGGAGAACTTGTGTCTTTAGCATCAGAGCCGGAGCCTTACGTTGAACCGTATATGCATGCGGGACCTAATTTTGTTTCATATAATCATGCATACGACGACGGGTGCGTGAACATGGTTTTCGACGCTGCGGGGCCTAGTTTCGTTCATGATGCACCTGAGGAGGCACCGAACGCCGATGCTGCACAGTTCATGGTGTTGCTGGAGAATACAAGGACTCCATTGTATCCTGGTTGTGAGGATCATTCACCGTTGGAGGTGGTTACAAGACTGTTGAGCATTAAGTCAGATTTTAACATGTCGCAAGAATGCTACAACCGAGTGTTGGAGTTGATTATAGAGATCTTGCCGGCGGGTGCTAAGTTGCCTAAAGACTTCTACCGGTCTAAGAGGATGGTGAGATCGCTCTGGATGGGATACAAAAAAATTGATTCCTGTCGCAATGGGTGCATGCTGTACTACAAAGACGACAAGGACGCAGATGTGTGCAGATTTTGTGGTGCTGATCGCTATAAGACAACTAGTACAGGAAGGTCTACCGGTGCAAGAAGACCGACCGATTCAATGCACTACTTGCCTTTAACGCCGCGGTTGCAAAGATTATTTATGGTGAAAGAGACGGCCGAAAATATGAGTTGGCACATGCGAGAACAGATTGAAGGGGTGTTGGATCACCCATCCGATGGAGAAGCGTGGAAGCACTTTGATCGAGTGTATCCAGATTTTGCTTCAGATCCGCGAAATGTCAGGTTGGGACTATCTTCTGACGGTTTTACTCCTTTTGGTCTTTCGGGATTCCAGTATTCGTGCTGGCCTGTGATTGTTACTCCGTATAACCTACCGCCTTGGATGTGCATGAAGACTCAGTACATGTTTCTAACCGTTATAATTTCTGGTCCGAACAATCCCAAGTGGAACATTGACGTGTACTTACAGCCTTTGATAGATGAGTTGAATCAGTTATGGGAAGTAGGCGCTAACACGTACGATGTTTCCAGGAAGCAGAATTTTCAGATGAAGGCAACCCTTATGTGGACCATCAACGACTTTTCGGCCTATGGAATGTTATCTGGATGGAGCACTCATGGCCGTCTCTCATATCCGTATTGCATGGACCGTAGTAAGGCTTTCCGCTTGAAACACGGCGGAAAGCCGTGCTTCTTTGATTGTCATCGGCAATTTCTGCCAAAAGATCATCCGTTCAGAAGGAACAGGAATGCTTTCCGTGCCGGCGTTGTAGAGAAGGGTGATCCACCGCCAAGGTGGTACGGAGACATGATATGGGAGGAGGTTAAAGATTTTTCAAGTGCTATCGAAGATCCTACAACTGGGTACAAGTGCGATGGATTTGGTAGAGTTCATAATTGGACAAAGAGGAGCATATTCTGGGATCTGCCATACTGGAGTACCAATCTGATCAGACATAATCTTGATGTCATGCATATTGAGAAGAATGTATTTGATAACATAATTAATACTGTGATGGACGTAAAGGGAAAAACGAAAGACAATCCCAAGGCCAGGTTGGACTTAAAAGAAATATGCAAACGTCCTGCGTTGCATTTGATACAGCAGAATGGAAAACAGTTCCTTCCGAAGTCAATTTTTTCGCTGGACAAGGAGGATAAAGTGAGACTTTGTCGGTGGATCCGGGGCCTAAAATTTCTAGACGGATATGTGTCAAATCTGAGAAGATGTGTCGATCCGAAGGAAAACAAATTGACGGGTATGAAGAGCCACGATTGTCACGTATTCATGGAGAGGTTAATTCCGATTGCATTTCGGGAATTCTTACCGCAGGCAGTTTGGGATCCATTGACGGAGCTTAGCATATTCTTCAGGGATCTTTGTTCTAAGAAATTGCTCGTTGATCGTCTAGAAAAGCAAGAGAAGGACATTGCGGTAATACTATGCAAGCTAGAGAGGGTGTTTCCTCCTGGATTCTTCGACTCTATGGAGCATTTACTGATTCATCTATCCTATGAGGCGCGTGTTGGTGGACCCGTCAAATATCGATGGATGTACCCGTTCGAGCGACATTTGAATCACCTAAAAAAAAAGGTGAAAAATAAGGCACGGGTCGAGGGTTCTATTTGTGAAGCCTATGTTCTCGAGAAGATTACAAACTTTTGTTCGATGTATTTCAAGCCTCATGTTGTAACTAATAGAAGGAGAGCTTCCAGAAACGACGAGGGAGATCATGAAAGTAATGATACAATATTGAAGGTATTCAATGCTCCAGGAAAGCCATCGGGTAAGATAAAAAAGAGATATCTGAACGATGATGAGCTAAGGGCTGCTCAGGTGTATGTATTACTCAACTGTGACGAGGAGGAAATAGAGAAACTGGAGGGGTAAGTAATTAATATGTCTATATTATTTTAATAGTGTTAATTATTATACTATTACATTAATTGAACGATGTTGTTTTCAGCATATTTAATGATGATGTGAGGTCGGGTAGGCCACACATAACAGAAGAAGAACTAGAACAAGAAATGAGGCGTTATTTTCCATCATGGTTGAGTGCATATGGAAGACTTGAGAACTCTGTAATTACCTTTTTGTATATGCACTTGAGAACTCTGTAATTACCTTTTTGTATCATATAAATCTGTGAAACTTCAGTGACACTCTATTGACACTTTTATTGACACTTCAGTGACACTTTTTGACTATGATATTTTTTAAAAATCTGTGATGTCTATCATATAAATATGTTTTTTTTGTTTTATTGTCATATGTTTTATTGTCAGGTATGACTAGACCATTCGGACGACGCGGAGGATTATATATTAGGCAGTCCCGTCAGCCTCGGGCTGGGGATGGAGAGGGCAGTTCCGTACCCTCATCCTCATCTCCGAGTACGCCAGTGTACCATTCTGTTCCCGGTCTATTACCGGGACAGGCTAGTTCTAGCAGGTTGGCGACTCCTCCCTCGTCGTCCAGCCTTTCTGTTCCCGGTCCATTACCGGGACAGGGAAGTTCTAGCAGGTTGGCGACTCCTCCTTCATCGTCCAGCCTTCCTGATCCCGCGTCCAGCATCCCTGATCCCCCGTCCAGCATTCCTACTGTCGACGGCTCTATGGAGGGAGCCCACGCCGATCATATGGAGGACGGCGATCAGACTGATCCTGCCCAGGCAGGAGGTGAGAGCGACCCTCCATGCGCTCCCCCGGGCGAGACGCGTATGGAGATTTGGACGGACGGGCCTATGAAGTAAGTTAATTAATTATTATATATTTCTCAAATGATTATATGTACATATATATTCATGAAAAATTATTATTGTATAGATATCGGCCTTCTGCAGTACAGAGACAGCTGGGGACATTTGTGAGGCAGAACTATGGTGGGCCTTGGCTCAACTACTCAGATGCTCCCGCAGATAGGAAGGCCTTTTGGTTCGCCCACTTCAAGGTAAAAAATTTGTTTATTTTTAAATTTTAATAATTATTTGTGTATATTATACAACTTTTGTATTTTACTTCTTGTAGAGGACCTATTTCTATCCACCACACCGGGCGGCGAGGATCGAGGGCCAATTTTCTGCCGTCATAGCCAAGCTCATCCGTGATGCGATCGACGACCAGAAGCGTCGTGATCGCGCCGGACGTCCGATCTAGGGTTGGATTACGCCAGAGCAGTGGACTGCGATGAAGGCTAGATTCAGCGAGCGCCAGTACCAGGAGCGGTCTGAGAAGGCCAAGGTGGCGCGGTCGAGCGTCGGTAAGTGGTGTGGCGGCTCCATTCCGATGACGGAGCATTTTCGTCGTCTAGTACGTTTCCTATGACGGACATTAATTTATATATAGTTCGATATAATGTTTAATATTAATAATAGATAATATATTTTAACAGGTAAAGAAGGGTGAGGACCCGAACATGGTGACCGTCTTCCTGGTCACCCATCGGAGGGCTGGGGACTTCATTGACGAGAGGGCGACGCAGGCATATGTAAGCTCTATTCAACTAATATTAACTGACTATAATTTAGAAAACAGGAAAATAGATATCAATATAGACTTTAGTAAACACTTACACGTTAGCAAACATGTTCTAGGCCGAGTTTGTTCGGCTACAGAAGGAGGCGGCTGATGCTGCTGCTGCTGCTAGTGCGCAAGCAGAGGGAGGGGCTGGTACTTCCTCCCAGCCGCCTGTAGAGCCATCGCCGGACGAGCTCTGGATGACCGCCGTTGGCGGTCTTCAGAAGGGTACGTACTACGGTACGGGATCCTACGGCGCGTATTTGGCTTCGGAGTCATCCCGGGCCCCCTCTGTCAGTGCGCAGTCTCCGGCTACGCAGGCGTCGTCACGAGCTGAGGATGTTCGTCGTCAGATCGAGGAGCTGCGTCGTGAGTTGCAGCAGCAGATTTCTGATGCGGTCGAGCGACGATCCGACCCTCTGATCGTCACCGGACGATTTGATGCGGTCGAGCACAGTATACAGGAGCTGATGAGTCTGCATCAGGCTGCAGCTGCCAACTTGCAGACGCTCACCGAGTCTACACAGCGCACGGAGCGTAGACAGCTCGAGCTGGACGGATCGCAGAGGAGCCTTTCTCTCTTAGTCGCTCAGTATACTGAGAAGGTGGTGAGTGCCCTTGCTGCGCATGGTGAGCGACTGCGAGAGCTGGAGCAGGTACGTCCTCCGGGTCCATCGACGGCGCCGACTCCAGATACTGCACTGCCTCCGGCGCCGACTCCAGACATTGTACTGCCTCCTACTGCCCCTACGGTACAGCTCACCCAGGAGCAGTATGACTACATTCTATCCCAGTTGCGCGGCAGGGGTCCGCAGTGATTTTATTGGTTTTTTTATGACTTGTATGTATTGGCCCTATGGGCAAATTGTTTATTCATACACTGTTGTTTATACACTTGGTGGGAGACTTTTTATCATCTTCCATTTTTATTTGACTCTATTGGATGTTTGTGAGGATGTGTGTCTTTGATATTTACTTTGTACTGCCTCCTATTTTTATTGTGATATTTACTGTGATATCTGCGACGGGATGACAAATATACCTACGCTGGGTTATAAGCGATGATCTGATATACAAAGGAGATGCTGCCAAAATTTTAAAAAAATATATTATGTATTTTTGTTATGATGTGTGTCTGTGTTTACAGTGAATGTAAAATACAGTGTTCGGAACCATCGACAGTTTCGATTACTGTTGTATGTTTTATCTTGGATAGAAATAGCAACAGTTCAGGGTGCACTTCTGAAAGCTTCATTTTCACGTCCTTCACTTTCTCGGACGTCGTAAAGGTTCCCGAGAAGGTGAAGGACGTGAAGAGGAAGCTCTGAGAAGTGCACCCTGAACTGTTGCTCTTTCTATCAAAGATAAAACATACAACAGTAAGCGAAACTGTCGATGGTTCGAACACTGCACTTCACACACACTGTAAACACAGACACACAGCATAACAAAAATATCAATTATATTTTTTTAAAATTTTTTTTATATTAGCGACGTATAGCGACGTTCTGCGACGTACTGCGACGTCACACAGACGTCGCTATACGTCGCTAACTAGCGACGTTACATCGTTCGACGTCGCTAATATACGTCGCTACGATGCCCACGTGGCCACGTGGATGCCATGCCTCGTCATCATTTACAAACTTTTGAAGCGTCGCTAGTGGTCGCTTTACGTCGCAATGTTGGCGACGTACTTATACGTCGCTCTCTGTCGCTCATTTGGCGACGTCTAGCGATAATGGACGCCGCGTCGCAAATAGCGACGTTCGGCGACGAAATTACCATATGCGACTTGCCTATAAGCGACGTAGGTTTTTCGTCGCTAAATACGTCGCAAATCAGTGTTAGCGACGTACTGCGACGTATTTAGCGACGTCTCCTGACGTCGCTAATCTGGGTTATTTTAGTAGTGAATTTAAAAGAAGCATGTCAAAACACAATATAGTTGGTAAAACAAATAAAATTGATAAACAGTCAAAAATATAGTTTTACCAACTTGAAATCCAAGAGAGAAACTCCAAAACATAATATTATATGAATTAAAACATTAGATTTGGAAGGAAACGATATACCAATTGAAATAAAAGATTTCAATCAAGGATTTCAGTCAAAAGCCCATGAGGATTAGATAATTGTAAAGTAATTGATATAAAAAAAACTAAGTGAGATAGTTGGAAGATATAAACTTAATACAATTGAAATATAAACTTGAAACATTGATCAAAAAGCCATTTGAAAGTCAAAATTGTCCACAAATAAATAGTAGAACAAAATAAATGAATGATCAATGTAAAATAGAGCAATTGATATAGAATAATCTCATTATTTGCAAAATCTATATGCATACCCAAGTTTATGCATTTAAATTCAATTACTTTATCATGCTATATGAATACCATTTTAGATAAACATGAAGGTAAAGGAGAAAAAATACTTAAGAATGAGAGATTCAGTCGACTTGAATGGCCCCCCTCAAAGTATTACCAATATAGATAAACAAGAATTTTAGGTAAGTCCTCAATAAGAAAAGCCAAATCAATTAAGCATGTAAGGAAAGCCAAAACAATAAAAGCACAATAGTCATCAAGATAAGATATGAAAGTTAATATTAACAATATGACTTATTTAATCCATATAAAAGAGAGAGATAAGTAATAAAGACACTTGCATACACTCTCATAAATCCTTCACAAATAAAAATATCATGACCTCAATCAATAGGATATAAAATAGAGGAAAATATGGGTCCATGATGAACTAGGTATACGATGTATTAAAGGGTATAAATAAATTGAATCAATTGATTTGCTCCTCCTCAAAATATGCGTATATAGTTCCAAAGAACTTATAGCATAAATTATATAACTAAACAATTTGGGGGTAAATCAACTATGGATTTCTTCCCCTTGCTCCATGCATATAAGGCTACAATATCGTCAAAAGATGAATAATGTCATCTTTAGTCAAGAGAAGATATCCAATTAATAGCCGCTAAAGATGAAAAATTAAAAGAATATTCTAATTAAGCACATATAATCAAAAGATGGCATACATATGTCTATAAAGAAGGATATCATATTTAAATATGAAGATCAATGTATGTTATCTTTTGAGAAAATGTCATCATGAAAAAGAATAAAGTCAATTAAGAACAATCAGGATGATAGACAAATATAGCACAAAAAAAAAACAAATATCATGTCCATGATTATCTAATTAAGAAAGAATCAACCAATTTAATGCTTTGCATAGACTAGGTATGTTTTATCAGATATGTACCCATCAACCGAGTTATATCCAAACTTTGCTACTTCTAAATGAAAGACCAATAAAGTTCAAATAGCAAAGACACTGTGTGATAATCCATGAGTAGTCAAAGTAGAGTAATAAATTAACTTGACATATAAAAATTAGATAGTTTAGGACTACTCAATCATTAGGATCATTCATAAAGAAAACAAATAAATAAATATGATCTAATGAATCTCATCAAGAGAAAATCACAAATCCAAAAAAATATCACAAATCAATAGAAAATATGGAAAAGAGTCATTCTCATATAAATAATTGCAAATATAAACAAGAAGAGATATAAGTGATAATACGATGAAATCACGACTCAAAAGTGAGAGAAATTTAAGAGATACATGCTAATGACTAATATGGAAGGAAGCTAAGGTAAGGAATCACAAACCTCTTTTGAAAAACAAGATCAAATCAAATGTTTGTCAAACTAGTTTTAGAGAACAAGACATATATATCTAAAATAGAATACAAATTACATCAAGACAATTCATACATCTTGTTTTTGGAAACTAACATATCATGTATAGATTGAAACGAAAAATAATAGCTAGAAGAGTGAAAGTGAACATAGATAGCTTAACAATATGCAAGCTACATAACTAATTAAGATTAATGAGTTAAGTCATTAACAAGATAAAAGTTCTTATTAAATCTTAAGTCACAAACACTAAAGATACTTGCTTAAGCATAGAGTTCACAATTAAGGGCATACATTTTGAATGATCAAAATGATTTATTAACTCTTTACTAAGCAAGGATAAGAGCAAGAGGATAGCAAAATACATGAATTAGACTCTCATCAAGTAAAGGACAAAAGAGATGTTCATGAAAACACAATAAAATAAATCTCTTTGCCAAGTATTGAGATTAATCCAAGATAATAAAATAATAGATCGATCTAGAAAATGCAACATATTATATCCTATGTAAAACAAGTGTATTCTCTAGAAATGGGAAATCTCAACACAAAAGCTCAACCCATAGTAGTTAAGGACATAAGAAGTATGATGTATTAATTACATGTATCCTCATGTGCTACAAAAACATTAGTGGGTAACAATAATTCAAAAGAAGCATATGCCCAAGAAGTGAGCAAAGAAAGGTCATTTAGATCAAGAAAGCTAATTAAGAGCTAAAGATAGCAAGAGACACATTTTTCAAAAGCTTTCATACTACACCATAGTAAAATATAAAAATATAGACAAAAAATGCACTAATTAATGATGTGAATTTAATAAGCAAGGTAAAGCACAAAACCACATGATTCTTAAAAGCACTTCCATACATAGTCATTGTCACGACCCGTACCCGTTTTTTTTTTACGGATACGAGATGTGTCCAAGCCAGCCTACGCCGCAGTGTCGGCGGTAGAACGCTGTCACGGCCATGAGATCAAATCATAAATAATGCTCATTCACATAATTAATTTAATTTACAATGATCACAAGTCTTACATTTGCAGAAAAATATAAACTTGTACAAATAAATGAATGACTACAACTCAACTATCTAGCTAGTCTCTAGACTTTTGTCTACAAGTATTTTCGTCACTTCCCAAGCTAAGTGAATCCACGGCTAACCTGAAAATGTTGGTTTCTAGTCAGGAATGGAACGAGCACAATTCATTGAATGCAATTTCAATAAAGAAAATGACTATAAAACAAAGGTTAAACATCAATCATGAGTTTGAAAATAAACAGGACATACGGAAAACCAATAGTAATTGACATACAGGACCAAAAAAATGATACGTTCCTGCTGGAGCAAGTTTCGTCTCCATCCGATGAGCGTGCACAAAGTAATTGAGAAATGTGCAAAGTGCACGATACGGTGAATTTCGACGGATACGCATCAAATTCGTCGCGCACACGCGACCAATTTGAATTTCGTCAAAGCCCACACGACCACAAAACTGTTACGCAGCTTTCGATGCTTACGGTGCGCGACCACGTCGCCCGGTTTGGCGGGACGTACGTCGTGTGGATGAATTTTATAGATTTCCGAAAACTGTTTCACCAAGTTTTTCTTGATTTTCACATGGGGTTTTCGTACTGCATAATGAACGAAAATTCAATCTAAAAGTTTGGTTTTAATCCTGTTTATATTGGCTATAAATCTATTTAAATGGATTTCTAAATCAGTCGATGGTTTGGCTGTAAAATGCCTTCCAAGAGGGGTGTTGGACTGTCCTTACTGTCCTATTTTAAATAGGATTTTTCGTGATGTTCGCGTTGATCTTCCGATCGATCCAGCGTACTATATTTAAATATATCTGAAGACAATTGATGGGGTATAGATTAGGTTTGTACCTGTGCAATCGTTTCGAAAAACGGTCAACTGTGGAGGAAGAAAACGAGGCGCAAAGTATGCTCGATCGCTGCACCGCTACTGCTGTGTTCCCTGCACGCGCGTGCGTTTTCTGACCGTTCTCCGGCGAGCGGCGGTGGCCCTCGGCGTCGCGCACGCGCCTGGGGATGCGCCCAGGCCTGGAGGTCGGGGTGGCGTGGGGTGTTGGGTTTCGGAGTTAGGGTTTCGAGCGTTTGCGTTGATTCCCTCTCTCGATATATACTCGCGCGGGGGCTTCTCAGCGCTCGGCTGATTGCTGGGTTGGGGAGTATTGGAATGGTTTTGGGCCTATTTGGCCTGGGGGCCTGGGGGTGTCCAATGGAGCTCGGGCTTTGTTGGAAAGGAGTTTGCTGCTGGGTCTTAAGCAATGGGCTGGACGGACTACGGGCCTGGGCTGGGCCGATACTCCTTCTATTTCATTTTATCATATATATGTAAATCTATTTATATATATATAATCTATACACACACGTATATATATATATATATATATATATATATATATATATATATATATATATATATATATATATATATATATATATATATTTATATATTTACATGCACACATGTACACATATATATTATATATGTATATATACACATACATATATATATATATATATATATATATATATATATATATATATATATATATATATATATATATATATATACTCATATACGTCTATTTATATATATATATATATATATATATATATATATATATATATATATATATATATATATATATATATATATATATATTTTTTTTACATGCACACATGTACACATATATATATTATATATGTATATATACACATACATATATATATATATATATATATATATATATATATATATATATATATATATATATATATATATATATATATATATATATATATATTTTTACACATACATATATATATACATACCCATATACACATATATATATATATACACTTATATAATATTTATATATAAATACACATTTATATATTTCCCTATATACACAATCCATATACATATTATTTATATACATATATATTTATTTATATAACTGCGCATACACACATATGTTTATATATGACATGTACATGTATACTATAATTTTAATATAAGCTACCAATGTAACTTATACGTGCACATATACACATATACGATATATACCTACCTACCACAATTACGAGCAATAAATATTTAGTATAATTAATATTAGAAATTCAATTCTTAATTTTATACTAAAATCACACCAATAAAAATACAATGATATTATATATGTATATAAAAGCCCTATTTTCCATATGCCTTAAATACTCTTCTATATATATATAACCTAGATAATCTCCATAAAATCCAACATATATGTTAAGGAGAATTATTTACTATATTACTAAATAAAAATTATTCCTAATAACAAGCACATATAATACGTTTATATATATATATTTATATATATATATATATATATATATATATATGACAATTATTCCTAGAATTGTCTCCAAAATTACCAAGGTAAAATACCAATATATGTCTACACTGACGTCTTGGTCACACTGCAACACCTCATGGACTTTGGCTTGGTTTGGGCCCAGTCCGAACTAATTTGGTATAACCGAATTTCCTAAAAGTCAAGATATTAATAAATAACTAATTAAATCATTTATAGGGATTAACTCGCAACTTGGCCTGGTTTTCCTAGTTAGGACACTCATATGGCTCGGCATTCCCCTACCATGGCTAAACTCTAGTCAAAGCACGGCGCTGCACTATCCGTGCCATGATTCCTAGTCGTCTTGTACTCCATAACTCTACCATGGCTAAAGGCATCTACCATATTAATTAATTAAAATAATTGTTTACAAGATTCTAAAATTACCATTTAAAACAAATAAATAAATAAAAATATTTTTCAAAATTCCGGGAAGGGGAGCTACAAATCTACCCACCTTAAAAAATAATTTCGTCCTCGAAATTCTTATTCGTAACTATTCTAAAAATCAAAACCGACTATTACCTTAATCTCCTCAAATTTAATTTCTCCACAAATAATTTATATCCTCCTCCTAGCCATTTTGTAACTTCAATCCTTGAGGACTTCTACCCACATTTAGTCACACTACTTCCTCAAATCTCATGTCACTAAGACTTTATAATCATCCAACTACATGCAAAATTTCTACCAATAGCTATCTACTGCTCATGGCATCTATAATCCCTTCCTATTTATCAAATAACCCTAACAAGCAACAAATTCACACAAATAGCCAAGAAATATTGATAAACTCTAATAAGCATGACCATTCTCGCTCCGAAATAGGAAGGACGTGAAGATAAGGAAGAATAATCGAAAGCAAATATAAAGTTCCCAAAGCGGTAGAGGGTATCCAATGATACAGATGGAATGAAAGTATGAACCATTGACTTATTTGCTTAGAGTGGCTACTCTAGCCCAGTCACTTGCTAAATCGAGAAACTCTTCGTTTCTCAGAGGGGCTTGCACTCCGTGCAATATAGAAGTTCCGTTCTCGAAATTTAATCTAAACAAGGTTCCATAATAGAACGGAATTTGAGGAGTCAAGATTGTGATCTTTTCTGTGGTTATTTAAACACACGAGCGAGGGATATAATGCAACACAAGATCGTGTCGCGACTTCTAGGTAGATAGAATAATGGTTACGAATGACTCCACATTCTAAGAGATGGAGTCTACATGATCGGTATAGCGATCTACCTCAAATAGTTCGGTTTTATTTATTCTAAAAATGGTGGTATGTATGGAGGAGTTTTACTGGGTCTTAAAGGGTTCCTTGATTGGACATCAATCGTTGGTTGAAAGAACCTTGAATTTAATCTATATTGACTAGATAAGATTCTAATTATGACTATTTCAACCATGTTATGGTAACCTAGAATAGGTTTTCTCCCAAATGGTTGAGCTAATTGCCATTTGGGTTGGTTAGCTAAGTCCCTAAAGTCCAAAATGCGCCCTTGGTGACCTTTGTGTTTAAGTAGCACAAGAGGCCTCTATCGAGTGGCACACTAGTGGTATGTGCATAGTAGGCTTCGAGTAGATCACCACCACATATTGGGTCGAAGGAATTGAGTCAAAGTTGAGGCTCTAGTGGAAGTCGGGAAGTATACCGGTATTGTGGTAAGGGTTATAGCTAGTCCTTTTGAACTAAAAGTCGTACCATAAAAATAGAGTACAAGCGAACGGGTTTGAGTGGGACATGATATACCTAGATGAAGGTGGATTCGTCTAGACCTTGCATATAAAATTTGTTGGAAGATGACAGCTGGTCTCGTGCTCCGAATATTAATGACACGGTCGGGGACACAAAATGATCTAAATGGAAAGTGGAAGTCCAAGGGCACTAATTATCATCCTAGGAAAATTATCCAAATCAATCGGTAATCCTTGTTCGGCCTAAAATTTCTAGAAGGCTTACAGTCTACCCACCTTAGAAGCTAGGACATGGTTTAGGAATAATGAGGTTAGGAGGATTCAAAAGTCTGGGTATTGTACCTCGACTCTTGTTAACAAAGAATCAGGTACGGCATAACGGGATGCGGTAGATATAGTCAAGTCAAAAATCGTTCCTCAATAAATGGGAAAATGAGCGTGCACAATGACACATGGTCAAAAAATGGAATGACCTACTCGTCCACAGTATACAAGAGTTACCTACGGGGTAACCAACCCTAGGCACATCATTCGAAACGATTTCTAACAACTGAGTCGTGAGTTTCTATTCATCTCATGTCTAAACTGTGGGTTTTGGTCGAGGAAAGGTTGGGTTAAGGTTTAAGGATGTTTAGTTAAAGCAAGCTTCAAACAAATAATTAGAGGCTCACAACAATTGGTTTCTTGGGAATAGATAGTCTCCTAGGTTGGCATTTTGACTAAGGGTAAAATCCTAATCATTCTCAAATTTAGATGGCTCGAGAGTCTCAATAGTAGTTTGATGGTCGATGGGAGAACGAGTAACTCAATCACATGACTGGCTGATGGTAGCTACACTTGTGCCTACCATTATCATAGCCATGGGAATACTGTGAATCTATCTACCAATTACGAGCTTCCATCTTCCCAAATTAGTGAAAGATAAAAACAATAAAGAGTTCAAGAAAGATGTCATCGAATTCAATCACGTGATTCAAAGGCGAACGTATAATTCAAGAGGAATTGTCAAGGCAGTCGCAGATGAGATCATAGATACCTCAATATCTTAATCCACGTAGAATAATCAAAGGAGCGAATCGGGTGCACTACGGTTGATCAGACCGTAATACATCGATTCTGATTAGATAATATGCTAGTAGGCGTCCCCACTAAACATACGTCTTGAATCAAGCTCGAGAACAGAGTGAGCTTGCAAAACTAGGCTGTAGCAGCAGCATAGGTTAAGATAGTCAAATTACAGGTGTGTGAGGTTTTTTGAAAGAAGGCACAAGTAGTTCGAGTTTTGTGAGAATCAAACTTTATCCGGTGTTCTTGCTTATACAGTCTTCCTACTATCTTCTTATCCACAAGGACTTGGTCGACTAATGGGTTATGACCTCTAACTTCTGTATTCTAGGGAAACCTATTAGTGTCAATCAATTTCCTCGTCAGTAAGTCACAAGGACTACAGAATGCTAGGTCGGGAGACATGCTACCCAACTTACAAAACTTTCACTAATATCGGCTTTGGATCTTATGGGACATGCATGGCATTGTCCTATCCTCTATGGTATCCCAAACTTGTAATCATGTTTGAAGTTATTTCACCGCGGATTACGCCTCGCCCGTATACTCTGGCTGCGGTAAACCCTTGGTTTTGTAACTCTACATGATACAAAATCGAACACTTCTTAACTATATCCAATATTGGCTCAAGGGTATCTACGATCAAGAGAGGACCACTAGCCATGGTTTTGGCAATATCCCATCACCTATATTTTCTTAAACTAATTTCACCTCTAGGGGTTGTGTCTCGCCAGTGCGCTGCTGGCTGCAGTGTATCCATAGTCTCCAAAATTTAATTAAATGGCGACAGTGCGCTGCTGTCCTGCCATTATAAGTTAACTAACATTTCTTTAACTATATCTGTAAAACTTCATGGGCTTCGATAGATTCAAACAAGTTGACCATGAAATAAAGCGTAAGCATTTGTCCTATCAGTCACAACCATTAAAATAAAGGATTGAACAGGGAAAAATAACTGAGGACAAAAGAAATACAAACATTCTAACTATTCCATGTGTATTCAAGCCTTTGAGGAAAAAAAAACTTGAATCGAAAACTAACTTGAGGTTCATCTATGGATAACATAAAAATAACAATTCTTAGGGCAAAAATAGGAACTAAATAGACAATTTGACTAAGATGTGAGGATGATACCCAAAGGGGCAAGGAGAAGGAATTGCACCATTTATCAAGGTCAGATCATTATCTCTATGAAGCCCTGCCTCACCAAACGAATAGTCTATCCACATTGGATCATATCGTCCTATCTAGAGGAAATAGTGTACTTATGGAGATATGACAACTATCCAAAATCAATAACCCTCATCTATACAGCATGGCCTAGACTACCCATCGGTAATTTGTATAAGGGACTCATAATCCTAGTCATTCTCTTAATTTAAATTAATCTTTGTTCGTGAATGAGCATGTTCTAGTCGCAGGCTCGCAATAGTACAACTAACTTAAGTACTATCACGAGTTCGCATGATTTGCAAAGACTGACCTGCATGGGCCACCACAAAAACTTGTCACGACCCACACCCGTTTTTTTTTTACGGATACGAGATGTGTCCAAGCCATCCTACGTCGTAGTGTCGGCGGTAGAACGCTGTCACGGCCATGAAGATCAAATCACAAATAATGCTCATTCACATAATTAATGTAATTTATAATGATCATAAGTTTTACATTTGCAAAAAATATAAACTTGTATAAATAAATAAATGACTACAACTCAACTATATCTAGCTAGTCTCTAGGCTTTTGTCTGCAAGTATTTCCGCCACTTCCCAAGCTAAGTGAATCCACGGCTAACCTGAAAATGTTGGTTTTCGGTCAGGAATGGAACGAGAACAATTTACTGAATGCTATTTCAATAAAGAAAATGACTATAAAACAAAGGTTAGACATCAATCATGAGTTTGAAAATAAACAGGAAATACGAAAAACCAATAGTAAATAAATAGACACCAAATACTTTCCCCAACTACTAGAAGTACCTTTGATATATGATCAGTCTGGGACACTACACCGCACGGTCTACGAGATCTACTTGTAGAAAAGTAAACACTGTCTACGAGATCTACTTGCAGAAAAGTAAACGAGGTCTACGAGATCTACTGCATAAAAGTAAACAATGTCTACGAGATCTACTGCATAAAAGTAAACAATGTCTACAAGATCTACTGCATAAAAATAAACAATATCTACGAGATCTACTGCATAAAAGTAAACAATGTCTACGAGATCTACTGCATAAAAGTAACGAGGTCTACGGTCGGATCACACATCCTTGGTACTTCTCATTCCCGACTCAATAATTTATATTAGAGTATAGAAATCACATAACCAATGACTAATCAATGAAATACAGTAAAGATCAATATCGAAATGCAGACAATAAACTGTACTCGCCTGTGATCCTCTGCTAGTGAAACCGACAGTCTGAACTAGTCAATGTGCCACAATAGTCAAAACCCGTACAACAGTCCCCGGAAGCTGAAATAAATATTACCAATATTCTCAGAATAGTCAAATTAGCTAGGATTGCCTATCCTTAAGTCCAATTCTGGACACAGGGACAAAACGGTAATTTCGGGCCAAAACGGTATCCGTCGTTGGACCCGCTTTGCACCGAAAAGCGTGCCAGAGTCAACGGTCTCTAAAGTCGTCAAACGATATGTCTACGAATTCAGTTTTCCGATACGAACCCAACCGTATATCCAAAGCTGGATTCCGGCGGGCCGTGCACAAAATCATCCGTCGAGTCGGACCGTAGGGCCCGCAAAACGGCGATCCAATCAACTATCTCAGAATCGGACCAAACTTAACATACAGGACCAAAAAAACGATACGGTCCTGCTGGCACAAGTTTCGTCTCCATCCGATGAGCGTGCACAAAGTAATTAAGAAATGTGCAAAGTGCACGATACGGTGAATTTTGATGGATACGCATCAAATTCGTCGCGCACACGCGACCAATTTGAATTTCGTCAAAGCCCACACGACCACAAAACCGTTACGTAGCTTTTGATGCTTACGGTGCACGACCACGTCGCCCGGTTTGGCGGGACGCACGTCGTGTGGATGAATTTTATTGATTTCTGAAAACTGTTTCACCAAGTTTTTCTTGATTTTCACATGGGGTTTTCGTACTGCATAATGAACGAAAATTCAATCTAAAATTTGGGTTTTAATCCTGTTTATATTGGCTATAAATCTATTTGAATGGATTTCCAAATCAGTCGATGGTTTGGCTGCAAAACGCCTTCCAAGAGGGGTGTTGGACTGTCCTTACTGTCCTGTTTTAAACAGGTTTTTTCGTGATGTTCGCGTTGATCTTTCGATCGATCCAGCATACTATATTTAAATATATCTGAAGACAATTGACGGGGTATAGATTAGGTTTGTACCTGTGCGATCGTTTCGAGAAACGGTCAACTGTGGAGGAAGAAAACGAGGCGCAAAGTATGGTCGATCGCTGCACCGATACTGCTGTGTTCCCTGCACGCGCGTGCGTTTTTCGACCGTTCTCCGGCGAGCGGCGACGGCCCTCGGCGTCGCACACGTTCCTGGGGATGCGCCCAGGCCTGGAGGTCGGGGTGGCGTGGGGTGTTGGGTTTCGGAGTTAGGGTTTCGAGCGTTTGCGTTGATTCCCTCTCTCGATATATACTCGTGCGGGGGCTTCTCAGCGCTCGGCTGATTGCTGGGTTGGGGAGTATTGGAATGGTTTTGGGCCTGTTTGGCCCGGGAGCCTGGGGGTGTCCAATGGAGCTCGGGCTTTGTTGGAAAGGAGTTTGCTGCTGGGTCTTAAGCAATGGGCTGGGCGGACTACGGGCCTGGGCTGGGCCGACACTCCTTCTATTTCATTTTATCATATATATATATAAATCTATTTATATATATATAATCTATATACACACACGTATATATATATATATATATATATATATATATATATATATATATATATATATATGTACTCGTATACGTCTATTTATATATTGTATATATTCACGTATATATTTATATATATATATATATTTTTTTTCATACTCGTATACGTCTATTTATATATTTGTATATATTCACGTATATATATATATATATATTCACGTATATATATATATATATATATATATATATATATATATATATATATATATATATATATATATATATATATATATATATATATATATATATGCACACATATACACATATATATTATATATGTATATATACACATACATATATATATACATACCCATATACATATATATATATATATACACTTATATAATATTTATATATAAATACACATTTATATATTTACCTATATACACAATCCATATACATATTATTTATATACATATATATTTATTTATATTACTACGCATACACACATATGTTTATATATGACATGTACATGTATACTATAATTTTAATATAAGCTACCAATGTAACTTATACGTGCACATATACACATATACGATATATACCTACCTACCACAATTACGAGCAATAAATATTTAGTATAATTAATATTAGAAATTCAATTCTTAATTTTATACTAAAAATCATGCCAATAAAAATACAATGATATTATATATGTATATAAAAGCCCTATTTTCCATATGCCTTAAATACTCTTCTATATATATATAACCTAGATAATCTCCATAAAATCCAACATATATGTTAAGGAGAATTATTTACTATATTACTAAATAAAATATTATTCCTAATAACAAGCACATATAATACGTTTATATATATATATATATATATATATATATATATATATATATATATATATATATATATATATATATATATATATATATATATATATATATATATATATATTTATATATATATATGACAATTGTTCCTAGAATTGTCTCCAAAATTACCAAGGTAAAATACCAATATATGTCTACACTGACGTCTTGGTCACACTGCAACACCTCATGGACTTTGGCTTGGTTCGGGCCCAGTCCGAACTAATTTGGTATAACCGAATTTCCTAAAAGTCAAGATATTAATAAATAACTAATTTAATCATTTATAGGGATTAACTCGCAACTTGGCCTGGTTTTCCTAGTTAGGACACTCCTATGGCTCGGCATTCCCCTACCATGGCTAAACTCTAGTCAAAGCACGGCGCTGCACTATCCGTGCCATGATTCCTAGTCGTCTTGTACTCCATAACTCTACCATGGCTAAAGGCATCTGCCGTATTAATTAATTAAAATAATTATTTACAAGATTCTAAAATTACCATTTAAAACAAATAAATAAGTAAAAATATTTTTCAAAATTCCGGGAAGGGGAGCTACAAATCTACCCACCTTAAAAAATAATTTCGTCCTCGAAATTCTTATTCGTAACTATTCTAAAAATCAAAACCGACTATTACCTTAATCTCCTCAAATTCAATTTCTCCAAAAATAATTTATATCCTCCTCCTAGCCATTTTGTAACTTCAATCCTTGAGGACTTCTACCCACCTTTAGTCACACTATTTCCTCAAATCTCATGTCACTAAGACTTTATAATCATCCAACTACATGCAAAATTTCTACCAATATCTATCTACTGCTCATGGCATCTATAATCCCTTCCTATTTATCAAATAACCCTAACAAGCAATAAATTCACACAAATAGCCAAGAAATATTGATAAACTCTAATAAGCATGACCATTCTCGCTCCGAAATAGGAAGGACGTGAAGATAAGGAAGAATAATCAAAAGCAAATATGAAGTTCCCAAAGCGGTAGAGGGTATCCAATGATACAGATGGAATGAAAGTCTATGAACCATTGACTTATTTGCTTAGAGTGGCTACTCTAGCCCAGTCACTTGCTAAATCGAAGAACTCTTTGTTTCTCAGAGGGGCTTGCACTCTGTGCAATATAGAAGTTCCGTTCTCGAAATTTAATCTAAACAAGGTTCCATAATAGAACGGAATTTGAGGAGTCAAGATTGTGATCTTTTCCGTGGTTATTTAAACATACGAGCGAGGGATATAATGCAATACAAGATCGTGTCGCGACTTCCAGGTAGATGGAATAATGGTTACGAATGACTCCACATTCTAAGAGATGGAGTCTACATGATCGGTATAGGGATCTACCTCAAATAGTTCAGTTTTATTTATTCTAAATATGGTGGTATGTATGGAGGAGTTTTACTGGGTCTTAAAGGGTTCCTTGATTGGACATCAATCGTTGGTTGAAAGAACCTTGAATTTAATCTATATTGACTAGACAAGATTCCAATCATGACTATTTCTACCAGGTTATGGTAACCTAGAATAGGTTTTCTCCCAAATGGTTGAGCTAATTGCCATTTGGGTTGGTTAGCTAAGTCCCTAAAGTCCAAAATGCGCCCTTGGTGACCTTTGTGTTTAAGTATCACAAGAGGCCTCTATCGAGTGGCACACTAGTGGTATGTGCGTAGTGGACTTCGAGTAGATCACCACCACATATTGGGTCGAAGGAACTGAGTCAAAGTTGAGGCTCTAGTGGAAGTCGGAAAGTATACCGGTATTGTGGTAAGGGTTATAGCTAGTCCTTTTGAACTAAAAGTCGTACCATAAAAATAGAGTACAAGCAAACGGGTTTGAGTGGGACATGATATACCTAGATGAAGGTGGATTCGTCTAGACCTTGCATATAAAATTTGTTGGAAGATGACAGCTGGTCTCGTGCTCCGAATATTAATGACACGGCCGGGGACACAAAATGATCTAAATGGAAAGTGGAAGTCCAAGGGCACTAATTATCATCCTAGGAAAATTATCCAAATCAATCGGTAATCCTTGTTCGTCCTAAAATTTCTAGAAGGCTTACAGTCTACCCACCTTAGAAGCTAGGACATGGTTTAGGAATAATGAGGTTAGGAGGATTCAAAAGTCTGGGTATTGTACCTCGACTCTTGTTAACAAAGAATCAGGTACGGCATAACGGGATGCGGTAGATATAGTCAAGTCAAGAATCGTTCCTCAATAAATAGGAAAATGAGCGTGCACAATGACACATGGTCGAAAAATGGAATGACCTACTCGTCCACAGTATACAAGAGTTACCTACGGGGTAACCAACCCTAGGCACATCATTCGAAACGATTTCTAACAACTAAGTCGTGAGTTTCTATTCATCTCATGTCTAAACTGTGGGTTTTGGTCGAAGAAAGGTTGGGTTAAGGTTTAAGGATGTTTAGTTAAAGCAAGCTTCAAATAAATAATTAGAGGCTCACAACAATTGGTTTCTTGGGAATAGATAGTCTCTTAGGTTGGCATTTTGACTAAGGGTAAAATCCTAATCATTCTCAAATTTAGATGGCTCGAGAGTCTTAATAGTAGTTTCATGGTCGATGGAAGAACGAGTAACTCAATCACATGACTAGCTGATGGTAGCTACACTTGTGCCTACCATTATCATAGCCATGGAAATACTGTGAATCTATCTACCAATTACGAGCTTCCATCTTCCCAAATTAGTAAAAGACAAAAACAATAAAGAGTTCAAGAAAGATGTCATCGAATGCAATCACGTGATTCAAAGGCAAACGTATAATTCAAGAGGAATTGTCAAGGCAGTCGCAGATGAGATCATAGATACCTCAATATCTCAATCCACGTGGGATAATCAAAGTAGCGAATCGGGTGCACTACGGTTGATCAGACCGTAATACATCGATTCTGATTAGACAATATGCTAGTAGGCGTCCCCACTAAACATACGTCTTGAATCAAGCTCGAGAACAGAGTGAGCTTGCAAAACTAGGCTGTAGCAGCAGCATAGGTTAAGATAGTCAAATTATAGGTGTGCGAGATTTTTTGAAAGAAGGCACAAGTAGTTCGAGTTTTGTGAGAATCAAACCTTACCCGGTGTTCTTGCTTATACAGTCTTCCTACTATCTTCTTATCCATAAGGACTTGGTCGACTAATGGGTTATGACCTCTAACTTCTGTATTCTAGGGAAACCTATTAGTGTCAATCAATTTCCTCGTCAGTAAGTCACAAGGACTACAGAATGCTAGGTCGGGAGACATGCTACCCAACTTAAAAAACTTCCACTAATATCGGCTTTGGATCTTATGGGACATGCATGGCATTGTCCTATCCTCTATGGTATCCCAAACTTGTAATCATGTTTGAAGTTATTTCACCTCGGATTACGCCTCGCCCGTATACTCTGGCTGCGGTAAACCTTTGGTTTCGTAACTCTACATGATACAAAATCGAACACTTCTTAACTCTATCCAATATTGGCTCAAGGGTATCTACGATCAAGAGAGGACCACTAGCCATGGTTTTGGCAATATCCCATCACCTATATTTTCTTAAACTAATTTCACCTCTAGGGGTTGTGTCTCGCCAGTGCGCTGCTGGCTGCAGTGTATCCATAGTCTCTAAAATTTAATTAAATGGCGACAGTGTGCTACTGTCCTGCCATTATAAGTTAACTAACATTCCTTTAACTATATCTGTAAAACTTCATGGGCTTCGATAGATTCAAACAAGTTAACCATGAAATAAAGCATAAGCATTTGTCCTATCAGTCACAACCATTAAAATAAAGGATTGAACAGGGAAAAATAACTGAGGACAAAAGAAATACAAATATTCTAACTATTCCATGTGTATTCAAGCCTTTGAGGAAAAAAAAACTTGAATCGAAAACTAACTTGAGGTTCATCTATGGATAACATAAAAATAACAATTCTTAGGGCAAAAATAGGAACTAAATAGGCAATTTGACTAAGATGTGAGGATGATACCCAAAGGGGTAAGGAGAAGGAATTGCACCATTTATCAAGGTCAGATCATTATCTCTATGAAGCCCTGCCTCACCAAACGAATAGTCTATCCACATTGGATCATATCGTCCTATCTAGAGGAAATAGTGTACTTATGGAGATATGACAACTATCCAAAATCAATAACCCTCATCTATACAGCATGGCCTAGACTACCCATCGGTAATTTGTATAAGGGACTCCTAATCCTAGTCATTCTCTTAAATTAAATTAATCTTTGTTCGTGAATGAGCATGTTCTAGTCGCAGGCTCGCAATAGTACAACTAACTTAAGTACTATCATGAGTTCGCGTGATTTGCAAAGACTGACCTGCATGGGCCACCACAAAAACTTGTCACGACCCGCACCCGATTTTTTTTTTACGGATACGAGATGTGTCCAAGCCAGCCTACGCCGCAGTGTCGGCGGTAGAACGCTGTCACGGCCATGAAGATCAAATCACAAATAATGCTCATTCACATAATTAATTTAATTTACAATGATCACAAGTTTTACATTTGTCGAAAAATATAAACTTGTACAAATAAATGAATGACTACAACTCAACTATCTAGCTAGTCTCTAGGCTTTTGTCTGCAAGTATTCCCGTCACTTCCCAAGCTAAGTGAATCCACGGCTAACCTGAAAATGTTGGTTTCCAGTCAGAAATGGAACGAGCACAATTCACTGAATGTAATTTCAATAAAGAAAATGACTATAAAACAAAGGTTAGACATCAATCATGAGTTTGAAAATAAACAGGAAATACGAAAAATCAATAGTAAATAAATAGACACCAAATACTTTCCCCAACTACTAGAAGTACCTTTGATATGTGATCAGTCTGGGACACTACACCGTACGGTCTAGAGATCTACTTGCAGAAAAGTAAACACTGTCTACAGATCTACTTGCAGAAAAGTAAACGAGATCTACGAGATCTACTGCATAAAAGTAAACAATGTCTACGAGATCTACTGCATAAAAGTAAACAATGTCTACGAGATCTACTGCATAAAAGTAAACAATGTCTACGAGATCTACTGCATAAAAGTAAACAATGTCTACGAGATCTACTGCATAAAAGTAACGAGGTCTACGGTCGGATCACACATCCTTGGTACTTCTCATTCCCGACTCAATAATTTATAATAGAGTATAGAAATCACATAACCAATGACTAATCAATGAAATATAGTAAAGATCAATATCGAAATACAGACAATAAACTGTACTCGCCTGTGATCCTCTGCTGGTGAAACCGACAGTCTGAACTAGTCAATGTGCCACAATAGTCAAAACCCGTACAACAATTCCCGGAAGCTGAAATAAACATTACCAATGTTCTCAGAATAGTCAAATTAGCTAGGATTGCCTATCCTTAAGTCCAATTCTGGACACAGGGACAAAACGGTAATTTCGGGCCAAAACGGTGTCCGTCGTTGGACCCGCTTTGCACCGAAAAGCGTGCCAGAGTCAACGATCTCTAAAGTCGTCAAACTACATGTCTACAGATTTAGTTTTTCGATACGAACCCAACCGTATGTCCAAAGCTGGATTCCGGCGGGCCGTGCACAAAATCACCCGTCGAGTCGGACCGTGGGGCCTACGAAATGGCGATCCAATCAACTATCTCAGAATCGGACCAAACTTGACATACAGGACTAGAAAAATGATACGGTCCTGCTGGCGTAAGTTTTATCTCCATCCGATGAGCGTGCACAAAGTAATTGAGAAATGTGCAAAGTGCACGATACGGTGAATTTCGACGGATACGCATCAAATTCGTCGCGCACACGTGACCAATTTGAATTCCGTCAAAGCCCACACGACCACAAAACCGTTATGCAGCTTTCGATGCTTACGGTGCGCGACCACGTCGCCCGGTTTGGCGGGACGCACGTCGTGTTGATGAATTTTATTGATTTCTGAAAACTGTTTTACCAAGTTTTTCTTGATTTTCACATGGGATTTTCGTACTGCATAATGAACGAAAATTCAATCTAAAAGTTGGGTTTTAATCCTGTTTATATTGGCTATAAATCTATTTAAATGGATTTCCAAATCAGTCGATGGTTTGGCTGTAAAATGCCTTCCAAGAGGGGTGTTGGACTGTCCTTACTGTCCTGTTTTAAACAAGTTTTTTCGTGATATTCGCGTTGATCTTCCGATCGATCCAGCGTACTATATTTAAATATATCTGAACACAATTGACGGGGTATAGATTAGGTTTGTACCTGTGCGATCGTTTCGAGAAACGGACAACTGTGGAGGAAGAAAACGAGGCGCAACTATGGTCGATCGCTGCACCGATACTGCTGTGTTCCCTGCACGCGCGTGCGTTTTTCGACCGTTCTCCGGCGAGCGGCGGCGGCCCTCAGCGTCGCGCACGCACCTGGGGATGCCCCCAGGCCTGGAGGTCGGGGTGGCGTGGGGTGTTGGGTTTCGGAGTTAGGGTTTCGAGCATTTGCGTTGATTCCCTCTCTCGATATATACTCGCGCGGGGGCTTCTCTCCGCTCGGCTGATTGCTGGGTTGGGGAGTATTGGAATGGTTTTGGGCCTGTTTGGCCCGGGAGCCTGGGGGTGTCCAATGGAGCTCGGGCTTTGTTGGAAAGGAGTTTGCTGCTGGGTCTTAAGCAATGGGCTGGGCGGACTACGGGCCTGGGCTGGGCCGATACTCCTTCTATTTCATTTTATCATATATATATAAATCTATTTATATATATATAATTTATATACACACACGTATATATACATACATATATATATATATATATATATATATATATATATATATATATATATATATATATATATATATATATATATATATATATACATACTCGTATACGTCTATTTATATATTTGTATATATTCACGTATATATATATATATATATATATATATATATTATTTATATATATATATATATATATATATATATATATATATACATGCCCAAATATACACATTTATATTATATATGTATATATACATGCACACATATACACATATATTTATATATATACATGCACACATATACACATATATATATATACATGCACACATATACACATATATTTATAAATATATTTTTATTATATATTTATATATATATATATATATATATATATATATATATATATATATATATATATATATATATATATATATATATATAAATATATATATATATATATATATATATATATATATATACATGCACACATATACACATATATATTATATATGTATATATACACATACATATATATATACATACCCATATACACACACATATATATATATATACACTTATATAATATTTATATATAAATACACATTTATATATTTACCTATATACACAATCCATATACATATTATTTATATAAATATATATTTATTTATATAACTACGCATACACACATATGTTTATATATGACATGTACATGTATACTATAATTTTAATATAAGCTACCAATGTAACTTATACGTGCACATATACACATATACGATATATACCTACCTACCACAATTACGAGCAATAAATATTTAGTATAATTAATATTATAAATTCAATTCTTAATTTTATACTAAAAATCACACCAATAAAAATACAATAATATTATATATGTATATAAAAGCCCTATTTTCCATATGCCTTAAATACTCTTCTATATATATATAACCTAGATAATCTCCATAAAATCCAACATATATGTTAAGGAGAATTATTTACTATATTACTAAATAAAATATTATTCCTAATAACAAGCACATATAATACGTTTATATATATATATATATATATATATATATATATATATATATATATATATATATATATATATATATATATATATATATATATATATATATATATATATATATATATATATATATATATTTATATATATATGACAATTGTTCCTAGAATTGTCTCCAAAATTACCAAGGTAAAATACCAATATATGTCTACACTGACGTCTTGGTCACACTGCAACACCTCATGGACTTTGGCTTGGTTCGGGCCCAGTCCGAACTAATTTGGTATAACCGAATTTCATAAAAGTCAAGATATTAATAAATAACTAATTAAATCATTTATAGGGATTAACTCGCAACTTGGCCTGGTTTTCCTAGTTAGGACACTCCTATGGCTCGGCATTCCCCTACCATGGCTAAACTCTAGTCAAAGCACGGCGCTGCACTATCCGTGCCATAATTCCTAGTCGTCTTGTACTCCATAACTCTACCATGGCTAAAGGCATCTACCGTATTAATTAATTAAAATAATTATTTACAAGATTCTAAAATTACCATTTAAAACAAATAAATAAATAAAAATATTTCTCAAAATTCTGGGAAGGGGAGCTACAGTCATGAACAAGACACTAATAAATATTTTCTCTCAACATCCTAACTTAAAGGAATGAAACAATTAAATATCAAAAGTTAGAGTTAGGAATTATTTATATATATGAAACTATATATATCACGAATAGGCATACATAAAAAGATCAGAAATCAATTAAGAACATGTATCCATAATGCCAACCAAAAAGTCAAGAAGATATCATCAAAAGAAGACTTTAAGGAAGAAGCTAATTGATTCAAGAAGCACAAATTTGGTCAAAGGAATCAATAGCTAAAGTATGAGATAAGCATAAGTTTGAAGGTAACAAGTATAACTAAATACTCTTTAAGTCAATATAAAACTTTAGCTTAATTCATATGCCCACATGAAGATATTTATACAAATATATATATCAACATAAGAATTACGTGATCTACATGTAAATAGAAATTTAATGAATATAGTCATGTATCCTTAATGAATGTTTGAAAAACTATCACAAATTCAAACCACATATAAATAATCTTTATTAGGCGAGGTTTAATCAAAATAAAATATGAGAATCAATAACGAATATATTATATAAGCACAAGGTTAAAATGGAAGTATAAGTGTATACTTGTCAAATGATAAGAAGCTTGTGCTAAACACATATATTCACAAATACCGTTTAATGTAAATATGACATATTAAATACAAACCGGCAAGAAGTAACTATTTCAAAAACTTTAAAGATGGAGAGTTAAAATCATATTAACTCAAATCAAAACCAAGCTCCTATGGACTATAGTGATATGCATGCTTTATAAATAAAGATTAAGAATAACGAGCATGCATATATAAATGTGTCACACTAATAGAAAATGAGTGATAAACTACATAGTGTGAACTAATCATTTAAGCCGAGTAACTAGTCATGCTAGATAAAAGAATTAATAAAAAAATTAACTAAGCGTGCTAGTATTATATCTCACATTGATTTATATAAGAGGCAACTAAAGGATATCAATGTGAGCTAGTAGCAAGATATCAAGAGAAACATGCTAGATTCTACAAATATAAACAATTTAAAGAGAATTGTTTAGCATGTTACCAAAGTGGCTCTAGTGGCCACGCTTGTGTTGGTGCAATTGCTTGGATGATGACCTTTGAGCTTTGAAACCACCAACACGCTCCTCGGTGCTGTGTCCCGATATAAGAAGCTTTACCTACAACATTAGACGAAGACTTTAGTATCCAAATAAACTTGGATCCACATTTGTTAGCTTTAGAGACCCATATACTATTTACTCTAGCATTGGTAGAAAAACTCCTACGAATAGGACAAGTTAAGCTAATGTGTCCAATGCGAGAGCAATAGAAGCACCTAATACTAGCGTGTGTACATGTATCGGAATGAGTATGGTTATGAACATGTGACACACAAGAATGATGAATATCTCTAGAGTGAGCATGCATGCATTTGGTCTTAAGAATATCATGTTCTATTAGTAAATCATCATGCAAACAAGTAAGAGAATCAAATTTAGCATTTAAAGCATAATTCTCTTTTTCAAATAAAGCAATTCTAGAAATAAAATTATCATTTTGTTTCTTTAAAGAGTCAATAAAAGAATCATGCAAATGATTTATCTCATGTGTTTGCCTCTTAAGATCTTCTATTAGTGAGGAAAGAGATTTAATTTCCAAAATTAAAGCCTCATTCAAACTCTTTAAAGAAATACAAGATGAGTTTTGAGAATCAAGTCTAGATAATAAATTATTGTTTTCATTTCTCAAAAACTCATTAGATTCTTCTAAATGAATAACCTTTTCTGAAAGTTCTTCATTTGTAGAATGAATGTCATCAAGAATCCCTAAGGATTGGTTAGCCATGGCTTTCCACTTAGAGCATTTCTTGCATTTAGAAGAAACATGATTGTCCATGCTACTAGAAGTAAAACTCTCTTTATCGGAGGAGGAGTAGGAGGAATACGATGCCATAAAAAATTAACAAGGATCTATTCTAAGGATGTTAAGCCTAACAATAGAGTCCTTGCTCTGATACCAAATGTAGGAACCCTAGAGGGGGGTGAATAGGGTCAAGCTAACTAATCAAGCACTTAGCACAAGCTAATTGGCAATTTAAAAATATAAGTGCAAGAGAAAAAGCAATAACAATACTGATACATGATATATCCTAGTATCCTCCCAAGAGGCACTCCAGTCCCGGAACTATCTCCGGCTTTAATCCACTATTTGAGTAAGTAGTTACACACGAGTTTGGATCCGAAGAACTCGCCAACTTCTTACACGAGAGCTTTAGTCCGAAGGCCTCTCCGACTTCAACTGAGAGTTTGGAAACGAAGACTCTCCAACTTCAACCGAGAGTTTGGATACAAAGACTCTCCAACTTCAACCGAGAGTTTAGATACAAAGACTCTCCAACTTCAACCTTTCACAATAGGTTTTGATCTCCTTATACAACTAGATGAAGATCTTACTTTTCAACTTTATAACTCTAACATAATTTGTGGATGGCAAATAAAAGCTTTGTAGAGTTGTTTGTGGATAGGCTTTGGTGGTTTAGAAATTTTTAGGCTCAAAGCATCAACCTTGAATGAAGGAATTCAAGTCTATTTATAACCAAAGTATTGAAAAGAGCTCAAAGACAACTTTTCAGTCAGCGAACCGGTATGTCGTCGGTATGAACCGGCATACCGTCGGTATACCGGTCTAGAATGCAACGGCTAGAAATATAGCCGTTAGGATCATTAAATGCTCGAAATTCGACCGTTGGAGTTTCAACGTTACTAAATCGGTATACCGTCGGTATAGATCGGTATACCGTCGGTATGCCAATTTTATAGACATAAACTTTCTATGAACAAAATCGGTATGCCGTCGGTATAGACCGGTATACCGTCGGTATGCCGATTTTGTAGACAGAAACTTTCTGTGAACAAAATCGGTATACCGTCGGTATAGAACGGTATACCGTTGGTATGCCGATTTTTATCCAAAAATGATCCTGGGCTAATTTCTACCCTAGCTTTCGATTTTATCATCTATTTATTGTGTTTACAATTATTCCTAACACTCATTACAGACTCCAAAATACTGTAGCCGGTGCAGGCTTCTTCAGAGTCTTGAGATGATGATGGCATGGCATGGCTTCTTTCCTTGATAGATGTTGGCTTTTTCCCTTGGCGGTACTGCCCCCTCGACCTCCGTCCGCTGACCGGGTAGTGGAACCCCCGAGTGCGTGGCTTCGGAGATGTCGTCGGGTGTTTCAGAGAAATCTTGTGGGATCCGTCGTCTTTGGTCCACCATAATTTCTTTATTGCATATGTCTACATTGATCTTGCTTATTGCTTTTCTGTATGTACATGTTAGACGAACAAAGCAATATACATAGTAACAAGTATGATAAGTTTAATGCACATTAGGATAATACTGAGTTTAAGTATAAGTGCTAAGGTGATAGCATAAATGTTAGTGATATCATAATGATTAAACTTAATTAAACGACCACAATAAAAAATATAGTTTTGATTTTGGCAACCCGATTAAATTTAAGATAGATAAGCTCATATCACTAATATGTAAACCAATAGACATATATCACCAAAGGTATAATTATAAGTAGAAATGCTATAGCGATAGTATAAAGATTAGTGATAATGAAATGCTAAACTTAACATATTAACCATATTAAAAAAACATGATACTATCATTGGGCCAACAAGCGTAGTTTAAGAAAGGGAATCTCTAGTCTTTAATATTGACGTTTGTTTCCGTTGTATAACTGTGATGAATATGCAAAGCATCTTTCACACAAAATAGTTCTCGACCAGACACTGTGATCGACTGTTGAGTATTTGGTAGGAATGGGCAAGAAAGCAGCGAGACCGACTAGAGCATCTGCTTCTATATTCTATAGTCGAGGCACGTGCTCGATGAAGAATCCAACGAAAGTAGACGCCAACTCGATTGTTGCTCTGTGATAGGGGATGAGATCTTTATGATAAACTTAATAATCCCTTCGGACTTGACTAACTATTAGCTTAGAATCATCGTATGCTTCTAGATAGTCAACTCCCAGTTGTTTTGCCAGTTGTAGGCCGATTAATAGGGCATTATATTCAGCCACGTTTTTGGTGCATGGTTCTACGAAAGAATATGCACAATTTATAACCAGATGATCAGGTGACATAAGCACGACACCTACTCCAGCCATAATATTTCCTTTGGGTCCTGTTCTTGATGCACCGTCAAAGAACATTCGCCAAATGGGAATTTCTTCAGTTGCAGTGTTAGACTCTACTACTTCATCGGGGATTTCGTCGTAGAGTTTGGAAGATTCTGGCACCGGATGAGCTGCCAGGAAATCAGCTAATGCTTGGCCTTTTACTGCCTTCTGAGGAACGAAGAGCATATCATATGGAGTCAATAGCATTGCCCATGTAGCTAAACGGGAATTGAGAGAACCCGGTTTAGTCATGAGTATTCTGAGAGGTTTGACTTTAGATATGATGTGGATAGTCTGCCAAACACATAGTGGCGTATCTTCTGGATGGCAAATACTAGTGCAAGGTATTCCTTTTCTACAGGTGTATATCTGTGCTAGGCACCCACCATTGTGCGGCTGAGGTAGTAGATTTCCTGTTCATGGCCGCCTTCATTCTTCTGAGCTAATAGGGCGCCAAGAGAATGGTCCATAGCACAGACATATAGTAATAAAGGCTTCCCCATTATTGGAGCTACCAATACTGGGGGGCTTGTGAGATACGCCTTGATGTCGTCGATTGCACGTTGACATTGTTCAGTCCACACAAAAGATACACCTTTCTTTATGAGCTGAGTGAATGGTTGACACCTTCCAGAAAGGTTTGAAATGAATCGTCTGATGTAGGCTAGCCTGCCTTGCAGTCCGTATTGCTCTTTGAGGTTTCTTGGAGGATGCATATCGAGGATAGCCTTCACTTTCTCCGGGTCAAGATGTATACCCTTTGAAGTGATAACGAAACTAAGGAACTTGCCGCTGGAGACTCCCAGAAAAGACTTGGTTGGATTCATCTTGAGTTTGTGTACACGTATTAGTTCGAATACCGTTCTCAAGTCTTGGAGGTGGTTGCCCTTGAGACGACTTTTTACTGCAATATCGTCTATGTAGCACTCTACTGTTTTGCACAAATGATCACAAAAAATTGTGTTCATGGCTCGCTGGTATGTCGTCCCTACATTTTTCAATCCGAAGGACATCACCGTATAGCAGTATACCCCCAACAGTGTTCAAAAAGATATGTGCTTCTTATCGTCGGGGAACATCTTGATCTGGTTGTAGCCTGAGAACCCATCCATGAAGGACATCCGCTCGAAGCCACAAGTATTGTCGATCATTACGTCGGCGATCGGTAGAAGGAACTCGTCTTTCGGGCATGCAGAGTTCAAATCACGGTAATCGATACAGACTCAAACTTTACCATTCTTTTTTATGACTGGAATGAACCCAGTCAGGGTGTTGTTCTTTGCGAATGAATCCACTGAAAATGAGCTTCTTGACTTCATTTTCGATGGCCTCCTTGACATCTGATCGGAATCGTCGTTGTTGCTGCTTCACTGGCTTAGCTTTAGATGAAATATTCAGGCAGTACATAGCGACTTTAGGATCCATGCCTCGCATGTCTTCATAGCTCCATGCAAAGATGTTGATGTATTCTCATATAAGCTGTATAAGAGATTGGCGCTCATCGTCAGATAGACTTTTGCTGATGAAGATTGGTTTAAAAGATGATTCATCTCCTAAATTGACTTGGATGACTTCGTCTTCGGTAGGTGGTTCACGTTGTTTAAAGCGCAGCTCCTACCTAGTATCCATCTTTTGAGCCCATTATTCAAGCTTGATCGATTGGACATCATCCGCAATTTGGTCAACATAAACCATATTGGCGGACAGAGTTACTTTTAATATGTCGCCAATGCTGGAGTCTGAGTCCCAGAGGAAGGAGTCAGAAGAATGAAAACAATGATCTGCTTCATTATATGATCTTTTGGGAGTTGTTGGAGGAGTGACATAGCACAAACCAACATCGTTTCGTTGATAGTAGTTCTCGGGTTTGCCTGGAGGAGCAAAGTGTCGTATTGGCAATCGTCGTCCCTGACCGTAATTTATCCCCTGGTCGCTTTTGATGTCATATCCCATGTTCTGGATGATATTCTTGGCCTGCCAACTATATCGAAAAAGTTGTATTTTTCCATAGTCATAATCAGCTTCCGTGTTGTGCTTGGGAGAAGTAGAGTCTGGAACGAACTTTCTCTCACCAATTATATGACCGAAGATGATAGTTCTTCATCCTTCTTTCTGGAGGGAACGAAGAAGTAGTAGATATCTTCTGGGTAAACTTTTCCCGTATGTGAGGTGTCGTGATCGGCATGCAGAGGTGTGGTCATATGCCGTGCTCTAGAGCGTATATCGTATCTATGTAGTGGTTTACATATTGATAAACATCGGGGTAATTCAAAGATAAACCTTTACTAAGAAAATACGCAAGTTCTTCTTCAGGGATAACATCATCCGCTGAAGGTACATTATTATGAGTATTGATATACTCATTGAGAGGATCATCATCTGGAAGAGGAGCCACGGTCTTGGCCAAGTTCACCACGTAGGATAATTCTTCAGGATTTTGAGGATGGACATCAGCAGGTTCCTTCCGGGTTGTCTTGCTGAGAGTGATGGTCAATGGTTTGACCTTGTCAGGGCTCTTCTTTTTCACCCAGATTGTAAGAGGCTACGGAGTACTTTTTGGAGTAGTACGTCCTTTGACTTGGATAATCAGGGGACCATCATTGGAGGATAAACTTGCTTCGGCTTCATTGTCAGCTTCGTTGCCCTCATCCTTGGGGGCTGAGATTGGTAAAGTACCGAATCTCCGTAGTAGGCCTCGATACCCTTAAAAGGATCAACATCGGCAAACTTCATCTTCAAGACACCGTCGCTGTTGACGTACTTGAAACACTGGTAAAGTGTGGAAGGAAGGATCATGTTCTCATGTATACGTTGTAGGATACATTGGCATCGATCACATACCAAGAAACCTCCATTCGGAGATCACCGATCTGGCACTTAAGATGGATCTTGCCCAACGGGTGGCTTTGACCAGCATTGAAAGCCATGATAGTTGTATTGGTTATAGATAGCTTGTGCAGAGGGATCCCCAGAATTTGAAGTAAACTTCTAGGAATGATGCTGAGGGAGGATCCTGGATCGATGTGCATGTGGTCCACCTTGATCGCCTTGATATACCGTGTATAGTACAGGGGTCTATCATGACGATTATCTTTGAGTAATATGTCCTCCTATGAAAAGGTGGTGTTGGCACCACTTCCATAGTACTGTGGCAGTGAGGACAAGAGACAGGGTCTTCAGCGGGGGCTTTGACTTCAGCGAAGTAAGAGTCAGCATGTAGTAATACCTCACTTAAGGCCTTTCGTGTTTCTTTAGAGAGTCGCAACAGATCAAACAGAGATAACCTGGCAGGTGTATTGGCTAACTGTGCCAGTATATCAAAGTTGTAGGGCCGATCCATGCCCTCGGGAGCTGACGCCTTCAGAGACTTATCAAATCGCGTCTCCTTCTGCTTGGTTTTGTCCGTAGTTGAAGGCTTAGAAGGGCCGACTTCTGAGCTTGTGGGGATAGCAGGAGCTTGAGAATGTACTGCTTCTTCTTGTACAGGATTGTATGTCCGAAGATAAGTCTTCTTCGATCGCGTCTCGCCAGATAGAACCTCGTAGATGGGAGAGGATACCATATGGCATGACTTGTATTCCTTGCCCTTTTTTGCTTTGGGAGGTACTGAAGAACAGTTTGGCAACTCTAGAGGGGGGTGAATAGAGTTTATATAGAAAAATAGCCAATTAAAAATAACTCTTTCACCAACATTCAATAATCAGAGTAAAGTGCGGAAAATAAATAAAGAGCAGAAGAGCATACGCAAACACAGCGATTTTAACCTGGTTTCCCTCGTGGAGGACTAGTCCAGGCCTGAGAACTCTAGCTCAGGATTAAATCCACTATTTGTGAAATAGTAGTTTACAACCCGTGCCTTTTCTTCAGAAGAGCACGTCAACTTCTAACAGAGGATCGCAGTGGCGATTTGCTTGGAATTGTCCAAGCGACTTCTTCAACTCTTGCACAAGAATCCTAACTGAGAGATGCTGAGCACTCGAGACTTAGGAGGCTTGTGGCTAGTAGATGGGAAGGGTATGGCTTATTGAGCTTATAAGAGAGAAGAGAAGAGAAGATTGAGTGAAGTGAAATGAGAGAATTTATGCCCTATTTATAGTGTTTTTATAGGCAGAATTCGGCCAGAATTCGGGTAGGAAAATTCAAAAATTTGGCCGTTGGACAGCTAGCAACCAGCTATCCCTAAAATTAGGGTTCCTGATTTCTAGGGGACAGAGTTCGGCCCGAACTCTGTGTGGAGGCAGAGTTCGGCCCGAACTCTGTCTCCAGAGCACAGAGTGGTTCTAAGGGGACCAGTGGGCAGTTTTTGGTTCAGTGGAGCTTGGGATTTTGGGTAGGTTATAGACTAAGTTCCAAGAGCTCAGCAAGACTCAGAATACATAAATCTAGACTCAATGAAATCATAAAATACAGACTCCAGAACACACTGAGAGCCGGAGACTGAGCTGTCATCTGTCTTGAACTGAATGCAGTCGTCGTGTGTCGTATTGAATTAATACAAATATTATTTGGTCAATGTAGTCAATATTTGGTTGACTGTGACTTTGTGTCAACAATCTCCCCCATATTGATAATTGACAAAATAATATAAGTATATTTCAATATTCATACCTGGACACAGTTGATTGTAACATAGTTCCATAGCTCCCCCATACACGATGCCTGAGCTAAGAGAAAATAGCTCCCCCGTAAACCATGAACGGTGTCGAGCTAGAAGCTATAGCTCTCCCCCTTACAAAATGCATAGTACCTGTGATCTGATAGATAATATTTTCCAGAGCAAGAGGTACAGATATACACAGATATACGAATGCATAGAACCAGTATGATATCTAATAAACAATAAAAATATACATTATTTCTCCCCCTTTTGGCAGTTAGCAATATAAAGAAGCAATGAATATTAATGCAACCACACCAAGCAGAGAAGAAACAGTAAAATACTAAGCAAAATAAGTCACTGACATAGAATGATAATAAAGACAGATAATGTCATCCACCAAACCAAGTGGCCAACACATAAACAGAGTACATAAAACCAGCTACATAAATCCATAAGAAACTAAATAACTGAAATCAAAAGTAACTAAGATCATCATCAGTGGCAGCAGCAGCAGATAGTAGCCAATCTCCATCATGGAGCACGAGATGGTCCTGGAACATCTGATGGACCATGGAAGGAGCGACGAGGGTCCACAAAAGCATCATCCGGATCCATGTAATGCATAACCCACGGATCATCAATGCGATAACCCGTACGCGCTGGATCCCTCTCCATGGGAATGTGCAGATGCTGAGACAGAGAGTACCGGATATCATGCAGAGAGTTGCCGAGAGCACTCATCTGCAGAGTGGTACGATAGTCCAGCTGTGTCCAGCGATCGTCCTCAAGAGTAAAACGATCCCGGAGCATGGTCTGAATGGACTCAAGAGTGGCAGGTGGAGGTGGTGCATCCTGACCAAAAGGAGGGGCGTCAGGCTCCTCATCAGCAGAATGCTCAGATGACTCAGAAGCAGCGACAGGCTGAAGGCGTCGTGCTTTGGATAGAAAGGCAGGTGCAGGCAGGAACGGACAATCATGGATAGGAATGATGAAGGCACAAAAAACGAAAGGAAGATAGAGAGGATAAACCAAAGCTCTTGGTTTCTTCCGACAGTTGATCATCCAATCCATCATAGTCCGTGGAAAGTTGAATGGAATACGATAGTGGAGATGATATAAGGCGGAGATCTCAAGATAAGTGACTTCATCTGTTGAGCCAGCCTTGGGTAAGATGGTGTTAAAAACCATTCGGTGAAGCTCACAGAAGTAGGGGTTGAGATGCTTGGCCATAAGTTTGCGAGGACTTATGTTAGGAGCACATAATTCCTCCTTGAATCCTTCAAGAGAAGTATCGCCAACAAATTGAAATTGACGTGCTTCCACAAGTTTATTCCAAGTATCAAGATTAACAAGATCAAGAAAATCCCCCAACTCAGAATCATTGAAGGCGATGTCAATACCGGCAACCCGGGAATAGATGTGTGTTGCATCAAAAGTTAAATTGCAATAGAACATTTGGATTGCACTACGGTAGATGACAGAATTTGAAGCAACTAAAGCATCCAAACAAAGATCATGGAATAAAGACTCATATTGAGAAAATATTGTGAAATTGATGGGATGGCCCCCAAACACCGGACGAGTCCTAAAATCGCTAAACCATTCATTAGAGGCGTCTAGCGATACAAATAGACGGTCGTCGTATGTGTTAGGGTCATCGGGACTCGGCGGATTGAACAACGGATGAATGGGGTGTTGTTCAACTACTTGTTCAATCGGAGGAGGAGGATTCGAAGAGGAAGCACCCTCGGTTCGGATCCTCTTCCCGCGATTGGGCAAGCGTGGAGCCATTTACAAGAAATTGGATATCTTGAAATGGAGAGAAATAGAGAGTTATACCTGAAAGTAATGTCAAACAGTTGAAGAGAACGTTGAAAAACCCCTTTCCCTTGATTTTGAGAAGAAATAGAGCACTCTAGATCAAAAACTAGGGTTAGGGTTTGAAGGAAGGAGTTTGGAGAGGTGAAGAAGGAGGTAATATGGGAGGAAAGAGAAGGAATCCCGACATAAAGTAGGGCTTTGTCTTTGGTCGGGTAGAATAATGACCATTGGATTAGAAAAGATCCAACGGCGGAGCTAGATCCCGATTCTGGAACCTACGGACCGAACTCGGCCCGAACTCTGTTAGGGGCAGAGTTCGGCCCGAGTTCTGGATCAGTGGTCCAGAACAAAATTCAGGCTGAAAAATGATTAAGTGTTGAACAAAAAGAGATACAATTTTGAGAAACCCAATAAAGTACATAGAGAGATTTACAAAGGTCAGAATCAACTTTAGGAAGATCAATTTGGCAATAATAAATCGTAACAAACCATATAATAAACAAGGAAATATATTGTAATTCAGTATTTCAAATTTTCCATGGGTTAGCTGCAGGGGCCGGATCCCAGCTAGCGGTAGTCCTGAGGACTAGTGCACCGTGTCGCTTAGGCTTTTACGCCTTTTTGTCAGAAGGACCCTTTCGGCTTGTACCCATAATAAATTTGTCATAAAAGAATCAAAATATACTCGATATTTACGCAGGTAAGTCTCAACTTATAACTGCTTCATCCAAAATTCCGAGTTCACGACAAAGATAATTGAAGCGCTCTTCGGATAATGGCTTAGTAAAGAAATCTGCTAGCTGGTGATCAGTGTCAATAAATTCTAAGTTAATCGTGCCATTTTGCTGATGATCACGCAAAAAGTGGTGTCTGATCTCAATGTGTTTAGTGCGTGAGTGGCAAACAGGGTTCTTAGTCAAATTGATGGCACTAGTATTGTCACAGAATATAGGAATATGCATGAAAGATAACTTATAGTCTTCAAGGGTTTGCTTCATCCACAGAATTTGTGCACAACAACGCCCAGCTGCTATGTATTCAGCTTCTGTTGTGAATAGTGCGACAGAGTTCTGCTTCTTGCTAAACCATGAGACTAAAGCCTTTCCTAACAAATGACACGTGCCGCTCGTACTTTTACGGTCGACCTTGCATCCAGCAAAATCAGCATCAGAGTAACCGATGAGGTCAAATGATATTGACTTGGGATACCATAGGCCCACTGTAACCGTACCCTTAAGATATCGAAAGATACGCTTAACCGCGGTCATGTGAGATTCCTTAGGATTTGCTTGATATCTAGCACATAGGCAAACACTAAACATGATATCGGGGCGACTAGCAGTTAAATAAAGTAAGCTGCCTATCATACCTCGATACTTACGTTGATCAACGGGTTTACCGCTCTCATCTGGTTCGAGTTTGGTTGAAGTAGCCATTGGCGTGCTAATTGGTTTGACGTTGTCAAGGTCGAACTTCTTCAGCATGTCCTTGGTATACTTCGATTGACAGATGAAAGTTCCATTTGCCAGTTGCTTTACTTGCAGGCCAAGAAAGTAGTTGAGCTCTCCCATCATGCTCATCTCAAATTCTGTCTGCATACACTTGGCAAATTCTTGACAAAGAGTTTCATCAGTAGACCCAAAAATAATATCATCAACATAAATTTGAATCAACAGAATAGTGTCTTTAAAAGATTTTATAAACAGTGTAGTATCAATTTTCCCTTTTGAAAAACCTTTCTCAAGTAAGAAGTTACTTAGCCTTTCATACCAAGCTCTGGGGGCTTGTTTGAGGCCATAAAGTGCTTTCTTTAGCTTGAACACGTGGTCGGGAAATTTGTGATTTTCAAAGCCAGGAGGTTGTTTCACATAAACTTCCTCCTTAATAAAACCATTCAGAAAAGCACTTTTAACATCCATTTGAAATAATTTAAAGTTTTGAAAATTAGCAAAAGCACAAAGCATCCGAATGGATTCTAGTCTAGCAACAGGAGCATACGTCTCATCGTAGTCGATACCTTCCTCTTGGTTGTATCCTTGAGCTACTAGACGAGCTTTGTTACGTGTGACTGAACCATCTTCATTTACTTTGTTTCTAAAAACCCATTTAGTACCAATTATAGAGTGATTAACCGGTCTAGGAACGAGTTTCCATACTTGGCTTCTCTCGAATTGGTTGAGTTCTTCTTGCATAGCAGAAATCCAAAATTCATCATTAAAAGCTTCAGAAATGTTTTTAGGCTCTACTTGTGAAATGAAGGCAGTGCTAGCAACAGAGTCTCTTAGTGATGATCTAGTAGTTACTCCACGTGAAACTTCTCCTATAACTAAATTTTCTGGATGAGAAGGTTTGAAAGAGAATTTCTTAGGCAAACCCTCCAGAGAATTAGTTTCGGTTAAAGTATTCATTGGAGTAGAAGTTGATGGCTCAACGTCATCATCAAGAGTGCTTGCTGCACTGTTGTCTTCATCAAAAGTTACATTTGTTGACTCTTCCACAATAAGTGAGCGTTTATTGAAAACTCTATATCCCTTACTCTTGGCGGCATAACCAAGAAAGATACCATCGTCAGCTTTGGCATCAAATTTGCCTAAGTTGTCTTTGGTGTTAAGGATAAAACATCTACAACCAAAACTTTAAAATAAGAAACATTGGGGGTTCTCCCAAACCAAAGCTCATAGGGTGTTTTCTTCGTAATAGGACGAATCAGCACCCTATTCAAAATATGGCATGCTGTACTAACAGCTTCTGCCAAAAAGTATTTCGGAAGTGAAAATTTATTCAACATGACTCTGGCCATATCGTCGAGAGTTCTATTCTTCCGCTCCACAACACCATTTTGTTGAGGAGTTCTAGGACAAAAAAATTCATGATCAAAACCATTTGCATTACAAAAACTTTCAAAATCATAATTTACGAATTCGCCTCCATGATCACTTCGGATTCGAGTAATCATGTAGCCTTTTTCGTTTTGAACTTTCTTTACAAAAACTTTGAAAGCAGAAATAGCATCGCTCTTATTAGCGAGAAAGAAAACCCAAGTAAATCTCGAAAAAAAAAAACATCAACAATAACAAATGCATACAGTTTGCCACCAAGGCTAGCTATTCTACTAGGACCAAATAAATCCATATGAAGTAGTTGCAAGGGTCTAGCAGTACTTACAGAGTTGATGGAATGAAACGAGGATTTTGTTGCCTTGTTTAGTTCACATTCGGCACATACCGTATCCTTTTTGAATGTGATGTCAGGCAATCCTCTCACTAGCTTCTTGGTAGAAAGCCTGGATATAGCATCCATGTTGGCGTGACCAAGACGCTGGTGCCAAAGTAGTCGTTCGTCTTTGTGGGCATATAAACATCTACCTGCATTGTTAGTATTTATAGAAAGATAGAAAATATAGATGTTATCCTCTCTTTTCCCTTCAAAAACAATGTCTCCTGTTGACCTATCATAGATGTAGCAACTGTTTTGTCCAAAGTTAATGTCATATCCATGATCAGCAAGATGACTAATGCTGAGCAGGTTATGCTTTAACTCGGTCACTAGGCAGACATCCTTTATTACAGGAGAGGGAGGATGACCAATGATACCATTACCTATAATGTGCCCTTTGAGATTGTTACCGAAGGATACGTATCCTTCTCTCTTCATCGATAGTGATGCAAAAAGGTTTGCGTCTCCCGTCATATGTCGCGAGCATCCACTATCGAGAATCCACTTACTTTCAGTTGAGGAGGGAAGGTCCACCTACATTAAGAGTAGATGTGACCTTTGGTACCCGAGTTCTTGAGGGTCCTGAAAAGTTAGTCTTTGGGAACCAAGCATATATCCTTTTATCTACAAGTCTTCTAACTCTGCACTGTGGTGAGATGTGTCCATGTAATCCACAATAAGTACAGATAGCATTCTTGTTTATACTAGGAGTATGAGAATGATATTTATAAGCAACAGGATGAGGATGGACATGATGTGAAGAGTTAGCATGGTGAGGATGATTATGCATGGAATAAGTGGTATGGTGATGGTGTCTTTGAGGCATAGAATGATGGTATTGTCTATGATGAGTGACATGCTGATATTGTCTAGATGGCATGGCATGATAATTTTGTCTATATGGCATGACATGACGATTTTGTCTATATGGTATATGAGGACCTCGTCTATATGGCATTGCATGATGATCTTGTCTATATGGCATGACATGATGATTTTTATGTGTGAAGTGCTGTTGATTGTGTCTTTGTGCATGATGCTTGTGTACTGAGTGAGAATTGTTCTTACGTGCACGTGGTTTGTGAAAGTTTGTGTATATGAATGCATGGTTATGTGCTGCATGAGAATGACTTGGTTGACTAGCATGAGTGGTGTTGTGCCCATGTGATTGGGTTTGAGGTTGAATAACCTGTTTACCCAATTTGGTTTCTAATCTTTTAGTAACAGCTTGCAGTTCAGTAACCTTAATATTTAAGCCATATATCTTAGTCATGGAAATCTTGTGTCTACTCTTTTCTTCAGCAAGCAACGTGTTGAGTGTAGTGATTTCTTGAGTTTGTTGCTCAATACGTGCTTCAGCATCATGCAAGCTTAATTTGAGCTTGGATACTTCATCAGCGTCATTAGTGGGTGATGTGTCTCTAACATTATCAAGAAGTAAGGAAATTCTTTGTATCTCATCTTCTAGACTTTTAATTTTGTCCTTGGCATGTTTATATTTACCGATGACCTTTTTATGATCATCGAGTAAATCAGTGAAAGCATCGCCAAGTTCATCAAAAGAGAAGTCATCCAGAGTTTCGTTAGATACCTTGTTAGACGTCGCCATCAGGCACACATTTGCTGTATCTTGAGGAGAGTCCTTTTCTTCCTCAGAGTCACTTGCTTCACTCTCATGCCAGATGCCTGTGTTGGCATATTTCTTTGATGAGTTCTTTTTGTATGGCTTCTCATAGCGGTTGCTCTTCTTCAGGAATGGGCAGTCTTTTCGGACATGTCCAGTTTTCTTGCAACCGTAACAAGTTGGTTCTTCTTCATCGTCTTCTTGAGATTCCTTCTTCCTTCGATTGAAGCGAAGGAATTTCTTGAAGTTGCGAACCATGAGAGCTTGTTCTTCATCATCCGAATTATCTTCTTCGGTCTCATCATGATTAGCTCTTCGTTGATGAGCTTTGAGTGCGATCTCCCTGGTCTTCGGAGCAGGCTCTTCGAAGTCCTTGAGGTCAAGCTCGTGAGTCATAAGCTTACCCATCAAGGTCTCCATTGACATTGTTGTGAGATCGTTTCCTTCTATGATGGCTGTCACCTTAGGGTTCCAAATCTTTGGTAGCCCTCTGAGCAGCTTACGAATCTTTTCGTGGTTTGAGTATTGCTTTCCGAGCGAAGATAGAGGATTGATGATGTCGAGGAATCTTGTGATCATTTGAGTGATCGTCTCACTTGGCTTCATCTTGAAGGCTTCGTATTCTTGAGTGAGACGGCTTATTTTAGATTCCTTGACCTGTGTGGTTCCTTCATGCGTCACTTCTAGAAGTCTCCATACTTCATGGGCAGTGGTGCAAGTAGAAACCCTGTTGAACTCATTCCTGTCTATAGCACAGAACAAAGCATTAATAGCCCTAGCATCTAGACTTTCCTGTTTCTTCTCCTTGACAGAATATTTGTCGTGTGGTTTCTCAATGAGGTCACCATCGACAACTATCCTGGCGGGCTTTTTGTAACCGTCAGTGACGACAGTCCACAGGTCAAAGTCTAGAGACTTAAGATAGAAGCTCATCCTTGTTTTCCAATATGTGTAGTTAGTTCCATCAAATAGGGGAGGCCTATGAGTGGACTGACCTTCACCATGATTGGAAATCAAGGATTGTGTGGTTGCCATGGATCAGCTCTTAGGATGTTAGTCCTTGTAAAGAGAACAGAGCTCTGATACCAATTGAAGAACAGTTTGGCAACTCTAGAGGGGGGTGAATAGAGTTTATATAGAAAAATAGCCAATTAAAAATAACTCTTTCACCAACAATCAATAATCAGAGTAAAGTGCGGAAAATAAATAAAGAGCAGAAGAGCATACGCAAACACAGCGATTTTAACCTGGTTTCCCTCGTGGAGGACTAGTCCAGGCCTGAGAACTCTAGCTCAGGATTAAATCCACTATTTGTGAAATAGTAGTTTACAACCCGTGCCTTTTCTTCAGAAGAGCACGTCAACTTCTAACAGAGGATCGCAGTGGCGATTTGCTTGGAATTGTCCAAGCGACTTCTTCAACTCTTGCACAAGAATCCTAACTGAGAGATGCTGAGCACTCGAGACTTAGGAGGCTTGTGGCTAGTAGATGGGAAGGGTATGGCTTATTGAGCTTATAAGAGAGAAGAGAAGAGAAGATTGAGTGAAGTGAAATGAGAGAATTCATGCCCTATTTATAGTGTTTTTATAGGCAGAATTCGGCCAGAATTCGGGTAGGAAAATTCAAAAATTTGGCCGTTGGACAGCTAGCAACCAGCTATCCCTAAAATTAGGGTTCCTGATTTCTAGGGGACCGAGTTCGGCCCGAACTCTGTGTGGAGGCAGAGTTCGGCCCGAACTCTGTCTCCAGAGCACAGAGTGGTTCTAAGGGGACCAGTGGGCAGTTTTTGGTTCAGTGGAGCTTGGGATTTTGGGTAGGTTATAGACTAAGTTCCAAGAGCTCAGCAAGACTCAGAATACATAAATCTAGACTCAATGAAATCATAAAATACAGACTCCAGAACACACTGAGAGCCGGAGACTGAGCTGTCATCTGTCTTGAACTGAATGCAGTCGTCGTGTGTCGTATTGAATTAATACAAATATTATTTGGTCAATGTAGTCAATATTTGGTTGACTGTGACTTTGTGTCAACAGGTACTGCCTCCTGCGTCACTTTTTGCACAAGGTCCGGATGGACTCATATGATCTCACCACGTTCAGTCGTGAGTGGCACCAAGGTTGAGTTGCGAGCTGGCGATAGGTTGACGACTTCTATTATTGCCTTAGGAATCGGGACCATGCCGTCTGGGACTTCTGTGGGAGGAAAGTCACCAAACTGAAGGGAGATCATGTTAGAAGATACGACCTTGTCTTCAGCTTCGAGGTTGATCACTTGGATGTCGATAAGTTGTTGTATCTTCTTCTTCAGGATGATGCAGGCCTTTGTGGAATGATGCACGTACTGATGATAGAGACAGTACTTGGGATCGTTGAGCTGGTTCGCCTTCGCAGGATGTCGTGGTGGACGCAATGTCAGTTTATTACCCTTCGTCAATGTATGAAAGATGATAATGACATCGTCTTCATCAAAGGAGAAGGTCTCCTTAAGCGTGTCGGAGGCGCCCTGAGTGTAAACTCCCTATTTTTATATAATTATTTTCTATTTTTATTACATTTTATGGCATTTGATCTTGATTAATTGCTTTTTTTTATTCATGATATGAATTTCTTACACCTATACTAAATAGTAGTTGTTAGTATATGTATAAATTATAAAACATGTTTGCACAATTATTTTCTTTATAAATTATTGATAAGTTATTTTAGGGTTGAAAATTTTCCTAAAAATTTTACTTGAAAATTTTCTTCATAAATGAATATAGTATTCCTATATATAGATAAATATGTATATTGAAAATACACACACACACACACACACACACACACACACACACACACACACACACACACACACACATATACATACATACATATATATATATATATATATATATATATATACTTTATAAGTAATTACCTAGTTTAGATATTTAGAAATTATCTTAGAAATTTATTTTCGAAAGTATAGTTCAATGCTTACATATAAGTATATAAGTCTTATATGTAGAAATATTAGAATTAAGCAAAATATTAATAACAAAAGATTATTTCAGCCGAAACTCACGAGATAAGCCCATCTCGCGAGTTAACCCCTCCAAAATCTCGTGCGGGCACAGAAGGAAAGCCAACAGAGGATACTCTGTTCCTGAACCGCAGTAAGGTACATGTCTTCAACCCTATCCATCTATGATTTTACTTAACCAATTCTCGATATAGAAGTTCCTATCTAAAGCCTATATGACCTACTCCATGTCCTAGTAGATAGATTCGATGGTAGAGAAGAATTAATCCGGGGAAATTGATCTGAACTTCAAGAAAAACTGTCTAAACGAACAGTTTACAGGCAGCCCCCATTCCCACTTGGAAGGATGATATCTGCTAGGATGATTCAAAATTTTTAATTCTAATTTAAGAAAGTTATAGACAACATATAGGGGATCGAAACCCTTCTAATAGATTTATTTTTCATCGATTATACAGAAAATTATTCACTAATGAAAACCAAGAAAAACCAGTTTTAAAAACTATAAAAACTCATAAAATCATCCTGATACGGCATGCGTCCCGACAAACCGGGCAACGTGGTCGTGAACCGAAAGCATCGAAAGGTGCGTATCGACTTTGCGGACGTGTGGGCTTTGACGGAATTCAAATTGGTCGCGTGTGCGCGACGAATTTGATGCGTATCCGTCGAAATTCACCATATCGGCCTATTTGAAAATTTCCCATTTACTTTGTATACGTTCGTCAAATCGAGATGAAACTTGCGCCAGAAAGACCGTTTCATTTTTTTGGTCCTATATGCCAAGTTTGGTCCGATTCTGAGAAGGTCGACTGGAACGCCTATTTGGCGGGCCCGTGACTCGATCTAACGGACGATTTTGTGCACGGCTCATCGAAATCCAAAATTGGATATACCGTTGAGTTCGTCTCATCAAACCGAACCCATAGGCATGTAGTTTGACGACTTTAGAGACCGTAGGTTCTGGTACGTATTTCGGTGCAAAATGGATCTAACGACGGACATCATTTTGACCCAAAATTACGATTTTGCCCCTGTTCTAGAATTTGACTTTTGGACAGGCATTTCCTAGACATATCTTATATTTCGAACAGGTTCGTGGTGTTTATTTCAGCATCCGAGAACGTATACGGGATTTGTCTTTCATCACTTCACTATTCTGACGGTTCGAGCTATTGGACGTCGCCCTTTTTGCACACAACCTCAGGAAAGATACCTTGCCATATTTACTGCTTATATTTAGTCTGTATTTTTATTATTGCATATCACTGTTTACTTATTTCCAGTTCTTGTAGCTATACCATTATTACAGTTTCTGATTTATTGTCTGCTCAGTGATATTAGCTTTACTATACTTATTATCCTTTGATTGCATATAGACCTAGAGTTAAGGGACTACAATTTGTAGTGTATAACTTAAACCTTGACACAGTTGTACCACGAGGTATGTGTGAGATGAGTAGCATGTAGAGGTACTTGCGTGATGGCTGCTCACCTGTGCGCATGCGTTAGGGCTAACTGCTAATAGAGGCATGTTAGGAGACTTGCCAGTTAGTAGTGTTATAAGAGTCATGGATGTGACTCTACTAGGCATTGGGTGGGAAGAACAGTTCTTTAACGTATGGGCCACGTATGCAGTTTCCTATTATTGTCGGTTATCTCCACTGGAGATACGGTCCTGGATCCTGATACCTGATTTCCTGCTGGCCTCTGACATTTGAGGAATGTGATACTTTGAGGTCCCTGGTATCCTGATGGGACCATACCTGAGTTACTGCTCCCGAAGCCAGAGTACCCATGCGTTGAAGGTTTGTTCTTACTGTATAAACACATTAGATAGTTAGGTAACCCTCGTCGATGTCATATCACCCCATTCCATTAGTAACTTGGGACAATGTCGCATCGCGATTAGTGTACTACCCCTTGTCCTTGTTTGGTTATAGGGGTAGTCCACTGTTTCGATGATGAGATATTGGACCTTGTTACGATTGGGACTATTTTACTTTACTTGTGATTATGGCATATTATATATATTCAGTTATGTGGCATGTTCTTTATGTATCTTGTTACGTCCCTCTGAGGACCTGGTTATCTCTCCAGGTGTGTGCTTCTGTGATATTGCAGGTGTTCTAGCCGAGGTCGTGATCTTCTCCATCCTTTCGAAGATGATTGCCCTTGGTTCGTCTTGTCATTTTTATCTATCCTTTCCTTATATATTTCTCTATTTTAAAATAGTTGGTAGTGGACCTTGTCTCCGCCCAACTTTTGTACAAATTATAATTATGTGTTGATTCCTATTTTATATTGATTCTTTTATTGTGGATGAGATTAGTATCATGGATTACTACATTTCACAGCTTATGTATACATACGATGGTTCCATATATTGGAGTATACTTCGTATGTATGCAGCTGGCATGGATACGTACCTAGTCCTAAGTATTTTGGGACTGGGGCATTACATGTTTTTGTGGTGGCCCATACAGGTCAAGTTTGTCACTTCGGTTACGTTATACTGTACCGATGTGAGCCTACATATAAGATTGGGATATAGGAATCTCATCCACAAGCTTGACTTCCTCCCTTGATTCCAAATCTCGAACTCTCGTCCGATTACCTTGACTTCCTTCTGCTTGATTCCTTTCACTGTAAATTTTATCTTCTTTCGTACTGAATAGGGAGGTTAGGAGATAACTCATACCAGTATATGTGTTATATTCCTCAGTTACTCTAGTAGTTGATATTATAAGTTGGATAGTATGACTACAACCTACCACCCGTATCCTTGTAACCTAGTATTAAAGTGTAACAAAGTGACAATGAATATATGCTAGTTTAGGGAAGATATGGTTACCTAGAAGATATAGTTTTAGTAACCCATACTCTACTGGTCAACCAAATCCTGATGCAAGACACAGTAGGACGACTGTATAATCATGAACACCGGACAAGACTTAGACCCTGGTGAAACTTGAACTATTTATTACTGCTTTCAATATTATCTTCCGTACTATTACTTTGCAATATCATAAATAATGACGCTATTTATAGCCTAGCTTTGCAAGCTTATTCTTTATCGAGCTTGTTCAGGACATATCTGTACTGGGGACGCCCACAAGCATATTGTTCAATTAGAATCAATGTGTTATGGTCTGATCGGCCATACTGCATTTGGTTTGCTCTTCATTTGATTATCCCACGTGGGTTGAGATATAGAGGTATCTAGAATCTCATCCGAGACTGCATTGACAGTTCCTCTTTAATTATACATTCGCCTTTGAATCGCATAATTGTATTCGATGACATCTTTCTTGAACTCTTTATTGCTTTTGCCTTTTACTGATTGGAAAGACGAACGCTTGAATTTGATAAATAGATAGATGCAGAGTATCCCCCATGGCCATGATAGTGGTATACACAAGTGTAGCTACCAATCTGCCAGCCATGTGACTAAAATCATGCTCGAGTTACTTGTCCTCTCTCAACCCTAAAACTAATATCATGACCTTCTAGTCATTGAGTTTGAAAATGAGTAAGATCTTACCCTTTGGTTAACCACAAACCTAGGAGACTATCTAATCTCTAGGAATCGATTATTGTGAGTCTCCAAATATTCATCTTGTTTCTTGGCTTAACTAGCAACCCGTATACCTTAACTCAAACCTTACTTGACTAGGCCCCCACAGTTTAGACAGAGAAGAGTAGACCAAAATAAGGACAAGCATTGCAAGGACTGTGCTAGACACCCATTCCAAGAATATTAGAGATTAGCAGATTTACTCTAGGTACAAAATTCTATTATCAAAGAAGTGACTTAGTATTAGAACAACACATTCACCAGCTTAGCCAAAATCTGTAGCATGACGCCCCGTCATTATGTTGTATTAGTAATCAACAAGTGATGCATGAGCACTACATTCAATACCTCTAGAACCCTTGTGACTATAGTCTGGTAGTTTAACACAAATGGACATTTATGACCTAGTTGTTGAGATCTTTTGTTACCCCCATCGATAACTCCCGTATACTATGGACGACTTGATCATTCTATTTATTGACTCGTATATCGTGGTATGAAATTATTTTCCATTTATTAGAATTTGTGGTACGATGTAAAATCCCTAAATTTCTACTATATTTTAGTACTGATTTTTTTGTATTTGTATATATGCGTCACATAGTCGTATTGTACGTCGCGCGAGAATTTGCATTTTTTGTATTTACTCTTCGAGTGCGAATATGTGCGAGGTACATATTTTTAGAAAAATAGTTCTTGATTTTATTATCGGTGATGGTTTCAAAATAATATATATAATAATTATTTTTATTAAAGGTTGTGAAAAGTATCTATCGAGGTTGCGAAAACTTATTATTTTAGTTAATTATAAAAGACTATCTTATTTTAATAGTGGATATTTAGAAAACTAGATTATGTGAATATTCTACTCGTGTAAAGCACATGAAAATTATTTCATGTATATTTTAAAATTTTATTTTATTATTTATAATAATTTATTTAGCAAGAAGGTGTTTTCAATATATTAATATTTATGTTTATTTTTGAAATTATTTTTACCTAAATTATTTAAAGGGTATTTTGAAGATATTTCCTACTACTATTTAAAATATATACTAGAATTTTTGAAATTAATTATTATATAAATTCTATAAAAATATATTTTGGATATATTGGTGATAAATTAAATTGTGATTAGATTTATTGATTTAAATTAAATAGTTTAATTTAAATGTGTAATTTATCTATATTTAAATTGGATTTGTATTAGATATGAATGTATTGGTTTAAATTTAATAGTAGAATTATCTATTTGGGTTTAAATAAATCCTAGTCTCTATCTACCAAGGATTCCTCAACCCTATAAATAGGGGAGACTCCCCATTGTTTCCTCCACAATATTATTCCACAATTATACTCCACAAGTTCTCCTCCACCCGCGTGTGTGCATCGTGTCTATGTCCATTCCCGTCCAATTCTTATTCCATATTTACATATACATTTATCCTCCCATATCGGACACATCCCTATACAATCAAATTCCTAATCCTATTCCTAGCTACCAATCCGTCCCTACCCCCACAGACGGCACCACCACCAGAACCTCGGCCACCCGTTCTTCCCACGGACCCCCGCCTCTGTCAACACCCTTGCGGCGTTCACCACCACCTCCTCCTTCCCGACCCAATCCTACTGTTACTCATCCCAGCACCAAGCTGCCGTAACCCCGACACAGCCACCCCGCTACCAAACAGGTGCAGCCCACACACCAAGCCGCCCAGCCACCAACCAACCCCGGAACCTCCTCCGCCGTGTCCGACCACCCGACGTGTCCCCAAGTTAAACCAACCTAAATAAAATCCTCACCTTCCTCGCCGAGTTGGAGTCGACAACCTTCTGCGTTTTCCCTTTCCACCTGCCATCACCACCTCCGACCATCTTCACCACCGTTACCCTGCCATCATCCCGTTCCACCGACAACACCACAAAATCAGCATCACCACCAAAATAGCCCCACCGTCACCACCGTTAGCAACAGCCACCTTAGCCAGCCCAGGCCGGTCGAGCTCCCATGGCTTCCCCTTACAGCAACCCAACCGGTGACATGTCCTCCTCACAGCCCCTCGACTTCCCGGCCAGAGCTCACCCCGCCTAGTCCCACCACACCAAAAAAAAAGGAAAATAGGAAACCCTAACCTTATTTCGACTTCTCCGCAACTTCGGTGATCACCACGCGATAGCCGCCTCCCTCCGCACTACACCGCTGCAATCGTGCCTCCGACTTCACATCTGCCTTCGATACCTCCGGCCACCAAACGCGTCGAACCACCGAGAGCGTCGCACGACTTCACCGGTGGACCCAGAGCCCGACGACGTGCTCCTTCACCGCCTCCCTGTGCCGTACGCACCCGGCCCGGCCATCGACGTCTGCCGCCGCCGCGTACAGGAGTCGCCCCCGCCGACCAAACGCTGCCCGCTCCGACCGGCCGCCCCCTTTCGCCTCTTTCCTTCCCGACCCGTCCGGCGCCTCCCGCCGCACCGTAGCCGGAATCCTCCGCCGCTCTCTCTCTTTCCCCGTTCCCCCTTTCCCTATCACTCTCTCTCTCTCTCCTTCAAGGGATTTCAATCCCAATTTTAAGAAGAACCCCTGTACTCGAGTACTGGGTTCGTATGTTTTTTATTTTATTGTGTTTTGTTTTAGTGTTTCACTAATAGCATATATATTAATTAAAATATTATATATACAAATACTTGCTAACTATTATTATTATTATTATTATTATTATTATTATTATTATTATTATTATTATCATCATCATCATCATCATCATTATTATTATTATTATTATTATTAAGATTTAGGTTATTATCTAAAATTTTATATTAGTAACTTTCAAATCATATATATAGTATTTAGTTAGTTCACCTGTAATTTCAAAAACTAAGTTTTGAAGCTTTAAGATATCGCTATATTATTTTATATTTATGGCTTGGCCTCCAAATTATATTTTTATAAATGTTGGAGCCCTAAATAATTTTATAAATTTTTATGTAATTTCTTTAAAGTATTTTAATCAATAAAAATATAGTTTCTTTTCTATCAGAAAAAAATCCAATATATACAAACTTAGAGTATTTATAGCCCAAAACATATTTTGAATAAAACTAAAACCTAGTTTTTAATTTTAACCAATTTTCAAATATAGTTTTCTAAATAATGAGTATTTTCTAAAAATAGTATATATAACTATTTTCACAAATTCCTCTTCAATTATATTGTTGATCGATCATGACTAATTCCAAATCCTATTTTCTTCGACTATCCTTCCGACCATGACTAAATCCCATTACTCCTATTCTTTCGCCAATTCTAAACTACCTTATGTCCACCCTAACTAACTTGACCCTTCTGGACCCAATAGAAATGTCCGTGCCACCATCAGAGGTCACCTTGTGTAGTTGTTACCCGAAGTCACAGTTCGTGCCACATTGATCATTGCAGTACACCAGGCGTCCTACCAGGCAAGACACCTTGTCTTTACTGTTTAATTTCTTGCTCAATATTATGCATGTTTTATTTCTTATAAGTTGTTCTTTCAAAACCATATGTAGTTGCAAATTACTATACTTTAGTATTCTTTATGCATTTGGTCTAGAGTTAAGGGACCACCTATATTTGTGCCGCATTCATTGGCCCGACACCTATGTGCCACGATGTCACGTGTCTCATATAGATTCGGACTTGTATACCGACCGTACATTGGTGCGTACAGGACGAGCGTTAGGATATAACTGCTAATATAATTGCCTAGAAGATTTAGCGGTTATTAGAAATATCATGGTGTAGATTCAGCACGAGTAGTGCACGGGGAGAGGAAGACAGTTATTAGGCGCAGGGGCTTTCACACATTTTCTTTTCTGTAGCTGCCATTTGTGACTCAGTCGAGAGCTAGTGCGCCGTGCACTTATTTACTTTTCTCTAGATGCCACTAGTGCCTCGGTTGAAACACAAATGTGCCATGCATTTACTTTCCTCTAGTTGCCATTAGTGACTCACCCGAGAGACTAATGTGCCATGCATTTATTTATTTTTCTCTAGATGCTACTAGTACCTCGGTTGAAACGCTAACGTGCCATGTTTCTAGTCTCGGAAGCCCTTGTGTGGAACGTTGTCTTCAAAATGCATTTTCACATAGAATGGTTAAGGACCTTTATCTGTTTAGTCTTATATAATTTTCTGTTGAGCTTTTATTATTCAATTTAGGGCATGATATTATTTGTCTTATTACGTCCCTCTAGGACCTAGTTATCTCGCCAGGTGTGTGCTCTTGTTTTTCGTAGGTGTTCTAGCTCTAGCCATGACCATCTCCATTTCTTCGAGGATGATTGCGCTTGGATCGTCTTCGCTTTGCTTGCCAAGTTTATTTCATTTTCCATGTATTTTTTCCTTACTTGTTGGTAGTGGATTTGTCTCCGCCCAACATATTGTATCAAGATAATTCATTATCATTATATGATATCTTTTATTCATTTATTTTGTATGGATGAGATTAGTCATGGTTCTACTGTATTTTACAGCTTACATATATTTAATATACGGTTGGCATGTCTACGTTCCTAGTCCTATGTATTTTGGGACTGGGGCGTTACATACGACCCTCGAATTTGATTCATATCTACCGTATCACATTATCCATTACATCGTACCTTATTCTTTATTATCAAAAGTCAAGGTACGATATCACAACTTGAGAATTTTCTAACCTCATTAATCCTAAAACTATGCCTTAGCTTCTAGATTGAGAAGAGTGTAAGTCTCCTAAATTTTAGGATGTAGTAGTATTATCGATTGGTTAGAATAAGTTGATCTCCATTAGGATGAAAATTAGTGACTTATGAACTCCCACTTTCTTTTTTAAATCATTTGATGTCCCCTACCGTGACATCGATATTCGGAGCACGAGGCCAGCTGTTACCTTCCAGCAAATTTTATATGCAAGACGTAGACGACTCCACCTTCAAGTAGACATATCATGTCCCACCAAGATACGTCCCTTTGTACTTTATTTTTATGATACGACTTTTAGGTCAAAAGGGACTAGTGATAACCCTTACTATAACACTGATGTACTTTCTGACTGCAGTTAGAGATCCAACCTTTACTCAAATCTTTTGGCCCAATATATGGTTATGATCTACTCGAAGCCCTCTACGCACATTCCACTAGTGTGCCACTCAATAGAGGCCTCGTGTGCTACTTAAACATAAAAGTCACGGAAGGCGCATCTCATGACTTATTGAACCTATTCTACCAACCCGACGGGAAATTTGCCCAACCACTTGAATTTGAACCTATTCTACATTACCCTAACCTAATAGGGATGGTTTAAAATTCTATAAAAAAATTTCCAGCCACTATAGATTCAAATCTAAAGTTCATGCAATCAAAGATTGAAGTCCAATTAGGGAACCTATTGAGATTCAGTTAAACCCATCATAGCCCATCGCCACATTGGGACTATAAAACCAAACTTGATGAAATAGGCCCTCACCCCTATTATGTAGGCCCCACCTCTTGGCTCATAAATTTTCCTTCCATAGATTTCGTAACTGCATATCTTCGTAGTCCATGATATGCACCTCTCAGTACCAACTTGCTTCCGGATATACTTGACCAAGATCTCTCATACTGTCTTGACCAAACATAGTTAATCTATGGGCCATATTAAATAGATAATACCTAGACTTCCTATGGAGTCCGTGACTATGATTGGAAATACCTCATACTTTCTACATACCTCCTTAAAATTTGACCTTCTTAGAAGCCCTATTACTGTGCTTTCCCCGATTAACCAACTTCTATAAGTTAGGTAGAACATTGAACTTATTATACTCTACTTCTCAAATTAGGATTCTAATCGTGACCGTTCTTCCGTCAGTTTGGAATTTATGAAACGATCTTTTATTTTGTATTTTATATCCCTTTGCATATGCGTTTAGATAACTACGGTAACAGATTGCAACCTAAATTCTTCAAGTCAATCATAGAATCGTTTTTGTTTAAATCAGGCGCGAAATTTTGAGGCAAATTGATTGCAAGCCTCTCTAAGAAACATAAGATTTTGGAATTTGCAAGTGGTTGGGAATGATTGGTTCCAATTAGACTAATAATTCAATAGTTCATAACGTCAACCCATATTCGTATCAATTGCTACCCTCGGCCGTGATTTTGATAATTGGAGCACAAAATCAACCATTTTCTTCCAGCAAAATGAACTGGACGAGCCACTCCACACACATGACATACATGTCCCACACAAACAAACCTTCTTGTGCTCCATTTTAATTTTATCACGTGTAAGATGCATTCTTCCTTTAGAACAAACCACATATGCCATTTTGGTTCCAATTGATTTTTCCATGCCAATATCGACCCATACCCTTAACTAGACTAAACACACATGATTCATGCAAGACCCGTCACACTTATGATATGAGTTGTACAACCAAGCAAGCCCATGCCCCTATACAACACCAAACACCGATCCCGCACACACTGGTCAATATGACTTAAGGATTATGAACACTTACCTAAGCATGTGCTATAGTAAGGTCTTCTGCACTTTTTATAGATTCTTAACTCTTGGCCATAAATCCTTCATTTCACTAAGTTCTTTAAACCCACTTCTTAGTTTCCCATATTAGACGAGGAAAGAAATCCTTCTGAACTGACATACCTTAGTATATTCAAACCCGAGGTCCCTACCAACTTGTCAGAAGTATGACCCCTAGAGTGGCAATGTTTGGTAATATTTCTTACAGTAGTTATTAATCGATAATGTCATGTCAATATCTAAACCCACTTAGAAACCGCGACTGAAATCAATAAGTGACCAATGTTCTTGTGCCTTCCACTAGAAATTTTTTTTCCAGAAGTCGTGTAACGATGATTTTGCACGATTAGCCAACTTTTATAAGTTGGGTAGAGGCTTGAGCGGTTATACCCCATCTTGTAGAATATGGTGCCAATTTGAAATTCATGTATAACTACCACCTACATCTTTTCGGAAATCGATGTATGAATTGTTGCAATCACGATCCCTTCGTATTCAGCCTTACTATATTTTTGATGTTAAGATTGTTGTTATATTTTTTGAGATTTATTATTATTTTTAATTTTGAGGACGAAACTTTTATAAGTTGGGTAGGAAGTAAACCCCCCCTATTTTTTATATAATTATTTTCTATTTTTATTACATTTTATGGCATTTTATCTTGATTAATTGTTTTATTTATTAATAATATGAATTTCTTACACCTATACTAAATAGTAGTTGTTAGTATATGTATAAATTATAAAACATGTTTGCACAATTATTTTCTTTACAAATTATTGATAAGTTATTTTAGGGTTGAAAATTTTCCTACAAATTTTACTTGAATTTTTTTTTTCATAAATGAATATAGTATTCCTATATATAGATAAATATGTATATTGAAAATACACACACACACATACACACACACACACACACACACACACGTATATATATATATTGAAAATACACACACGTATATATATATATATATATATATATATATATATATATATATATATATATATATATATATATATATATATATATATATATATATTTATATTTTTTTTATATATATATTTATATATATATATATATATATATATATATATATATATATATATATAAAAAAAAAAATAAAAAAAAAAATAAAAAAAATAAAAAAATAAAAATAAAAAATAAAAATATATATATATATATATATAAATATATATATATATATATATATATATATAATTATATATATTATATATATATATATAATTATATATATATATATATATATAAATAAATAAAAAAAAAAATATATATATATATATATATATATATATATATATATATTATATATTATTTATATATACTTTATAAGTAATTACCTAGTTTAGATTTTTAGAAATTATCTCAGAATTTTTTTTTCGAAAGTACAGTTCAATGCTAAGTATATAAGTCTTATATGTAGAAATATTAGAATTAAGCAAAATATTAATAACAAAAGATTATTTCAGCCCAAACTCGCGAGATAAGCCCATCTCGCGAGTTAACCCCTCCAAAATCTCGTACGGGCTCAGAAGGAAAGCTAACAACAGCGGCAATATATGAACCGCAAACGTGGATAGAAATTTTCATAGAAAACCCTAACCACCTCCTCGCGAACCATCTTCCTCGACCCCGAGCCTTCCCTGCATTGCTGTGCGTCTCTGACCGCCTGTGAGCCGTCCCCGACTGCCGTACCGTCGTGGAAACCACCCTCGACCGACCAGAACAGAGGATACTCTGTTCCTGAACCGCAGTAAGGTACATGTCTTCAACCCTATCCATCTATGATTTTACTTAACCAATTCTCGATATAGAAGTTCCTATCTAAAGCCTATATGACCTACTCCATGTCCTAATAGATAGGTTCGATGGTAGAGAAGAATCAATCCGGGGAAATTGATCTGAACTTCAAGAAAAACTGTCTAAACGAACAGTTTACAGGCAGCCCCCATTCCCACTTGGAAGGATGATATCTGCTAGGATGATTCAAAATTTTGAATTCTAACTTAAGAAAGTTATAGACAACATATAGGGGATCAAAATACTTCTGATAGATTTATTTTTCATCGATTATACAGAAAATTATTCACTAATGAAAACCAAGAAAAACCAGTTTTTAAAAACTATAAAAACTCATAAAATCATCCCGATACGACATGCGTTCCGACAAACCGGGCGACGTGGTCACGAACCGAAAGCATCGAAAGGTGCATATCAACTTTGTGGACGTGTGGGCTTCGACGAAATTCAAATTGGTCGCGTGTGCGCGACGAATTTGATGCGTATCCGTCGAAATTCACCGTATCGGCCTATTTGAAAAATTCCTAATTACTTTGTATACGTTCGTCAAATCGAGATGAAACTTGCGCCAGCAGGACCGTATCATTTTTCTGGTCCTATATGCCAAGTTTGGTCCGATTATGAGAAGGTCGACTGGAACGCCTATTTGGCGGGCCCGTGACTCGATCCAACAGGCGATTTTGTGCACGGCTCATCGAAATCCAAAATTGGACATACCGTTGAGTTCGTCTCATCAAACCGGACCTGTAGACATATAGTTTGATGACTTTAGAGATCGCAGATTTTTGCACGCATTTTGGTACAAAACGGGTCCAACAGCGGATATAGTTTTGACCCAAAATTATGATTTTGCCCTTTTCCAGAATTTGAATTTTGGACAGGTATTTCGTAGACATATCTTATATTCTGAACACGTTCGTGTTATTTATTTCAGCATCCGAGGACGTATGCGGGATTTGGCTTTCATCACTTCACTATTCTGACGGTTCGAGCTATTGGATGTCGCCATTTTTGCACACAACCTCAGATAAGAAACCTTGCCATATTTACTGCTTATATTTAGTCTGTATTTTTATTATTGCATATCACTATTTACTTATTTCTAGTTCTTGTAGTTGTACCATTATTACAGTTCTTAATTTATTGCCTGCTCAGTGATATTAGCTTTACTTTATTATTATCCTTTGATTGCATTTAGACCTAGAGTTAAGAGACTACCATTTATAGTGTATAACATAAACCTTGACACAGTTGTACCATGAGGTATGTGTGAGATGAGTAGCATGTAGAGGTACTTGCGTGATGGCTGATCACCTGTGCGCATGCGTTAGGGCTAACTGCTAATAGAGGCATGTTAGGAGACTTGGCAGTTAGTAGTGGTATAAGAGTCATGGATGTGACTCTACTAGGCATTGGGTGGGAAGAACAATTCCTTAACGTATGGGCCACGTATGCACTTTTCTATTATTGTCGATTATCTCCCGAAGCTAGAATGCCCATGCATTGTAGGTTTGTTCTTACTGCAAAAACACATTAGATGGTTAGGTAACCCTCGTCGATGTCATATCACCCCGTTTCATTAGTAACTTGGGACAATGTCACATCGCAATATAGTGTACTACCCCTTGTCCTTGTTTGGTTGTGGGGGTAGTCCACTGTTTCGATGATGAGATATTGGACCTTGTTACGATCGGGACTATTTTACTTTACTTGTGATTATGGTATATTATATATATTCAGTTATGTGGCATATTCTTTATGTATCTTGTTACGTCCCTCTGAGGACCTGGTTATCTCTCCAGGTGTGTGCTTCTGTGATATTGCAGGTGTTCTAGCCGAGGCCGTGATCTTCTCCATCCTTTCGAAGATGATTGCCCTTGGTTCGTCTTGTCATTTTTATCTATCCTTTTTTTGTATATTTCTCCCTTTTAAAATATTTGGTAGTGGACCTTGTCTCCGCCCAACTTTTATACAAATTATAATTCTGTGTTAATTCCTATTTTATATTGCTTTGTTTATTGTGGATGAGATTAGTATCATGGATTACTTTATTTCACAGCTTATGCATACATACGATGGTTCCATATATTGGAGTATACTTCGTATGTATGCAGCTGGCATGGATACGTACCTAGTCCTAAGTATTTTGGGACTGCGGCATTACACTGAGAATTGGAAGCTCCTTTGGATGTGTCGACCTTCAGGACCTCTTTCCCTTTACCCCCACGGACAGGGATAGTTTGAGGATGCTTGCCCTTGTCTTCAGATTTAGGTGTTTTCAACCCTAGTAGTTCCAGATTAGGGACGTCATTTTCAGCAGCATCAGCAGCCCCAATGAAAGTCGGCCATATATCATACTTATGTATACCTAGACAGAACTTCACTGTAGGAAGGAAGTTATGTCGACAAGTATCCATAAGTTCTGAATCTGGTATACCGAAGGGCATCTTTAGTGCTAGCCGCCTGAAGCATTCGATGAAGGCAATGACAGACTCAGTCCTCCTTTGCTTGGTCTCGATGAGGGTGGACATACTAACATGCATACCACTCTCATAAAACCTATTGAGGAACAACCTCTCCAAGTATTTAAAAGAGTTGATGCAACCGTCAGGCAGACTGCAGAACCATTCGAAAGCTACCCCCTGCAAGGTGCTAATAAACAGCTTTGACAAGAATGAATCGTCCCTGGGTAAGTGTAAAGTCTATGTGTTGAAGTATGTCATGTGTTGACGAGGAGAAGTCAACCCGTCAAATGAATTCAGCGTCAGTAGCTTGTAGTTAGGAGGGCAAGTAGCATTCTCCCACTCAGGGGATAAGGTTGAGATATCCCCATCTTCTGTAGCTCATCTTTGTGTGAGATGGTGTCAAAACGGGCGACCAGGGAATCAATTGCATCCTGTTGATTGAGCAGGTATTAGGAAACGGCTGCTGAACGGTTGTCAGGCGTCGTTGGCAAAGGAACACCCCCAGCATTTGTAAGATTTGGAGGAGGCACAATGGAATGATACTCCTTTTGTAGCGAAGGCGGGTTGTTGCTATGAGCCGAACTAGCGTGAGCTGAGACGTTTTATTGAGGTGGAGGGACCGCCCAAGCAGCTTGGACCTCCATGATACTGTTAAACATATCAGTAATCTTAGCGAATGCTGTTTCAAGACCCTCTAGCCGTTTGCTGGTCGGATCACTAGCTTCTTTAGGTCTTTCTCCGTCTACCATGTATGTAGATAACATACGAGGATAAACAGAGGAAACAGTACAACTGGTGCTGATATTGTTTGTCTCTGAGTGGACAAGTCCCTAATCTTCGGGTAGAGGAGGTAGATAGTCACCATCAGACTTGGAGAGATTGTCGTCCTTTGGAAGGCTACCCCCAGTGTGAAGGTCATCCACTTCATACTCTAAGGGAATACTACCCCCAGCTTGGGAGTCTTCGTCATCTGTACGGAATCTCGCCTTTGACCGGGTGCCCATATAGACTCCTTCAGATGTGACAGCCTGTTGGCCCTCTGTTGGTAGACTTCGTCTTCTTCTTCTCGCGAAACTGAGAGAGAAAGTTGGGTTCGTGGTCCACCATCTTTGATTGGGGCTTCCGAAAGGAGGACCCCATGAAGCCATGTTGGATGAGACACATAGCAGCTTTTCATCGTCAGAGAAGTGCAGCCATCGAAACACGGACTTTTTTCGAGGTACTCTTGTTACTTTGGAGCAGCAACAGTTGATAACAATACTGGTGCATGGATGTGCACTATGGATTGTTATGTCCTCCCTCGCTTTACGCTTATGATTTATCATGTCGCGTAAGTCAGTAAAAGGGAGTTTTGCCTTACAACCCATGTTGCATGTATCGCCGAGCTTTACATGCGGGTTCGTAAGGAGAGTTGGCGCATCTAGACTTAGTTCACGTGCAGGGGCAACCCCACACCTAAGTTCTGTGATGTCCTTGAAGACAGCCCCGTGCTAACGCGTTGGGGCCTGTCTTTTTTCTGTAGGGGCATAGGCCTTGGAGACTGGCGTTGGGTGCATGCTTCTTGGCAGCATGTCTGAGCCTCCTTGATGTGAGCGCATAGTATGGATCAAGTGAGCCTGGGCACATAGCCTTGGGCGCTTGACCCTGGATGTCCAATCTGTCGAAGACAGAAGCATTCTGATTGGAGTTATGCGCCTAAACACCCCCTTGGGCATATAGCTTTGTGCGCATGCTTGGTGGAGCAGCGTTGTTTTCTTCCAACTTTGCCTCCTTCATTTGTGAGCCTCGTTGGGTTTGGTCAGAGTGTCGAACACCCCGATTCTTGGCATCGTAGTACTTTCCTCTGCCAAGTCTCGAGTGTCGAACACTCTATTGTTGGTTGCGCAGGAAAGAAGTCGCTTGGGTAGTAGAGCTCGGAACGGTGTGAGCCTTCTTAATTTGGGAGCTTCTGTGGCAGAGTCAAGCGCCCACGTGACAGAGTCCTCCAGTTGTATATCTGCTATGACACTAGCAGGATATGCACAGCGAGCCTTCGGAAGCCAGGCCTTGCGAGACTTGTTTGGCTTCGTTGATTTTGAGGGAGTAGAGCCATCCCTCTAGAGCATCTCTTCGAACGCCTGCTGATCGAACTTTACAATCAGCATCTTCTGAGTGCTCCCCACTTTGTCGGTATCGGATTGCGTCACCACCTTCTCGTCAGAGGAAAAGGTAGTCCCTAGTAGAGTCGCCATTTTTGTGGACATACACAAAAAGAAGAAAAAATGCTGTCTTTTCTTTTTTGGCATAAGGCACCACAAATCGAGTACACCTGAGGGATCCAGCGCTGAGGATCCCCAAGTACAAAAAAGAATTCTGGAGAATGGGACGATGGAGATCGAGCGACAGTTGCTCCTTTACTCTGTTGATACTCCGATTACAAAAGTGGGAGAAAACCTAAGAAAATTACTAACTCTCGGCACACTGGCAAAAAGTACAGCAATTTGGCTCTTGAAATTGCTCTCCATTTTGTCTTTTGAAGAGGGATGAGACCCCTTTTTATAGTAGTTTCTGAGCTGGAATGATGTTATGCGCCCACATGAGGAAACACACTAGTTTTCATGTGGACGCATAGTCCTGCTTTGGGCGCATAGGATGTAGGCGCATGCAGGCTGTGTAGTCGTGGATTAATCGTGGTACTGATGTGGCCGCATGCTTCGGTACATGATTGCTCGTGGAGACTGACGTGGCCGTACGCTTCGGTGCCCGTTTTGATCATGGCTTTGGCTGAGTCAGGCTTGGGCGCATAGCCCTGTTTCAGGCTATACGCCCTCCTTTTGGGGGAGCTTGTCTTGGGTGCATGGAGCTTCACTGGTAGGACGTATAGAGCTTCACTGGCTGGGCGCATAGAGCTTCACTGGCTGGGCGCATATATTCTCATTGGCTTGGGCACATAAGGCTTCATTACAGAAAATTTTTATGCTTCTACACCTATCTTAGCTAATCTGGACTGAGTTTGCTCCTTTACCTACTTGTATTACTATTTCGAGCACCAGTTCGACAGGGGTAGCTCCTACTCCCTCGACTTTCTCCATTTTTGCTAATGTGGACAAGATGATGGGAATTGTGATCCAGGATTTCCACATGATCTTGAAACAAGGGATACAGGACTTCCTGAAGAATAATCAACCTTTCTTTCGGGTGAGGCAGGGAGCTATAGGTCACTTCCAAATTCTTCTTTTCTTGTTCTGGTCAGACAATCGAGCTACTTTTTTTCAAGCTTAATGAGGCAGAACGGTGTTTAGATGATCTTCAATGAGCTCGGGGTGTCTGACGTAGATGTGTTGGTCTCTCATGAGTACAGTTGCTTACTCTTACCACTGCCAAGGGGAAAGCGATTTGTACTAGGGTCTAGATGCCAGACAGTTGACTGATGATGAGGTATGTCTAACAGTAAAACAAGATTCTCTGGCTCAAGAGATGACTAAGATCTCAACGGAGTTGAATGGCTCCATGGCGAACATCAGAGGATAGAATCTCCCCTAGTTGGTGTCACTAGGGGCCAGAAAATTTAAAGGATCATTGTACGTACATTTGATCCATGTCTTCTTATTTCCTCTTATATATTGTTTCCTTTTTAGAGAGATATAATGACAAACTTTCCTTTATATGTGTTCGATCCGTGTCCATTGTGGTCCTACTTTCTATATCTTACCCAATGATTGGGTACACAAAGTAAGTTAGGAGGCATTTTTGTAGTGGATTATCCTTGTCGTACCTAAGACTGGGTACGGATAATAAGGTAGGATTAAAAATACTATCAGGGACCACATGTGTGTGATAGTGAGAACATGTCTTGCTAAGAGGTGGTACGAACATGACAAACATTAGTTTGGGTGTTGTTTAGAGGTCGCACAGACGTAAACAAAAGGTGGTTCGAATAGAAAGGTAGTTCAAAGGGATCATGGGCATGACTACCCTTGGTCCTGTAAGAATATTTTTTTGGGTGGAGACATCTTGGTCCGACTAGAAGTCGCAGATGGAGGAGCCTCTAAGGTAGCTAGGCCTTAAAGGCTTGATGATAGTGGGTACATGAATGGCTTTTACCTTTGTAAGCCGTAGAGCCTATGGGTGCATTAGTCACCATGCTAAATAACTACTAAGTAATGGTTCAATGGCAGCTGACTGCTCCTTGGGTGGTTATGTTGGCTAGGGATCGGACATTTGGCCTATTATGGCCCTAAAATTGTCATGTCTGAAGTGTGTGAGGCTAGAATAGTGTCCACAATTGGATACAAATAAAATGTATATTGATGTATTAGGACACAGGAACAATTTGGGGTTTTTTGACCTCAACACTTAGGTGCACACACTCATTTCTCATGATCCAATGACACTAGCTTAATGGTTCACTAACTTTGTGTATCCTTATGAAGACACATGTATTGGAGTCATAGACATTATAAAAAAAATTATATATATATATATATATATATATATATATAGGATGAGAACTCGCGCTGCTCGCGCTCGAGCTCCGGCCGGAGCGCCGCTGCTCGCCACCCCCCCCCCCCTTCCGCCTTCGTGGTCGGGTGGCCGGCCTGGCTGGCCTCTCCTCTGGCCGCGCTCCACCTTGGGAGACTCCAGCCCCCCGTCGGCTGGCCGATCCTCGCTCGGCCGCCGCACCTCCTCCTCCTGTGGGGTTTCCCCCCTGCCGGAGAGGGTTCGCCGGCCGCCATCTTCCCCTACCTCCTCAACCCCCCTCCTCGGCGCCGCCGACACCCTCGTCGTCCTCGGCGCCATAGGCCGCGGCGCGGGCAGCCGAACCCTCCTCCTCCATCCAAGCTTTCCACGGTCCTCTCCCACCTGGGCCCTCCGCCGGAGGCGCCCCCGGAGTCTCCTGCCTCTCCGGCCCTTCCCCCCCTTGGCCCTCCGCAGGAGGCCTCTCCCGTCGCTCCTTCTGCCGTGCATCCGGCACCCTCGCTGGCGACGAGCGGCCTGCAGTGGCCCGCTCCTCCTCTGATCTGGCCCCCTCCGGCGTCCCCGGCCACCTGCAGCCCCCCGGCCCCCCGCGGCCCTAGCGGTGCCTTCTCCTTCCCCTCAACCTTCACCGCCGGCCTCGCCTCGTGGGCTGATGTGGCGGTGCTGCCGCCGACGCGTCTCTGTTCTCCCCCAGCCGCCTCCGGCTCCTCGGTGGCCCCTCCCGTGCCAACGTCGAGCGCCCAGCCCTCCCCGACGTTGCCCCCCCCCGACCGTTGCTCTTCCCTCTCAACCCTCCCCTCTCCGGCGTTCTCTTTGCCGGCGGTAGGCGCCTCCTTCCGTCACGCCCGGAGCCGCTCCCTCCCCCGGAGGTTGAGCCCCCCGGAGCCGCTCCCTCTGCGGCTCCGCCGCATCTTCGCCCCCCGCGTAGGCCCCGCCTCTCCGTCCCGCGCCCTCTCCGCCCGATGGATGTCCCCCGCTCCCTCCCCCCGGAGGTCGAGCCCCTCCTCCGGCCGCCCATCCCTTCGGGCGCTCGATCTCCGCCGCAGCCGCTTCCTGCTGGTCTCGTGCCACGCGCCGCCTGCACGCTGGAGGGTCCTGCCGGAGACCGCCCAGCCGGAGACTGCCCCGCCGGTGTGCCCCTCCGCCACTCGCCGGAGCTCCTGCAACCGCCGGGTCTTCCGACATTGGGTTGAGAGCGGGGGGGATCGAGGCCCCTCGGGTCTCGCGCTGTCCCCTCGGGCAGTGCGCATGCCCATCCCCCCACGTGGTCCCCCCTTGGGCCGTGTGCCAATCCCCCCCCCCCCCACAACGAACAGACCCCCCACGTGATCCCCCCTTGGGCTTGCTGCCCATACACCCCCCCAACGCTCCGAAGTCCGACCCGTTTGAAATTTTGAAATTTTTATAACCGTGTTTTTGAAATTTTGAAATTTTACTTTTTGCATCTTCGAAATTTCGAAATTACGGTTCCGTAATTTCGTATTTTCGAATTTTAACCTTGTTTTTAAATACCTTGTCAATCGGGGCCTGTTTTGTGTGTTTAGGCCCAGCACCAGTATGTATCACTCCTTCGGAGCCCCCCTTTTATTTCAATAAATTTTTTTTCAAAATATATATATATATATATATATATATATATATATATATATATATATATATATATATGCAGATGACCTCTAGACTAGTGGTTAAGTGAGATGCATGCGGCCAGAGTGGTCAGGAGTTCGAATCCCAGTGGAAGCGATTCCAGAAACAATTTACTTGGTTCCAAATATATATATATATATATATATATATATGGAATAAAGGTAAATTTATTCCACGTAAATTGCAGTAAAGGTATTACAATACACTATTCTCACATCTCTTCCTCCCCAGTTAAGGGGCCATTACAGATACATCGAATTCTATATTATGTAGAATTCCTACTGGCGGAGTAGACAGTCCCTCAAAGATACGCCTGTTGTGCTCCATCCAGACATGCCAAACTGATGCTGCAAGTCTAACTCTAGCCTTCTTGGTCCAACCCGGGTCCATGCCTCGGCGATCTCTAATCCAACTGAGGATCCCCCGTATATCTCTAGCACTGCCAACTCCATCCATCGATCGCATGCACTGCTCAGACCAGATGTGCCAAGTCAACGGACACTCAAAGAATAGGTGGCCCATAGATTCTTTGTCACCCGTACAGAGTACACACTTTGGATCTGGAATCTGCATTCAAAATCTGAGAAGTCTGTCCCATGTCATCAACCTGCCTAGAAGGAGTCTGTATGAACAAAGCTACATTTTGCGAGCAATATTCTTCGTCCAGATAAAGTCATACTCCATAATCCTGTCATGTGGAGTCTGAACCAGATTATAGCAACTTTTAAAACTGAATTTTCCTGACCCTCCAACTGAACCAAGGTTAACCCATCTCCAGGAGTCCGCAGGCTGGCTAGTATCAATAGTGATCTGACAAATCGCCTCTCCAAACTGAGCCATGAATGGATACTTCTCAGGCCTCCAGCTCCCATTCCTGATGATCCGACTATATTTTACCCCCCTGCTCGCCTCTCTGTCTATCTGTCACCTAAGATCTCCAGAAGGGAACCATTACCCATCCACGGGTCTAGCCAGAGGTCAGTGTTCGCCCCATCTTTCATAATTCTGCATATAGCGGACTGTATAACCGGTCTGCACCTAAGGATAGCCTTAAATGAGCCCGAGAAATTGTTATCAATCCTGCATGTCCAGAAATTCGTCCGTCGCACATATCTGCTAGCCAGCCACTCTGTCCAAAGGGAACCTCCCTTGATGAACTGCCACGCCATCCTCACCATAGATGCCTCCTGAATCGCCCGAAGAGGTCGCAACCCCACTCCTCCTTCCTTCCGGGTCTGGCAGAGTTGTTCCCAAGCGATCGTATGCATACCTCCTCTCTAGATGAAATTAGCACAAATAGACTCCACCTTCCTTATGGTAGCTACCGAAATCTGGATCGACTGCAACCAGAACATAGCGATGCCAGAGATAACAGACCTCACCAGCTCAACACGGCCACCAAAGGACAGTCCAGCTGCCTGCCAGCCTTCCACTCTCCTTTGGGCAAAATGTACCAGGCTGAGGCAATCTTGATCCCTAGCATAATTGACCGTCAATGAAACCACCAGATACTTCACCGGTAACTCTCCTTTCTCCACTCCCAGGGCAAGGGCCCGTTCCTCATTGAGGATGCACTGAGAGCTGAAATAAACCCTGTTCTTCTCCCTATTCAGCTGAAGACCGGACAACCTCCCAAACTCCTCCATAATATCTAAAAGAGCCCTCATCCCCCTCATAGATGGATGCAGGAATACTAAGAGGTCGTCAACATATATCAAGTGAGACACCACCGGCTTGACCTGTCTGAAAAGAGCGACAATCTTCCTATTATGCACAGCCAGGTCCATCATACACGTGAAATACTCTATCACCAGAGTGAACAGGTACGGGGATAGGGGATCCTCCTGCCGTAGTCCCCTGTTACTCTTGAAGCATCTATATGGAGTACCCTGTATAGGGACCAAAAATATGGTAGAGCATATGCACTCCCTCACCCTCGCCACCCATCTCTCATCAAATCCCGTAACAAGCATAAGGTGGCAAAGGAAGCTCATGTTGACCGTGTCATAAGCTTTCCATAAATCTAGCTTCACACAGGCCTTCATCCCCCCGGCTTGTTGAAATCTCTCACCATCTCATATGCGAGAAGACTGTGCTCAGCAATCAAGCGCCCCTTGATAAAAGCCGCTTGATTTCGAGACACCAAGCCCAGCATAATCCCCTCCATACGACGACACATGAGGTGAGTAAATATCTTGTATAGATAATTACAATACGCAATAGGCCTGAAGTCGGCGAGGGATGTCGCGCCTTTCTTCTTCGGAACCAAGGTCAAGAATGTGTGATTCATCTCCTTCAACAACTTCCCTTCCAAAAAAACTCCTGCACCGCCTCTAGGACTGGGAACTTTAGCTCACCCCAGTGACGCCTAAAGAAACCACAAGAGAAGCCGTCAGTCCCCGAAGCCTTATTAGGATCTGCCTTCATCACAATAGCCTCCACCTTCTCCAATCTTACAGGGGCCAACAGCAAACTATTCCCATAGTACGTCACCAGCCGCTTCGTAACAAGACCTGTGAACGTGATGGGATAATCAGTCTGCTGATATAAGTCAGAATAGAACCTGACTGCCTCCTTCTGAATCTCTACTAGGTCTCCAACAAGCCTGCCCTCGCCATTTAGCAGCCTGGGGATGTTGTTCCGGTGCTGTCTGGCATGGACCACATCGTAGAAGAACTTGGTGCAGCGATCCCCATCCTTGAGCCATGAACACTTGGGCCTCTTGGCCGCACTAATCTTCTACTGAAGCCTCATGATATTGACCTCCACAATCAGGTCCCTCTCCCTAGCCGCCAACTCCCCGCTCAGTATGTCAGTCTGCAAAGCTTCATGTACCTCTCGAAGCTCGGCCTCCTTTTCTTCCAGGGAAGACCGCGGCATTTTTTTCACCCAATCTCGAATGCTCGCTTGACCTGTTTGAGTTTGTGATCCATGCGAAACTGAGCCGTGCTCTCCCGAGTATACTGCAGCCCTCTCATAACAACCTTCTCATATCCTGTAGAAAGGTACAAGCCATTATTGTACCAGAATGGTCGAGTCTTCCAAGTGGGCCTCTCAGAGAGACCTACCCGGATAGGGGAGTGATCGTTGGTCCCCACTGCTAGCCCTTCCGCCATGGAATTCGGGAAGTAGCGAAACCATTCGCTATTTCCCAAAGCCCTATCAAGCTAACAGGCGATCCTGTTATTAACCGCCTTATTATGCCTGGTCCAGATGTGTCCTGCTCTCTCTAGTCCCCTCAGTCTAGACAAGAGGAGACACCTCTGGAAGTCTTATAATATCGGATCCGGCACCGGACGACCTTCCACCTTCTCTTGACAATGCAACATGGCATTAAAGTCTCCCATAAGCAGCAGGGGAAGATGCAGGTGCTCCGCCATACGGCCTACGTGCACAAAATCCTCCCACAAGGTCTCCCGAAGCCGCCTATCATTGTGCCCATACACTGCTCCAAGAATAAAGCGGAATCCTCCCTTGTACATAAAGGATATGCTGATAAGTTGCTATGTCATCAGAACCTGTTCCCCTCCCAACTATCTCTGTTCTACCGAACCCAGATCCTAGCCATATCACAGAGATCCAGGTTGTGAGTTTGTGTCTAGTTTCCAGGAGTCCAGCGAGATAGCATAGTCGCCACTCTAATCTTCGTCTCAAGTAGAATAGAAATGTCACACTTTTCCCTCTTCAGAATACCACTAATCTCCTTCCATCTCTCAATGGAACACCCTCCACGAATGTTCCAGGCAAGGACCGACATTAATTAATTAATGTAGGGTCTCCCTGAACTCCATCTGGACTGACACCCGAGGGATGTGTCCCGTCCGTCAGATCTATATCCTTCCCCATCCCCGTCCCCGGGGAGGGTACAAGATGGGCCTGAATCCTGGAAAGAGCCAAGGTCCAATCTGGGTTGGCCACGGTCTGATCATCGAGCCCCCTTGGCTGAAGCTCATCTTCCTGTGGGGACGGGGCATGCATTTTCCTGCTATAGACCTTTTCTACCATAGAAATCTCCATCCCATCATGTCTGCCATCTAGGAAACGCATACCCCTGGTCACCATACTCCTCTGGGGCCTGAACGGGATCATCGCGCCCTGAGAACCCTCCTATCTCGGCGGGGTGTCCGTCTCTGACCTCCTGGCCCCCTCCATCAGAGAGTCCTCCTCCGTCGGCCTGACTGTCGCTGCCACTCCGGTGATGGGACTGGATGCCACCTCTGGCACAACAATCTCCATCTGCGCTATCGAAGACCTAGCTGACTCCGTCCCTCTAGCCAGGCAAGCACTAGATGAGTGACCAAAGCACTCACAGAGGGAGCACATTGGGGGGACCCAATCATACTCTACGGCCTGAGTCAGAACCTCCCCAGACGCCACCTGATACTCGAGAATAATCGGGAGCTCCGTCCCCGCCTTTATCTCAACAAATATCCTGGCATACATCAGTCTGGTACGAAAAGCCGTAGCCTCATCCGCCTTGATCGACTTACCGACCAAGCTAGCTAATCTCATTAGCAGAGGGATGCTCCAGTATTTTACCGAGAACTCAGGAAAATGAATCCAGACATGGATCGCATTCAGCACCTCAATCTCACATCTCAACTCTGGTGTCCACTCCTTCAGGATAATGAGCCTCCCGCCAAAGGACCAGGGCCCTCCTTGAATAATCTTGGACACATCCTCCTCCAAGCCGAATTTCACAAAGTAAAACCCATTCTCATGGGAGAAGATCTCCATGCTCCCCTTGGGATGCCACATCCGCTCTGCATATCCCCGTATCTTCCCATAGAACGGTTTACTTCCCAACACATACATCCCCATGGCGTGTTCTTCCAGAAGTCCGTGACCTCCGCCATCTCCTCAGCTGGGAAATATGCTTGAAGGCCTCCTCCTACCTGCATCGGTGGCACATACTCCATCGACATCGGGCTCTTGTTCCCACCCGGCATACAAATATCCTTCCAGGATTTGGGACGAGGCCCGTCTGTCTCCGTCCCGGAAGTGGCGGACGGAGGCCTCTGACTCCCGACATCTCCAGCAATACCCTTTTCTTTCTCCGCAGCCGTCGTCTTTGGCCGCCATCTAGACACAGTGTGCCCCGGTCTTCCTCTCTGACATCGTATGCTACTCAGGCCGATGGTAGACCTATTCCCGTTCCTCCCAGGGCCCGTCCGACTCATTATTTGATTTTGAACCCCTCTTCCCCCTCCCGGACGCCGTCTCACCACCGTCGTCCAACCATCATCATCTATCCGGCTATCTCGAGCCCTGGAACCCGATCCGAATTCGAACATAGGACGATCCAACCCGTTGCCCGCCGGATTGGTCGTAGCCCCCCGGGCCACCCTGCCCTCCGCCACCGCCTGGGAGGGGTCGGACGCCCCCCCCCCCTTGGCCATCGCCAACCCCTCCCGAGTAGCCGCCTGTGCAGGTGGGGGTCCGCCCGACCCCCGGCTTCCGCCCCGGGCCCCTCCCCGCCTGAGAGGCCGCCCTCCCCCTCCCTTCCTCCCCGGCCTCCTCCTTCCCTCCACGAGTGGGTCTGGCGGTCGGGGAGGAGGGGTTAGGAAAACCCTAGGCTGTTCGCGTCTGACCCCCTGCTGCATCGCATTTTTTTAATTATATATACACCATATTTATATATATAAGGCTATATGCCTCTAGAGGTATATATATAAATATCATGTAAGATGTATATATATATATATATATATATATATATATATATATATATATAATATATATATATAATATATATAGGGCTATATGTTGGTATCCCATTTGGATTGTTAGTTGGCAGTCAGTTGGGGGACTTGGAGTGAAAGGTTTAGGTGTATCTTATATAGTGTAAACATATCCCCATATAAGGGACTGAGGTTCAGACCAAAGAAACTGAGTGATGGTGATCAGTGCAAAGACTGATTTGATATATCAGTTATTCAACTGATATAGAGTATGAGTCCAAAGCGACTGACTTGGTTCAGATTTCGACGGAATGGATTGCAGTCACAAGTTAGGAGAGTAAAGGTTGGCTTTAGGAACTGGAATAGGTTCAGTCAATTTAGACTGAACAGAGCTATATCAGTCCCATATGATGACTGCTCTCTGTTACAATTTGGTGAACCCCCTTATATATATGTCACTGCTGTTGGGTCTTATCTGGAACTGATTTGTGGATAATAGGAAATTAGTGAGGAGGGGGGGAATATCCCAGTCAAGTGTGAGGGTGCCTTTGGTGAACACTCATGTTAGGTATCTTGGGATAGTGTAAGCTAACGTGATGTCTATATGCATAGGTAGGAGGATAGCTTAATGGTTCAGACCATGGAATAAATTTATATAGGGATGGATAGGTCATAGATAGATAGGTAAATAGGCTCGGGTTAGGATAGGCCATAACAGTAGCTGCAGCTACTAGGAAGGGGAAGAAGGGCTCGGGTAATGAAGGGGGGATGCGTATCAGTTAAGAGAACTGTATGTGTGTGTGTCTATTTATATGTAGTATGGTATCAGTCCTATGTATGATACTTTATATCAGATGTAGCAGTCCTTAGAAGAGGGGGGTAACAGGTATAGCTTAGCAGCTATATGCTAAGGAGCACTTAGATTGTATCAGTCATATATATAGTTAAATGTATATATCCACTGTTTGTGAACATTAGAGAGGACATCAATGAAGTAAAGGTAAGTAGGAAGGGTTGAGCACCCTAGATGCATGATTGGGAGTGTTATATATGTATATTTCTTTACTACCATATATATTCATATCTATATATGAGTGTGTGTTAGGATTTTAGCTGATACACATGGGTGTGAGTGAAATAGGCAATAGAAAAGGGGTAAAATAAGATATATTATATATACCTGTGTTGTGCATAATGTATTAAGAGTATATGTTAGAGGCCAACTAGTGCAGGTTTGTATGCTTTACCTGTATACTGTGTGTGTTCCAGTTGAGTGTTCAATGGTTTAGGAAGGAGCTTTTGAACGACTGATAAGGGTCGGGTATGTGAAGCAGGGAGAGCAGTCGAGGCAATGGCCTTAAGCTAGGTTAGCCAGTGCTACCTGGTTCACCCAGGTCAGCAGGCAATTAGGGGGAGGTCCTGTTTGGACCTATAATTTTGAAACAGGAAGTCAGACCAGGAACTTGGCTTTAGACACGGGTGTGGTCTTGACCACTACCTTGTAGGACAGGATAAGATGGGGGTTTTGTGTAGTGTTTGAGTTTAACTAATATATATATATATGTATGGAGGTCAATTAGATGTTTAGATTGTTATTGTCGGGGCACAATTTTCGATGGAAAACTGAGAAAATAAAACAATTATAAAGACAAAGTTTCAACGCAACACATCAAAGAAGGTGCGTAACAGAGATCCTTGGAGGATTCTGGTAAACGAAGATCTTAAAAAAGATTTCGTTACAACAACCGAATGACGTACTTCTAAAAAGAAGATACTAATCCGAATTGCTAGCAGTAGCGAAGATGACAGGCGATAGATGGAAGATCTCCTGCTGGGGTGAATGATCACCGTTGCTCAAAGCTATATTCGCCCGACACGAATAGCTTCCAGGAACAAGCATGTTCATCGGAGAACTTTGGAACACTCCTGCTCTTCTGATTCCTCGGATCGTACACGGTCTCCCGTTCAAAAGCAACGCTGGTGCAAAGCTTCTCTTCCCTCTCACAGCCTCTGTTTACTTGTGTTAAAAAATACTTGTAAACTTTTTTAACTTTCTGTGTACTCTTCTATATATGTCCTGTGGAGAGAAGAGACCTTATATAGGCCTGAGTGTCAACTATCCGGTTTGTACAATGTTTGGGACATGGTAAAAACTACTCCGACCGTGCAGTAACCGTACAAATTATGCACAGGCATGATCTGTAGCAACTTGCGCCACTCGTGTACCCCGTTCGCAGAACGCGCACTGAGCCACTTGTGCCACCTGTGCGCCATGTACGCCCCACGCACCCTGCGCCACCCGCGCAACTGGGCGCGCACCTGTGCGCACAACTCGGCACTCCACTGGGCGCATATCTGTGCGCACAACTGGGCGCACACCTGTCCGTACAACCTGGGCGCGCAACCTGGCCCGCACACCTGGCCGTGCAACCTGGCCCACGCAACCAAGGCAGCGCAACCTGTGCCGCACAACCTGGCAGCTCAACCGGCTGCACAAGTGGCTCGTGCAGCGAGAGCAACTTAAGCGTACTATGCGCCTAGCGATGATGCTGACGTGCTAAGTGCAAAGTACGCCAACAAAATGCCATATTATGCCTCATGAGCCCATGAGTTCGAGTCCGTCTCCGAGTCTGAGTCCGAGTCTCTAAGCCCCTACGGGGCTTAGCTCCCATGGAAATAAATTTCCCAAGAGCAAAAAGCATGAATGCTTAACCATGGAGCCTTATCCTTACCTCCTAGTAAAATTACCCAAATGGTTCCCTCCTTAGGGTCACCACCCCATGTTCATATCCCAACAACACATACAAGTATATATGTTGAGATACCTCATGGTGCACTTTATGTTTGGGTCTAAACTTCCCTAGGCATGTTGAGAGCAAGCTCTCAACATGTCAAGGAATTAAGAGCACCAATAATCCCCCATATATCTCAATATATATGGGTTCAAGTGTTCCCCATAGCGACTGTCCATCATGCATTAGGAGAGATGTCGCTATAACTTGAATCTTTCCGCATGGGATAAACAACGAACTATAATACAAGAATGGACTAAGCCTTGAATTCTGCACCATAGTTGAAGTTGTTCCCACTCATATAACATTATCACATGTGCTTCTGGCTTGCACATTAAAGGCCATGTGCTAGCCTGGTTTCAGTGTATAATTTTGGGCGTCTATAAGTTTACCCTCAAGAGACGGCCTGAGATCTCTGCCCATACACTATAGGTGAGTTTATTATAAAGAGACATGGCATAAAGCGCATTGCGCTTCCCCTGCGATGCTACATCGCTATGACATGGCTTAAAGCCGAGGTCTTACCCCGTAACGGGAACCTCATCGTAGTGTCATACTACTGTAGCATGAGGCCACCGCCGCTTTGTAGTGCCAAACTACCCAGCATGAAGCCTTAGGCTCCCTTGCGGTGTTACGCCGCAACGACATGGCTTGCAAGGCCGAGGCTTTATCTCTAACCGGGTACCTCATCGTGGTGTCGTGCCCCTGTAACATGAGGAACTCTTCCTCTTTGTAGTGCTGACTACCCCTCTCTTTATTTTAACATATAGTATTAGGCTAACTGCCTATTTGCGGTGCTACGCCGCTGTGACTTGGCTCATACAGTCGAGGCATTACCCCTTTCGGGAATCTCATGGTGGAGTCACCCGACAGTAGCATAGAGTTTCACTCCTTGTAGTGCTACGCTACCGTGCTTCCTGTAAAGCACACCAGGCATTCACTTTGCCCGAGAACTCATTAAGGCGTTTAAGGCAACATTCTCACAGGATCCGTTTTTCGTAGAAAACAACAGTAGACAACAGTGGTTGTAGGTCCGTAACCTTTTCATGCCCAATAGGACATGTACCCACCATTCCTGATATTCTTCCGATTAATGGTCCTCCCTTGAACCAAAAGCTAGAAGCCTAGTAGATTTCTCTTTGAACTAATAGCATAAAACTTTATGGTAGGATTGCAATAATACAATATCAGAATGCCTTCAAGCCTATTTTACAAGCTGTGTCATCGACCAGCTGGCACTTGAGGCCCTTGGTGAACGGATCTGCTAGGTTCTTCTGACTCTGAACATTAATCACTGCAATTACACCTCTCTTGATAAGATCGTGTATTTCCCTGTGCTTCAACCGCACAGTCTTCTTCTTTCCGTTGAAGAGGTCATTTTGATGCCACCGCCGCAATCGCCTGGTTGTCACAGTATATCGGTATCACCGGTATTTGCGCTCCAACCCCTAGAAGATTAAACATGAGCTCCTAAGCCATTCTGCTTCCTCCGTTGCGGTATCAAGTGCAAAAAACTCAAATTCCATGGATGACCGCGAGAGCATTGTCTGTTTTTTCGACTTCCACGATATAGCAGCTCCATCCATTGTGAAAATATATCCACCTGTGGACCTCTTGCTCTCCAAATATGAGCACCAGCTGGCATTACTGGAGCCTTCCACCTTCTACTACCTGTGGATCTCCGCTGTAGTACAGTACATATGTCTGAGTCTTCTTGAGATATCTCATAACTCGTTTCACAGCCTTCCAGTGTTCAACACCAGGGTTGCTCGTGAAACGACTCAGCATTCCTACGGCGAAAGCTATGTTAGGCCTTGTGGCAGTAGTAGCATACATTAAACTCTAGATTACGCTTGCATACTCTAGCTGCTTGACGCTTTCTCCTGAATTAGGCTTCAGCTTCAGATCACACTTATACGACGTATCAATCCCTGGAAGATCCTGATACCCATAACGAGTGATCATCTTCTCAACATAATGAGACCGTGACAGCACTAGTCCAGTGTGTCCTGATGATCTTGATCCCTAAGATCACATCAGCTTCCCCCAAGTCCTTCATACTGAACTTGCTCGAGATGAACTTCTTTGTCTCCGTAACACTTCCCGTATCCGTACCTAGGATCAGCATGTCGTCTACGTACAGACAAACGATCACACCTCTTCCATCAGCAAACTTTGTGTAAATACACTTGTCCGTCTCGCTGACCATGTAGCCATTTGACCTTATAACTTTGTCAAATTTTTCATGCCACATCTTGGAAGCCTATTTAAGATCGTACAAGGATTTTACCAACTTACAGACTTTGTCTTCAAGACCCTTGACGACAAATTCCTTTGGCTATTGTATGTAAATCTCTTCGGTCAGCTCACCATTTCGGAAAGTCGTTTTCACATCCATCTGATGTATCACCATCTTATGTATTGCTGCGAGAGCAATCAATATTCTGATGGTGGTCATCTGGGTTACTGGAGCTTACATGTCAAAGTAGTCAATCCTCTGTTTTTGAGAAAACTTCTTGGCTACCAACCTAGCCTTGAACTTGTCAATAGTTCTGTCTACTTTCATCTTCTTCTTGAAGATCCATTTGCATCTGATGGGTTTCGCTCCTTCAGAAAGATCAACCAACACCCAAGTGTTATTTGAGGTGATGGAATCAATTTTATTGTCAATCGCCTCCTTCCAGAAAACTGTGTCTCTGGTCTTCATTGCCTCATCATAGGTAAGCGGATCTGCTTCCACATGATAGGTGACAAAGTCACTTTCGAAGTCCTTCGGCCTTCTCACATGCTTCGCTGACGGCTCAGCGAGTTCTGGTTCAACCGTTGTTTCAACAACAACATCTTCTTGGACTACTTCTTTATTGAAAACTTCAGTTTCTTGCACACTTTTATTGTTCTCTAGAATATCCGCAAGAACAATATTCTTGTGCCTTGCAAATTTGTCTTCAAAATATTATGTGTCTCGAGATTCAATGATATGATTTGACTCAATATCAAGAAATCTTCGAGCACCACTCTTCTTGACATACCCCAAGAATATCGTCTTTGTAGTCCTTGTCCCAAGCTTCTGGATCTTCAGATCTGGAAGCTTGACATATGCCAGACACCCCCACACTCGAATGACATTCAAGTTAGGTCTGACCTTGAACCAGAGTTCATGAGGAGTAATGTCTGAAGTTGCATAAGGCACTCTATTTAATAAAAGTGGCCGTCAATGCAGCTTCTCCCCAGTAGCACTTTGGAAGACCCGCAGTCAACAGCATTGAGTTAATCATTTCTGTTAATATTCTGTTCTTTCTCTCTGCTACTCTATTTGATTGAAGAGAGTACGGAGCCATAGTCTCATTGATAATTCCATGCTCTTTGTAGAACAATGCGAATTCATGAGACCTGTACTCTCCACCTCGATCACTTCTTATTCTTTTGAGTTGTTGTCCAGTCTGCCGCTCAGCTTCGGCTCTGAACTCCTTGAACTTCTCGAATGCTTCGTCTTTAGCCTTTAACAAGTAGACAAACACATACTTAGAGAAGTCATCGACGAAGGTTATGAAATACTTCATCCCGACCTTTGTAGAAAACTATTTGAAGTCACAGATATCCGAGTGTACTAACTCCAGAAGATCTGTACTTCGATAAACCCGAAAAAAGGGTTTTCTTGTGATCTTCGTTTGAGCACAAACTTCACATTTCTCTACCTTAGCCCCACACTTGGAGATAAGTCCTAGACTAGACATTTTGTTTATTCGTTTACAATGAACATGTCATAGCCTATTATGCCATAACTCAAGAGTATAAGCAGAAGGAGTGATTACATTAATTACATTGGACTGATTTACAAGCTGAATTTTGAACATTCTTTGGTATAAAAAGCTTTCCTGAAATATGTTCCCTTAATAGACATCACCATCTGGCCAGCATTGATGTCCATCCTGAGGCCTACATTGCAGAGTAGGCCTCCCGAGATCAGGTTCTTTGCGATAGCAGGTACATGCTTCACACTTTGAAGCGTTAGAGACTTCCCCGAAGTCAGCTTCAAAACCACCGTCCCGATCCTGAGAACTTCAACTTGTACCTAGTTCGCCACAACAACCACTTCAGAAGTAGGTGTGTAGGTGGTGAACCACTCCTTGCTGGAACAGACATGACAAGTGGCGTCAGTGTCTACCCACCAGTCAGAATCAGCCCCAACCGCAGTGACCTGTGCAATCATAGCAACAACATCAGTGATCATTGAGACCTTGCTAGGCTCTCCTTGCTCTAATTGCTTGGTCTTTGCTTTGCATTCACTTTTGAAGTGGCCCTTCTTGCCATACTTGAAACAAGGCATCTGAGACTTAGCCTTCTTTTGTTTGAAGGAAGTACCCTTCACATTAAGATTGTTAGCGTCCTTCTTCTTGCTATGGGAAGCAGCATGCTTTTCCCTTGGTTCCTTGGTATGAACCAAATTGGCGTTAGCCAATTGCTTGGACAGTGCGTCCATTTTCAGTTGAGCCCGCATCTGGTCCTCAACATAAATTTCCTGCAAGAGATCTTCAAGACTGATCTCAAGCTTCTTCCTATGCATGTTTACATAGAACTTGCTCCACCCAGTGGGGAGCTTTGAGACAATCGCTCCAACAACAAACTTGTCGGGGAGGGGCATCACCTCGTCTTCCAGCTTCTGTCGCAGCTTCAGGAATTCTTTCACCTGCGACAGCATGGACTTCTCGTCCTTAAAGAGCCATTTGTGATATTTTTCAACCACAAATATCTTGCTCATGTTTTTGTCTTTTTCGTACAGTTTCTCCAAAGACTCCCATATGTCTCTAACAATAGTCTTCTTATTGTAGGATTCTGATAGGGAATCCTCTATAGCATTCAGGATAAGCAGCCTGTAAATGCTATTCTCTCTTCTCCACTTGGCCTAAAGTTTAGTAGTCGCAGTGATTGCGACAGCAGACCCAGTATCTGGAACAGTAGGTTCCTCTTCAAGAAGCATATGATCAACGTCTCTGAATTGAAGAGTGAGATAAACCTTCCTCTTCCAGGCTTGATAATGCTCTCCATCAAACTTTTCTAACTTACAAACGTCAGTATTGAGGAGTGAAGCATTAAAGTTTTCCATCGTAGCAATATAGCTTTGAGATTGTTATTGCCGGGGAACAATTTTCGATGGAAAACTGAAAAAATAAAACAATTGTAGAGACAAAGTTTCAACGCAACACTTCAAAGAAGGTGCATAACAGAGATCCTTGGAGAATTCTGGTAAACGAAGATCTTAAATAGATTTCGTTACAACAACCGAATGACGTACTTCTAAAAAAATACTAATTCGAATTGCTAGCAGTAGCGAAGATGACAGGCGATAGATGGAAGATCTCCTGCTGGGGTGAATGATCACCGTTGCTCAAAGCTATATTCGCCCCATACGAATAGCTTTCAGGAACCAGCAAGTTCGTCGAAGAACTTTGGAACACTCCTGCTCTTCTGACTCCTCGGATCGTACACGGACTCCCGTGCAAAAGCAACGCTGGTGCAAAGCTTCTCTTCTCTCTCACAGCCTCTGTTTACTTGTGTTAAAAAATACTTGTAAACTTTTTTAACTTTCGGTATACTCTTCTATATATGTCCTGTGGAGAAAAAAAGACCTTATATAGGCCTGAATGGCAACTGTCCGGTTTGTACAATGTTCGAGACGTGGTAAAAACTACTCCGAACGTGCAGTAACCGTACAGATCATGCACAGGCACGATCTATAGCAAGTTACGCCACTCGTGCATCCTGCGTGCCTTGCACACCATGCGCAGAACGCGCACTGAGCCACTTGCGCCACCTACGCGTCCTGTGCGCCCCACACACCCTGCGCCACCCGTGCAACTGGGGGTGCACCTGTGCACGCAACTGGGTGCACCACTGGACGCGTACCTGTGCGCACAACTGGGCGTACCACTGGGCGCACATCTGTGCGCGCACCTGGCCGCACAACCTGGCCCGCCTATCTGGCCGTGCAACCTGGCCCGTGCAACCAGGGCCGCACAGCCTGTACCGCACAACCTGGCAGCTCAACCGACTGTGCAAGTGGCTCGCGCAACGATCGCAACTTAAATGCACTATGCGCCTAGCGACGATGCTGACGTGCTAAGTACAAAGTGCTCCAACAAAATGCCACATTATGCCTCATGAGCCCATGAGCCCGAGTCCGTATCCGAGTTCGAGTCGCTAAGCCCCTACGGGGCTTAGCTCCTATGGAAATAAATTTCCTAAGAGCAAAAAAGCATGAATGCTTTACCATGGAGCCTTATCCTTACTTCCTAGTAAAATCACCCAAATGGTTCCCTCCTTAGGGTCACCACCCCATGTGCATTTCCCAACAACACATACAAGTATATATGTTGAGATACCTCATAGTGCACTTTCCGTTTGGGACGAAACTTCACTAGGCATATTGAGAGCAAGCTCTCAACATGTCAAGGAATTAAGAGCACCAACATAGATAGTCATGTAGGTGGATGATGATGGACTAAATTCATGGACTACATTAGAGGGGACTTCACAGTAAAGGGTTTGAGTGTGAGAAGCAAGCCATTGCAGGTAATGTTAGAAGGGAATGACCAATACTGATGCAGGTAATGAGATATCCCAGGTTGGGAGCAAGACAGTGCTGTTGTACTGAACCAGTGCATCAAGTGCACTGGTTCAGGCAGTGAAGGGAACGGGATGTATCAGTGAACTGAGATTTAGAAGTGAGAAATGTTTGGAGTGGTTCAGTCCATGACTGAAATGGGGGCACTATCCAGAACAGTGTGTGGAGCAGGGGTTTAACTAGGTTGCACTGGTTTGGGGGAGCCCATGCCAGTACACAGTACTTTAGGGTCTTGTAGTGAGCAATAATATAAAGGAAAGGCTGTAAGTATTTGTATGTGAGGAGTGTTAGGAATAGAGGTAGGAGGAGTAGTGTACCATAGTTGGCAACATGAGAGTTTTTACCTTTGTACAGGCTAAGGGGTCAGTTGCTTTATGCATTAGATAGGTATAGATGTATGTTTTGCATACACATATATAAGTATTTGGTAATACTTGGAGTAGTCGATAAGTATTTGAGTAGGGTATAGGCATTATTTATATGTATGTAGGGTTATAGGGATATCTATATAGATAAATGGAATGTGTGACTGTGTAAAGGTATTGAAATATTATAGCTAAGTAATTAGGATATATTATTGCACCTATAGCACTAGTACCTATATACCTATATGGTTTTCATATACAACCTTTATATATAATAGGATACACTATGGTATAGATATCCTAGTATCCTACATCTTTGGTATGGGTGTTAGATAGCTAATGTTGGTCAAGATTGACTAGTTAAACTTAGTCTTGACTGGATTGACCTAGGGTTGACTTGGTTTGACCATTGGACCTAGAATTGACCTAGCATTGGACTAGTTGACTTGTATCTCATTTCAAACAGTGATATTAATACAACAATCCATATTTAGGTCTTCGAGGCACCGTTTCGGACGTCGTTGATACATCACACCAGATTTCAGGCGAGTACATTTTCTGATAATTTCATGTTTTATGATATCTTCTATGTTTCTTGTATTTAGTGTAGATATCCATGATTTCTCGACACATTGGTCACACAGATTGTTATTGTTTGGATCCCGTCATGAGATGTTATTTCTTTTATATCTTGGTATATCTTGTGCAAACCTCCTTATTGTTCTTGTGCATTGTATGGACACCGATTCCTGCGAAGGCTTGCTACCTTCTTAGAGAATCCCGTATCGTAACTTGTCATGGTTGGATCCACTAGACTAGTCTGGGACGGAAAGTATTAGCATAGATATGTGATCAATACCTTCCTTGCATCAAGGCTTGAACCTTGAATAGTGTTAATCAAAGAATGCACGTATGATTAACTAGGCCATAAACTCTTGTATCAAGTTGCTAAGCCGATCACATGTTGAAACTATTGCTCACTCACTTAGATAGTATTTTTCTTGATTCTTGTACATGATGTACACAGCTCTCTTGCTCTTACGCTCTTTTACAGTCTTACTTATGCCTTGCCATGCTCATTTACTTATCACTTTACCTTGTGTATTCTCTCTATTTACTGCTACATAGTCTTTATCATTTAACTAGAACTGTTATTGAAAATGTATCTCGTTCCAATCCTGACTGGATATATTTTTCAGACGACGAGGATGAGTATACCACCTACTATGGTCCATATGACATAGTGGGTATAGACCAGGAGACCCTAGTCCAACATGGGTTAGTTCCAGCCGAGGAGGCTCTAGTGGTGACACCCTTAGTTTAGATTTGTACTGGACTTTGTCTCCAGATGACAACTCTTGGCATGTTATCATTTAGAGATTGTATTTGAGATTGTTGACTCTGAGACTCTGGACTTGTATTACTTCTATGTTAGTTTCTGGATATTTTCGTATCTTGTTGTCTTTATCTTTTCGTATTATTTATCTTTCTTAGAATATTTTGATTGAGTATGTTATATTGTTATGACTTGTCCTCCGTTTGGAGTTGACTATCTCGACAGATTTTGATATTATAAGACCTAGACAGCGTTCTATCGCAGATGTTGCGGCGTAGGCTGGGCATTGTCACGCACTCGTGCCCCTACTCCGGGTGCGGATCGTGACACGTTTTTAGTAGTAGCCTATGCAGGTCAGAAGTCGCAATTAGTGCGATGTCGTAGTGGTGCTCGACTTAGAGTGCTGCTACGAGCCTGCTATAGGTTTAGAGGATATAGGCTATAGGCTAAGGATAGTCAATCACAATTAGGAAACATCCAATTTGCTTCTATACAACTGTCCTTTCTTGATATTGAATATTTGCAATCTAACTGTCCTCCTTTGATATAATTTATCTTGTGCCATATTGACTTCCTTCTTTCAATCTGTCTTCAGGATGGTGAAGACTAGATCCCAGCGATCGGTGTCGGCAGATACTGAGAGGTCTGCTATATATATATATATATATATATATATATATATATATATATATATATATATATATATATATATATATATAGGGCTGTATGTTGGTATCCCATTTGGACTGTTAGGTGACAGACAGTTGGGGGGCTTGGAGTGAAAGGTTTAGGTGTATCATATATAGTGTAAACATATCCCCATATAAGGTACTGAGGTTCAGACCAAAGAAACTGAGTGATGGTGATCAGTGCAAAGACTGATTTGATATAACAGTTATTCAACTGATATAGAGTACCAGTCCAAAGGGACTGACTTGGTTCAGATTTCGACTGAATGGATCGTAGTCACATATTAGGAGAGTGAGCGTTGGCTTTAGGAACTGGAATAGGTTCAGTCCATTTAGACTGAACAGAGCTATATCAGTCCCATAGGATGACTGCTCTTTTGTTATAATTTGGTAAACCCCCTTTTATATATGTCACTGCTGTTGGGTCTTATCTGGAACTGATTTGTGGATAATGGGAAATTAGTGAGGAGAGGGGGAAATCCCAGTCAAGTGTGAGGGTGCCTTTGGTGAACACTCATGTTAGGTGTCTTGGGATAGTGTGAGCTAATGTGATGTCTATATGCATAGGTATGAGGATAGCTTAATGGTTCAGACCATGGAATAAATTGATATAGGGATGGATAGGTCATAGATAGATAGGTAAATAGGCTCGGGTTAGGATAGGCCATAACAGTAGCAGCAGCTACTAGGAAGGGGAAGAAGGGCTCGGGGGTAACGAAGGGGGGATACATATCAGTTAACAGAACTGTTTGTGTGTGTGTGTGTGTGTGTCTATTTATATGTAGTATGGTATCAGTCCTATGTATGATACTTTGTATCAGATGTAGCAGTCCTTAGAAGAGAGGGGTAACAGGTATAGCCTAGCAGCTATATGCTAAGGAGCACATATATTATATCAGTCATATATATAGTTAAATGTATCTGTCCACTGTTTGTGAACATTAGAGAGGACATCAATGAAGTGCAGGTAAGTAGGAAGGGTTGAGCACCCTAGATGCATGATTGGGAGTGTTATATATGTATATCTCTTTACTACTATATATATTCATATCTATATATGAGTGTGTGTTAGGATTTTAGCTGATACACATGGGTGTGAGTGAAATAGGCAAGAAAAAAAGGGGAAAATAAGATGTACGTATTATATATACATGTGTTGTGCATAATGTAGTAAGAGTATATGTTAGAGGCCAACTAGTGCAGGTTTGTATGCTTTACCTGTGTACTGTGTGTGCTCCAGTCGAGTGTACAGTGGTTTAGGAAGGAGCTTTTGAACGACTGATAAGGGTCGGGTATGTGAAGCAGGGACAGCAGCCGAGGCAATGGCCTTAAGCCAGGTTGGCCAGTGCTACCTGGTTCACCCAGGTCAGCAGGCTATTAGGGGGAGGTCCTGTTTGGACCTGTAATTTGAGAGCAGGCAGTCAGGCCAGGAACTTAGCCTTAGGCAAGGGTGTGGGCTTGACCACTGCCTTGTAGGACAGTGTAAGATGGCGCTTTTGTGTAGTTTATGAGTTTAACTAATATATATGTGTGGAGGTCAACTAGATGTTTAGATAGTAATGTAGGTGGATGATGATGGACTAAATTCATGGACTGCATTAGAGAGGACTTCACAGTAAAGGGTTTGAGTGTGAGAAGCAAGCCATTGCAGGTAATGTTAGAAGGGAATGACCAATACTGATATAGGTAATGAGAGCTCGCAGGTTGGAAGCAAGACAGTGCAGTACCACTGACCCAGTGCACTAAGTGCACTGGTTCAGGCAGTGAAGAGAACGGGATGTATCAGTGAACTGAGATTTAGATGGGAGAAATGTTTGGAGTGGTTCAGTCCATGACTGAATGGACTTCAGTCCATGACTGAAATGGGGGCACTGTCCAGAACAGTGTGTGGAGCAGGGGTTTAACTAGGTTGCACTGGTTTGGGGGAGCCCATGCCAGTACACAGTACTTTAGGGTCTTGCAGTGAACAACAATAGAAGGAAATGGCTGCAAGTATTTGTATGTGAGGAGTGTTAGGAATAGAGGTAGGAGGAGTGTGCCATAGTTGGCAACATGAGAGTTTTTACCTGTGTACAGGCTAACGGGTCAGTTGCTTGATGCATTAGATAGGTATAGATGTATGTTTTGAGTACACATATATAAGTATTTGGTAATACTTGGAGTAGGTGATAGGTATTGAGTAGGGTATAGGCATTATTTATATGTATTTAGGGTTATAGGGATATCTATATAGATAAATGGAATGTGTGACTATGTAAAGGTATTGGAATATTATAGTTAAGTAACTAGGGTATATTGTTACACATATAGTACCAGTACCTATATACCTATATGGTTTTCATATACAACCTTTGTATATAATAGGATACACTATGGTATAGATATCCTAGTATCATATATCTTAGATATGGGTGTTAGATAGCTAATGTTGGTCAAGATTGACTAGTTAGACTTATTATTGACTGGATTGACCTAGGGTTGACTTAGTTTGAGCATTGGACCTAGAATTGACCAATTGACCTAGCATTGGACTAGTTGACTTGTATCTCATTTCAAACGTTGATATTGATGCAACATTCCATATTTAGGTCTCCGAGGCACCATTTCGGACGTCGTTGATACTTCACACTAGATTTCAGGTAAGTATATTCTCTGATAATTTTTTTTATGATATCTTTTATGTTTCTTGTATTTAATGTAGATATCCATGATTTCTCGACACATTGGTCACATGGATTGGTATTGTCTTGATCCCATCATGAGATGTTATTCCTTGTATATCTTGGTATATCTTGTGCAAACCTCTTTATTGTTCTTGTGCATTATATGGACACTGATTCCTGCGAAGGCTCGCTACCATCTCAGAGAATCCTGTATCGTAACGTGTCATGGTTGAATCCACTATACTAGTCGGGGGGCGGAGAGTATTAGCGTAGATATGTGATCAATACCCTCCTTGCATCAAGTCTTGAATCTTGAATAGTGTTAATTATACAACGCACGTATGATTAACAAGGCCATAAACTCTTGTATCAAGTTCCTAAGCCAATCACATGTTGAAACTAGTGCTCACTCACTTAGATAGTATTTTTCATGATTCTTGTACATGATGTACACAGCTCTCTTGCTCTTACACTCTTTTCCAGAACAGTCAAATTAGCTACGTTCGACACAAGAAAGTCCAGTATCACAAGAAAATATGAAATACGATCAGCTATGGTCAATAATCGATAATCGACGAGGTTGCCTCCGGACAGAGATGTTGAGTTCTCTATAGATTTGGTGCCAGGCACAGAGCCGATATCTCAGCACATCTTTAGAGTTAACAATAGTGAGCTGGTAGAATTGAAGAAGCAGGTGGATGAGTTACAGGACAAAGGCTTCATCAGATCTAGTTTTTCACCCTAGGGTGCTCCGATGCTTTTTGTCCTAAAGAAGGATGGGTCGGTACGCATGTGTATCGACTACAGGACTCTCAACAACCTCACAATCAAGAACAAATACACGCTGCCAATGATCAATGATCTTTTCGATCAGTTGAGAGGAGCGAGGGTATTTTCCAAGATTGATCTGAGGTCAGCCTACCACCAGGTGAAGGTGAAGAAGAGGATATTCTGAAGACAATATTTCGGGCTCGGTATGGCCAGTTTGAGTTCATGGTGATGTCGTTTGGGTTGACCAATACCCCGATGGTGTTTATGAACCTGATGAACAAGGTGTTCCACCAGTATCTGGACAAGTTTGTGGTGGTATTCATTGACGATATCCTGGGGTATTCAAAGACCCCAGAGGAGCATGAAGAGCATTTGAGGATAGTTATGGAGACTCTCAAGAAGGAGGAGCTTTATGACAAGCTTTCGAAGTATGAGTTCTTCCTTGATCGGGTTGAGTTCCTGGGTTATGTTGTGACAGGAGAGGGGATCTTAGTCGACCTGAAGAAGATTATGGCAGTTGAGGCGTGGAGCGCTCCGTATTTAGTTGTAGAGATAAGAAGTTTCCTTGGGTTGGCAGGCTACTACAGAAGGTTTGTTCAGAATTTTTTCTGGATTGCAGAGCCATTGACTAGGCTGATCCGGAAGGACATAGGGTTTGTCTAGACAGAGGATTATCAGGTCACCTTTGATGAGTTAAAGAAGAGGTTGACGACAGCTCCAGTATTGATGTTGCCATCAGGAACATGTGGTTTTACTATCTATAGTGATGCCTCGGTGAAGGGTTTGGGTTGTGTCTTACAGCAAAATGGGAAGGTAATTGCCTATGCTTCTAGGCAATTACGTCCATATAAGAAGAACTGTCCTACCCACGACTTAGAGTTGGCAGCGGTCATCTTCGCTCTGAAGTTGTAGAAACACTATTTATACAAAGAGCATGTGGAGATCTTTACAGACCACAAAAGCTTAAATTATGTGTTTATCCAAAAAGAGCTGAACACGAGGCAGAGGAGATCGTTGGAGTTGATGAAAGACTTCGACATCTCGTTGCAGTACCATCTAGGAAAAGCCAACGCAGTTGTCGATGCCTTGAGCAGGTATACGGTAGCTATGTACTTGACAGCAGAACGTTATTTGTAGGTAGATCTTGAGATCTTGGGGATCGATGTAATAGTACCTGGAGTTGAGATAAAGATGTAGGGATTGCAGATTCAGATGAATTTGATGGACAGAATCAAGTCGAGTCAGTTCGAGGATGTAGCTCTTAGGAGTATCAGAGTACAGACTCGGGCAAGACTTCTGGATGAGTTTGCTATCGCAGAGGATGGGATATTGAGGCACGGTACCAGACTGTGTGTGCCTAGCGGAGAGCTTCGGGAGCAGGGGATGCAGGAGGTGCATCGCTCTCAGAATTCTATGTATCCAGGTGCCAACAAGATGTATAGAGATCTGAGAGAGCTTGTTTGGTGGTATGGTATAAAGCCGGAGGTACCACTCTTCGTAGCTAGATGCTTAGTGTGCCAGCAGGTGAAGGCGGAGAGGCAGAGGCCAGGAGGATTGTTACAGCCATTACCCATTCCAGAGTAAAAGTGGGAATACATCACCATAGATTTTATGTCAGGGTTGCCACGTACACTAGAAGGAAAGGACACGATTTGGGTCAACGTTGACAGGTCGACCAAATCAGCGCATTTTTTTCTATTTAAGATAGGCTTGTCTACGGAGAGGCTAGCAGACATGTACGTGAGGTAGGTAGGCAGACTACATGGAGTTCCTGTAAGCATAGACTCAGATCGGGATAGTCGCTTCACTTCCTATTTTTTGTGGATTTTGCAGGCTAGCTTGGGTACTCAGCTCAAGTTCAGTATTGCTTACCACCCTCTAATAGATGGGCAGTCAGAGAGGACTATCCAGACTCGCGAGGATATGCTTCGTACTTGTGTTTTAGATTTTGGAGGCTCCTAGGAGGATCATTTGCACTTGGTTGAGTTTGCCTACAACATCAGCTTTCAGGCCAGCATTGAGATGTCACCATTCGAGGCTCTGTACGGGCGAAGGTTTCGTACTCCCTTGTCTTAGGATAATGTTAGGGAGAGAGCTTTGTTGGGGCCTGAGATAGTTGTGGATGCAGCTGAGAAGGTAAAGCTCATCAGGAATCGACTTCGGGTGGCACATGATAGACAACAGCATTAGGCCGATAGCGACCGAAGACCTTTAGAGTTTGAGGTATAGCTTAGATTTTAGGTTTAGATTCTTTTGATTTTGTGAACTTGTTTGCTTGTGATTGATTGTTATGGATTAAATGTGAGACTTTGTTTGTGCTAGGTTGGTGATCTGGTGTTTCTGAGGATATCTCTGACACGGGGCACTATTCGTTTTGGAGGAGGTGGAAAGCTTAGCCCACGTTTCATCGAACCTTTCATCATTTGCGAGAGGGTTGGTGCCGTGGCTTACAGGCTAGACTTGCCACCTATACTAGAGGGAGTTCACAACGTGTTCTATGTATCGCAGTTAAGACGGTATGTGGCAGATCCCAGTCACGTACTAGATCACTCCGAGATAGAGGTGGGCCCTACTCTCAACTATCCAGAGCAGCCAGTGGAGATTTGGGATCGTCGGGAGAAGGTGTTGCAGAACCAGACTATTCCCTTGGTTCGCGTTGTATGGAGGCATCACTCCCCGGGTGAGTCAACCTGGGAGTGGGAGGATGAGATGCGCGAGCGATACCCATATCTTTTTGAGTCTTGAGGTATGGTTCTTTCTTTCTATTTCATTCATGTCATAGTTTCGTCTTTTTAATTTCGAGGACGAAATTATTTTTAAGGGGGGTAGACTTGTCGCTACCACGTTCTAAAAATAGGGGTAATTTAGTCTTTTATGTTTTATGTATATATTCATATCATATTAATTATATTGTGCTAGTGATATATTATATGAAACTATAGTACTTTTTTAATTAGATGGACAAGATGATAAGTCATGACCCTAATGGACTTAATTAATGAGATTAGACAATCATCAAACACATTTTTGTTAGACTCTAATTAGCCTTAGTTAGCTAGCCAGACTAAATATAAATTAGGCTAAAACACCTAATTAGGAAGTATGACTTTTTTTGCTAAACTTGTCATGACTTAAGAGAGGACTTAATGGACCTTTCCCCTTGCCCAAAACCCTAATTAATCAAGGCTTCGTGTGGCCGACCACACTGCTACAAGAAGAACAACTTCTTCTTCTACCTCATTTCATTTCAAACCCTAACCCTAATTTAGAAACCTTCCCCCAAATTTTTCTACCACTAAAACTTATTCAAAATAGCCCAAAATTGTTCCATTTTCTTCCCCTTGGAGAGTAGAAGACTCTAAGCAAAGCATTGGAGGTTGGACCACTTGTAGCTTGAGAGCTTTTGGATCTTGGAGCCATTTTATTGGGAATCCATCTCCCAATAGGTAAAATACAATCTAAACCCTTTAGTTTGTATTAAATAGTGTAGAGGCATCAAATAGGAACTCCCATGCAATAGGAATACGCATGGTGAGGAGTTTTGACTCTTCTTCATTCATTTGAAATTTTTTCTCTTTGGTATTTTGAGCCAATTTGGGAAAAATTCGAGAATGACATTTCTAGGGTTTATAAATAGTTTGTTAGGTCCTATTTATGATTTAGAACATATGGGTATGCTTTGGGTCAAGTTTGGATCCATTTGGAGTGCGTACCATGGACGTTTCACAACATATCCCGATACGCATGTCAAGTGTTTGACAAAATGACCAAAAGAATACCCTATGCTCTAAACTCATATTTGACACTTGTATTTAGATGTATATTGTTATAGATTATCATTTGTATGTTTATTTAGTAATTATATATGAGTATTATAGGATTTTACATAGAAGGGGACATGTGGACTGTTTTTAGGATTATGTGAGGGTGTCAATATATATGTATGTTGTGTGTGTGTAGGAGAGTACAAGGGGACTGATATGGAAATATGTGTGTTCATCATTTGAGTGTATGTGAGTTCATTATAGTGTGTGTGTTCTTTATAAGTTGTGTGTGTGAGTAGAGGGGGAAAGGGGGATATAGGCATCTAGTTGTTAACTGTTTTAGAAGAAGGGGGATATGTAGCATTCCATAGCAGCATACTTGAGAGTATGGCTCAGGTTAGTAAGGTATTCAACAACAGTTATATATATGAAGGGGGCCAAACATGTATCAGTATATAGGAATGCATCAGTCCTATATAGGAAAAATATTGTATCAGTCCTATAGCCATACATGAATCACTTATATACATAGGAGAGGCTCGGGTGAGGAGAAGTTTAGGTATCAGTAGAAATTTGCTACTTACTAGTAGTAGCTACAGGACTGATAGGAAGGGCTGTATGAAGGGGACTCATATGGCAGCAGTATCTTGAGAGAGGAGGGGTCAAACATGTAGGATGGTAGCAGAAGTATACTATATATGGGAGTATCCTACATATATTTGTATTAGATGAGGAGGGGATGATATGTATAGCATAACAGCTATATGAAGGGCCCTATATGTTATCTGTTAACTGATGGTAAGGGACATACATGTATCAGTATATGTGAAGGGCCATATATATAAGTTGACTGATAGGAAGAGGGGTAGCATGTATCAGCTATGAAGGGGGATCTATATATATGTATAGAAGTAACTATTATTAGGAAAGGAAATGGCATGAAGGGGGAAAAGTAAACTATAGCAGCAGCAGCAAGCTTGCCTTGTAGTGCCTTGCATTGCTTGCTTGCTTGAGTTCTTGCTTTATTGTTGTGTATCCCATATCCTAGATAAGGAAGAATTGGGTTTTGATATATGTTAATATGTGAGGATATGGACTTAGATATCATCTTACGACCTATAGATACTTAGATACCTATGTATAGGTTATGCCTGTTAGTAAGTATAGTTGGGGGATTACCTATGTGAGTTGTGATAGAGTATAGGGATTTGGGAATTACCTAAGAGATATTGCTAAATAGGTAAAGCCAAGATTTACGCAAGGTAAAGAGGCAAAGTTAAGATATAGGTAAGATATACTTGGGTAATGCTTGGTATGGCTAGGTAATGACTAGAAAACCTAGTTTGACTATCATTGACCTAGTTTTACTTCCATGACCTAGAAAAGGCCTAGCAGCATATAATTAATGTATTTAAATATATTATTTACTCTAGAACACCAAGTAACTCTGTAATTTCATATTAGGTCTTTGTGATGCCGGTTCGGACATCGATACTCAGTCGTTGCTTAGGATATCAGGCGAGTACCTACCTCTGTTCATTTTTTTCATGATAGTATCTATATTACCTGCTCTAGACTACTTTATTTGATGCTGACACATTGTTACATGGATTGATGCTAAATGGATCTTGTCAGGAGATGTTATACCCTTATCGAATATATAGGATATTTCATGTGCATGTACTTTATCATGTGCATCGTATGCTCCTTATATTCGTATTATTCACTCATGTGCTTCATCTACTTCATGTGCTTCATGTGCAAATAACAATCATGTACGTATTATGTCGTGATCAGATCCATGTGCACTGATTGGGGCAGGAGAGTAAAAGTAGTTATGTAATTAAAATCCCTAGTATAATCATGTACATGCTGATTATACCTTTCAAGTATAATTGAGGTTCCCGTAGAATAATCATGTGCAACCTAAACCAATCACATAACTGACTTGTGATCTAAATCACTTATGTTTATTCTAGTTTAACATATTCTCTACCGTATTCATGTACTCATTTTTCTTATATGTTCATGATGCTATTTCTCTGTATCTTTATTCTAGTACATCATGTATATTCTTTTATTGCGAGTTATATATTTCCTACCATGAAATAAAACTGCTTTCAGAGTTATATAATTCGCTCCAATCCTGACTGGATATTTTTTAGAGGATCTGGAGGACTTTTGCACGACCTATTATGGGGCGAACATCGATGACGTTTGTGACCTGGATCACCAGGAGGATCCTGCTCCCTTAGAGGAGACACTAGTACTGCCTAGTTAGACAGCTAGGATATTTTCCTGGATTTGTCTCCAGTTATCATTTCTCAAATGTCATATTATACTATCTACTCTTTGAGATGTTTTGTTGACTCTTAGACTTATTTCTTTTGAGTTGTATTGCACTCTTGGTATCTATCTGTTTCCTTATCGTGCTATTATTTCTTCCTTATCTATTGTGATTGAGTTTGTATTATTCTGTGATTATCCTCCGTATGGAGAGTTATCATTGATAAGTACATTTATATTACGTTATAGTTATTTATGCAACCTACGACAGCATTCTACCGCCGATACTGTGACGTAGACTAGACGTATCCACGGTCTCATGCCCTTCCACTAGGTACAGGTTGTGACACATTTTTAATGGTGGCCTATGCAAGTCTGGTTCTGAGTTTCGTCTCAGTTATATAGTAGTACTCAGACTTAGAGTATTACTACAACTTGATGTAGGATATAGGATATAGGCTATAAGGTGTACTTAATCACAACTAGGAAAATTTTTGATCTAATATTCTGCTATCTTTAATCCTTCTGATAATTGCCTTCTTTGAAATAATATTGTCCTTCCTTAATAATATCGTTCCTTGCTCCGTATTGACTTCTTTGTTTGATCTGTCTTCAGGATTCCGTCGAAGACCCGATAACATCGCTCTGTCCCAGAGGCTACCCCCTTTAATATTGATAATATAGATTATGATTGAGGATTGAGGCAATGGCTATTATAGATGAGATAAATTTTGGATAGTACACTTGCGCTTTTGAGGATTGAGTACTTGTGGGATTTGATGGCTAGGCTAACTAGCCCTATAGATAGCTTGTTAAATATGATTGGTTATATTGATTAATGCTTGGGTTACTAAAGATTTAGCATTGGAATCTAAGATAGACACTTGACAGTTGTGTTTGGCAGCGAGAAATACTACAGTTATACTCAAAGATTTTACCATTGGTAATATGATTGATAAGTTAGTATCTAAAATAGAGTAATGGATGGGTGATTGTTACGATCATATACTGTGGTAGAGTAATTTCTCTGCATGATTGCAATCATGCCCTTTCCTTCCTGTGATTTGATTGTACCTTTCTCTATTGGCTTCTTGATGGACTCTTCTCGTTTATTCGCTAAAGTTGTTGGAAAAATGTTAAATGGATTGGTCAAGAATAATTTTGAGGAACTATGTTTTATTCTTATATTACAAAATCAGAAGTTTTTGAAGCCAGAGACATATTGGCGAGCCAATAATTCAGATAACGTCATCATGGTTGCACATGTTTCTTGGATTCTACTTGAACTACATCCTACGCAACTTGATTGCTTTCGTGTATCCGCGAAAAGGTTAATCTTGAAATATCTCATGGATTTGACCAAAGATAAGTTAGAGAACCTATATTATCTAGCATGGCAGACACGTACTGCAGCCATCCGTTGAGTAATAAAATCAGGAGTTTTACAGCTAGATGCATACTGGTAGGGCAGACTCCGGATGACATGATCAAGGAGGTATATGGTTCTTTGATTTTATCTAAACTACGTCCTATGCATCACGTTTGGCCTCATACCGTTCTTGAAAATATTTTGACATTCCTGCCTTGCTTTGACCCTAACGTTGCTTGATAATGAAGTGGATTGCGTGATCCAGGCTTAGGTTTTTGATGCCCTTATGTTTCATCGATTGCTAAACTAGGAAAAACTTATAGTTATATTATAAGGGTATAACTAAAGTATGTGTTGGTGTGATTGTAATATTTTGGTAGTTAAGAGTGGGTAAACTTTCTTAGAGGCTGATCGGGTTAAGCTTCTATGCCGGGTAAGAGTAGCATGACTATATGGGACTTAAAGTCTGTTAGAGTGACTACAAAAAATGAACTAAAGGACTTCAGTGTTGATAATATATAGATTGTGATAGAGGAGTGAGGCAGTGGCTATTATAGCTGAGTGAAAACTTTGGATAATACACCTGCGCTCTTGAGGATTGAGTATGTAGAAGCTTTAAAAATGCTAAAGGAATGCATTACGCCATTTATAAATAACGCCAGGCCATATCCATTAGATAGCGCCGACATCAGATGGCGCATGACATCAATTAGCGCTGAGCATTAAATGGCACATGGCTGCCACATGTGAGCTTCTACGAGAAGCTAAGTTGTTAGTCATAATGACTGACAAAAATTCTTTCGAATCCCGAGCGTGCGGCGCTCGAAAAGATTGTGTCAGATCTGTTATGATAAAATTTGTTGGTTACTCTGTGCCATTCATCATTGATGCAAAGTGGACAACTTTTCACAGAATCAACACTAAGCGCATTTTACTAATTGGCGCTCTTCAATACCATGTGCCTTTTATCAACTGGCGCCAATCATTCAACTTTTATCCAGAAGCAGTTTAGATGACATGGCGTGCATGCCACTAATCTTGAAGAACGTACATGCAACACTGTCTATAACCAAGCACATCCTTCTTTTAGAATGCCATGCATCCCATGCAGTTAAGCCAATCGTTCGCACAAATGGGTGATGGCGCTAATTGTACTATACACCAATCAGTGTAAATGTCTGACAGTTATCTCAAAACTCTATAAATAGAGTTCAAAATCACTTTCCAAGCATCACTAATGATCATAATCTTCTGACAAAGTTGCTGCAGCATGTTCAAAAGCTTCTCTTCTCTAACATAGCATAGTCCAAGGGATATAGTGATCGTCTTTTGATCAGATTCCTATAGTTATACTTCTCTAGAATTCAATTGTACTCTTGTACTCTTTTTTTTCTTAGTTTATAGTTAAAATTTTTGTTTTTTGCAAAGAAAATGGCGACTCTGCTGGGTACGACTTTCTTCTCTAACGAGAAGATGACAACTTAATACGATGATGCGTCGGTCGGCATGACGCAGGAGACTTTGGTCGTCGAGTTCGACCAAGTTGCTTATGAAGAACTAATTTGTACTGGGGTTGCCAAGCACGCCACCACTGTTTCTACCAAGAACAAGGCACGCGCCATTTGGAAAAGGGAAAGCACCCTATGGCCGTCCCACACTCTTCCCCAATCCTTGACTTGGTGGAAAATTCACTCGATTACTCCTCTGTGCCAATCAGTGCCAAAGCATCTCTGAACAAGAACTCTATTTCCTAGAAAGTAGGATCTGTTCTGAATTCTATTCCTTCTGCCCATAGACGCTGTGCTAAATACGTTGTGCTAATCTATGCAGAGCACCAAGGCATCTTGCCTAATCCACAACAATCTAATTTGTACCAGGCTATTCTGCGCCAATCAGGCCAGCACCATAACTTTCCTACTCTACGCATATCAAGGACAGAACAGGGAAAATTGCAAGTGTCACATACCAACAACCAAGTAGGGCCAGATGTTGACATGTGCGCCTATATCAATAGGCACCGAATAGGAACAAATCAAATGGCGCGCCAAAAGACTCCAGGACAGTCGGCGCCAACCACTAGTTTGAGCACACTGAAGGCTTCTAAGAGCCAAAATCTACTCACCTACGCCAATGAACTTAGTACTGCTTTGTACATGCAGTGAACACAAAAGCTTAGGAATAGGCATCATATTCCTAATGTAATAAGGCAGAGTCTGCCTCCTTCTTCTTCTAGTCCCTATAATGTAAAGAGGCAGAGTCTGCCTCCTTCTCCTTCTCCTTCTTCTTATCATGTACCTGATCTCAGCGAACTTATTGTACAAAAGAGGAAGACGACGAGTGCATCTCATGCTGCGATGACTCCGCAGACTGAACATCACTATAACCAGTATCATGAAATCGTAATCAAGTGCTACTGCAAGACAACCAAATAGTCTGTGTTTGACTGCTTGAATTATCCTGGCTTTCCTAAAATGATCTTGATAGTTGGCGATAATATATTCACATATGACAAATGTTGCTGTCATTCACATGAAGTCGACGTCAAGTGTTGCTGCAAACTAGCAAAATGAGTGGTGTTCAATCGTTTGAATTACTCTCGACCTTCCAATCACTCTCGATCTTCCAATATGATCTTGGTAGATGAAGATGAATTGTTGTTCGCTTCTATTAACTTGGCATCTCGTAGAACTGGGGGTAGAAGACTTCCGATGCGTAATTCATCACGACCTTCAGGTCGACAAATCCGCAGTCAGATCCCAGACTCTACCGAAGGAGTCTACCAAAATACAAGATCAAGAAATCGAAACTTTCTCGGTCAAAGGAATCTTCCTAATCCCGACCAAGACCTCTTCGGTCAAAAGAATCTTTCCGATTCTAACCCTAGGAGTAGCAGTCTGCTAGACTTCGACGCTGACAACAAAGACTCTGATCAGACCATCTAATCTACTAGCTCATCTTCTGTATCAAGAGAAATGTCCGCTTATGTAACGATCGAAGAGCAAGATGCTTCCAGTTCGGCTAGCCAAAAGCAAAGAATCGTTTCTCTGGAGGCCAACCTAAAAGCCATGGCTGACATGGTTACAAGCATGCACAGGGTGATCATAGCACAACATGCTGTTCCGCCGGTTGTGAATCCAATTCCAACCCAAGAACACACGGTAGGTTTTGTGCCTATCAACACTGGTCCTGGAGCACAGCCTCTTCCAAATACTACTGTCCTGGACTGAAGTAGCATGTAGGCAACTCTAGAGGGGGGTGAATAGAGTTTGTGTCAATAATCACAAAATAAAAATTAACTCTATATCATATCTACAAAACAACTATCAAGATAGTAAATAAATCAGAGAGAAATACGAAAGTAAATAAAGATCAGAAGAGCATACGCAAACACAGCAGTTTTATCTTAGTTTCCCTCGTGGAGGACTAGTCCAGGCCTGAGAACTCTAGCTCAGGATTAAAATCCACTATTTATGAAATAGCGTACAACTACGTGCCTTTACTCATACGAGCACGTCAACTTCTTACAAAGATCGTTGGGACGACACTTAGAATTTTCTAAGCAACTTTATCTGACTCTTGCACAAACTTCTAACTGGATAGCACTGAGCACTTTTAGGCTTAGGAAGCTTGGCTAGTACATGGAAAGGTTTTGGCTTGTATGAGGCCGTAGGAGAAGAAAAGATGAGATGAAGAGATTAATGAAAATGGTTGAAATCATGCCCTATATATACTAGTCTGGAAGGCAGAATTCGGCCAAAATTCTGTCCGCAAAATTCAAGAATATGGCCGTTGTACCAGCTAGCAATTGGTAACCCTAAAAATTAGCTCCTGGAATTCAGGGGGCAAAATTCGACCCGAACTCTGTGTGGGGGCAGAGTTCGGCCCGAACTCTACCTCCTAGGTAGCAGAATGGCCTTTGGGCTTTGTTTGGCTTGTTGGAGCTTGGGCTTCTTTGATGTAGTTTTAGGGATAATTGTTCTAAGACAAAAGTACTCAGTGCTAAGTCAGCTTACATCATTCTAAACTCAATAAAGATAAAATGATAGACTCAGACTATGAGTACGCTGCAGGAAATTTGACGACATTCATCTTGTATCGAGTTCTGACTTGATGTGTCATATTGAATCATGACAAGTATCATATTGTTAAGTTATCAATATTTGGCTGACTGTGATCCAGTTTGGGTCAACAATCTCTCCCATATTGATAATTGATAAAATGATATTTGTATATCCAATGTTCATACTTGGACACATGTTGAGGGAAGTTATACGCGGGCATGAGATGTAGTAGCTCCCCCGTAACAGTAGCTCCCCCATAGTCCAATGTGTCATATCCTGAGGTATAGTATCTTTTCTAAACACAATATGACGCATAATATTTTGTCATGAACGCATACAAGTCTCCTATCAAATATATATCTCCCCCTTTTTGATTATGGCAAATCAGTTAAGTTTAAGACATATATGATGGATGCATGTATCACTAATAAACACGTATTGTGTGCTAATTTAAACTTATTCTCCGCCTTTGACATGAACAAAAAATAAGCTCTCCCGTAATAAGAGATAAAACGAACTCAAGCATAAGTAAAAGAGGAAGGCATAGACAATCATGATCAAGATATACTAAATGAGGAACAATGGGAGAAGTGTGTAAAGACAAGTATAGAAACTACATACCAAATGTAGAGTGCCAAATAGAAAATAGCTTGTCAAAACACAAATAGTTGGTAAAACTAAAAGAATTTAAAAATAATCAATAGATAGTTTACCAAAATAAAATCCAAGAAAGACATCCAAAGACATAGTATGATATGAAATATTGCTCTATTTTGGAAGAGAATTATAAAATAAAGGATTTCAGTCAAAAACTATAGGGATTAGATAATTGTAAATAATAGATATCAAAGAAGAAAGATACCAATTGAGATATCGAAATATATAAACTTGAAAATTTTGATCAAAGAACCCATGATAGTCATAATTGTTCACAGACAAAATAAAGGAATAATTAATGTAAAATAGCACAATTGATATAAAATAACCTCATTGTTTGCAAATCTATTTGCTTATCAAAAAATTATGCATTTGAACTCAATTACCTTATCATGCTATATGAATACCCTTTAGATAAACATGAAGGTAAAGGAAAAAAAAATACTTGAGAAGGAGAAATTCAATCGACTTGAATGCTCCCCCTCAAACTATTACCAATATAGATAAAATCATAAATTTTGGGTAAGTCCTCAACAAGGAAAGCCAAATCAATTAAGCATACAAGGAAAGTCAAATCAATGAAAGCACAATAGTCATCAAGATAAGATACAAAAGTTAATATTAACGAGATGACTTATTTAAATCATATAAAAAAAGAGAGAGATAAAATAATAAAGATAATTGCATACACTCTCATAAACCTTTCAAAATAAAAAAACATCATGACCTCAACGAGATATGAAATTTAAGAGAATATGGGTCCATGGTGAACTAGGTATACGACATATTAATGGATATAAATGAATTGAACCAATTTATTTGCTCCCCCTTAAAATATGTGTATCTAGTTCCAAAGAACTTATAGTATGAAATAGATAACTACAAGATCTAGAGGTAAATCAACTATGGATTTCTTTTCCCTGCGCAATTCATATAAGGCTATAAAATCGTCATAAAACGAATAATGTCATCTTTAGTCAAGAAGAGATATCCACTAATGGATACTAAAGATGAGAAATCAAAAGAATATTCCATTTTAGCACATGTAATCAAAAGATGACATACACTAACCTATATAGAAGAATCTCATATTTAAATATGATAGATCAATGTATGTTACCTTTTGAGAAAAATGTCATCATGAAAAGGAAGAAAGTCAATTAAATCAATCATGATGAAAGTCAAAATATAGCTCAAGAATATAAACAAATAAAACTCAAATATCATGTCCATGATTATCTAAATAAAAAATGATCAACCAATTTATTACTTTGCATGGACTATGTATGTTTTACCATATATGTACCCATCAACGGGTAATAATCCAACCTTACTAATACTAAAAGAGAAACCGATGAAGTTCAAATATCAAAGAGCATATGTGATAATCTATGAGTAGTCAAAGTAGAGTAATAAATTAACTTGATAACCACATAATTAGATAATACAGACTACTCAATCATTAGGATCATTCATAAAGTAAACCAATAAATAATTATGATCCGTCATAAATCTCATCTAAAAACCATATAAACAAACCAATGGAAAGTATAGAAGAAAGTCAATCTTATTTAAATGATTGCAAATTTATTCCAAAGAAATGATAATATGATAAAATCATGACTCAAAATATGAGAAAATTTTAAGAGATGCTTACCAATGACTAGTATGGAAGAAAATTAAAGCGATGAATCACAAACCTCAATGGAAACAGGATTAAATAAAAAAATTCAAACTAATTTTAGAGACCAAACATATATGTATCTAAAATAGAATACAAATCTCATCAAGAAAACTCACAAATCATGTTTTTGTAAACTAGCATATTACATATAAATTGAAATTCAAGAAAATAGCTAGATGAGTGAAAGTAAACAAAAATTATGTAGCTTAATAATACATCGCAAATAAGTAACTACATAACTAATTAAGATTAATAAGGTAGGCCATTAACAAGATAAATGTGCTCATTAAATCTTAAGTCACTAACACTAAAGATACATGTTTAAGCATAGAGTTCACAATATGGGTAATATATTTTGAATGATCAAAATGATTTATATACTCCTTATTAAGCAAGGATAAGAGTATAAGATAGCAAGTAAATGAATTAGACTCTCATCAAGTAAAGGATAAAAGAGATGTTCATGAAAACACAATAGAACAAATCTCTTTGCCAAGTATTGAGATTAACCCAAGATAATAAAATAATATATTGATATAGAGAATGCAAAATTATAGCCATTATGAAAGTGTATTCTCTAGAAATGGAAAATCTCAATGCAAAAGCTCAAACCATAGTAGCTAAAGACATGAGAAGTATGATATATCAATTATATGTATTCGCATGTGCTACAAAAATATCATTGGGCAATAATAATAAATTATTTATAGCTCAAAATATAGAGCTAGATATGATGATGTATTATGGAACTTAGGAGACCGGGTACAGAATATTTGATCCAGAACTAGATAATGGTTGCAAGTAGACCTTAATAAATCTTAAGTCTATAAAGTATTGATCACTTTGGGTTAGCTGTAGGGGCTGGTTTCCAGCTAGCGGTAGTCCGAAGACTAGTACACCATATCGCTTCAGGCTATTTACACCTATATGACAGAAGGACCCTTTCGGCTTGTTCCCAAAATGTTCTTTACTTTTAAGAACTTAGATTTAAAGGAATATATGCAGTATCATTAAACAATATCAAAATCCAAAAATCCAAAGTATAAGAAAGGTAAGTACCCAAATAATAATCAAAGAATGATCATCAAAATTTGCTAAGAATATTTTCAAAACAAACATTTTCATAATACACTTATGGAGATAAATATATAGAAGATACATACTCAAAATGTGCACTAATAAGTATGGTGATTTTGACAAGTAAGGTAAAGCACAAAATCATGCAATCCTTAAAAGAACTTCCATAAAAGTCAACATTCCAACTTAAAGGTATTGAAGAAATAAATATCAGTAGTTGGAATCGCATAGATAAAAACCATATATATATATATATCAAATAAGTATACATGAAAATATTCAAGAATCAAGTAAAAGACATGTGTCCATAAAGTCAACCAAAAAAAAAGCCAAGAAGATATCAAAAAAAAGACTTTAAGGAAGAAGCTAATTGATTCAAGAAGAGATGCACAAATTTTGTCAAGGAATCAATAGCTAAAGTATGAAGTAAGCACAAGTATGAATAGATACTCTTCAAAATAATATGAAACTTGAGCTTAACTCATATGCTCACATAAAGATATTTATACAAACATAGATATCAATATAAGAAATACATGAACTACATATAAATTTAATAAATATAGTCATGTATAAATAAACTTTATTAGGCTAAGACATAATTGATTCTCAAGAGGATAATCAAAATAAAATATGAGAATCGATAATGAATATATTATGTAAGCACAAGGTTAAAATGGAAGTATAAGAAGCTTGTGCTAAACACGTATATTTACAAATACCGATTAAGATAAATATGACATATTAAACACAAATCGGCAAGAAGTAACTATCTCAAAACTTTTAAAGACGAGGAGTTAAAATTAACTCAAATCAAAACCAAGGTCCTATAGACTAGAGTGATATACATGCTTTATAAATAAAGATTAAGAATAACGAGCATGCATACATAAATGTGTCACACTAATAAAAAAAGAGTGATAAACTACATAGTGTGAACTAATCATTTAAGCTAAGTAACTAGTCATGCTAGATAAAAGTAATAATAAGAAAATTAACTAAGCATGCTAGTATTATATCTCACATTGATTTATATAATAAGCAACTAAAGGATATCAATGTGAGCTAGTAGCAAGACATCAAGAGAAACATGCTAGATTCTATAAATATAAACCATTTAAAGAGAATCGTTTAGCATGTTACCAAAGTGGCTCTAGTGGCCATACTTGTATTGGTGCAATTGCTTGGAAGATGACCTTTGAGCTTTGCAACCACCAATACGCTCCTCGGTGCTATGTCCCAATATAAGTAGCTCCACCTACAACATTAGGCAAATACTTTGGTATTCAAATAAACTTGGATCCACATTTGTTAGCTTTAGGGACCCATATTCTATTTACTCTAGAATTGGTAGAAAAACTCCTACGAATAGGACAAGTTACACTTATGTGTCCAATACGAGAGCAATAGAAGCACCTAATACTAGTGTGTGCACATGTATCGAAATGATCCTGATTATGAACATGTGTCATACTAGAATGATGAATATCTCTAGAGTGAGCATGCATGGATTTGATCTTAAGAATATCATGTTAGAATAGCAAATCATTATGCAAACAAGTAAGAGAATCAAATTTAGCATTTAAAACGTAATTCTCTTTTTCAAATAAAGTAATTCTAGAAATAAAATCATCATTTTATTTCTTTAAAGATTTAATAGAAGAATCATGCAAATGATTTAGCTCATGTGCTTGCTTCTTAAGATCTTCTATTGATGAGAAAAGAGATTTGATTTTCAAAATTAAAGAATCATTCAAACTCTTTTAAGAAACACAAGATGAGTTTTGAGAGTCAAGTCTAGGTAATAAATCATTGTTTTCATTTCTCAAAAACTCACTAGATTCTTCCACTACTAAAATACAGCAATTTGGCGACGGAAGATTAGCGACAGATCGTATCCGTCGGCCATAGCGACGGTCTCGCGACTACCTTGTGACGGGCTACCGTCAGAAAGCAATGGATAATTTTTTTAGTTTTTTTACGTCAAAATCAGTCGCTCATTTGACGAAACTTTAGCGACGAATTCATGTCCGTCACTAATATGTCGCATATTGTGGTGGCAAAATCTAAAAAAAAATGGCGCGCTAAATGAGCGTCTATGTAGCGACGGACGTTCTGTCGGTAATCTAGTAGGTATTTAGCGACTACCGACCGACGGATATATCCGTCGGTAATCCGTCGCTAAATACTGTAACCTAACTTAAATTGAACCGACGGGGGGAAATTTTTTATTCCCCCCAAAAAGACTCTCTCTCTTCCCCCTCGCTCTCCCTCTCTCTCTCTCCGGCGAGCTCTCTCCGACGGGTCACATTCTCCGGCGAAGCTCTCTCCGACGGGCTCTCTCTCAGGTATGCTCTCTCTCTCTCCCTTTCTCTCTCTCTGTTTAGCATAACATATAGGGTTTCTGTCACCCTTATTTCCTGTATTTCCCGTATTTTGTATTTATACTCGTATCTGGATTTGGCATGTATCTTATTTTTTTCTCAACTTGGAGAATTTCGGTATTTCTCATATTTTAGGTTTTTGGCATGGCTTGGTTTTATTGGGTTGGTTCGGTTTGGTTTGGTTTATGGGTATTGGATCACCTTAACATATGCTACACCCTCAACCCGCCACCACTCACCCTCTTTATAACCCCCACCTACCACTCTCTCTCCTCATAACTTCTACCATTAATTTCCTTCTTCTTCTTCTTCTTCTCCTTCCTCCACAACTCTCCTAACCCTAGGCAAGTGCACCTTGCCACTTCATGAGAGCCCTATTTTCTTGGTTCATTTGCTAGATTAGGACATGGTGATCAACATTAGGTCTTGGTATTTTGTGATTTGAAGTCTCCATTGTTCTAGATCTAGGTTCTTCCTATTTTCGGATTTTGTATGGTTTGAGCTACTTTGGTTGGATTCTCTTGGGTTTTGATGTTTCCAAGTGGAAGAGCATTCAATTCTACCCAAGTTGGAACTTTGGAAATCTGGATTTGGAGTTCGGATGGCCAAGTTATGATGCTTTGAAGCCTTGGGTTCATCCATGGTGTTCTTGCTGTTGGAGAAGACAGTGAGCAGTATGCAGAGCTGTTTATCTTACGCATACTGAGCTGCACGTGCTCTTTTAGCGTGCATACGCAGACTTGAGTACGCTTCCTGTTGGAAGCGTGTCTCCTTTAGCGTGCGTGACTTTTCACGTACATTGCTCTCTCAGCGTGCGTGACTTTTCACCTATGCTGCTCCCTGTAGCGTACGTGACTTTTCACCTACGCTGCTTCCTGTAGCGTGCGTGACTTTTCACCTACGCTGCTCCCTGTAGCGTGCGTGACTTTTCACGTACATTGCTCTCTCAGCGTGCGTGACTTTTTACCTACGCTGCTCCCTGTAGCGTGCGTGACTTTTCACGTACATTGCTCTCTCAGCGTGCGTGACTTTTCACCTACGCTGCTCCCTGTAGCGTGCGTGACTTTTCACGTACATTGCTCTCTCAGCGTGCGTGACTTTTCACCTATGCTGCTCCCTGTAGCGTACGTGACTTTTCACGTACATTGCTCTCTCAGCGTGCATGACTTTTCACCTATGCTGCTCCCTGTAGCGTGCGTGACTTTCACCTACGCTGCTCTCTCAGCGTGCGTGACTTTTCACCTACGCTGCTCCCCTGACCCCTTGCTTAACCGATTGGCTCTTGGAGTTTTGGTCTTATTTCTTTAATCTTGGCTCTTCTATAGCCCTATATATTGATATTTTATTAGATATTTTACGCCCATTTTATATCCTTACGCCTTTTTGTCATAAACTTAATTTTACTTAATATGTTTGGAATGACTATTGTACATGGCATGATATGACAAGGAACTAGCATAACACGACAGTGACCCGTGGTGGTGCACTCCTGACATGACCAACCTGACATGATAGTGGCCCGTCGTGGTACACTCCTGACAAATACCCTGACATGATTTATCTTGATAATTTAACTTGACCTGCCTTGACACCGTGGGTGGTTCTTCTTGCTTGCTTGTTAAATCCACTTGTCCTGTCTTGCATCATGTCTAGGAGGGGACTCCTGAGTACCACGGTCAGGAGTACCTACTAAAATGGATTAAGGTTAATAACTAGAATAACTCAGTAGTCATGAAGAGATGACACAGCTACAGGCAATCCCGTTACCTGGGCACTCTTGGGATCTGTAGCCTGCCGTCGAGTAGGGCACATTTCCAGCGCACCGTCGAGTGTTGCACCCTCTAAGTCACCTAAGGGTACATGTGTCTCCTGGACGATGTACCCACCTGAATTCAACCTTAATCTTTCGTCCTGGGTAGCCTGGATGGTCTGCAGGGCTTGTGGCTGTGGAACAATCTCACTGCATCTTATTAGTAATTAGGCCTGTGATAACCTTAGTTAGTTAAAGTAGTAAGCCGTAGTATCTGCTTGGCCGTGATTGATTGAATGATGTATAACCAGTTAGCCATGGCTTGATCCAGTACAGATTTGCTCCCTGTCTTGATTTCTTGCATTATTATCTTGACGATAAATGGTGGGAAACCAAGTTCTGTTCAGATGGAGGGTTACTACCCCGGTCCTTGTTTGGTTTACGGGTTGTAACTTGGCTATCGGAATAGTTCCATGGTTATCTCGTCGTATATCACCATGCCATGTTTTTTTTTGTAAATTCTAGTTTTAATATTAGATTTTCTTGTGCTGATTGCTGGCTTTTGTTCTTATTTCGTGGCCCCCTTGTGGCACTTGCTCTTTCTGGGGTTGACCCAGCTGGTTTTGTGTGGCCAGATTTTGGAGCAGCTCCCGAGGATCTACCAAGCTTCCAGCCCAATGGTGGCGACTAGAAGGAACCCGGGCTACGAGTAGGTTTTCTATTTTGTTTCGCTCACTCTATTGTAAAACTATTCTTTTGAGGCGTTTAGCCGACGAGCACCTGTTAGCTCGATGCACTTTTACTTACTGTCTGCCTATGGACTGTAAACATGATTAACAAATCCTAGGGTTGATCATGTATGACTAAACTCTTGCTAGTCCTAACATTTTGTAACGACTAGCTTCATGATCAGCTGAATATGTAATATTTGGGACGCCTTATTATTGTATATTTAATGATCATACATCTTGCGACTTTACTTACTTATGGTGATTGAGACACTAGGCTTGTTCATGACCATAAGAGACTGTTGGCTTGTAGAAAACTCACACATATCTAGACAGCCGTGACCGTATATCGAGGTGTTTTCCATTTCAATATACGTAGCTGGCTATGTCTGCCCCCGCTCTCCAGTATTCTGGTTCTGGGGCGTGACATGGTTTAAGTGGTGGCCCATGCTGGTCTTGTCAATCAAGAAATGTGAGGGATTACCGAATAGATGTCTCAATCAGTATTCGTCCTTGATCTCCGCCTGTATTTTCAAATCCCTGAAATTCTTGTCCTGATTACATGCTTGTATCGTTGATCTGTCCTGGTCCTTCCTTATTATTTCCCTGTGTCGTCTTCTTCAGCGGCACTGTACCTGACCCTGCCGATCAGCAAGGAGGAGCACCTCCCGTGGACCAGCAGCAACCTGGAGATCAAGTCCAGCATTCCGGAGTTGCCTCCAGAGTGATACCCACTGGAGGAGAGTCACCAGTTCGGCCCGTCCAGCCCGCAGAGCCAGATGATGGTACCTTAGTAGGCCTCATCAGAACCTTGATAGCTTCCCAGGATCGTCGAAGCGACGCCCTGCACCAGACAGTTCAAGATGCTTTGACCCGATGCGGACATCCAGGGAACCAGGCGGCTAACAGCTTCAAGCGCTTGAACCCTCCTTTCTTCGACGGCAGCGAGGATGCAATTGCCGCGGATGCATGGCTTCAGGATACCGAGGTGATTCTGGAAGCAGCTAGGACACCCGAGAATGAGAAGGTGGCGGTGGTACGCCTATAGTTGTTGGACTTGGCTCGCAGTTGGTGGGCAGCGCAAGCCATGGGATTAGTGGCACCCATTGCTTGGGCAGTGTTTAGAGAGAGATTCCAGACGAAGTATTTCGATGCTGTGGCTCGGTACGACCTGCAGACCAGATTCACCAACTTGAAGCAAGAAGGCAGAACAGTCGACAGTTATGCATCGGAGTTTTCTAGACTCAGTAGGTTTGCCTCCACCTTGGTGGCGACCGAGTTTGATAGGGCCCAGCGGTTCCAGCAGGGACTGCATTTGGAGATCTTGTTGGCGATTGAGCAGTTCGAGCACCAGACGTTCGATGCAGTCTTGAGAGCAGCTAGGAGGCATGAGTACACCTTCCAGAGGATCGTGGATAGGACCGGAAGTAGGAAGCGGTCCCATAGTCAGATGCACCAATCATCAGCTCCAGCCCCAGCAGCTAGAAGTTTGACCATTGGGACTCCGAGACGGGCGGCCTCAGTAACGTCGGTTCAGCATTCGACCCCGACGTACTCGTAGCAGCAGAAGCAGAAGCAGAATTCCGCGATGGGATGTTCTCATTGCGGTAAGCCAGGGTATGTGGTGGCAGACTGTCGCAGGGCGCAGGGATTGTGCCTGGCTTGTGGAGCAGCAGATCATAGGATAGGGGCTTGCCCGAATAGGGGTGGTTCATCTGCATCCAACCCTTCTAGCTCTTCGGTGAGAGGACCGACCCCAGCACCAGTTCAGCAGCAGCAGTATCAGTCTTCGAGGTCCTTGCCGCCTCAGTCTCAGGCATTCCAGCAACAGCACCCCCAGCAGTATGTACAAGCCCAAGCTCAGACCCAGAATAGGCAGAGAGGTTTCCAACAGAGGGGACCAGCAGCCAGAGGACAAGGTCAGGCTATGATGATGGCTATGGAAGAAGAAGTTGCACCAGGTGAGGTTGTGGCAGGTACTATTCTCGTCAACTCCTTTTCGGCTTCGGTATTATTTGATTCTGGTGCATCGCATTCATTTATGTCTGCACGATTCGCGACACGGATAGGATTGGAGCCCGAGTCATTATCAGTGAGGCTCAATATACTTACTGGTAATGGCCTTGTGGGAGTAGATCGAGTGTTTTCCTCGTGTCGGATCGTAGTTGGCGGTAGGGAGTTCCCCGCTAGATTCATAGAGTTTCCTATGGCAGATTATGATGTAGTCCTAGGCATGGATTGGTTGAGGAACCAGTATGCTAGGATAGACTGCCATATTGGCAGAGTTGTCTTTAGTATCCCCGGCGAGCCAGAGTTTTTGTTTTCCAGAGGCGCAGTGGAGCCATATTCCCCAGCATTGCGGATGGCAGTAGCAGCAGTGCAGTTACCCCGGATAGTTGAAGAGTTTTCAGATGTCTTTCCAGAGGAGCTTCCAGGGATGCCGCCGGAGCGGAAGATTGAGTTCACTATAGACTTGATTCTCGGAACAGCACCAGTATCAGAGCAAGTCTACAGAATGGCGCCTTCAGAGTTGGAGATTTTGTATAAGATGATTGAAGAACTGAGGACCAAGGGATTCATCCGTGCAAGTGGATCGCCTTGGGGAGCCCCGATGCTTCTTGTGAAAAAGAAGGATGGTACGTCCAGGCTATGTATTGATTATCGTACCTTGAATTCGGTGACAATCAAGAACAGATACCCTCTTTCGAGGATAGATGACTTGTTTGATCAGCTCAGAGGGGCTTCAGTGTTCTCGAAGATCGACTTGCGGTCGGGATACCACCAGATCAGAGTCAGAGAGCAGGACATCCCGAAGACAGCATTCAGATCGAGGTATGGGCATTGGGAGTTCCTTGTTATGCCCTTTGGAGCGACCAATGCGCCGGCCGTATTCATGGACCTCATGAATCGCATTTTCATGCCTTACTGGATCAATTTGTGATCGTGTTCCTAGATTACATCCTGGTCTACAGCAAGAGTGAAGCAGAGCATGAGCTGCATCTCAGAGTCGTCCTCCAGACGCTTAGGGAGCATCAGTTGTACGCCAAGTTCAGTAAATGCGAGTTCTGGCTCGATCGCATTTCATACTTGGGTCACATCATTACCCGAGGAGGAGTGGAAGTGGATCCCCAGAAGATTGTGGCTATCGAGTCATGGCCGGTACCCAGTTCAGTGGCAGAGGTTCGCAGCTTCCTTGGATTGGCCGGCTACTACCGGCGGTTCGTTTCAGATTTTGCAAGGATTTCAGCACCGATGACCCAGTTGACCCGCAAGGATGTACCATTTGTTTGGACAGCAGAGTGTCAGGAATCATTTGAGAAGTTGAAGCGAGGTTTGATAACGGCTCCCATTCTCACCCTTCCAGATGGGACCGAAGGATTTACAGTTTATTACGACGCTTCAGGCAGAGGATTGGGGTGTGTCTTGATGCAGCATGGGAAGGTAATATCTTATGCGTCACGCCAACTTCGTGATCATGAGAAGAATTACCCGACCCACGACTTGGAATTGGCGGCGGTAGTGTTTGCTTTGAAGTTGTGGAGACACTACTTGTACGGAGATAGAGTAGAGATCTTTACTGATCATAATAGCCTGAAGTATGTTTTCACCCAGAAGGACCTTAATATGCGGCAGAGAAGATGGCTCGAGCTACTGGTGGACTATGATGTGGATTTGCAGTATCATCCCGGGAAGGCCAACGTTGTAGCAGATGCATTGAGCAGGAGAGCCGGAGTTTATTTCCTGACGGCGCAACCAGAATTATTGGCAGATCTTCAGAAGATGGGAATTAAAGTGGTTCTTCCTACCAGTGTGGCATTGATGGCCAGTCTACAGGTTCAGTCCAGCATAGTTGAGAGGATTCGGATGGCGCAGTCAGCAGATTCCAAGCTTCAGCGACTCAGAGCAGAGTGTGAAGCAAAAAGAAGGCCAGAGTTATGTATCCATGAAGACGGTACCCTTCGGCACGGCACTCGTCTTTGTGTACCCAGTGGAGATATCAGACAGGAAGTCATGGCAGAAGCCCACAGTTCACAGTATTCTATTCATCCGGGTAGTACGAAGATGTACCGTGATATTCGTCAGCATTTTTGGTGGAATGGCATGAAGAGGGAGATAGCCCGGTTTGTCTCTCGGTGTTTGGTTTGCCAACAGGTTAAAGCTGAACATCAGAGGCCCGCTGGACTTCTTCAACCCTTACCGATCCCAGAATGGAAGTGGGAGCATATAACCATGGATTTCGTGACCGGATTGCCCAGATCTCCGGCCGGCAGAGATGCTATTTGGGTAATTGTGGACAGGCTTACCAAGGTGGCATACTTTCTCCCATTCAGAGTTGGACAGTCGACGGCGCAGTTAGCAGAGATGTATCTCAGGCAGATCGTCAGGCTTCACGGTGTGCCAGTCAGCATCACCTCGGACAGGGATTCAAGATTCACATCACACTTTTGGCGCAGCTTGCAGAAGAGTTTGGGGACTCACCTTCAGTTCAGCTCAGCTTATCACCCGCAGACAGATGGACAATCAGAGCACACAATCCAGACTCTTGAAGATATATTGAGATCCTGTACCCTTGACTTCGGTGGTTCATCGGAGAATCATCTGCACCTGGTGGAATTCTTGTACAATAACAGTTATCAGGCCAGTATCCAGATGGCACCCTTCGAGGCTCTCTATGGCAGGAAGTGCAGATCCCCGCTAGCATGGGACGATGTCGGGGAGAGGCAGATGCTCGGACCCGAATTGATTTCCTAGACGGTTGAAGTGGTCAGGAAGGTCAGAGATCACCTCCGAGTTGCCCAGGACTGCCAGCGCCATTGGGCCGATGCTCATCGACGTCCCTTAGAATTTGCTGTCGGCGACCATGTATTCCTTAGGATCTCGCCTAACCGCGGCGTCATTCGCTTCGGCGTGCGGGGAAAGCTTAGTCCTAGGTATATAGGGCCGTTCGATATTCTAGAGCGAGTAGGAGATGTATCCTATCGTCTTGCTCTTCCGCCGTCGCTAAGTGACGTACATGATGTATTCCATGTGTCCCAATTACGACGGTATATTTCGGACCCGAGCTACATCCTAGATCATTCGGAATTGGTTGTTGGTACCAACCTTTCGTATGAGGAGAGGCCCGTGTCTATTTTGGACCGGAGGGAAAAGATACTCAAGAACAAGACTATTAAATTAGTCCGTATTGCTTGGGGTCATCACTCTCTGGGTGAGTCAACGTAGGAGCGTGAGGACGACATCCGACCGCGATATCCCTACCTGTTTGACTCGTGAGGTATAATGTCTTTCTTATGCCTTACATTTTCCCTTCCTTGCTTACATTGTATGATTGTATGATTGAACTGCTTATTGTAACTTGCCTGTGCTTAGTGTAGCTTGTCGTGACAATCTCTAGCTCCTTGATGAAATTCCGAGGACGGAATTCTTTTAAGGTGGGTAGAGTTGTCACCCTCATTTCCTGTATTTCCCGTATTTCGTATTTATACTCGTATCTGGATTTGGCATGTATCTTATTTTTTTTCTCAACTTGGGGAATTTCGGTATTTCTCATATTTTAGGTTTTTGGCATGGCTTGGTTTTATTGGGTTGGTTCGGTTTGGTTTGGTTTATGGGTATTGGATCACCTTAACATATGCTACACCCTCAACCCACCACCACTCACCCTCTTTATAACCCCCACCTACCACTCTCTCTCCTCATAACTTCCACCATTAATTTCCTTCTTCTTCTTCTTCTTCTTCTTCTTCTTCTCCTTCCTCCACAACTCTCCTAACCCTAGGCAAGTGCACCTTGCCACTTCATGAGAGCCCTATTTTCTTGGTTCATTTGCTAGATTAGGACATGGTGATCAACATTAGGTCTTGGTATTTTGTGATTTGAAGTCTCCATTGTTCTAGATCTAGGTTCTTCCTATTTTCGGATTTTGCATGGTTTGAGCTACTTTGGTTGGATTCTCTTGGGTTTTGATGTTTCCAAGTGGAAGAGCATTCAATTCTACCCAAGTTGGAACTTTGGAAATCTGGATTTGGAGTTCGGATGGCCAAGTTATGATGCTTTGAAGCCTTGGGTTCATCCATGGTGTTCTTGCTGTTGGAGAAGACGGTGAGCAGTGTGCAGAGCTATTTAGCTTACGCACACTGAGCTGCGCGCGCTCTTTTAGCGTGCGTACGCAGACTTGAGTACACTTCCTGTTGGAAGCGTGTCTCCTTCAGCGTGCGTGACTTTTCACGTACACTGCTCCCTGTAGCGTGCGTGACTTTTCACCTACGCTGCTCCCTGTAGCGTGCGTGACTTTTCACCTACGCTGCTCCCTGTAGCGTGCGTAACTTTTCACCTACGCTGCTCCCTGTAGCGTGCGTGACTTTTTACGTACATTGCTCTCTCAGCGTGCGTGACTTTTTACCTACGCTGCTCCCTGTAGCGTGCATGACTTTTCACGTACATTGCTCTCTCAGCATGCGTGACTTTTTATCTACGCTGCTCCCTGTAGCGTGCGTGACTTTTCACGTACATTGCTCTCTCAGCGTGCGTGACTTTTCACCTACGCTGCTCCCTGTAGCGTGCGTGACTTTTCACGTACATTGCTCTCTCAGCGTGCGTAACTTTTCACCTACGCTGCTCCCTGTAGCGTGCGTGACTTTTACCTATGCTGCTCTCTCAGCGTGCGTGACTTTTCACCTACGCTGCTCCCCTGACCCCTTGCTTAACCGATTGGCTCTTGGAGTTTTGGTCTTATTTCTTTAATCTTGGCTTTTCTTTAGCCTTATATATTGATATTTTATTAGATATTTTACGCCCATTTTATATCCTTACGCCTTTTTGTCATAAACTTGATTTTAATTAATATGTTTGGAATGACTATTGTACATGGCATGATATGACAAGGAACTAGCATAACACGACAGTGACCCGTGGTGGTGCACTCCTGACATGACCAACCTGACATGATAGTGGCCCGTCGTGGCGCACTCCTGACAAGTACCCTGACATGATTTATCTTGATAATTTAACTTGACCTGCCTTGACACCGTGGGTGGTTCTTCTTGCGTGCTTGTTAAATCTACTTGTCCTGTCTTGCATCATGTCTAGGAGGGGACTCCTGAGTACCACGGTCAGGAGTACCTACTAAAATGGATTAAGGTTAATAACTAGAATAACTCAGTAGTCATGAAGAGATGACACAGCTACAGGCAATCCCGTTACATGGGCGCTCTTGGGATCTGTAGCCTGCCGTCGAGTAGGGCACATTTCCAGCGCACCGTCGAGTGTTGCACCCTCTAAGTCACCTAAGGGTACATGTGTCTCCTGGACGATGTACCCACCTGAATTCAACCCTAATCTTTCATCCTGGATAGCCTGGATGGTCTGCAGGGCTTGTGGCTGTGGAACAATCTCACTGCATCTTGTTAGTAATTAGGCCTGTGATAACCTTAGTTAGTTAAAGTAGTAAGCCGTAGTATCTGCTTGGCCGTGATTCATTGAATGAGGTATAACCAGTTAGCCATGGCTTGATCTAGTACAGATTTGCTCCCTGTCTTGATTTCTTGCATTATTATCTTGCCGATAAATGGTGGGAAACCAAGTTCTGTTCAGATGAAGGGTTACTACTCCCGTCCTTGTTTGGTTTACGGGTTGTAACCTGGCTATCGGAATAGTTCCATGGTTATCTCGTCGTATATCACCCTGCCATGTTTTTTTTTGTAAATTCTAGTTTTAATATTAGATTTTCTTGTGCTGATTGCTGGCTTTTGTTCTTATTTCGTGGCCCCCTTGTGGCACTTGCTCTTTCTGGGGTTGACCCAGCTGGTTTTGTGTGGCCAGATTTCGGAGCAGCTCCCGAGGATCTACCAAGCTTCCAGCCCAATGGTGGCGACTAGAAGGAACCCGGGCTACGAGTGGGTTTTCTATTTTGTTTCGCTCACTCTATTGTAAAACTATTCTTTTGAGGCGTTTAGCCGACGAGCACCTGTTAGCTCGATGCACTTTTACTTACTGTCTGCCTACGGGCTGTAAACATGATTAACAAATCCTAGGGTTGATCATGTATGACTAAACTCTTGCTAGTCCTAACATTTTGTAACGACTAGCTTCATGATCAGCTGAATATGTAATATTTGGGACGCCTTATTATTGTATATTTAATGATCATACATCTTGCGACTTTACTTACTTGTGGTGATTGAGACACTAGGCTTGTTCATGACCATAAGACACTGTTGGCTTGTAGAAAACCTTCACATATCTAGACAGTCGTAACCGTATATCGAGGTGGTTTCCATTTCAATATACGTAGCTGGCTATGTCTGCCCCCGCTCTCCAGTATTCTGGTTCTGGGGCGTGACAGTTTCTGGTTGGTGGGGGGGTCGGCTGTCGCTGGGGCCGGCGGGATAGGAGGAGGGAGTGGGGGCGGGGGGAGGTTGTTGAGGACGGGGGGCATGGTAGGGTTTAGGGTTTCGGGGCAGGGGTAGGGTTTCGGGTGGGGGGGTCGACTGTCGCGGGGGCCTGCGGTGATGGGGGAAGGGAGGGGGTGGATGGTGTTGGGTGCGGGGGTAGGGTTTAGGGTTTGTTGTCTGGGGGATGAGGGGGAGGGGGGTGGGTGTTTGATGTTGGAGGGAGAGGATGGGGTGGGGGTTTGCTGTCGGGGGGATGTTGGAGGGAGAGGGGGTTTGCTGTCCGGCGGGGTAGGGAAGGGGGTGGGGGGGTATCGGTGGTTTCGGATCGGACCATTCCTATGAGTATCGGTGGTTTCGAATCGGAGTATCGGATCGGGGGAGGGGGTATAGGTGGTTTCGGATCGGACCAATCCTATGAGTATCGGATCGGGGGAAGGGGGTATCGGAATCGGTATCAGAATCGGTATCAGAATCGGTATCGGACCGATACAGACCGATACCGGTACAGTTTGGCATGTCCCGCTCCGATACTGACCGATACCCGATACTAACCGATACCGATCCGATACTGTCCGATACTGATACAGTTTGGCATGTCCCGGTATCGGAATCGGACTATCCCTATGAGTATCGGCATCGGGGGTATCGGTAATATCGGTGGTTTCAGATCAGATTATCGGATTTTTTGGTATCGAAAAACAAATAGGTATTAATAAATTATTAATATTAATAATTTATTAAAGTATCGGCCGATACTGATACCGATCGGAGTATCGGACTATTCTTATGAGGATGGTTTAAAGTATCGGGCTATTCTTATGTTTAGTTTGTCTTACGATACAGATTTTCACATCCAAATCGAGGATGAATCATTACTTTGTTGATCGTACATGGATGTACACACGGCAACACGAGAACAGAATTGGTGTTAGTGATAATTTTCAGGCAGGCGTGGAAGTATTTCTTAATTATGCCATGATCAAAGCTCAGTACATGGACGGTAACAAAATCAAGTGTTCATGTGTTAATTGTCACAATAGACGTTACGAAGAAGTGGTGACTGTGAGAGATCATTTGACCTGTAAGGGTTTCGTACGTGATTACGGCTTGTGGTCATCGCAAGGTGTGTCACGACCCGCACCCTAGAGTAAGGACACAAGAAGTGGGTACGTCCAGCCTACGCCGCAGTGTCGGCGGTAGAACGCTGTCCTAGGTCACAACATCTAACAATATAATGCTAAGCAGTTATACTCCCCGAATGAGGGTGACATAGCAGATACAGTCTCAATCACATCTAAGGTAGACCATGATAAAGATAGATAAAACATGAAATCCAAAAGAGATACAGCAGATAGAAGTCTAAGTGTCTAAGATACACAAACCCAAAAATACATCTCAAAGCTCAAATATAGTAATCCATAGAATAAATACAACTCAAGACAACTGAAATAAAGTAAGAAAACCCTAGCTATCTATACAACCTCTACTGTGTCTCCTCTAGGCTAGCAGGCAACCTCCAAGCTATCTGTAAAATTTATCAACAGGTCCAGTCATGACAGGAGCGAGCACAATACATCTCAACAGATCATGGCAGGTTAGAAAATATAAACATACAGTAGAGTAAGATACAGGAAACTGAAAGGAAGTACATGATGTAAACAGAGAGAGAACTGTTATAGAAATATCTACTATAAATAGAGAACTAACAGTGGCTAGTGATGTAGAGTACAGGATAGCACATGTGAACATGACAGATTAGTATATGATCTACACTAAGGAGTTTCACATAATCTACACTAATATGGAATTTGTTCACATGACTATTAGCACTCCCCCGTTTTCCCTAATCAATACACAAGGATCTAAGCAGGTTATGTTATTATACATGATATCACATGAAGGCCCATGAAAGGGTGCACATGATAGTATACATGAGGGCTCTGTGAACATGAAAGTACATGATTCACAAGAGTGTACATGTATGGTAAAAGCACAGGAGTACATGATAAAAGTGAAACGCACATGACATAATGTACCCGATGCTCCCGAGGGGGATAACATCGCATGAAGAGATCCATATAGTACTAATCCGTGATAATGTCGTGACAGCATCAAGTAAAGTAATCTAAAGCAGGAATATAATTCTAACAAGTTATGAAATGATCAGAGAATATACTCGCCTGATAACCTGAATAGCTGATAGGTATAGGGGTCCAACTGAAGCCACAGAGTCCTATTTAAAGCAACACAGGTTACAAGGTGTTCAAGTTGTAATAAATGAATCTCTACAAGCAATCTATATTATCCTAGGTTCTTTAAGTCAAATCAACTCTAGGTCAACTCCGGTCAACAATCTAGTCAAACTAGATCAAGTGTTGACTTACAGTTGACTTTTGGTCAACTGGTCAACTCTGGTCAAACAGGGTCAATTCTAGTCTAATTATTAAAGATATAAAGTGTACTTCGTTATTCGTACGTCGAAACTTACGACACGCAAATCGAGATGAGATGATCAACGGTAAAGTTGATAATCTTATTATAGTGATCCACGTGTCCATCTTGCCAATTTTAGCGATGTGAGATCACTGGAATTGACCAATCTCAGTTTCGTTGTACTAATCCCGAAATACGAACATTATAAAAATTAATTATTAATAAAAGGGTGATACATAGAGAAACTATCTACAAACATTGTCAGATGATGAATTAAACATCGCCAATGTGTCCAGACTGGTCAAATTAGCTAGGATAGCCTACCCATCGGTCCAATTTGGACACAGGGGTAAAAAGGTAATTTTGGGTCAAAACGGTATCCATGTCGGAGCCGTTTTGCACCAAAAAATGTACAAGAAAACAAGTCTACAAAACATAACAAATTATATGTCCACGAAACCAGAATGACGATACGAACCCAACGGTATATCCAGAATTGAATTCCGTTGACCCGATCTCAATTTGGTCCGTTGACCAGAACTTGGAATTTCGGTTTGCACAGAAATGCGTGCCGGAGCCAATGTTCTCAAAACTCAGCAAACTATATGTCAACGAGTCCAGAATGACGATACAAACTCAACGGTATATCCGGAATTAGATTCCGATGAGCCGATCTCAAAATGACCTGTTGACCCGGATATTGGTATTCGACTTGCACCGAAATGCGTGTCGGATCCAATGTTCACCAAAACCTAGCAAATTATATGTCAACGAGTCCAGAATGACGATGCGAACTCAACGGTATATCCAGAATTGGATTCCGATGAGCCGGCGTCAAAAAGTCCCGTTAACCCGGACTATGGGACCCACTTTGCACCGAAATGCGTGCCAGGGCTCACGTCCTCCAAAACTAACAAATTTTATATGAAAACATGCCAGAACGACGCCACGAATCTACTGGTGGTGTGAGCAATGAAATCTGGAGTCCCGTGTTCAAAAATAGAATTTTACAAGTTGGAAATTACGAATTCGGACGGCCAACTTTGGCGTCGAATTCAACCAATCAAACAAGCTCACAATGAAACAAAACTGGAGGGGTAGTAAGAGGGTTATACCAGCTTCGCACAGGAACTGGTAGCACACCAAATGGAGCTACGGTGGAGGAGGTACAAGCTGACGAAGTTGGCTCCGCAAAACTGTCCAAAATTTATACAATTTAAACGGTCAACTTGGTGGCCGGTTTTGATGTATCAAACGATAAAACCAACGGACAAAAATTGACAGGAGTGAAGGTAGATATACCGAGATTTTGACGGATCGAAGAAATTACCGATCCAACGGTCTGATTTCTCGAAAATCGTGCACAAAGTTGCTGCGACGGGGTGCCAAAACGGACTTGATTTCGCGCGCGTCACGACGGGAATTCGTGCGAAATGCACGAATCGCCTCCGATACACGTCGGAGAGAGGAGCAACGGCCGTGGGGCCTGCCTGGGGAGTGCGCCCGGCCAAGGGGGGCCATCCACGGCGGCCACGCCGGCGGCGGCGGTGCCCGCACGCGCATGGCTGCTCGGCTAAGGCCGGCCATGGCAGCAGCTGCTACTGCGTCAACGCTGTGCGGCGGCGCGCGGCCTGGCCCGGCCGACGAGGGTACGGCGGCGCGCAGTGCACAGTGGCGGGGCACGGCGGATGTGCGGTGGAGGTGGTGGCTCGGATGGTGGACGTTGGTGTTGATGGTGGTTTAGATGATGTGAGGAGGAAAGAGGAGGAGAGTAGGCTGGTGGTGGTGCTCGGCCTGCTGGCCAGGGTGGCCGGCGGCCAGGGGGGCTCGGCCTACTGCTGTGTGATGGTGGTTGTGTTAAATGATGAGATGGTGGCTGGGTGTGTGTGTGTGGGAAATAAAAGTAGTTTGTGTGTTTTAGGAAAAATAGGAAGAAAGAGAGTGGGAGAAAAAGCACTCCTCAATTTTAGGGCAGGCCATGTGGCTAATAGTGTTGGGGAGGTTGTCATATAGGGATTTAAGGGCTAGGATTAATTAGGAGGGAAATCAATGGTAGAATTTAATAGGGATTAATATTCTTAGGGATTTACAATCAATGGGATTTTCCATTAAATAATAAAAATAGGTAGAATGAGTATTTGATATTATTTTTGGGCAAGGAAAAATGAGGGCGTCATGAGAGTGGGAAACATGAAGCTGGGGTTGGGTTCAGTGGAGCCGGGTTGGATCAAAATCGGACATGGCAAAATAATCAAATTTAAATAGGTGTTGACGATCATGGGTAAATAAGTAGCACATGGGGATTTCAATAAATGGGACACAAGTGTCGTACGGGTAGTAGGCTCAATGTGGGCCATATCCATATTTGGGGCTGACAGGTTTTGGTCGACAGGGTACCCACAAATTAAGTTGGAAAATGAATGTGACACCGTGGGGTGAAATAAAATCGGGTCGCGTGTCAGGAAAGTTGTGTGAACAAAATGGAGCACAAAATGGTGTGTCTGAGTGGGACACGAAGGTCATGAGTGAAGAGCGTCTCGAGTAGATCATGTATGATAAGTTGGTTTCAAGGAAATGACTAGTCTTGTGGTCCCAAATTAAAAGTCATGGTAACGTGCTAATAATGATCAAGGAAAATAGTGGGAAAATTAATTAATGATCAAATGGTCTAATTCGACCTGAAGTTGTGCGAAGCAAAAAGAGTACAAGGGAACAAGTTTGGCTGGGACATTATATACCGTCATGAAGGTAATCCTGTCCACTACAAAACTCGTGAAGAAGGTTTCCAGAGATGAACATCCCTGACACTCCAAATATCAAAGGCACGGAAAAGTACACTAAAAGATAAATAAACAGAATGATTTATTTATTGAAATTAAATCAAGCAGAAAAATAAAAAAAAACAACCCAAAATTCAGGGTGCTCACATCCTACCCACCTTATAAAAATTTTGTCCTCGAAATTAAAATGTTCATACTTCTTCTAGGTCAAACCCCCACAATCAAGTCCCAGAACTTAAACAAATCATACCATCAAAAAGGACGGCATACAGGGTCATGGCATATGGTGGCAGTGAAAGTCTCATCTAGGTATACTAGTCATGCTAACCAAAACGGTCATAGGGTATCAAAACATACTAGCAATTAGGGTGCTAAACTAGAAAAGATACAGAAATAACAAATCATCAAAACTGTAAGACAGTCTACCATCCTATATGAAAATTGGTACTTATCAAAAAATAAAATAAAGATAACCACCAATTATCTATTAAGGGATACTATTCAAGAAAATTAAAATCAAAAGTTAAAGAATGAAAGTCAATTGCATGGAATCCAATCACAATATGTATATATAGAGAGTGTGTTAGAGAGGGAAAAGCTAGCATTATGTAAATGTTATGTGGTTCGTGTGTGTATGGGTGTATGTGGACATGTTCATATGGTTAGATAGTAGGCATGTGTATAGGAGGGTGTGTCCTTGTACAGGGTATAGCTTTAGTGTTGAAAGGTTAAATCCAGTTTTAGTTCAGCATTTACATACAAGAATCTGAAATAAGCTAACATTTAAACCAGTGTAATATTAACATAATGCAGTTTCAGATTTTTGGGGTTTGAAACATCACAACTAACTCAATGCTCCCAACACATCCTAACATGATAGAGATGAAACCCTAACATACTATCCACACATCTAGCTATGCATACAGTTCAATATTACATATTAAATCTGAAATTGAACTAAACATTTAAAATTAATGTAAAATGTTAACATGTATTCAGTTTTAGGATTTTGGAGAAATTTGAACATCTAGCCAACCCAATGTTCATCATAACCTAACATGTAAGAATATGAAACCTAACATTATATTCCTACATACAACAATGTATCTAGCTCAAAATATTACATTTTAAAAAAAATAAAACAACAAATTGAACTAAACATTTGGAATCCAGTATTAAGGGTTAATATGCACACAGTCTTAGATTTGACAATTTCAAACACAAAACTCAACTAAATTTTTTTGAATTGAAACCCTATGTATAACATACATGTGCAGTGATGTAAACATAACTAATACGTAAAATTTATATTTAAATTACGAGTTTAAGCTGGAAAAAGCAGAGAACCAGAAATATTGGGATTTTGACAATTTAAACATCAACAATATATTAATATGTATTTAGATAGGTTGGAAATCAAAGTGTAGCATGCATACGTATCAGGCAAGTGTCTGTGTCCGCTATATATATTCTCAGAATATAAAAATCAAATTCCATATCAAGACCAACATTCAGATTCTTACCAAGATTACAAAGTAGGTTATTGATGTAACCAAGACAGTTTTATTATTATTATTTAATACAAGAATAATAGTAAGAAGGTAATAACGATAAAATCTGTTCTGCTTATCTGTTTAAAGAAGGAACAATTTTGAAACCCAGAGCTAAAATATCAAATCCAAGATAAGGTCTAGCAAAAATCATCAATTCATTGTATTAAGAATAAATTCATAGTAAGAAGTTACACAAAGGTTTATAAAAACAGCTAAGCTAATCCTAAGTTAAATAATGAGAAGCAAAATAAAACAACAAGTAATAATTCCTTTTTCTTTTTCTTTTTGAAGGACTGAAACAAAAGTAGAGAAAACATGTTAAAAAACATTTAAGGTACAATCTGATAATCATATGCGTCTATCCAAAATCATGGTACTCTAAATCCTCGTCATACTAGTAAGCAAGGCTACGATAATCACAGAGTCCTCGACTAAGGCACATACCTCTAGAATCATGGTATTTAAAATTTTTGCGATGCCGCTAGCTTGGCTGCAAAAACTTTAAATTCCCACACCCGAGAAATATATCCAAAATCAGACTATATGTCCTCACCATGCTGGCTAATGTGACTATAGAAGACTAGATTCCAAAACTTAGATGACCTAGCCCATATAATTTTATCTTGACAAAAATTAAATTAAATCAACAATGAGTACCCAAAAATTAAATTTATCAACGAACATCAAGATTCAAAAATGAACAAAAATCCATCAAGTCATATAAATACAAACTCGGATGCAACAGCTAACATCAAGATTCAAAACTCAACAATCATTATTAAAATCAATAAATACAAACTCAAATTCAACAATAATCCATCAAAATCAAATTCAACAACAGAAAGTAAAGATAAATCAATTCAAGGGAAGAAGAGTTTTCGAATCGAAGTTCAAATAAGATTCTCAAGGGTCGTCCCAAGAATCTCTCAAGGGATCCTAACTGTGATTGAGTACCTTCAAAATATATCCTAATTCTACTGCAGGCTGTAGTGGTACTCTAATTCGAATACCACTACACAAACTCGACCTGCATGGGCCACCACTAAAAACGTGTCACGACCCGCACCCTAGAGTAAGGGTACGAGAAGTGGGTACGTCCAGCCTACGCCGCAGTGTCGGCGGTAGAACGCTGTCCTAGGTCACAACATCTAACAATATAATGCTAAGCAGTTATACTTCCCGAATGGGGGTGACATAGCAGATACAGTCTCAATCACATCTAAGGTAGAGCATGATAAAGATAGATAAAACATGAAATCCAAAAAAGATACAACCGATAGAAGTCTAAGTGTCTAAGATACACAAACCCAGAAATACATCTCAAAGCTCAAATACAGTAATCCATAAAATAAATACAACTCAAGACAACTGAAATAAAGTAAGAAAACCCTAGCTATCTATACAACCTCTACTGTGTCTCCTCTAGGCTAGCAGGCAACCTCCAAGCTATCTGTAAAATTTATCAACAGGTCCAGTCATGACAGGAGCGAACACAATACATCTCAACAGATCATGGCAGATTAGAAAATATAAACATGCAGTAGAGTAAGATACAAGAAACTGAAAGAAAGTACATGATGTAAACAGAGAGAGAACTGTAATAGAAATATCTACTATAAATAGAGAACTAACAGTGGCTAGTGATGTAGAGTACATAATAGCACATGTGAACATGACAGATTAGTACATGATCTACACTAAGAAGTTTCACATGATCTACACTACTATGGAATTTGTTCACATGACTATTAGAACTCTCCCGTTTTCCCAATCAATACACAAGGATCTAAGCAGGTTATGTTATTATACATGATATCACATGAAGGCCCATGAAAGGGTGCACATGATAGTATACATGAGGGCTCTGTGAACATAAAAGTACATGATTCACAAGAGTGTACATGTATGGTGAAAGCACAGGAGTACATGATGAAAGTGAAACGCACATGACACAATGTACCCGATGCTCCCGAGGGGGATAACATCGCATGAAGAGATCCATATAGTACTAATCCGTGATAATGTCGTGACAGCATCAAGTAAAGTAATCTAAAGCAGGAATGTAATTCTAACAAGTTATGAAATGATCAGAGAATGTACTCGCCTGATAACCTGAATAGCTGATAGGTATAGGGGTCCAACTGAAGCCACAGAGTCCTATTTAAAGAAACACAGGTTACAAGGTGTTCAAGTTGTAATAAATGAATCTCTACAAGCAATCTATATTATCCTAGGTTCTTCTAAGTCAAATCAACTCTAGGTCAACTCCGGTCAACAATCTAGTCAAACTCGGTCAAGTGTTGACTTACAGTTGACTTTTGGTCAACTGGTCAACTATGGTCAAACAGGGTCAATTCTAGTCTAATTATTAAAGATATAAAGTGTACTTCGTTATTCGTACGTCGAAACTTACGACACGCAAATCGAGATGAGATGATCAACGGTAAAGTTGATAATCTTATTATAGTGATCCACGTGTCCATCTTGCCAATTTTGGCGATGTGAGATCACTGGAATTGACCAATCTCAGTTTCGTTGTACTAATCCCGAAATACGAACATTATAAGAAATAATTATTAATAAAAGGGTGATACATAGAGAAACTATCTACAAACATTGTCGGATGATGAATTAAACATCGCCAACGTGTCCAGAATGGTCAAATTAGCTAGGATAGCCTATCCATCGGTCCAATTTGGATACAGGAACAAAAAGGTAATTTCGGGTCAAAATGGTATCCGTGTCGGAGCCGTTTTGTACCGAAAATCTTACAAAAAAACAAGTCTACAAAACATAACAAATTATATGTCCACGAAACCATAATGCTAATACGAACCCAACGGTATATCCAGAATTGGATTCCGTTGACCCGATCTCAATTTGGTCCGTTGACCAGAACTTGGAATTCCGGTTTGCACGGAAATGCGTGCCGGAGCCAATGTTCTCAAAATTCAGCAAACTATATGTCAACGAGTCCAGAATGACGATACGAACTCAACGGTATATTCGGAATTGAATTCCGATGAACCGATATCAAAATAACCTGTTGACCCAGATATTGGTATCCGACTTGCACCGAAATATGTGCCGAATCCAATGTCCACCAAAACCTAGCAAATTATATGTCAACGAGTCCAGAATGATGATACGAACTCAACGGTATATCCAGAATTGGATTCCGATGAACCGACGTCAAAAAGTCCCGTTGACCCGGACTGTGGGACCCACTTTGTACCGAAATGCGTGCCAGGGCTCACGTCCTCCAAAACTAACAAATTTTATATGAAAATATGCCAGAACGACGTCACGAGTCTATTAGTGGTGTCAGAAATGAAATCTGGAGTCCCGTGTTCAAAAATAGAATTTTATAAGTTGGAAATTATGAATTCGGACGGCCAACTTTGGCGTCGAATTCAACCAATCAAACAAGCTCACAATGAAACGAAACTAGAGGGGCAGTAAGAGGGTTATACCAGCTTCGCACAGGAACTGGTAGCACGTCAAATGGAGCTGCGGTGGAGGAGGTACAAGCTGACGAAGTTGGCTCCACAAAACTGTCCAAAATTTATACAATTTAAACGGTCAACTTGGTGGCCGGTTTTGATGTATCAAACGATAAAATCAACGGACGAAAATTGACAGGAGTGAAGTGGATATACCGAGATTGTGACGGAGCGAAGAAATAGCCGATCCAACGGTCGGATTTCTCGGAAATCGTACACGAAGTTGCTGTGACGAGGCGCCAAAACGGACTTGATTTCGCGCGCGTCACGACGGAAATTCGTGCGAAATGCACGAATCGCCTCCGATACACGTCGGAGAGAGGAGCAACGGCCGCGGGGCCTTCCTGGGGTGTGCGCCCGGCCAAGGGGGGCCATCCACGACGGCCATGGCGGCCACGCCGGCGGCGGCGGTGCCCGCACGCGCATGGCTGCTCGGCCAAGGCCGGCCATGGCAGCAGCTGCTGCTGCGGCAACGCTGCGCGGCGGCGCACGGCCTGGCCCGGCCAACGAGGGCACGGCGGCTCGCAGTGCACAGTGGCGGGGCACGACGGACGTCCGATGGAGGTGGTGGCTCGGATGGTGGACGTTGGTGGTGATGGTTGTTGATGGTGTTGATGGTGGTTTAGATGATGTGAGGAAGAAGGAGGATGAGAGTAAGCTGGTGGTGGTGCTCGGCCTGCTGGCCAGGGTGGCCGACGGCCAGGGGGCTCGGCCTACTACTGTGTGATGGTGGTGGTGTTAAATGAGGAGATGGTGGCTGGGTGTGTGTGTGTGTGGGAAATAAAAGTAGTTTGTGTGTGTTAGGAAAAATAGGAAGAGAGAGAGTGAGAGAAAAAGCACTCCTCAATTTTAGGGCCGACCATGTGGCTAATAGTGTTGGAGAGTTTGTCATGTAGGGATTTAAGGGCTAGGATTAATTAGGAGGGAAATCAGGGTAGAATTTAATAGGGGATTAATATTCTTAGGGATTTAAAATCAATGGGATTTTCCATTAAATAATAAAAATAGGTAGAATGAGTATTTGATATTATTTTTGGGCAAGGAAAAATGAGGGCGTCATGAGAGTGGGAAACATGAAGCTGGGGTTGGGTTCAGTGGAGCCGGGTTGGATCAAAATCGGACATGGCAAAATAATCGAATTTAAATAGGTGTTGATGATCATGGGTAAATAAGTAGCACATGGGGATTCCAATAAATGGGACACAAGTATCGTGCGGGTAGTAGGCTCAATGTGGACCATGTCCATATTTGGGGCTGACAGGTTTTGGTCGACAGGGTACCCACAAATCAAGTTGGAAAATAAATGTGACACCGTGGGGTAAAATAAAATCGGGTCACGTGTCAGGAAAGTTGTGTGAACAAAATGGAGCACAAAATGGTGTGTCTGAGTGGGACACGAAGGTCATGAGTAAAGAGCGTCTCGAGTAGATCATGTATGATAAGTTGGTTTCAAGGAAATGACTGGTCTTGTGCTCCCAAATTAAAAGTACGGTAACGTGCTAATAATGATCAAGGAAATAAGTGAGAAAATTAATTAATGATCAAATGGTCTAATTCGACCTGAAGTTGTGCGAAGCAAAAAGAGTACAAGGTAACAAGTTTGGCTGGGACATTATATACCGTCATGAAGGTAATCATGTCCACTACAAAACTCGTGAAGAAGGTTTCCAGAGATGAACATCCCTGACACTCCAAATATCAAAGGCACGAAAAAGTACACTTAAAGATAAGTAAACAGAATGATTTATTTATTGAAATTAAATCAAGCAGAAAAATAAAAAAACAACCCGAAATTCAGGGTGCTCACAAGGTGAATTATATTCGGAAAGGCAGGCGATGGAAGCTGGTACTTATGTTTTTGTTGATAATGCTGTAATGGATGTCCTCGAAGATGACGGATGCTCTGTTGATTATGGAGACGTGCAGAACCTTGCACGAGATATGGTGTATAATACGGCAGGGCCTAATTTTGATCCGGAGGATCCTAATCCCGAGGCGAATGAGTTCTATGATATGTTTCAGGACGCAGATACTCCTCTATATCCTGGTTGTGAGACTCATTCCGTACTGTCAGCGACGATGCGGTTGCTGAACATAAAGTCTGATTTTAACTTGCCACAAGCTTGCTATGATCGGATCACACAACTAATCAACAAGGTGTTACCGAAGGAATCAAAAGAGCTCCCAAAAAACTTCTATAAGTCAAAGATGATGGTCCAACAACTGGGACTGGGGTACAAGAAGATAGATTATTGTCGCAACGGATGCATGTTGTACTACAAAGAGAATTGCGTATCAGAAAGTTGCAGCTTCTGTAATGCGGATCGTTACAAGCCAGTACAGGGAAAAGGAAAGTCAACTAGAAAATGACATCCTTACAAGTATATGCATTACTTGTCGATCACGAAGCGCTTGTAGAGGATGTATATGTCTCTGAATACAGCAGAACACATGACGTGGCACAGCGAAGAACGCATAAAGGACGAAGGAGAATTGTCACATCCTTCGGATGGAGAGGCGTGGAAAAATTTTAATTTGTGTCATCCAGATTTTGCTGCAGAGCCTAGAAATGTACGCCTTGCGCTATGTTCTGATGGCTTCGCCCCTTTCGGACAGTCGGGATCTCAATACTCATGCTGGCCGGTCATTCTTACCCCTTACAATCTGCCACCATGGATGTGTATGAAGACTCCTTATATGTTCTTGACAGCTATCATACCCAGTCCCAAAAATTCGACGAAGAACATTGATATATATTTACAGCCGTTGGTGGATGAGCAGAAACAGCTGTGCGAGATCGGCGTCACGACGTATGATATTTTTAGGAAACAGAACTTTCAGATGAGAGCTTCACTCATGTGGACAATCAATGATTTTCCAGCATATGGTAGGCTTTCGGGATGGAGTACGCACGGCAACATGCCTTGTCCGATATGCATGGAAAATAGTAAGGCGTTCCTCCTTAGGCATGGAGGAAAAACTTCTTTCTTTGACTGTCACCGTCAATTTCTGCCCGTGAGCCATCCTTGGCGAAAGAACAAGGACGCGTTCAGATCTGGAAAACAAGAATTTCTTGATCCTCCTGCCAGATTGTCAGGAAACAATATTTGGGAAGTTGTAAAGGAATTGCCCACCGTAATGAAAGATCCATCGAACAATCGTGTCGAGGGGTTCGGTCAAAGCCATAACTGGACCAAACGGAGTATTTTCTGGGACTTTTCTTATTGGAAAGATAATCTTATAAGGCATAATCTTGATGTCATGCATATCGAAAAGAATATGTTCGATAATGTCTTCAATACCGTCATGGATATTAAAGGAAAGACGAAGGACAATCCAAAAGCAAGACAAGACATGGCCGAGATATGCAAACGTCATGATCTAAACTTGATAGAAAGGGGAGCTGGTGGACAATTAAGTAAGCCTATAACGCCATATACATTGAGCAAGAAAGATAGATTAATAATCTGCAAGTGGATATCTACTTTAAGATTTCTCGACGGCTATGTGTCAAATTTGTCTAGATGCGTTGATCTCAATGAACGCAAGCTAACAGGAATGAAAAGTCACGACTACCACGTGTTTACGAAAAGATTACTGCCCATTGCTTTGAGAGAGTTGTTGCCTACTGCTGTATGGGTTCCGTTGGCCGAGCTGTCTACATTCTTTAGGGATGTCTATTCAACTAAGCTGACGGTGTAACATATGGTACAACTTGAGGAGAAGATTGTCTTAACAATTTGCAAGTTAGAGAAAATATTTCCACCGAACTTTTTCGACAGCATGGAGCATCTACCGATTCATCTACCATACGAAGCCCGTGTCGGTACATCTGTTCATTATCGATGGATGTACCCCTTTGAAAGGTAAATAAAAATCGATATAATTTAAGTGGAATTTTATAATTTATTATCAATTCTCAAGATAATTTGTCTTTCTATGTACCTACACCATCTAAAGAAAAAAGTTGGCAACAAGGCTCATATAGAGGCTTCGATATGCGAAGCATATCTTATCAAGGAGGTGTCAAACTTCTGCTCTATTTATTTCGATACTCATGTCGAGACAAATCGAAATAGACCTCAAAGGAATGACGAAGACGTTGAGGATGGAGGTATATTCAATTTAAGGGGCAAGCCTATTGGGGCTAGTAAGAATCGGTAGTTGACTGACGATGAGTATGATGTCGCGTACCGATATGTATTGTTAAATTATGACATACAAGAAGTGAGAGATTTGGAGAAGTAAGTGACTACACCACGTTATAATCTTTAATTTGGTGAAGTAAGTGACTACACTTATTTTTATTCTCTCTAACAGTGTATTTAGGAATGAAGTCAAAATAAGGACACCCGCTATTACCGATGAGGGACTTCAAAGAGAGGTTGATTGTACTTTTCCGACCTGGTTTCAAAAATACGTAAGTACCTGAGATAATATGTTATGCGGCTACCATTAAAATATATACAAGTAAAACATTTAAATTATCATTATTTGTTTACAAGTTTTATTGCCTGAAACAACACTCACAAATGAGAGCATTTATTATTTGGCATTGGGACCGAAGAAGCATGTAAAGACTTGGCCAGGCTATGTCGTTAATGGCTTCAAGTTTAGGGCAACTCAGCATGCTATAAATGTCAAATTTGTTAATGACAACTTCAGTACTAAGGATTCTGGTGTTTGCATAAGAGGCAACATCTATAGCGACGAGTCGGACTTTGACTATTATGGAGTGCTTCGGGATATTGTAGATTTACAATATAGTACCCCATATGATATGCATATTTTGATTTTCAAATGTGCGTGGTTTGATACGACACCAAATATCGGTTGGAGAATCGATAAACAATTTGGATTCATCGATATAAATCATCGCAGGAGGTATAGAGTGTCCGACACGTTTGCGATAGCAAGTCAGGCTGTTCAAGTCTACTATACAAGCTACCCAAGGCGTCGTAGAGATCGATTTGACTGGTGGGCAGTATGCAAGATTAAATCTAGAAATATATTCTACCTTGGAGACCCAGCATACCAAGAGGACGAGATCGAAAAGCCCCAATACTTGGGACAACAGTCGGATACCATGGATGTTGAATTAGAGGTTGATATACCTCCTGCTGAGGAAAATAAAGGGGGGAAGAGGTTGATATACAAGACTTAGATGTCAACCAGAGGAGAAAGAGGCGTCTTGTCCCAAGTATTGAGACTGAAGAAGAAGAAGAAGAAGAACTTGATAAGGATGAGGATGAGGATACAGATGAAGTCGACGATGAGGATGAGGATGAGGATGATGATGAGAATGAAGACGAGGACGAGGACGACGACGATGACGATGATTAAATATCGGTATATTTCAGTTCATGTTTTTGTCGAGGCCCAACAGGCAGTGAGGGAGGGGAGAGAGGCGGAGGCGGTCACCGCTCACAACGTATTCGTGTATAAGCACAAGAGGCGGAAGGACGGGAGCTTCGTCGACGCAAGGGCCCAGAAGACTGATGTAAGTACTTACGTTCATGATTATAACTATAACTTAGGGAAACATATGATTATAACTATAACTTAATTAGGTAAACTTAGGATTAAAACTGTAACTTAGGGAAACATAGGATTTAGATTATAACTTAGGAAAACTTATAGTATAAACACATTCATTGGATAGGCTGCGTATCGTGATGCACTCCGTCGGATTGAGCCCGCTACCGAGGATGTCGGCGAAATGATGCCCACCCAGACGCCCTCTTCTATGGCCGCTCGCTACGACGACATGTTCATAGAATCCGCCGGCGGCTTTAGGAAAGGGCGCCTGTACGGCTTAGGTTCCATGACGGATTTTTTGCATACGTCGACTCCGAGATATCCACCGCCTCCGCCTCCTTCCACGCCCCCCGCAGACGATGTGAGGACGCAGCTTGCGACTCTCGCCACGGCGGTGTCGGATTTACGGTCGATAGTGCTGGGGCACTATCCGCATCCTTCTTCTGCTCCCGATCTGTCTGCTCATGGTCTGTCTGCTGCCGCTCCGTCTACTGCTGCTGCCGGTGCTTCGGATTGACCTGGTCCTTCTTGTTCCGGACGGCTTTCTTTTGACCGCTCTTTCGAGGCCCGCCTGGTACCGGATGCTACTATCGTGGCGCTCCTTGACATGATGTCGTCAGAGCAGCTACGCTCGCTTCCAGACCACGTCTTGTCCCAAGTGCCACCACATATAGTGGAGGATTATATACGCAGAGCGGATGCGGCGGAGAGAGCACGAGACGATCCACCTCTTCCTTCTCAGTGAATTTTTTTTATGTTTTTGGACATTTAGACATTTGGATATGTGTATATTTTGGATATTTTGTTTATGTTTGGATATTTTGCTATGTATGTTGGGATAGTGTGTTGGATATTGTGTTGGATATTTTTTGTGTATATTGGATGTTTGGAGATATTGTGTTGGCAATATGGATATTTGTTGGATATATTGGATGTCGGATATGTTATATTTGTGTATGGTGGTTGCTGAATATGTTATATTACAGGGAATAATCTCTTTCCTGCAATTATTTTTTTCAAAAATATTTCAATTAGCGGCGGATTACCGACGGGTTGTCGACGGACGTTTGCAGGTAGCGACGGATTACCGATGGGTTACCGACTGACTTTTGCAGCTAGCGACGGTTTCCCGACGGATTATCCGTCGACCTGTTTCTGGAAAAATTTTGCGAAGGAATGGCAACGGACTTCCCGTCGCTCATATTCTGGAAATATGGAAGATATCCAGAAGCATGGCGACGGATTATCTGTCGCCAAATTGCCGCTAATCCGACGAGGTAGTGTATTTAGCGACGGCCTCGCGATAGCTTAACGACGAACTATCCGTCGCTAATTGTATGAATACAAGATAGCGACGGAATGGCGACGAATTTCCCGTCGCTCATGTTCTGGAAATATGGAAGATTTCTAGAAGGGTGGCGACGGATTATCCGTTGCCAAATAGCCGCTAATCCGACGAGGTGGTGTATTTAGCGACGACATCGCGACATCTTAGCGACGAACTATCCGTCGCTAATTGTATGAATATCAGATAGTGACAGCTTACCGACGGATTATCTGTCGTTGAGTGACGGAATGGCGACGGATTTCCCGTCGCTCTTGTTCTGGAAATATAGAAGATTTCCAGAAGCGTGGCGACGTATTATCCGTTGCTCCTCCGCCGCTAATCCGTCAAGGTTAGCGACTCTTTAGCGACGGATATTGCGTATCAGAAACCCTCTGATATGCGGTTAGCGACAATTTAGCAACGTATTGTCCGTCTCTAATTGTATGAATATATTAAAATTTTAAACTGTCGAAGTTGACGGGAAGCCGTCGGCTTACCGTCGCTAAAAGTTTTTATTTTGCCAAAGAAAATCCGTTGCTAATTAGTCGCAGAGCGGCGGACTAGCGACGAGCTAGTTTTAGCGACGAGGTTATTCCCGACGGATTTTTTCAGCCCGTATCCGTCGAAAATCCGTCGGCAATATGAATTACCGACGGATTTCCGACGGATAGGGCCGTCGCTAAATTGTTGTATTTTAGTAGTGTTCTAAATGAATGACCTTTTCTGAAAGTTCTTCATTTGTAGAATGAAAGTCCTCAAGAATCTCTAAGGATTGTTTAGTCATAGCTTTCCACTTAGAGCATTTCTTGCATTTAGAAGAAACATGATTGTCCATACTACTAGAAGTAAAACCCTCTTTATCTGAGGAGAAGAAATACGATGCCATACACAAATAAACAAGGATCTACTCTAAGGATGTTAAGCCTAACAATAGAGTCCTTGCTTTGATACCAGTTAAAGTAGCGTGTAGGCAACTCTAGAGGGGGATGAATAGAGTTTGTGTCAATAATCAAAAAATAAAAATTAACTCTATATCACCTCCATAAAACAACTATCAAGATAGTAAATAAATCAGAGAGAAATGCAGAAGTAAATAAAGATCAGAAGAGCATACGCAAACACAGCAGTTTTAACCTGGTTTCCCTCGTGGACGACTAGTCCATGCCTGAGAACTCTAGCTCAGGATTAAAATACACTATTTATGAAATAGCGTACAACCATGTTCCTTTACTCAGAAGAGCATGTCAATATCTTACAAAGATCGCTGGGGCAATACTTGGAATTTTCCAAACAACTTTATCTGACTCTTGCACAAACTTCTAACTGAGTACACTGAGCACTTTTAGGTTTAGGAAGCTTGGCTAGTAGATGGGAAGGTTTTAGCTTGTATAAGGCTGTAGGAAAAGAGAAGATAAGATGAAGAGATGAATGAAAATAGTTGAAATCATGCCCTATATATACTAGTCTGCAAGGCAGAATTCGGCTAGAATTCTGTCCTCAAAATTCAAAAATATGGCCGTTGTACCAGCTAACAATTGGTAACCCTAAAAATTAGCTCCTGGAAATCAGGGGGCAGAGTTCGGCCCGAACTCTGCCTCCTAGGTGGCAGAATGGCCTTTGGGCTTTGTTTAGCTTGGTGGAGCTTGGGCTTTTTTGATGTAGTTTTAGGCATAAGTGTTCTAAGCCAAAAGTACTCAGTGCTAAGTCAGCTTACATCATTCTAGACTCAATAAAGATAAAATGATACAGACTCAGACTATGAGTACGCTGCAGGAAATTTAACGACGTCCATCTTGTATCAAGTTCTGACTTGATGTGTCATATTAAATTATGACAAGTGTTATACTATTAAGTTATCAATATTTGGTTGACTGTGATCCAGTTTGGGTCAACAGTCATGCACCTTCAAGCACAGGCTACCCCAAGTCATTATGGTGCTGGGGGTGGTATTTATCATGCAGTTCCACCACCTAATCCTTCGAATTAGTCTGTTTCCCCTCAAGCATCAGGAGACCCTCTCGAAGCATTAAAGCTTCTGCAAAATTAGTTCAAAGATTTCAAACAGAAGGAGGGCCTACATAAGTTAGGGATCAAGTAACCCTATCCTGCAGAGTGGAAGAAAGTTCCATTCCCGTCCAAATATAAGCCGCTGACCATAATGCTATTCGACCGTAGCACATCACCGAGTCAGTATACCAATCACTTTGAGATGATGACTGTCCATCTCCAACAAAATAATGCTCTACTTACCAGAGTCTTCGTGCGATACTTAGCGGGTGTTGCCTATATATGACTAGTACCGAAGCTTGCCATATGGTTGCATAACATCCTTCGCAGTATTAAAGCAAATATTCCTGGAACGATTCTATAAAGGGACTCACGACATGACCATGTCTGCCCTTACCAAATAGAAGCCAAATGAAACAGCTGAACGTTTTATTGAGCGCTTCCGATGTGAGGCACTCAAAATGCCTCTAGGTACTCCGGACGCATTGATGATAGATACATGCAAATCAAACTTGTTACTATCGTCAGCATGTAGACGGGTTCAACACAATTTCAAGATTGGGGTTCCTTCATAGTAAGTGCCAGAGCAGCTGAAGACTGTGTTGAGAAGTTCAAGAAATTAGGCATCCCAATGCCTAGTCTTGACAAAGATAAGCACCCTGCTACCAGTAGTGGTAGTCACCAAAACAATCGCAAAGGCAAAGAAGCCTTAGCTATCAATATAGGTTAGTCAGCACCTATAACAATAGCACCTCCAAAGAGGGCACCACCGCGACCTAAGGAGGAATATTCCTTCGACAACGATGACATCATGAGTACCTTCGATTGCTTGATCAAAAGCAATAAACTTCAACTACCGAAAATCAAACGGCCAGATGAAGTAGATAAGATCAATAGTCCCAAATATTGCATGTATCACAGGTTTCTGGGACATCCAACCAGGACTTGCTATGTACTCAAAGGGAAGATCTATGAGCTGATTAACACCAAAGCAATCACCCTCCAAAAGGATAAAAAGATGGTGATAGCTAATGTCATCTCTTTACAATTCGGAGACTTTGCTCTCCTCAGTTAGTCCCCAACGGTGTTATCCCGATTCCAAAGGCAACAATGAAGATGGTCAACCTCCCGCCGGCACAAAATGACGGTTTAGTTATGCTATTAACAACCAAAGGTGAGATCATGTGGGTCCATCCAGACCGTGTTGGCAAATTTGAGCAGAAGACATCTATCACTTCTACTAAATCAAAGAAGCCAGCCAAGTACAAATCATTTAACATGACTTCAAGTGAACACTCTTGCTTGATGTCCGTGTTCCTTCTTTGAAGACTACTATCACTCCGGTAAGATCTGTATCTTCTTCAGCTACTACTCCGTCAACATCAACAGCCAACTATCGGCCTGAATTCCATCGATACAGTCAGCAATCTTGCGACCTGATGATAAAGATAGGATATGACCTTCAGAAAGTCCCAAGCTTGAATGATGGGAAGGAGTCTCCGATACCCTTATCTTTACAACTCCAAAATAACCAGTCGCGTGTTTGACTTGGATTCGGGATAGATCGTACAATTCTCCATCAGAGAAAAAGGCCCTCCAAGAACAAAGCATGAATGAGGACCTGTAATATGGTTTCTCTATCACCCACTGCTGAAGAAGAAGTCTTGACCGGCACTAGATCTGGCAGACTCTACCTTAGAGATTACCCATATGGTCAAGAGAATGAAGTTGTCACACCCTTCTACTCCTAATGCTCCTACCACATCAGCTCCACCAGCTGACTCAGGTCCTTCTAAGCTGACAACAGCTGATAAGGGCAAGCAACAGGTTCGTTTTGACAAGAACCTGAATAAGACCCTACTGTAAGGTGTTCAGAAGCCATACAACTTTGACATATTAGCTCAATTAGCCAATACTCCAGCAAGACTATCAATCTTCGAGCTCCTTCGTCTCTCGAAGGAAACTCGAGAAACATTAAGCGAAGCCCTGATAGAAGCTGATGCTTGTCTAGCACATCTCAAAAAGTCTGATAAAGAACCTGTGGCATGCCCTCAATGTCAAAGTGTAATGGAAATCATGCCAAACATCACCTTTACCCAGGATGACATGCTATTGGAGGGCAATCAACGCGACCGACCTCTTTACTTTACTGGGTACGTCGACACGATGAGGGTGGATTGCATCCTTGTTGATCCTGGGTCTGCACTTAACATAATCCCGAAAACTTTGCTAGATTCTCTAAAGATTCCAGTCCACAGTCTCTCAACAACGGTTAAAACTATTCTCGGATTCAACACTGGAAAGAGTAAACCGCTGGAAAAGATTCGCCTGAGAGTCCAAATCGGTGGTCTTCAAACAAAAGTCACCTGCTATGTGATTAACAGCTACGTTTCCTATAATCTATTACTAGGAAGGCCGTGGTTGCATGAACATAACATTGTGCCATCCACTCTTCATCTGTGCTTCAAGTACGTGGATGATAACGGAGAGATCAAAAAGGAAATTATCGACCTCAATCCTTTTCGAGGTGTTGAGGCCTACTATACAGACTCCAGAATGTACAAAGAAGAGTACATGAAGGTCGTGCTGGCCATGGATACTGAGAAAGACCAAAAAGATGAATTGAAAGTCGTCTTTGTGATTCCAGTCAAAGGACGCCTTTTATCGTCCTTCATCTTCGCAAATGCTGACTATCACTCTTGCTCCTCCTACTGAAAAAGTAGAGCAAAGGGAGCTCACCTCTTCTGAACCTCTTGTTATCAAACTTCGTCGTAACAAGCCTACTCATTCTTCTTCTTCTCCTCTTGTTATCGACCTAACGGTGTCTCCATCCAAGGTCGCAAATGATTTTGTAACTATTAAGATTGAAAATATTAATAAAGCAATGTCTCCTTCGCAGTATATTGATGTCAGTTATTATGCACAATATTATTTAGAAATTCTAGACAAGTTCGAACCTCTCACCTTAGGAGTAATTCAACCTCTTCAAGATGAGATATAGTACGAACTAGTACAGAGTTCATTCTTTGTAGTTCCATCTTGGAAAGACGATGAGCATCAAATCCTCTTCAGCAGAGAACGTAACCAAAAAACTATACTCGAGAGCGATTCTGATAATGACGATCATAGGAGAATACAATTGCATTATTATAGTCAACAATCCAAGAATATTATCCGAAAATGGGTTACAATTTTGGGTCTGGACTGAATGACGGCAAAGGTTGGTTCACTCCTATTCGAATACCTGCTCCTAGAGGAAAGTCATCATAGTATTACAACAAGACCAAATATGGGTTAGGCTACATTACGCCGAACACAACCCCGATAGATCCGAATTAGACGAAGAGATGCGATCTTAATCTTCTGATTCTGCTTCATGGGACTCAGACACCAGCATAGGAGAAGTTTATCAACTCACTCTATCTGTCAATATGGTGACGACTGAATTCCCAGAAGACGGTGACAATGATGACTCTACCGAGGCTTATAAGGAAGAGCCTTAGGCACAACGGATGGATACTCAATGGGAGCTTCGGTTCGAACAACGTAAACCACCAACTAAAGATGAGCTAATCCAAATCGACGTCGGAGATAAAAATTTTCCAAGGCCAATCTTTATCAGCAAAAGTCTCCCCGAAGCGGACAAACAAGACTTGACCCAGCTCATTAGACAATACATTAACGTATTTTCCTGGAGCTATAAAGATATGCCGGTACTAGATCCTCAGATCGCTACTCACAAGCTCAACATCTTGCCAAATGCTAGGCCGGTCAAACAACAACAACAATGACAGCTTCCTTCTTATATGATGGATGCCATAGAAGCCGAAGTCAAAAAACTTATTACATGTGGCTTTGTTAGAAAGGAACAACATCTCGACTCGGTGGCTAACATTGTTTCAGTTATGAAGAAAACTGGGAAGGTCCAAGTCTGCATCAACTTTAAAGACCTGAACGCAGCTTGTCCCAAGGGCGAGTTTTCTCTTCCAATCATAATGTCATGATTGACAATACTTACGAGTTTAAGTGAATGTCTTTCATGGAAGGATTCTTTGGCTATATTTCGATACAGATAAATCTCGAAGATAAAAAGCATATATCTTTTCGCACTCCTCTGGGAGTCTATTGCTATACAGTCATGCCATTTGGTCACAAGAACACCGGTGCCACCTATTAGTGGGCTATGAGTACTATTTTCTGTGAACATTTAAGAAAAATAGTCGAATGCTATGTTGACGATATTACTGTCAAGAGTCGTCTAAAGGAAGATCACATCCAAGGCTTAAGGACTAACTTCGATCTAATGCGTCAATATCAACTCAAAATGAACCCTACCAAGTCATTTTTGGGAGTCTCTAGTGGCAAATTTTTCGAATTCGTTATTACCTCTAAGGTATACACATTGACCCCGAGAAAGTCAAAGTCATTCAAGAGATGCATCCTCCACGCAACCTAAAAGAGCTACGAGGATTCCAGGGATGACTTGCGTACATCAGGAGATTCATCTCAAATCTCTCTGGACGCTGCAGACCGTTCACTCAACTAATGAAGAAAGGTGTGTCTTTTATTTGGACTGACGAATGCCAGCAAGCATTTGAGGACATTAAGTGGTACTTGATGAACCCTCCAGTACTAGTTCCTCTAATCACAAGAATACCCTTTCTGATGTATGTTCGAGAAATGGATCACTCTCTGGGTGCTCTCCTGGCCCAGAAGAATAATGAAGGCTATGAGCAAGCAATATATTATCTCAACCGCATAATGATCAGTGCTGAACATCGATACAGTCCGACATAAAAAGAATGTTTAGCCTTGATGTTCGCCATCCAGAAGATGCGTCATTACATCATGGGCCAGACCATTCATGTCATCTCCAGAGTCAATACTCTATGGGTTCATATGAAGAAGCCTAGTATACTCAATTTCAGACTTGCTACATGGGCGATATTGCTAGCACAGTATGATATAGTCTATGTCCCGCAGAAGTCGGTCAAGGGTCAAGCCCTAGCTGATTGCTTGGATGCTCATCCAATTCCTGAAACTTCAAAAGTTTACGATGAAATTTCTGATGAAACTTTAGAGTCCAATATGACTTCGAAAGGAATACTCGCTAGGCGTCTATTCTTTGATGGTGCATCCATAATTTGACCCAACAGTATAATTATCGCTAGAGTAGGAATTGTCCTTGTATCCCCAGAAGGGCTAACCATTCAGAGAGCCTATTCTCTAGATGAGCCATGCTCTAACAATGTTAATGATTATAATTCTTTACTCATCGTTCTCCAGTTAGCTAAACAGCTGGATATCGACTATCTTGAAGTATACGAAGACTCTAAACTGATTGTCAACTAGATTAGAGGTACGTACAAAGTCCGACATCAGGATCTCATCCCTTATCAAGAAGCAGCAATCAAACTGGCTATGTCATTCAAAGGTTTCTTTATTGAGCATGTACGTCGAGCATACAATACAGAAGCCGATGCGCTTATGAATTTTGCAGCTATGTTAGCAGTTCCTGTGAAAAGGCAATAATTGATCGTCATCGCTAATCGAGAATTATTCTGTGTCGAGAATAATTTGAGTATTGAATTCAGCAATGTAGTTGAGATTTGCACTACTAACGCGGATTGGAGAAATCCTTTCATCGATTTTGCAGTACATGATATCTTGCCGGAAGATCCTAAAGAGGCTACGACCATCCATCGTCGGTCACTCTGATTCTACTACAATCATTCGTCCAAGATATTTTATTGTCGATCTTTCGATGGTATGCTTCTGCGCTATCTTGCGGGCGATGAAGTGAAACAGATATTACGTGAAGCTCACGACCGTGTCTACGGTGCACATCAGTCTGATCCTAAGCTACAGGACCATATCGGATGCATGGGATACTATTAGCCAACTATGGTGGTAGATGCAATTAAATATACAAAAAAATACAGAATATGTCAGATCCATATAAATTTCATCTACCAACCATCAGAATTTTTATATCCTACTGCAGCATCTTGGCCCTTCGAAGCTTGGGACATGGATGTCATTGGTCCTATCAATCCACCATCATCTCGAGGACATCGGTTTATTCTAACTATAACCGATTACTTCTTAAAACGGGCATAAGTTATTCCTCAAGCAAAAGTCAAGATAAGCAGTGTCATCAGCTTTATCAAACATTATGTGATTTGTTGATTTGGAGTTCCTCGAAAAATCATCCATGACAACGAACCTTAGTTCGTAAGGCAAGCATTCACTCGATTCTGTAATGACACTCGAATCAACAATATTGCTTCTACGGCTTATAATCCCGCAGCCAACGGTTTAGAAGAAGTATTCAACAAAACAATCATCAAGCTTCTCAAAAAGTTTATTTCTGTCAATAAATACAACTGGAGCAAAAAGCTTGGAGAGTGTCTATAGGCGTACCATACTATTGTACATACCCCAACTGGCTGTGCATCCTTCTCTTTGGTGTACGAAAGCGAAGTCATCTTACCGTTGGAGATTTAAATTCCATCCTTAAGGATAGCTATCGCCAACGAGTTGACGGTGGAAAATAATGATCGTCTTGGACTTCAAGAGCTCGAAGCACTTGACGAAAAGCAATTGCAAGCTCAACAGCATATTGAGCTATATCAAGCCCGAATCTCGAAAGCTTTCAATCGCAAAGTCAAAGTATAAACTTTTCAAAAAGGCGAGCTAGTCCTTACTGTCAGATGTCCTATGACTATGACACAGATAAGCAAAGGCAAGTTCGAGCCAAAATGGGAAGTTCCTTACGTCATAAGCAAAGTTTTCTCTAATGGAGCTTACCAGCTGACCGGGATGGACGGTCGAATAGCTATGATGCCTACAACGGTAAATTTCTGAAGAAATATCATTTTTAAAAGTATGCATCATATTTTCTGATAAATATTATACATACATAAATCTTCGAATTAGTATCTTTTATTCACTCTTTCATGAATAAACCACAGATAATAAGTCCTCAAAATCTCCAGTAGAGTCTAATCCAGATCTTATGGTACATCCTCAAAAGATTGACCCATAACCTCTACTACAACATATCATCTCAATATCATCTCTTGAAACCCAGTCGTTTTAAGAGATATCCTATTCTTGAGCCCCAGTTGGTTTAAGAATAATCAACAGATGTAGGAATTCATGTCCACATTATCTCTGATAACATCTTCACAAAAATAATATCACATCAAGTTATATTCTGTCACGTCCAAGACCTTTGAATAGATATAATTAGTGATGTTATTTTTGAGAAATATGTCACGTTCAGCACCTCTAAATGTATTTCCCTAGTACTATCTATTGTCTATATGTCCCAACAGATACATGAAGTAATAGAATCACAAAAAAACAACATCTTTTCATTAATCTTGAGAATATAAGTTATTACATTGATCAAAATGTGATAAAAGAAAGTTCTTATCCAAAAAAGAGGGGATTATTATAGACTCATTGTAGAGGTAGAGTACTGAGGTCATAAATTATTTTCTTTAAGGCTTCAGCCCGCTCCATCTTTATAGCAATCACCCTTGCTCTGGCCAAATCTCTCCTGAAAGCTGGAAGTAGAGGCTGCATTGATGTAACATGACACTCCATCTCTGTATTTCGAGCCTGAACAAGTTCATCTCTTTGTCTATTTAGCTCATCTAAACAGCTTGAGAAAAATTGATACAGCTCGAGCACCTCTTCTTGGCGCTTCCTAGCTGTTGTGACTGAAGCACGGGTCCTGGCCAGTTCAGCTTCTAACTCCTGAATACAATCTTGGCCCTCATTTACTTCTTTATCTTTCTCCGCTGCCCCGGCCTTCTAAAGCTCAGTGGAGGAAGTGGCCTCAGCAATACTGGATTCTATCTCTCCAGATTGTATTATGAACGTGACCAAAGAGTTATCCAGTGCAACTTGTCGCTCCTCGTACTCATGAGCTATGGCCTCGCACTCAGCATCTACTAGTCTTTGTATATTTCTCCTTAGCTCTTCGTCATACTGAATAGGCTCCTCAAGCTGTTTCAAGATCTGCTATAGGGTGTTGGCCCTTTCAGTATCGCCAAGATCATATATGGCCTCAATTGGAAAAAGAGAAGTCCTTTTTACAAAATCGTAAGGATGGTTCTTCTCTATGGCCATTTGAATCAGAGAACGCAAAGAAGTGAAGAAAGCATCCGTGTAAGTTTGGATGATGCCGCTTGTCAATGCTGATACACCAGGTGTCGCTGCCTTGGTGGGAACTCCTTCTTTTGTGGAGACGAGAGAAATGACAGCTTGCACAATATTAGCACCCATAGATTTTGGTGCAGGCATTCCAGAGGTGCTTCCCTCCATGGCATGAGTACCGATGTCCAAAGGAGCCATGGTGGAACTAAAGCTAAATACGGTAGAATCCAACTGGACTTCTGTGATCATCCCCACATGACCTGCTGCAATTCAAAGCAAAATCATTATGTCATATGGCATTAAGTAAAGAAGTAGTGGTAAATAAAGTCAGAGATTTACCTGGGCACGTTGGCATATATGGGGTTTCCATAGGCATAGTGTCGCGTTCTGTAACGAGCATTTCTATTGTAGAAGCAGATACTGCCGCCTGGCTGCTTCCTGCTTCCGAGCCTCCTGACATGAAGCGGCTACTCCCAGCTCCTGTCTCAGCTTGGCCTCCATGGACTGCCTCCTTCACCCTTTTTATCTCAAAAATGTGTTCAACAGGGGTCTGAATCCCCATAATGTCAATATCATAGTTTTCATCACCCTCAGGACCTTCAAGACCCTTATTAAGATCTTTATCACCTTCATCATCATCATCTGGGCTTTCTTCACTTTCAATGTCAACGTTCGAGTTATTATCGCCTTGCGGTTCATCGAGGCTTTGATCATCATCACTAGGGCTCTGGTTCCCCTCATTTTCAACAGGGTGCTCACCACCCTCAATTACAGTCTGATCCCCTCTGGCCATCGAGTCTAGATTCTCTTAGGCCACTTCAAGATCGGAGGCCGCATCAACAAGGTCCTCCTCGATCGTTTCATCCCCAAAATCGAAATCCTGCAATGCCGCTATCATTTCTTCGTCATTTCAAGGAGATGTTTCATACGGGATAGGGGCTATAGGAGGTTTAATTATTGAAGGAGCTAAAACTTCCAGAACAACATACTTTGAAGTTAACGTTTCCTCAGGAACTGTGACCCTTGGAACGTCATCAGTAACCGGGGGCAATATTAAACCAGTTGAGGCAAACACTGCTAATGTCCTTGTAGACAAGGGAATGGTGATCCCAATGATTACTGGTTCTGAAGCAGTAACTGGAGGGGTATCCGCTACAGTAACTGGAGCTTGAGCACTGGTTGATGGAGGCTCTGGAGATAAATAAATATCAATACAAATGGCTAACCACTACAAGAAAAATAGCCTTTCATGACGGTTTATTTCTCATCTGTCGTGAAAAACCGTCAAGAAAATGGGTTATCTTGATGGTATTAGCCTTACGTCAAGAAAGGACACATTTTATGTTAATTTAGCAATTTTATAGCATAATAGTTGACGGTTTTAGATGATCCGTCAAGAAACATCAGTTTATTTATTGACGGTTTGGTGATAACCGTCAAGGAATGTATGTGCGAAAAACTTGGCAAGATTTTTTCAGCTACCATTTTAGTAATTTTTTCAAACCTTTTATATTTCTTGACGGTTTTGGTTCTTTTTATTCGATGAACCCAGCAAAAAAATTTTCCGATCGTCCCCTTCCTTTCCTCTTCTCTCCTTACCCTTCTCCTCCCTAAGAGAGAGAGCCCCCCTACTTCTCTCCTCTAAAGAGTCTCCCAATGAGCCCCCACTCCTCTCCTCTAAAAGCCCCCCACTCCTCTCATCTTTCTCCTCCGTAAGGGAGAAACCCTAACCCTAGTTTTCCCCATGGACGACTACGACAACCTCCTAACGATGGAGGTCGACCCTATCTCCTCCACGTGGTCCCCTCTCCCTCCTCCGCCCAACCACCACCGCCTCCTCCTCCGCAACCCCTCCTTCATCTCCCGCCACCGCCCTATCCAGACCACGAGGATGACGCGGTCAGCGTCACCGACGGCTTGGCGGCGACCATGAGCGAGTGGAACGACGTGATGGATCAGCTCATCTCTCCTCCGTCTGTGTCGATGTCGACACACAAGCTCGGCCTCATGGTGGCCAACCTCGCCATCATCGACGTCACCAGGGACCAGCCTAAGATCCACGTCTTTGACTTCGAGATCGTCCAGGGCGGCCAATACGCCGCGCTCATCCACGCCGTCGCCGAGCGGTGTTATAAGGAGGTATGAATTCCTTTCTGCTCTCTACTCGACATAATAGGAATGGTGTTTGTTTAAAGGGGCCGGCTATACACACCCCATGACCTGCTAAGGACACCCCACATAACTTAAATTTTATGTTAAAAGACCAATATACCCCCAAGTCTTTCTAAGAACACCCCAAAAAAAAAAAAATCTGCGACAAGCACGACAAATACTTGTCGAACGGACAATGGTCTGTTCGACAAGTATTGGTCGAACATGTCTTATTCTGTTCGACAAACACTGGTCGAACGTGTCTTCTTGTGTTCGACAAAAACTGGTCGAACATATTATAATCGAACATGCCATCTTCTGTTCGACATATTCTGGTCGAACGTACACACTATAGTTCGACTGTCTCGGGTCGAACATTGCTCTGTGTGTTCGACAAACCAGGGTCGAACCTACCCGTGAATACACCCAAATTTTTTTCTAATTTTTTTTTTGTTTTAACAACAATTTATGGTCGACGGAGGGGGGATCGGAAAGCGGGAGGAGGAGGAGGAGGCGGGTCCGGGGGGGTCGGTGGAGGCGGGTCCGGGGGGGTCGGTGGAGGCGGGTCGGGGGAGGAGGCGGCGGCGCGTCGGAGGAGGAGGAGGGTCGGCGGAGGGGGGAAGGGAAGGGGTGGGGGTGTGCTCAGCAACAAGGGTAGAATAGGAAAAAATATTTTTTTTTTTTTTTTTTTTAAAATGGGGTGTCCTTAGCAAGTGTGGGGTGTGTATAGCCGTGCCCTTGTTTAAATGTCTTAATCATGATATGTGCGATAATATATTTTTTCCTGGATTCAAAATGGCAGTCGGTGAAGCTATTTTGCATATTTGGTCCCTTGAGCCGAGCGGTGTTCTGTTACTATGGGTTTTATTACTTACAAAACGGATTCCTGAAATTAGAGTGGAGATGCTATATTTTTCCTTCGTACATGTAGACTGACTTTTATGTTAAACTTGGTTTGTAGAATGTTGGCATCTTTAGCCGTAAGACTTATCTTCTTATGTTAGATTGCTTTGTAGAACTCAAGACTTCTTTAGACTCAGACATTTAAATAAGCTTTGGTTTGTAGAATGCTATAGTGCCGCATATAGTGTTTAGTTTGGATGCCTGTTGGTTTATATTTTTAAAATTCAGAGGGACGAGTCTCTCTCAGAAACTATTGTCATGTTTTTGATTAGCGGATCCTCGTCTATAGCATGCGTTCAGTGCAACATTTTTATGATCAAAGATGGGTTACATATATTTTGGTGCCTTTGGAGTTACCTTTCATTTCTGCCTCTTTTTGCACTTGATAGTTTGTTCTCGTGCTTGTTCATTAGTGTACGATATAGTTAGTCAGTATTAATCGAATAAGATGGACCAGAAAATGCATGGATCTCATGATATGTTGTTGATGCTTCCTTGTTATTAATGGGGCAATGTGAGTTTTTGAATGTCAAATATTGATAGCAAATGAGCTACGTGGACCAAATCTGCTTGATTTTGAGTGCATGATGGATGTAGGAATCAGAATCATGGATTGTAGCTTGTTGTCCATTGGCACTGCTGTCTCCTATGGATTGTAGCTTGTTGTCCATTGGTACTGCTCTTCTGACTGCATCCTCATATAAACTGTCTAATGTCAGCTTGTCAAACCCTCCACCCAGTTTACTTGCAGCGGTAATATTTTTATTTGAGCTAGGTGCTGTCACAAGTGCCAACTCCTATGCTAAAGTAGTGTTATAAAAATCATTGCATTACATTTCTAAACCCATACATACGACAAGAAGGGTGGATCATTCATGTTTGATTTTCCAGCTGTCTTAAGTTTGCTTGTTTCTTATACAAGAATGTAGTTATTTATCGTTATGTACTTTTTAAAAATATGCACATATAGATTTGTTTGTCCAGTATCTATGCTTGGAAGAATCAAAATTGCACCAGTCATGTCTTTGGTAACTTGGGCTTCTGTCTACAGATTAGTCAAAGAAATATCCTACATTCTAAAAATTTTAGCAGAGTGTTCAATAGGAATTTACAGGCCCTTATGTACTAAATATGACTTTGGTTTACTTGGCACTGTAGTTTTGTCCTCTACTTTTATAGTTACCATGTGCAGCTCCTTTTTGAATTGTTTAGTCTTATATAGTGAACACCCAGATATCTAGGAACCTATGGTTTCACAGGTTTGTTATCTGACTTCTCACTATTTTTCCTTTCCAGATATTTAAGTCAGTTATAACTGGATACTCTTCCTATCTTATGGGCTTTTGCCACAAGTTTTACAGTGTTTCTGCGTTTCTGTTTTATCATTAATGGTATAATAATATTATTTTAAAAACTATAAATAATATTTTGTTCCTTTTTTTTTGTTTACTATTAATTTCTAATTGAAAACAATATTCCTGCAGTAGATATTGTTTATTTTACTTGCTTAGACAAATTACCCCCACAATAGATAGCTCGGAATGGAATGATATTAATGTGATTAGATATTAACTTTGGACAGCAAATTACCCTGGAACTAGTTAAGGATAACAATCATAACCTTTGATATGATTATTCGGGTGACTCTTTCGATCCCCGTAGAGTCTGTAGTTGTGCTCTATATGATGACACCTCTTCGTAGATTTCTTTGTGAATGGTTAAATTATATTATATTATCAACTATCATTTACTTATTTTCCTGTACTAATGATTTACTTAGATTGCACATTGAGGTCAAAAAGTATTCTGCCAATTGAAAACCTTGAATTTTTTTTTGCTAATTTTTTTGCTGATTAAATTGGAGAAAATATCTTATTGGCAGGTTTGGCACCGGGAATACTGCTTTGCATGGTGCAAAGGATGGAGGAATTGTGGAGGAGCATAAAAGGAAGGCACGGGCAGAGAGGTATGCACTTGAACCAGTCCACGTCACCTTAAAATTTTGATTTCCTTGTACTTCTGTAAAATTCTTTAGCCACTAACATCTATATGTACTTATCCTCAGATCATTGCAACTTTCTTGACATGCTTTGAGGCCTTATCCTTTTTATGTTATTTTTCAGATTTGGGGCCTTGTAGTACATACTCCATCTAATGAGGAGGCAAAGAAGAAGGCTCGGTTAGGAAGATTTGCTGGAAAGCCAAAACCAAATACTTTAGGAGAAGAAAAAAATGGAGGCGAGAGCAGCAAGGTACTACGACATGTTTTATCTTCTCAGCTATATACTTGTGCTAGATAACTAGGTCTGTAACAAAGTTACAACATTTTGTAGGTTTTCACAAAGTTCAAGCCTCATCTATTTCACTTTTCTTTATTCTTCTCCAAGCACCTACATCTGTGTCCATACGTGAAATGAACTTGTAGGCACCCTTCTTGCATTCTCCTATGTACTAGGCATACGAGCTCGATAGTAGAAACCTTCTTGAGCTCCCAGAGATCATGCAATATATTTTTGTTGATATTTAATTACATAAGAACTTTAAAGGGAATACTATACTTCAAGGTTATACTATATTTCAAGGTTGAATGATTCAGGTTGATATTCTATATTTTCTGTCATTCCTTAATTGGTAAGTTATTCACATTATATGTTTTGTTTGTATGCAAAAGTTTCAGTTACCTATGGCAGAACTCTCATACAGTGTAGGAATTAATACATTGAGTCTTTCAGACAGTGTAGGAATTAATACATTGAAGGCATACACATGCAAGTACACAACAAAATAATATGGGGGCTTAATTGGGGGCTGGGTGGGGGTGAATTTTTATGGTATGTCATAAAAAGGGAGGAAGTCAGGCAGGCAGGCCCCAGGAAACAAAAAATTGGTATGCATTTGAGAAACTTCACATTGTTAGGGTCATAATTCATCGCAGATGCATATCAAACTTAGTTTAACTTGACATATTTCAGTGATATAGGGCCAACAAGATGTAGGCGCAAGTCACAATATTATGTATCAAATGCAGGCCAATTTAGTTTTGAAATCCATTCCAGATCCACTCAATATTCAAATTTACGTGTGCTGCAGAAGAATTTTGGCATTGTCGCTTGTGCTAGCAAAATTTTAACTTATGTATCATTCCTTTATTCCTTTGTATCTGTATTTATGAAGGGGCTTATTGTCATCAGTATAGGCAAGAGAGGCTCGGGTTTAGCCAAATATGAAGTAGCAGCACTTGCTACTTACCAATGCAATAGCAGCAACAATTGGTTGCAGTGGCAATATACTTGAGATGGAGGGAATTTGTACAGCAGTTGTATAGAGGGGAATATATCATGTAGGCCATACAGCAACTGTAGCAGCGTATTTGCTACTTAATTAGAGAAGTAGCAGCAAACTTACTACTTAAATGCAGCAGTAGCAGCAGTAGGTTGCTGCGTGATAGTAGAAGCTATATTTATGAAAGGGCCACCTATGCATCAGTATTCATTAAGGAGAGGTCACACATGCGTCAGTCCTATATAGGGGAAAGCAGTGACAGTTAGGAGGGCCAAATAGCAGATAAGTGAAGGCCATATGGCTGCAATGTAGGGAGGAAAACTTATATATAGTTTATAGTTTTGTTCTGATAATATATTTTTTAAGATAAAATGAAATGTTTAAATTTGGAACTGAAATATTTAATCCTTTAAGTATATGAAACACAATAAATGGAAATGAATTTTATCAAATTGATTCAAACATACTTGACAGCCATAAGCTAGAGGAAAATGGATGTAAATCAAGGAAAAAGATTAAAAGTTTAACGGGAAAAGGTTTCAAAATTAGGGGGAAATGTTGGTTCATTTGTTATGCCACTTTTGTGAATGTTAGTTCAGTTTTAAAGCAAAAATGGTTGTGAATGTTGGTTCATTTTTTTAATTATGATTCTGACTAAGTTTCATACAATTTTTTGAGGTTGGCATGGACATTTGCAATTTTCCCAATAGCCTGCAGTTATTGTTATTGTTATTAATTGTTCTATGTCCAATTTAATACCTGTTTGTATCCAGACATATCTAGGATACCTGTATGCATCTTTACCCATATTCATTTCCGTACAGCAAACTGAACCGATATCTAATCATCAACGAGAAACTTTATATGATTGATAATTTAGCTAGCCTTCAGATTCTTTACATCATTGATACCTGTTTGTGTTATAGTTTCAGTATGGCTAGCCTTCAGATTCTTGTCAAGTGATTCAAATTGTCTCGAGTTCTTGTGTATGCAGCAATAAAGTCAAACTGTATTGATAATTCTTTAATAGTGAGTTGAATATATATAAGAACATGTAGGAACGTATATTGATAATTTGTGTTCTTATTCTCTCAGGAACTTGTTGAAAAATGAAGGTGCATGCATGCTGTGAATAGGGGAATGCTTTGGATATGGGAGGGATGTGCTCCGATCTGGTTTGCTACTTTTTTGGTTTTATTTTGTATGGTTGGATTATGTTTTGTGGTGACAAGTGATGGATGTTTAAGTGGTATGAAAATAACAGATGTGGGATATGTGTACTTTGTGGTTGGATTATGTTGTGGTTGGACAAGTGAAGAATACATGTGGTGGGATATGTATTGAAAGTTTTTCTTGTATGAACAATACAGTTTGTTAATATGAAATTTGGGTTTTATAGTAATTTGACGTGTGTAGCTTCGGGATTGATATTATGTGTGTTTGATTAATATTATATATAATTCTTGATAGAATTTTGGCAAGCTTCTCTTGACGGTACTTTGGATAGCTTCTCTTGACGGTTATCAAACGACAATTTTAATTCAAATCATGCTGCATAATAGCCTGTGAATAAATGCTTTTCTTGACGGCTAATAACCGTCATCTAGGCAGGAGTCAAGAAAAGTTTTTGCCTACATTGACGGTTTCTAAAAACTGTTATCTTAATGGCTAAAAAGACTCAAGAAAAGTACTTCATATAACGGCCAAAAACTGTCAAGAAAAGCCCTTCCACCGACCGTCAAGAAAAGGGGGCCATTTTTTTGACTCCGGCCTACTTGACAGATCCGCAACCGTCAAGATACCCATTTTTTACGGGGAATCACCGTCAAGAAAAGCCTTTATTCTTGTAGTGAACGAGTTAATATCTAATAACTCTTGTTGGACTGAAAGAGTAAGAATATCACCTTTTGGAAACGGCAGATCTTGTGATGGCAACGATGGTTCTTGATGAACAGGAGACTGCCTCGACGATGATGGAATAGGCAAAACTTTAGTTTTCTCCCTCACAACTCTAGTCGCCAATAATTTTCTTCTTGCTTTACGCTTAAGCAGCATTTGGGGTGATGCTTCAGTTCCAGAAGGTTCATCTTGCGCAATCGGCTCCCTACTTATTTCTTCAGTAGAAACCCTACTTTCCTTGTGGATAGGAGATAGGGTTGTTCCCCTGAAAGAGGATGTTCCTCCAGGCGAAAGTCCCGCCTCCAACTGTCGTATCTGAGCCCTTATCCTTGCTATGGGCTTCTCAGCAACAGTCGTTTCTTTCTTCTTCTTTCCTTTCCCCTTAGCAGGAGAAAGAAGTTCTTCATGAATTTTCTGGGAAGATGAAGTCCCAGTCTTCTGTTTCTTACTACCCCCTTCATGGGGAATTTTTTTTGCATTTCTTTAAAGAGCCGCGCAGTGCACCTTGCATTTTATCATGGAAACCGGCAGCTGCAACCTCTAAAGGAGCATCAGCGGGAACATCCTTTTCAGCTTCAGCAAAATTTATAGTTGTCTCAGTCCCTCCTCGTGACCTTCTAATACTAACAAAGCTATCAGATAAATAAGAACCCTTGAAGAAGGTGTTGGCCGAAGTGTAGAAATTTGTGTATGAGCTCAACATACGCGGGCCAACTTCAAAAGTAGCCGAGGGCATGGTAAATACAGGTTTAGTGCCTCTCGCACTATAGTACCTCCATGCTCGAGCACCATCAATCAAATATCCGTAAGCTTGAAGGCAGGTAGTGGCATTCCCCACATGCATCTGGTCGTAGCCAAACTGGCGAGCAAATCGGCTAGGTAAGTATGGTTCCAAATAGCATTCATTTTCGAACATATACACCAGATGAGAGGGTCGGGTCACTTTCAACCAAGTAAAGGCTGATGGAGGTGGACGAGTACTCATAGGCTCTAAATCTATGAGAAGAGTCGGTAAAGTCTTCTACCTCGGAGGAGAAGCAACACATAAGAACCTCCAACCAGAACCTATTTTCAGTGCCTTCCGACAGTCAAAGAGAGAGTTCACCTTCCATCGGGATATGGCATATCAACCGATAAAATCTCCTCCTGAATCATCGAGAACTGGATCCATCAGACATGGATGGTACAAGATTAACCAGCCAAATAGATAAGTATATGGCATTTCGGTACAAAAAAAGTCTTCTCAAGTGCCGAGCTTCTCCATTATGGTAGTGGTGAATGAACGGAGACCTGCATTCAACCGACAATCATCAAAAAAGGATATCCATCTTATATTTGTTTGCCATGACAAAGTATGCGAACTTTTTGTATATTAAACGTAAAAAAGAGTACAATCGATTCCTAAACAGGAGATCTAAGTACAAAGTTTTCTGGAGAAGTGTGACGGTGGAGATCGAGCACTACAACGGCTCCTTTACTCCGTTAACGATCTGACGATGAGTTGAACTTGCTCTGGCTCTCTAGTACTTGTGATTGAAACTCTGGGGTTGCCAATCAACAGGATACCGAATTTATGAAGATTTTGAAGCCTCTTTATCGAAGGAAAACTCCATCTATTTATAGGGAAGCATATATACGATGTGCATAAGGATTTGTGCAGGAACGTTGCATGTAGAGATATGAGAGAATTCGAAGTTGCACAGTGAGGGGTGCTGCTGAGCTGACATGTGGTGGATGCTAGAATTTTCTTTTATCAAGATCTTAGGGGAATTATCAACATGACCGAATAAACGATATGTCGCGTATGTTTACTGTTGATCGGATGAACCTGAGCAGATTATGTTCCTATCCATGGAGTTGGATTTTGTCTTATCTTAGGGGGCCATTGGTTTAAACAAACCAATTGGATATGGCCCTCATCTATAAGAACAAATTCCATCATTATATGTGGTTTAAAAAACCGATAGGATATTGCTCTTATCAACAGTATTAAACTCTGTCATATCTTAAGAGCGGTGGTTTTTAAACAAACCAATCTGAAAAGGACTTAAAAACCCGTCTGGCCATGTGGAACCACGTCACCCCGTAAGACTGTGCTTCTGGCGAGACTTTGAAGTCACTACGCTTCTGGGCGATAAGTAGACTGTGCTTCAGGCGATGGAGTCACTGCACATTTAGAGCGGCGAGTGGACAAGTGCTTCAGGTGACAGAGTCACTACGTTTTTAGGGTGGCGAGTGGACAAGTGCTTGAGGCGACAGAGTCACTGCGGTTTTAGGGCAACGAGTGGACTTGTGCTTCAGACAATGGAGTCACTACGCTTTTGGAGCGACGAGTGGACAAATGCTTCAGGCAATGGAGTCACTGCACTTTTAGGGCGACGAGTGGACAAGTGCTTCAGGCAGCAGAGTCACTGTGCTTTTAGGATGATGCGAGGGTGCAGTGAACTGGCTGCACTTCTGAGTTAAAGGGAGGGCACAGTGGGAGGAATGAACTGGCTGCGCTTATGAGTCTAAGGAGCTAGTTTATGTCGAAGTCATAGGAGCAACTAATGACTGCTCTTTTGATGGCCTCTTCTTTAATTATCGCTATCATTTAGGGAATTCAAGAAGTATGTGGCCTAGGATTCAGTCGAATGAACCTATTAAATGAGATTCATTGTGCTGAGTCTTAGGTTCTGTAACACCCAGTTTTCCAAATGAGGGTAATTTTAAAATTTTATAATTATAATCATTTAATAATGATATTTTAGTCGTGATATGATTTTTGGTAATTTTTAGTTATTTCAAAAACTATTTAAAATAGTGATTTGTGATTACGATGGTTAACTAGCTAAACCCTAGTATTGCTAAGCCTAGAGACTAACCATGACCAAGGGAGCCTAGTCACGTGATTAGAATTTCATATTACCAATTTTTAGCCTAGGAGTATTTTGGTCATTTTGACAATTTTGTGAATTTATAATTTATATTAATTAAATATTGTGCTAGTCTTTTAGTGAAGCCTTAACCTAGAAGTCAACCTAACCTAGATTAGTCATGAGGTTATAATTAAGGTTAGAACCTTCCTACTAAGTGCCAAAGTTAGTAATATCTAGATATTATTAGAAAAGATATTTACCTTTTAGGATATTTGTAAAAAGAAGCCTTAACCAATAGGAAGGCTAGGAATTGGGTGGAGTGATCCTAACCACTCATCTAAAACCCTAACCCTACTCATTTCAACAGCCACACAAGACCCCCCCTTCCTATAAAGTCTCATTAACAAAGCCTTGGCCTCTTTTACAAACCCTAGAAAAAACCCTACTTTGTTCTTCCCTAAACTCCTCCCCATTAATCCAAATTGAGCCCAAATTGAGTCAAATCAATTGCATCATCATCCCCAACAGTAGAGGATACTTGTGGGTGCTTGCTAGCAAGGTTCGAGGACGGCTGAACCGGAGAAAACCGAGAAAGACGTCGAATCGAGGCTCTTTACATTGAGTTTGAGCACTCAATAGGTAAAATCCTACAAACCCTAGTAAATTTCTGATTTCTTCCCATAGATGCATACATTTAGGGTCCCCCTAGGTGTAGCCCAAGTTTGGTAGGAATCCGGGTCCATTTCGTGTCCGTATCGGACACGTATCGGTGTATTTGAATGGGTGTTTGATGAAATGCTTGAATGAAATGAATATTGATAATTTCGAAAACTAATTAGATGTATGTGTAGCCTAATAGGTGTATTTTACAACCCAACTTGACTGAGTCGAAATTAGACACTTTTGGACACTGTTTTGGCACTTGGACACGCAGCACGAGACACCGCACGGGGCTCGTGCGGCTGTCCTGCTGCTCGGGTGTCCTAACGGACACGACACGGCGACTCAAGCAACGAAACTTGGTACACGTGTTGTCCTAATGACTGACATCACACCCATTAAGTTTCGTGTCATCTTGTGTCGTGTCGGGGGAGAAATCCCATGTGCACGGGTTTTGCACTAGTTGTGCACGCGCGGAGAATCCCCTCTGATACGGGGTTCGTATCCGCGTGTGACACAATTAGGACACGTCGTGCTGTGTCTGGGGTGTAGCCCTATCCTAGGCGAACCCACAGACACGAGCACGAGACGCGTGTCCCTCTGTGTCGTGAGCACGAGGCTCTGTCCCCGCCGCACGATACTGTTGTGTCAGTTCAGTATTTTTGGGTATTTGGTTTATTGGACACATTCGTGTCCCTTTTGTGGACACGAATGGCATCCCCTAGACACCTGAAACATGGAGAACACATCTATGCACCTGTTTGTAAAATTCTATGGTTTAATTTAGGTTTTCGAATTAAGTTTTGGATGATGAACTGTATGTATGCATTCACTGATACTATACACTGTTTGAAATTCCTGAACTCTAATTTCCCTGTTAAATTGATTTCGAATGTTAAATTGCCATGATAGATTCAATCACCTGTGTGTTAGTTACTGTCAATGTGGGTTATCGATTGGTGTTAGGATTTTAGAGTTCGAATTAGGTTTTGGGATGTTGAATGATATATACAACACTGTGGCTGATACATGTTCAGGATGTTATTTCTAATTTTAATTTTCCTTTCTAAAACTGATTTTTAATGTCAAATTTGCCATGTTTCACCCATGCACATTGTGTTAGTCACTGCTAAGTTGGTTTTGCAAGATTAGATTGGGTTTTGTTATCAAGTGATGGATTTTCAATATTGATTTGGGCTGAAATGTAGACTGATACATGTGTCTGTGTTGAAATCCTGAAAATTGATTTCCTGTTTCTTTAAACTGAAATTTTGATGTTAATTTGCTATGTTGATTCATACACATGTGTGGTAGTTTACTGTGAGTGTTGGATTGCATGATAGGTTAGGATGTTAACAAGGTTTTGGGGATTTCGAAATGTATTTTTGATGTTAAACTTTCACAAACTGTCATTACCATTCCTAAGAGCATTTGGATTTCTGAATTCACTGTTAATGCAAACTGAGATTTACCAAGTTATGAATACCTGAGATGCACTTGTGTCTCAACACATTCTCTGTTTAACACCCCTTGATTCAGTCACATGTTGACTGCCCACATGAGATGTCCTACATGTTCCATGATAGATACCCAATTTACATTACTTGAGTTTAAATAAATAGCCAGTAGATTTCACTCTCTATTGGTATAGCTTGAATAAGTCATCCTTATATTGCCTGTTCCTGAGAATAGCCCCTATCACACACTCATAGATTCCCCTATCAATACACACACACACCACACCACTCCTCATGCCCCCTTCCTTAGCCCTCTATCTCGATATATATATATATATATATATATATATATATATATATATATTTATATATATATATATATATATATTTTATATATATATATATATATATATATATATATATATATATATGTAAATATGCATGTATGTATATAATGTAAATATGCATGTATGTATATAATGACATATGCAAATGAATGTAAGGATGTAATATACATAATGTATGCATTGTTGAATTTGAATGAAAGAATGTGATATGCAATGCAAATATATATGAGAGGGTACATATGTATATATATATGTGTGATAGGTTAGTGAATTCTATATAAGCTATGCATATATGTATGTACTATATTTATGTGAGATACCTTAGCCTTGGGTTGGTATGCACATTGTTATAGGATATGGTATCCTAGTGCACTAGCTATGGGTTAGTTGAGTTAGATATAGAGTTTAACTTAGATAGACTAGTTGACCATTGGCTTAGATTGGACCAATTGACCTAAGTTGACTAGAGTCTGACATAGTTGACTAAGATTGACCTAGTTGACCCAGTTGACTTTGACCCAGAGTTGACCAAGTTTGACTTAGACCTAGTTTGACCTAGACAGTTGACCAGGGTTGGCTTAGAGTTGACTTCGACCTAGATTGGCTTAGAATTCATATAGATTGCTTCATAAACTTAATTTACCTTATTTTAAACATGTCATAACTCATACTGCTCTATTTAGGACATTGTGACTCCGGTGCAGACATCTGATATTATATTACTCTTTTCAGAGTATCAGGCGAGTACATTCTCTGATAGTTCTTTCATTTACTTGTCAATTACTGTACTTCAGTTCTAGTTAATTTTATGTGATTCTTACAACACGTATGGATATTTCTGGATTCATGTATGCGACACACATACCATATGTCTGGCCTCTATTTCTGGAACCACTACTGGCATCATCTTCTGGAATCACTACTGGAACCACCTACTGGAATCACTCTGGAATCTTTTGCTGGTATCATTATGTTTGGCTGGACTCATCTCGATTTCTCGTATCGTTTTCTGGATTCACTTGTACTTGTGGGCGGGGAAATATTAGAGTAGACATGTGAACATTACCCAAATACTGGAACCACTCCCTTGGAATTATACTGGAATGATAGCCATCCCACACTTCGCGAGTGTGCGATGTGCCGTATTACCTACAGCCGTTTACATGTCGATCTCGGTATTTTAAAACACACTGTTAGAGTATAGGCTGGACTCACCCTGGAATTATTGATCACTATGACTAGAATCGTCCCTTACTGGATTCATCTTGTATTAGATTCGTCTTGTACTAGACTTACATTGGAGTTACACTTGTCTACATTTACTATCTGGACTTATATCATGTTACTCTAGTTCAGCTAGTCTCTATTTACAGTCTTCATTGCTATGATTCTTCTCTTGTTTTACTTACCTTACTTTTCTTGTATCTTAACTGTTTCTCTATACCATCACCTGTATACAAACTACCATGTTCATCAATAAAACTGTCTATAACTGCTTTATAGTTCTCTGTCATTTACTTGGAATTTCTTGATGAATTGTACTCGTTCCTGTCCTGACTGGACCTGTTGAAAATATTACAGATGATTGCCCTGAGGACATTTGCCCTACTTGCCTTGGAGCAGGAGATGGCTTAGTTACCTATGGCCCCGACACTCAGGAGTAATCGGGAGACTAGCTAGTAGACTTGGTTTAGTTTTCATGTTTTAGAACTTGAATTGTAATAACTTGAGATATGAGTTTGTATTTGAGTTTATTTGAGATATTATTATTTAGTAGTTTATAAATGTTGTTATTTAGTCTTTAGTTATAAACTTCTGTGATATCTTATCGTTTTTAGACTGTGATTAAGATTCATTATATCTATACTTGTCCTCCGTTCGGAGTTGAGATTTGACAAGTACATTATATAATTGCGTGAGTTGTTGATTAGATAGTAACCTAGGACAGCGTTCTACCGTCGACACTGCGGCGTAGGCTGGACGTACCCACTTCTCGTGCCCTTACTCTAGGGTGCGGGTCGTGACACATTTATCTCATTAATTTAGGAGTCTTTGACCGATTGCCACGTCGTATGTGGGTTGGACCACACTCACCCTATATAAAGGGAAGCTTTTCCAATGGTTGTGTCTTTATCTCTTAACATTGCCACCGTCATGCTCGATCCCGACTTAGCTTCGAACGACCGTTGGCCTTGCACAAGTCGACTGTTGGTTGTGGATCCCTTCGTTCAAAGAAGTTGTGTCCTTGTAGAAGAACTGCAGTTGAGTTTTGATATACACTTGAGCGTTTGGCGTAAGGATTTCAAACCTGAACAACATCTTGGAGGTCTTCGAGATCCAAGCTTTCGGGTTTGGATTGATTGCCAATCCGAAGAGCCACAGGTCGTGCTCTGCCATGCTCAATGGCGGTGGCACACCCTGTGCAGTGGACTAAGTTCTTGTTCGAGCCAATAGCTGCTTCAGGAAGTGGCTCACTCTGACAGTACGGCACATCTGGGGGCTGCACGTCTGTGAAGATTAACCCCTTGTAGATTTTTAGGCGGTTTAGTTCTTTTCATGACGAATCTGTAATAGATCCTTGTAGACATAATTTTAATAAAGAACTTCTTTTCATTTAATCATGACGAATCTATAATAGATCCTTGTAGACATGATTTTAATAAAGAACTCTTTATGAACCATCTGTTGTATGTCTGTGTGACTTTGATTATCTGTCTACGCTTTTGGGTACCTACCCTTTTGTGAAGCCATGTTTAGTGGGGACGTCACCTGCGCTTTTGATATGCCTGTGCCTTTTCATGCTTCTACAATATCTAAATAGTAAACGTACTATAGCAAATAGCACGCCCCGGTGAATGCGGTCAACTGCACTGGCTCCAAGAACTACACACAGTCGCAGCTAAATGGAAAAGAAGCCTGCCAAAGTAGTCTCCAGAGACATGGCTATTCTGTCTTGTCTTATGTAAGTCTCGATAGGGGTACCAGCAGCAAAGTCACGCCAATCTTCTTTTAGCTTATTAGCAACAAGCCCTGATTCTTCTATTTGTCTCTCGATGGTGCTATTGTCAAGCGGTTCGAAGAAACGGGGCTCACATTCTAAATGCTCTTGTGCCTTATTCTCCTCGACATGACCTAAGAAGAGATACACCAGCCACTTGGATGTATAACATGTCCCAATCGCCCTGCTCTTATACAAAAGGGTGCAAATCATGAAGTGATATAGTAACTCCTCGAAGGCTGCCACCATTCGAGGGTTCTCTTTGGCCAAAGCTTTCAGTTCTTCTTCAGTTGAAAGGACTGTCTCTAAAGCCCTGGTAGCAGGAGTTTGTTAAAAAAATCTATATAATCTTTTTAGCTCTGGGCAAATAGAGATCACAAAGACAGTCTCTAAAATGCGCATACAGTATGACAATCTCTAAAGTGCGCATAAAGTATGACAGTCTCTATATGCGCATACATTGTTATAGACTCTAAATAGCGCATACAATATGACAGTTTTCTAAATGGTGCATGCAATATGATAGTTCTATATTTGGTGCATGCACTATGACAGTTTTCTCGTTTTGCGCATGTAGCATGACAGTTCTCAAATTTCGCGTGCAACATGGAAATTTTTAATTTGCGCATGTGTTATGGCAGTTCCTGTTTTACGCATGCAAGATTTCGATACATAGCACGTAGCACACTTTGTAGGAACAAAGGGTGCGCAATATATTTTGGCCAATACTCTAAGAGAGGTGGCACTATTTAGAAATTGCGTGGCATCAACTAGCATTCTGAAAGAGACGATTGTCACGACCCGCACCCGGTTTTCGGACGCGAGCTCGTGAGCAAGCCAGCTACGCATCGAGCGGACTCCATCCTGACTCGAATACGTATAAGCTGTCAAGTCATGGTATCATATCTAATCTAAACTATATCTCAATCCACATGATTCATATAAACAAGAATGAACAAGTATGGGTCATGGTCTGCAGCCCATTAGCATATTGTTCGATTAGACTCTAAGAATAATATGAGTCTATAAAGTAAGCAGAGTATATCATGGTATGGAATAATAAGCACGAGAAGATAATAAAGAAATATCACAAGCAAATACCTGTATCATACATCGCAATCCTCTACCATCCTGCTCTGCTAAACTAATTCCATGCAGTCGCTAAACCTGAAGAGATCATCAGGTCCTCAGAGGACTGGCAAGATACATAATATACAAGCCAACATGTAACAGTAAAAAAAAGCAAGAAACAATCAAGGATATCCAACGAGACAAAATGAACCAAGACACAAGATCTAAACACGAGGATCCTAAGACACTGGCATGCCATACTAGAAATGGCTGGCTATAAACTGCAGTCAAGGCAAGTACTCACAATCTATAATGTCTCAATCGCAGTCAAGGCAAGTACTCACAACCAAGACAGTAGCCAATCCTAGTATAAAATCCTATAGACCATAGTCAAGGTAAGTACTCATAATCTGTAGAATGTCAAAGTCAAGTCTCACTCAAGTCATGTCAAGTCAAGTCAAGTTATAATCAAATTGAGAAAATCGTGGTGTGGGACTAGACGACTCTATCAAGCAACACGTATGAGACTAACACAGTGTAACAGGTAGAAAAATATCATAACAGAAAAGGAATAAGAAACTAGAAACATGTAAAATAAAACCATAACAGGATGAGTATAATAGACATGGAATCAAGCAATCACGAATGTAAGAAAAAGAACCACATCGAGATGATGAACATGCATATAAATTATACTGTACAAGTTGGCAAGGTATACTTGCCTGGAGGTTGCACGGAGAACCAACAACGTATCGCCAATCACAAGTCAGAAAGTCCAAGTCATCACAACTGACTCCGAAAGCTGAAATAAACATTACCAACATTCTCAGAATAGTCAAATTAGCTAGGATTGCCTGTTCTTAAGTCCAATTCTGGACACAAGGGCAAAACGGTAATTTCGGGCAAAAACGATGTCCGTCGTTGGACCCGCTTTGCACCGAAAAGCGTGCCAGAGTCAATGGTCTCTAAAGTCGTCAAACTACATGTCTATGGATCCGTTTTTCCGATACGAACCCAACCGTATGTCCAAAGTTGGATTCCGGCGGGCCGTGCACAAAATCGCCCATTGAGTGGGACCGTAGGGCCCGCAAAACGACGTACGATTCAACTGTCTCAGAATTGGACCAAACTTGGTATACAGGACCAGAAAAATGATACGGTTCTATTGGCGCAAGTTTCATCTCGATCTGACGAGCGTGCACAAAGTAATTAGAGAATTTGCAAAGTACACGATACGGTAAATTTCGACGGATACGTATCAAATTCGTCGCGCACATGCAACCAATTTGAATTTCGCCAAAGCCCACACGACCACGAAGCCGTTACGCAGCTTTCGATGCGTTCGGTTCGCGACCACGTCGCTCGGTTTGGTGGGACGCACGTCGTGTGGATGAATTTTATGGTTTTTAAAACAAGTTTTTCTCAATATTGGGAAACTGATTTCTCGGCGCACAGTGAACAAAATCAATTTCTGTAAAAAAAGGTTCTCTAGCCCTATATGTTGGGTTTAACTTCTGTTCAGAAAGTTTCCTGATTCGAAGGATAGATTGGTGGGAAATTCGGCGTGAAGATGGGTGTTTGGGACTGCTCTGTGAACTGTTCGAGACCAGTTTTTCGGCAAAGTTCGTGCTCGTTTTACGATGCATATATCGCAGAACAAATCGAAATACTTAAAGGGAATTGAAGTTGGTTATATTGTGGTCATACCTGAGCAATCGGTTCGACGAACCGTCGGCCGACCGTGGAGAAATCTCCACGCGAAGTCGTCTCCGCGGCTGCTGACACTGCTGTCGTTTCAGTTTTTGCGCACGCGTGCGCTCCCGCGCGGCCGTGGCCGTGCGTGGTGGCGGCGCCGTCGGCGGTTGGGTCGCCAGTGCTCGCGTGTCGAGGGTGGCTAGGGCGCGCGCACTTGAGGTAGTGGCGGCGTCGAGTCTGCGTTAGGGTTTCGGTTATACATCCTCGCGGCTCTCTCTCTATATATATGTAACAGAACGGGGGGAGGGGGGTTGATGCTCGGGTTCATGAACTGGGGTGTCCGCTCGGGCCTGGGTGAGCTATGCTCGGTTTGTTATGGGGAATTAAGCTGCACTGGCAGTTGAGAGTTTGGTCATGGTTCACGGGCTGGGGAGTTTATTGGACCGGGCCTTAATGGCATGGGTCGGGCTGCTGATGCTATTTATTATTCTTTTTCTCTTAATAATTATATATATATATATATATATATATATATATATATATATATATATATATATGTATATATATACACACACACACACACATATATACGTATACATTTATATATTTATTCATATATACACACAAATACATTTTATATATATTTATATATAAATACACATAAACACATTTATAGTATATATTTTATGTATACTACATATACAGTATCTATGTTTTACAGTATCTATGTATTTACGTATACATAAATATATATACACACGAATACATTTATCTATAATATATATATATATATATATATATATATATATATATATATATATATATATATATATATATATATATATATATATATATATATATATATATATATATATATATATACACATATTCTCACGTATGTATTCTTATATATATTTATATATATATATACACACATATACATTTATATATTTTATATATACACATACATTTATATATATTCATTTATATATTTATACACATTTATGTATACTATCACATATGTAAAAAAAAAAAAAATGTATACTATCACATATGTTTTTATATATATACACGTACAAACATATCTTTATATATTTATGCATACATACACAGGTACACCTATATATATATATATATATATATATATATATATATATATATATATATATATATATATATATATATATATATATTCATAACATAGTGTCTTATTCCTAGAAATATGTATACACATATATATATACATATCATATATATAATAATAATAATAATAAAATACAATAAACCAATAATAATAAATAATAATAAATATTGATCCTAATGACAATCAATAATAGGCTGATTGTCATTCTTGATGGATACAACGCGCACACTACTTATCTAGTTTTAGAAGATCATACGAAATTTGTAAAACATTATTTAATAATAATAATGCACATAATGTACATATAATAATTATTTAGAAAATAATTGCCAATTCCTAAATATATATACAAAATATTTGCATTAACCAAACATGTCTACAAGGCCGTATTTGGTCCCACTACATGCATACATGGGCTGGATTTGACTTGGGCTCAATCTGGACAGGTTCGGTACAACCTGGTTCTCTAAAACTCAATAATATAATTAAATAATAAATAGAAACTTCGGTAAGGGGTTAAGTCGCAACTTTGCCTGGTTTTCCTAGTTAGGACACTCAGCTTTGCACTCCCCTACCATGGCTAAACACTAGTCAAAGCACGCCACTGCACTATCCGTGCCACGATTTCTAGTCGCCTTGTACTCCAAATCTTAACCATAACGAAAATCATCTACCGTAATAATTAACTAAATAATTATTTATAAAAATCTAAAAAATCACCATTTAAAACAAATAAAAAATATTTCAAAATTTTTTCGGGAAGGGGAGTTACAGCGATCGACGCTGACTTTTGCTTTGTGTTGCCATCAAATGGTGCTAAGTGTATTGTTCGTCTTCCCCAACAGAATAATCACCGTCGAGAGCAGGATTTGGCTCTTCAGCTCTCACCAACGGTGGCGTGTGCTATGGCGCCCTCAGCAGCGACACGTATAACGGAGCTCCGGCAACTCGCTTGCCTTTGTCACCAGTAGATCTCCTTGGCGCCATTATTGACAATCAAAGAAACTTAAACGAGAGAAAGAAGATGAAAACTCGAGAGAAAAAATTTCTAAAGTAAAAGAACTCTCTCTCTCTCCCTCTCTTCTTAGGCTATTTATAGCCTAAAGCCTTTGTGTAATGGCTGCACAAATTACGCACGAAACAGTGGGTCGGTTAGGATTCTACGCACGTAATATATTCTGAAACGCTTCTTATTCAAAGTATTTCAAATTTTGAAAATCTTAAAATTTGAAAACTTTGAAGGGGGTCTTATAAAAGCTTTAAAAATGCCAAAGGAATGCATTGCGCCATTTATAAATTGCGCTAGGCCATATCCATCAGATAGCACCCAACATCAGATGGCACACGACATTAATTAGAACTGAGCATTAAATGGCGCATAGCTGCCATGTGTGAGCTTCCTCGATAAACTAAGTCGTCAGTCATAATGACCGACAAAAATCCTTTCGAATCCTGAGCGCGCGGCACTAAAAAGATTGTGTCAGATCTGTTGTGATGAACTTTGTCGGTTACTCTGCACCATTCATCATTGGCACGAAGTGGACAACTTTTCACAGAATCAATACTAAGCACATTTCACTAATTGGCACTCTTCAACACTATGCACCATTTATCAACTGGCGTCAATCATTCAACTTTCATCCAGAAGCAGTTAAGATGATGTGGCGCGCATGCCACTAATCTCGAAGAACGTACATACAACACTGTCCATGACCAATTGCGTCTCTCTTACAGAATGCCACACATCCCATGCAGTTAAGCCAACCATTCGCGCAAATGGGTGATGGCGTGCTAATTGTACTGTGCGCCAATCAGTATAACTGTCTAAAAGTTATATCATAACTCTATAAATAGAGTTTAAAATCACTTTCCAAGTATCACTAATGATCATAATCTTCTGACAAAGCTGCTGCAGCACGTTCAAGAGCTTCTTTTCTCCGACATCACATAGTCAAAGGGATAAAGTGATCGTCTTTTGATCATATTCTTATAGTTTTACTTTTCCAGAATTCAATTGTACTCTTGTACTCTTTTCTTCCTTAGTTTGTAGTTAAACTTTTTATTTTTTACAAACAGAGTACATATGGGATTTGATGGCTACGCTAATTAGCCCTATAGATAGATTGTTAAATATGATTGGTTCTATTGATTTGATGGGCTAGTTTGGAAATGACCGATACAGGGTACCTCGATCGATATGTTGATTTCGTCACGCACATGCAACCAAATTCAGTTCTTTCGAATTTCACACGTCGGCGAAGTCGATATGCACCTTTCGATTCTTTCAGTTTGCGACCACGTCTCCCAGTTTGCTGGAGCGAACGCCATATCTGGAAATTTTCCTAAAATTTTACTCTTTTCAAAACTATTTTTCTTGACTTTTGGAAATCTATTTTCTCAATGCACAATGGATGAAATCAAAACTATAAAAAGGGTTTTGAATCCCTATAGGTTGTCTATAATGTTGTACAAATAGATTTCAAAAATTGTTAATAGGTTGACAAGAATTGACCTTATATTTAGGGTTGTAGGAACTAATTTTTTCTCCTGTTTGGGACAGTTTTTCGTGATTTTCATAGGAATCTTCCTAAGGTTTTGTAGGTAGAAACTACTAGTTAGGATATCTCCTGGTTATACAGGCTGCACATAGGAATTTATAGATTAGAAAATGACCGAGTAGATGTAAAGAAAATGGCCGAAAAGGAGGGTACCTCGTTGTTACTCCTGACTGAACAGATCACCCCATTTCGGTCGTGATGGAGCTCTGGTGGCTCGTGCGATGGTGCATGGTGGTCGGGACGCTCGCCTAGGGTTGGGGACTCCTCTGGACTAAGGAACTTTGAACACGAGAAGATTTCTTGTGGGTTCGGATTCCAAATTTCCATAGTCCAAAGGTTTTAAATATCAAGTATTTAAATCCGATTTTTGTTCGAATTTAAATTCAATATTTGATTGGGATTAGGATTATTTGGAAGAGAATTGGATGGGGTTTATCACGAGTCGCACCCGCTTTCGGATACGAAACGTGTCCAAGCCAGCCTACGCCGCAGAGTCGGCGGTAGAACGCTGTCAT